>JAVGWX010000025.1:17591032-18191032 GCA_036924085.1 Ariolimax columbianus | reverse complement strand
CTGCGGTATGCTTCCAACATTCAGCCACTTGGATTACCTTGTCATTCCCACTTCACATATCATCCATTTTGCATGTTTCCAGAAGGTTTGTGATCAGGTGGTCTGGGTCTTGTGCTGCTCCACAGTCGCATGCCTCATCAGCCCCATTCTTGCCATCCCCATCTCCTGCGTTGTTATAGATCCGATCATAGTTTATTTGGCTTGGTTTCGTTCGTTCTCAATCTCTCGCTACCAAACCCTAAAAGGGCTTAAGTAGCAGAATGTAGTCCAGAGAACGGAATGAGTTGTGTCGTAGTTTACAGCTTGACTGCGATATTTGCACCTTTCGGTCCAACACATCCGACTTCAGCAAGCATTTTTTGAGTACCAGGTTAGCATTCCCTCTTCGATCCCTTCTCCTTAGCCAGTCTGCCCTGCTGCAGCCTGTTATCCAGGATCACCGCGTGGAGGTGTAAGAAGGGTCTTGGCAGCTCTGTTTCACTGGCCCTGATGCAAGCAGTCAGCTATGGGTTGCTGACCACTGCAGCTCATGCGCTGCTCAGTATCTTGATCCCATAATTTATTCAGTGACTTCCCTGTTCCGTAAGGCAAGTTGTGTCCAGGTGCAGGTTCCTCCCTTAATACGATCAAAAGGACCTGTGTCAGTTTATTCCAATTTTTGAAGCAGCATTTTCAAGGATTAGTCTGTAAGGACCAAGATCAACAAGCCGCTGTCCGAGTATCTGGGCAAACATCAGATTGGTTTGCAGTACAAAAGGGAGTAAGACAGGGGTGTGTCCTCTCACCTTATCTATACAACATATATGCAGAATGTATAATGAGAAATGTTCGAGAAGACGAGAATATTGAAAGTTTCGACCCATTTACGATTGATGGGTACGAGATTCCAGAGTTACGGTACGCAGACGACACAGTGATACTATCAAGAAGTGCAGAAGGGCTAGAGCAGCTAATTTCAGTTGTAAATGGACATAGTAAAGATTAAAACCTGTTTATAAACATAAATAAAACAAAGATAATGACCACTGACAAATAACAAGGTCAGCATAAAATTACAGTGGATGGTGAGGAAATAGATCAGGTCACACATTTTGAATATCTGGGCTCCAGAATTGACAAAAATGGCGACTGCTCGAAAGAAATCAGAAGAAGACTAGCCATGGCAATGCAGAGCCTGAACAGCCTGAAGAACTTATGGCAGAGCACCAACAAAATGATCGAAGTAAAAGTCTTGAGAGCCTGTGTTGTTCCTATGGCAGCTTATGGCTGCGAATCATGGACGATTACCAAAACGTCCAGACAAAGAATCCTTCGAGTCAACTATTACAGAAAGATCATCAGAGTACCCTGGACAGAGAAAAAGACAAATATAGACATTCGGCATGAGTTGAGCATAGAGAAGAACTGGTTTATCAATTCAATTTTGGCTAGAAAACGCAAATACTTTGGTCACACCAAGAGACACAACCGTCTCGAGAGAACGATGATGGAAGGTATGGTGCCAGGCAAAAGAGGAAGGGGTAGGCCAAGAAGACGATGGCACCAAGATATCCAGGAATGCCTGAGTATGACTGTGGGGAAGGCTGGAGTTTTGGCTAGGGAACGTGTTTCTTTCAGACAGACTGTGATGGGAGCGACGTTCTATAAAGGGCATGCTATACGATGATGAGTCTGTCAGGACTGTGTTGACTGTAAAAAACTTGGTCTAGATGTCAGTTTTGTGCCCACTGCAAGTGGTGTCAAAATATGGGGTGTTCAACCTGTTTGCAGAAGAAGACGAAGATGAAGACACCCTGTAACTTTCCAGCTAGTTTCAATAAATGTGCTGACATGGAACTAGGTAATGTGAAGTGAAATGTGAGAGGGCTTTTTAAGCAAAGCTGACACAAGAGGGGGAGCACTCTAAACACTAGGTAACTCTGGCAGGATTAAAAACTAGGTAACTCTTGCAGGATAAAAACTAGGTAACTCTTGTAGGATAAAAACTAGGTAACTCTTGCAGGATTCATAGTTTAGCTAAACATGATCCAGAGAAAACATAATTTAGTAAAATGAGAATTTAGAGGAAACATAGTTTAGTTAAATAAGGACTCAAATTAAATAGGTAGTTTGGGGATGGCGTGGGCTAGTGGTTAAGTGACACGGCTCACAACCAGAAGGTGCTGAGTTCGATCCCCATCACAGCACCGGCCGTTACCCCGGGAAAGCGAGCTCTTAGAAAAGGAGGAAGCAGACCCATACATAAAAATGCATGCTGAAGTTGGATGCACTGGGCTGACAGGCGCAAAATAAAAACCACAGTGCAACGCACACCACCCCCTTGGGGATTAGAGAAATAAGGCGAACGCAAAACAACAAAAAACAATAACAACAAATAGATAGTTTAGTTAGATGAAGACTCAAATGAAATAGATATTATAGTTAGATGAGCAATCAGATAAAATAAATAGTTTATTTAGATGAGAATTCAGGTGAAATATACAGTTAAGTTTGATGAGAATTCATATGAAGTATATCGTTTTTTTACATGAGAATATATGAAATTATAGATTTGATGAGAATTCAGATGAAATATATAGTTTAGTTAGATGAGAATTCAGAGACAACATATAATTTAGTTCAAGAATAAACAGACCTAATCTATCTATCTCTAGTGAGTCCTGAGAAAATAATCTATTGAATGGTTTCTTGCCATATCACACTTATTGAATGAGTCGCCCTTCCCTTACCATACGGCAAAAATCTGCTTTCTTTATTCTTGTAGTTTTTTAGTTACCCATCGCAAGCGATGAAGGCGACATTATCGGACGACATTTTTCTGTCTTGATGATGTAGATTTCGCTGCTTTTGGATTCTAGTGAGGACGAAATTGCGCTGGTCATCGACCTCACTCTCCCGTCCGTAGTTATCTTACACCAGTGGCAAGAACATCAGTTGAGATGACTGGGGTAGATTTACTCTTTTGTGCGCCCTGAAAAGGACTTCCTCACATCCCGAGCGTGCTGATGAAGGTGGACCGGGGTCTTACAGGCGGTTGTGCTATGCTTTGCTTCATCTGCGTATCGCTCATTACCATGGAGATCACATTGATCCCTCACCTTGTTAGTCTGGTTGCCATGAAAACTGCCCGTTCTCAGGGCATGCTACGAGGAAGCTGAGGTGAGGGTCTTGGCCAGTATGTTTTGCCTGTCCCTGACTAACATGTCTGATCAGTATATGTTGTGCCTGACCAAACGTTAGTCTTCTTCCCCAATAATAATAATAATAAGAAAAATGTTTAAATAATAATAATAAAATAAAAATAATAATAATAAAATAATAATAATAAAAATAATAATAATAAAAATAGTAATAATAATAATAATAATAAGAAGAAGATGCAATAAAAAACAGAACAGATGACAGACAACTCATACAACTGACATCTGAACCTTACCCAAGCTTGCTCATCAAACAGATCGAATGCGTTATCGAAGTTCATCTCTTGAACATTCACAGCGGCTTTCTTTGCTGGAAGCTTTGTGGTTTGTGCATGGCTCTTTACATTCATTGGTTCAGCCCCTTCATCTGATACACCTGTTTCTGGAACATCTTTCTCTGAAGGAAATACAAATGTGGACCGTTTTCTTATTCCATGTTTAAACTAAACGTTTCAACTTAACTTCTTTATACTGGTTTAGAAGACTCTCCACAGTCGTGCATACAACCAGTTTTATTTACATTTCCTTGCTCTAAAAATATTAAACTATAGGAGCAAGGAAGTGATAGTCAAACTGTATAAAGCATTAGTTAGACCTAGATTGAAGTACTGTGTACAGGTGTGGAGTTCTTATCATAGAGGGGATATAAACATGCTGGAAAGGATACAAAAAAGAGCGACATAACTGATAGTGGGATTTCAGAATTACAGTTTTGAGGAAAGACTCAGAAAAACTGGCCTACAGTGTCTAGAAAAAAGAAGAATTCGAAGTGACTTAATACAGTTTTATAAGATAATCAAAGGAACGGATAAATTAGACTATAACAAGTTTTTCAAAATACAATCACCTACATGAACAAGAGGGCATAGTTACAAATTAACTAAAGTGAGGTCCAGATTAGATGTTAGGAAATATTTTTTAAGTCAGATAGTGGTGAATGCATTGCCACGGGAGGTAGTGGAGGTAGGGACAGTTAATGCATTTAAGAATAAATTGGATGTGCATAGCTTTTAGAGCAAGGTGATGTAAATGAAACTAGTTGTATACAGACTCTGCAGAGTCTTCTAAGCCAGTATAAAGTTAAGTTAAAAGCTATGCGCATCCAATCTATTTATAAATGCATTAATTATTCTTGCCTCCACTACTTCCAGTGGCAATGCATTCAAAGCATTCACCACTCTCTGACAAAAAAATTATTTCTTAATATCTAATCTAGACTTTTCTTTTGTTGCTGTCTAAGGAGTAGATGGCCCACCTGTGCAGCTGGTTTATTTTAGAAACTGGAGTAAAATGCCTTTACTCTAGCTGTGGTGGTTTCTGTAGTAATTCATTTGACATGAAGAGGTGGCTAACCCCACAATTAACCCTCATTAGTAATCATTTATAACATACTTTGAAAGTCATAGTGGTCCTGTTCTATGTTCACTTGGATTCAGACAAGAGAGAAAAATGTGATTGGACTAATATATTCACTATTCTACAATGTCATCTCAGGTCCTTTAATTGAGAAGGAACAGGCAATGCATGAGGCTCTGGCTTCAAGGCACGAGGCAGGCCATATGGCAGTTGGATATACAGAGCATCAAAATGAAACAGACATCATCAGACTTGTGCTGCGAGATGTGTAATCATATGGGTGTAAGGGATCAAGATGCTGAGCAGCGCATGAGCTGCAGTGGTCAGCGACCCATAGCTGACTGCTAGCGTCAGGGCCAGTGAACCAGAGATGCCAAGACCCTTCTACACCTCCACGCGGTGATCCTGGATAACAGGCTGCAACAGGGCTGACTGGCTAAGAAGAAGGGATCAAAGAGGGAATGCTAACCCGGTACTAAAAAAATGCTTGCTGAAGTCGGATGTGTTGGACCGAAAGGTGCAAATATCGCAGCCAAGCTGTAAATTACGACACAACGCATTCCGTTCTCTGAACTTCATTCTACTACTTAAGCCCTTTTCAGGGTTTGGTAGCGGGAGATTGAAAACAAAGCCAAGCCAAGCCATATGACTGTAAAGACAAATCCTGGCACAGCAGACCATTTCGTACCCGAGCCACACATGTGAAGAGCTGGCTCTGAGTTTCTGCAATAAAGTTTTGCTCTGCGATCTGAGCACCTTTGATAATGCTAATGCGTCAGGTGGAATGGTTCTGTGCAAGCAACTTCCAGGAGGTGACATTCTTCTTCTTTGATCAACTAATGATATGCGTTCCAGGTCTCAACCGTACTTCACAGCTTTTCTAGCATGTTCACTACACCAGGCCAGACTGCCTTGCTGTAGTCTGCATTAGTGGGGCAGTCCTCAGGATATGTGCTGGTGTTTGCTTGAATACTTCGCAGTCGCATGTTGCGGTATCTCCAAGACCCACATTCTGTGGAGGTGGCTCTTGAGTCTGCAATGTCCCGTCCTGAGTCTGAAGATCGTTGTCTGTCCATCTCTGCCTGGTGTGTCTATGCTGTCATTCTCTGGTTTGTATTCTTTCTAATATATACATTACATGCGCCATAACCCGCTGCGGGTCTACATTGCTCTGCTGTTTTAGTTCATTATATATGCTGCCAGACCACGGATTTGCCTGGAATTCCCACTAGTTGACGACTTACATTTGTGTTCATGGAAACGTGTTGTTGTTTTCTATTTGGACTGGTTAATTCGTTCGTTTTGTGTATTTTCTTCCGTCATATTATCCTGGAATGGACATCGGCTATATGAATAGCACTACGCTTAAACCTGTGTCGTATTTCACGGTCTAGTTCACACAGCTGAACTTCACGAGATTGGCGCCCATCGCCCTAGCTGAAGACAGTGCCAGCTTTGTTGTATGAAATTTAGACAACTATAATGAACTGCCACATGGAGAGAGAAGGGCTTCGTGATGTGATCCCCGTAGTAGTGAGTGCCACGCAGATGAAGCCTAGCATAGCACAACCACCTGAAGGACCGTGGCCCGTCTTCAACTGCACGCTCGAAATGTGAAAAGCAACAGCAACAACAACAACAACAACTGGCTAAGGCAGGCCACACTCAACCCCAGATCACAGTCTTTTGGGTTATACCAGGATGTATTGGCCAGTGCATGGATGCGTGCTCTTCTGTTTTATTTCATTATGGATGCCGCCAGACCACGGATTTGCCTGGAATTCACACTACTTGACGACTTACACTTGTGTTCATGGAAACGTGTTATTTTCCGTTTGGACTGGTTAATTCGTTGGTTTTTGTGTTTTATTCAGTCCGATTATCCTGGTCAGGACATCGGCTATATGAATAGCACTACGCTTAAAACTGTGTCGTATTTCACGGTCTAGTTCACACGGCTGAACTTCACGAAATTGGCGCACTTCGCCCTAGCTGCAGACAGTGTGGGTTTTGGTATGCGAAATTTAGACACGAGTATAATGGACTAAAATACAGCATGGAAAAGATGCCCACGTAACTCATACGCTGAGTGATGTCTCTACGACCTCTAGACTAACTCACACGCTGAGTGATGTCCCTACGACCTCTAGACTCACTCACACGCTGAGTGATGTCCCTACGACCTCGAGACTCACTAACCCGCTGAGTGATGTCCCTACGACCTTATGCAGTTATGGGAAAGGCACGACACAAAACGTTAGATGTCACCCCCCCCCCCTCTCCCCCTTCGCTGCCTTGCGGGATCCCTGTTTACAGGAAAGGCTTCAGGAGTAAACACTGAGAAAAAAATCAGCATCCTGTGCTATCTTGGGTCATCTCGATAAATATCTTGCCACAGGACAAAGGTAGCTCAGACCCAGAGAGTGAGGTTGTGAAAAGGCGCAGTTGCTTCCTCGCTTTAGTCCAAATCACCGCGCAGGTCACTCATTTCAGCTGACACAGCAAGAGTAAAGATGTCCACACGGCTGGACAAAGAGAGTGGTCTTCATTACATGTGATGGACGAACATCATGGACACAGCAAGAGCAAAGATTGTCCATACGACTGGACAAAGAGAGTGGTCTTCATCACATGTGATGGACGAACATTGATTCTTTGTTCTGGTTTCTCTATTCCATCCTCTTGGATAGTTTTTTATTTTACGTGTTTACCTCACTAGTTTCTACTGGCGGAGGCGCGCCTATTCCACCCCAGACCCAAGTCAATTGGATGATATTAAGACGCATAAACCAGCGCTTGGATGCGTGTGTGCATCTGTATGTACCTATGCTAGATTTGTGTACTCCCAGAATCCAGCCCAACCAAAGTGCAACGGAAGGGCCTCACCCTGAGGGCGCGTGTGAAAGTTGTGCAAGAGTGTGATTGTAGGACAGAGTCAAATGAAACAAGAATGTGTGGAAATAAGAGAGCCAGAGTATTTGTCTGGTTCTTCCCTGGATAGTTTGATGAGTGTCTTTGCTTCTTTATAGCTCTGTGAATGGCGAGTCTGTGTACTGCCATTTTCGGCTTTTTGCGAACTCATCTGCCCGTTTGTTTCCAACAATGAGGCAGAATTCACTGTAGAACTAGGTCTGTTTTTTGGGGGGACAGCAACCCAATGTTATATTTTATTTCCTGTGAGAGTCTATCTTGTTTGAGACTAGAGATGGCTTGAAGTACGCTTATGGAGTCTGTCTTATTTGGGGCTTGAGATAGCTTGGAGAACGCTCATTGAGTCTATCTTGTTTGACGGCTTGAGATTGCTGATCTTCCAAGATCAGGAAGACCATCCTCATAGTGCAGCGATGAAAATGCTACAAGAGTGAAGAAAATCATTGACCAGGATAGGGAAATGACAATTGCAGAGATATCTAGGTCAGCAGAACTGAATGAAAGTTTTTAGAATGTTACACAACAGGCTGAACATGAGAAAAGTGTGTGCCCGCTGGGTCCCGCGTCTGCTGACATGTGAACAGAAACAAACGAGGGTTGATTGCTGGGGCCAGTTGCTCAAAATGTGTCGGTCGAAAAACATGTTGCCGGCCATGGTGACAGTAGATGAGACTTGGGTTCACCATTATGACCTAGATTTGTTCTTTTCCCAAAACTTAAAAAAAATAGCTGAAAGGAATTCATTTTGACAGTGACGAAGATGTCATACTGGCTTGTGATAACTGGTTTAGTTAAAAAAAATAGGTTAATTTATTCTGTAGGTCTTTTCAAGGTCACACAGAGATGGCAGAAATGTATAAATTCAGGTGGTGGCGACATTGAGAAGGAATAAGCACTGTGCCAAATTTAAACTTTCTCCTCTTACTCCTTCATGGTCAGGGTCAAGATTAATGACAAGCCCCTTGTATATGCTTTTGCAAAATGCCCAGATAAGATGGACGAAACATGTTATTCCCATGCCTGATTCTCGCCCCTGCTCCCCCCCCCACCCCACCGCCCACAAGCAGTTTACGAATAAATAATCTTACCTGGCTTTGTCGAATGGGTGTGGCTACCTGTTTTATTCTGTGGATAAAAGGCAAAGATAATGGAGAAAAACTATTAACAACCACACAGCAACATATTAACACAGAGCCTGTGTATCGGTCTGTGTTATCAGTTACTGCATTGGAAGAATGGATACCGTTTCATGGGCCCAGGTACATCAAGTTAAGGAACGTCTGTACTGAATCCTTTCTGGATAACTGACTTAGCGGTCAGTGATCGAGCGTCATGCGTCATGATACCTGTAAGGGCAGCTACATATAACTATATCCACTTCGTTCGGTCCACGGTCAAACTGCGAACAAAGGTATCGTTGGTTTTTTAGTTAGCTGCAGTTATAGTTTTCCTATAATGTCTCAACAGTAGCAGCAGCAGCAGGGATGGAGCAATACCTGGCTGCGGTACTACACCAGGCCAGTCTGCCTTGCTTTAGTCTGCATAAGTGGGGCAGTCCTACAGGATATGTTCTGGTGTTTGCTTGAATGCTTCGCAGTCGCATGTTGCGGTTTCTCCAAGACCCACATTCTGTGGAGGTGGCTCTTGAGTCTGCAATGTCCCGTCCTGAGTCTGAAGATCGTTGTCTGTCCATCTCTGCCTGGTGTGTCTATGCTGTCATTCTCTGGTTTGTATTCTTTCTAATATATACATTACATGCGCCATAACCCGCTGCAGGTCTACATTGCTCTGCTGTTTTAGTTCATTATATATGCTGCCAGACCACGGATTTGCCTGGAATTCCCACTAGTTGACGACTTACACTTGTGTTCACGGAAACGTGTTGTTGTTTTCTATTTGGACTGGTTAATTCGTTCGTTTTGTGTATTTTCTTCCGTCATATTATCCTGGAATGGACATCGGCTATATGAATAGCACTACGCTTAAACCTGTGTCGTATTTCACGGTCTAGTTCACACAGCTGAACTTCACGAGATTGGCGCCCATCGCCCTAGCTGAAGACAGTGCCAGCTTTGTTGTATGAAATTTAGACAACTATAATGAACTGCCACATGGAGAGAGAAGGGCTTCGTGATGTGATCCCCGTAGTAGTGAGTGCCACGCAGATGAAGCCTAGCATAGCACAACCACCTGAAGGACCGTGGCCCGTCTTCAACTGCACGCTCGAAATGTGAAAAGCAACAGCAACAACAACAACAACAACTGGCTAAGGCAGGCCACACTCAACCCCAGATCACAGTCTTTTGGGTTATACCAGGATGTATTGGCCAGTGCATGGATGCGTGCGTGTATCTGTTCGTGTTCCGCTGCGGTAGTTTTGCAGTACAGTTGTTTTGCCAATCTTTTCTGCGCGTGGAAATGTGGTTTTACCGAGAATAATCCCCAACGTACCTAGTCGAACTGAACCCGAAGTGATTTCAAACATGGTATGACGGGATTGCAAACCAAGCTTGCGCTCTATCGACACAGCCCCGCTACTCTCTCCCTACTGCCATCACCCCACCTTACAGGGTAGTTTTTAGAATTCGTTGTGACGTCATCATATGTTGTGCACGTACTGTTTCGTTGAAAAGATCTGGCCTTATTGGTTTGTTTGTATGTGTATGTCTGCGAATATAATAATAGTAATAATAACAATAATAATAATACAAGTCCTCCATTGCAAGCTATGATGTACAACAGCAGTCAGACATGTTGTGGTGCACCTCGCCGGTGAGTCCAGAGGTGGCTGTGTATTTGAATTCTCGCACAGAAACCCCTTCCCCATATATATAATTTAAGATCAGAATTGGACACGTGACTGTCAGTTGTTTTGTCTTTTCGCATATCGCGTTTTCGGAGGCCCGGGGTTCCTCAACAATGGAGACGCCTCTGATGGTGGTTCTACGCCACGCCTGGCGCTCCTGTGCGAGGTATTCCCATGCGTTTGTATCGATGCTGAAGCGTGTCAAAGATACTTTGAAAGAGTCTTTGAACCGCTTCTTTTGCCCACCGACCAGACGTAGACCTTCTTTCAGCTCACTATACATTAGTTGTTTGGAGATGCAATTGTTTGGCATGCGCGGGACGTGGCCGATCCATCTGATCTGGGTCTTCTGCAACAAACAATATGTGGATGCTCGGTATTTTGGTACCCTATCCTAGTACCCTACAGAGGCAGTATATTTGCCTCCATAGCGAGGCTGCTGCCTAGGCAGGTGAGAGGCAGTCACCGACGGCTGTATTTGACTCTAAGGTCACCATTTGGTGTGCCTGACCCGGTCGTGATCAATCTGTCACAGAACTCACGTCATCTTGGAACCTCCTACTCTACCCATACCCTTGCTGGAGTGAAAGGCATGCATCACCATACTAGACCTTCATTCGCCGACGAATATCTACAGGTTTAATCCCTTCGCTGCTCACATAACGGATAGCAGCACGCTGCTTCTCTTTAGTGTATGTCAAAAGTGGGACCGCCATATTTTATCTGCAATTATGACGTTATATTGTTCGTCTGCACCGTGATGGCACGTGCAGGACACTGTTGACATCGTTGACAACCATATCAACAAGTTACAATACAAAGGCACGGTTTTTATAAGTGCTATCCCACTTTAAAGGTTGTTATTTGAAGATCTCCCTGTACATACGTGTGTGTGTGCGTGTGTGTGTTTGTATGACGTTCATTCCAACAGTTGAGATCTGCCAGGCGGATTTACAGAAATGATAAATTCAGACTTCCTGCCCCAGTAGTGCACAGGCTAAAGTTACATTTTATCCCGGAAAGAATAACAACTTATTTCTTACATAAGTTGTGAACTTGTGTCCCCTTTTGCTCCGGTACACCAGTATGTAAACAGCTCGGCCATCTGCCCCTATTTTTAAAGCGCTGAACTGCTTCATTGGGACGACCGGCGCAATCCCAAGCTAACGTACACCGTTACTTCGGCACGGCACTTAACTACCAACAACCTCAATAAGTCTACTGACACACAACATCCGCCCTTACCTCGGTCTTGGCCCAGCCTTGGGCCTTGGAAGTTTGCTTGCTTCCAGCGACTGAGATCTTGCCTGTCGTTTTGCTGGCCTTTGCTGGCGGGCTGCTCTCCTGTCAACATGAATTATCAACATTTACCAGGCGGTAATGAAAGAATGAAAGCACAGTCATCATCATCATGTAGCATGTCCTTTATATAACGTCGCTCCCATCACAGTCTGTCTGAAAGAAACTCGATCCCTTGCCAAAACTCCAGCCTCCGCCACAGTCATTCCTGGATATCTTGGTGCCATCGTCTGCTTGGTCTACCCCTTCCTCTTTTGCCTGGCACCATACCTTCCATCACTGTTTTCTAAAGACCGTTCTGTGCTATGATGTGACCAAAGTATTTACATTTTCTATCTAAAATAGAATTGATAAGCCAGTTCTCCTCTATGCTCAACTCTTGCCGAATGTCTGCATTTGTCTTTTTCTCTGTCCAGGGTATTCTGAGGATCTTTCTGTAACATTTTGACTCGAAGGATTCGATTCTTTGTCTAGCAGTTTTGGCAATTGTCCATGATTCGCAGCCATAGGAAAAATACAGACTCTCAAGACTTTTACTTTTATAATTTTGTTGGTGCTCTGCCATAATTTCTTCAGGCTGTTCAGTCTCTGCATTGCCATAGCTAGTCTTCTTCTGATTTCTTTCCAGCAGTCGCCAATTTTTGTCAATTCTGGAGCCCAGATATTCAAAATGTGTAACCTGATCTATTTCCTCACCACCCACTGTAAATTTATGCTGACATTGTGTTTTGTCGGTGGTCATTATCTTTGTTTTGTTTATGTTTATTAACAGGTTTTGATCTTTACTGTGGTCATTCACGGTTGAAAGTAGCTGCTCTAGCCCTTCTGCACTTCTTGATAGTATCACTGTATCATCTGCGTATCATAACTCTGGAATCTTGTACCAATCGTAAATGGGTCAAAACTTTCAATGTTCTCATCTTCTCGAACATTTCTCATTAAACATTCCGCATATATGTTGTATAGATAAGGTGAGAGGATGCATCCCTGTCTTACTCCCTTTTGTACTGCAAACCAATCTGATGTCTGCCCAGATACTCGGACAACGGCTTGTTGATCTTGGTATAATGTTTCCATGAGATAAGAATAATATGCACATGAAACCCCATTTCCTTCATGATTTTCCACAGTCATTGAAGCGAGTCAGGGAATTCAAATACTTTGGTAGCGTGTTCACACAAGATGGAAGGAGAGACAGAGAGGTAGAAGAAGGAGAGACAGAGAGGTGGAATCAAAAATCCAGAAAGCAAATACGGTTTCCTATCAGCTCTCACGTAGTTTAGCCAGTCTGTGAAAAGTGTTACCCTGGAAGTGGCCACTGCCGTACACAAGCAGTGGAGCCATACATTAGCTTGATGAAGAGTTGAGAACCACATGCGAGGGCGTATATGCTTGCTTCACTGATTACACTTTGATAACGTAAAGCATGAACAGTTGATAAGATGTCTGGATGATATCAGTCTGGTTGGTGAGGATATCAAACTTATCGCAAACCTGTTTTGGGGTCAATCAGTATGTTTGAGAACTAGATAGGGGGCATCACCTAGTATAACTATTAAAAAATGGGTTAGGCAGGAGTTTGTGCTCTCCCCTTGCTTGTTTAATGTATACACAGAGCAGATGTTTTAAAGACATAGATGACATGCCTGGATTGAATATAGGAGAACGTCAGGTCAGGTTAGGTCAGGTCATCCCGTAACCGGTGAGGTCGTTGGAGCACACATGAAGACATCCTCACAGCTCCACGCCATCCCTCTCTGTCAGATGCCGCTGCCTGTGACTCTTCTGGTCGGAGACTGGTCAATTCTTTTATGTTGTCCTCCCATCTCTTTTTGGGACGGCCTCTTCGTCGTCTGCCATGCACCTTCCCGTGGAGGATTGTGTTTGCAAGACCATTTGATCTCGATATGTGACCGTACCAAGTGAGTTTCCTTCTTTTGACAGTTGCCAAGAGATCTTCGAAAGGCCCTATTGCTGTTGTAATTTTATCTCGTATTTCCTCGTTTGTAACTCGATCTTTGTACGTGACGTTTAAAAGTTTTCGGAAACATCTCATCTCCAAGGCGTGTATCCTTCGTTGAAGGTCAGCTGTAACTGTCCATGTCTCACACGCATAGAGGAACATTGACAGGACCAGTGTACGCATTAATCTGATTTCCTTGCATAGTGCTAACCGTTTATCTTGCCAGATTTTGTTAAGCCGTGCAAGCGCCGCTATTGTCTGTGCTATTCTGGCCAACACCTCACATTTGGATCCTTCATCACTGACAAACAACCCAAGATATTTAAAACGGTCAAAACTTCGAGTTCCTGACCGTTAGCTTTTATCTTGCTGTTGAAGCCCGTAGCGTTGTTGGTCATTAATTTTGTCTTTCCAGCGTTTATCTCCATACCATAGTTAAGAGCTGTTTCATCGAGCCTTCTGACCCATTCCTGGAGTTCTGCTTCTGAACCCGCCAACCCGTAGATATCATCTGCAAAACGAAGGTTGGTAATCGTTCGGCCCCCTATCTTGACAGTAGCAACGTGACCTCCAAGTGCTTCACTCATAATTCCTTCCAGGAGTATATTGAAAAAAGTTGGAGAGAGTGTACACCCCTGTCTCACACCAGCTGATGTGCGAAACCAGTCCCCTCACCTCCCATTCACAAGAACTGCACTAGACCCCTTGTCATACAGGTGTTCAAGGACCGTTATAATATTTCCATTGATATTATACATCGTCATGGTTGCCCAAAGCGCTTTATGCCATACCCTATCAAACGCCTTCTTAAAATCCACAAACACATGATAGGAGGACGTAGTATCAATAATATCAGATATGCTGATGATACAATGTTTATAACAGAGGATCCAGTACACATGCAAAACTTAATTGATAAGAAACCAGCAAAACTCAGAGCAATTTTGGGTTGGAAATCAACATCAAAAAGACTAAAGTTTCGGTGTTCACCAAAAAGAAAGAAAGCCCAAAAGCTTTTATCCACATAAATGGAGAAATTCTGGAACAAGTGACAAGCTATTTTGGTCAACTCATTTCAGCTGATGGCAAATGTAAAAGGGAGATCATTCAAAGAATTGCATTGACCAAAAATACAATTACCAGCATGAGAGATACACTTTTGTCAAAGCAGATATCTCAGATCTTAGAAGATACACTTTTGTCAAAGCAGATATCTCAGATCTTAGAAGATACACTTTTGTCAAAGCAGATATCTCAGATCTTAGAAGATACACTTTTGTCAAAGCAGATATCTCAGATCTTAGAAGATACACTTTTGTCAAAGCAGATATCTCAGATCTTAGAAGATACACTTTTGTCAAAGCAGATATCTCAGATCTTAGAAGATACACTTTTGTCAAAGCAGATATCTCAGATCTTAGAAGATACACTTTTGTCAAAGCAGATATCTCAGATCTTAGAAGATACACTTTTGTCAAAGCAGATATCTCAGATCTTAGAAGATACAATTTTGTCCAAGCAGATATCTCAGACCTTAGAGAGATACAAGTCTGTTCAAGCAGATATCTCAGATCTTAAAAATACAACACCAAAGCCCATCCCTACTGTACGCAAACCTACCTGGAGGCAGCATATATTTCTAAAGGTGGTGGAAAATATACCAGGTATTGGAAACAAGAACAGCCAGACTGAAAAAGAAAGAAGAGACATAACCCTGAGGTACATAACGAAAAACTACCCAAGCATGGACTGGACCCATGCATACACCGACGGTTCTTTAACTAACACAACACAGAACGGAGGGGCAGGGGTATTCCTGAGCCTACCAAATGGTAGAAAAATAACACTGTCATTGGCAACTGGAAAATACTTAAGTAATTTCAGAGCCGAGGCAGAGGCACTGAGGGCTGCAGTAGAAGCAATGGTGGCAGGCAAAAGAAATGAAAGCCATATAGTCCTGTTTACAGATGCTCTGGCCGTAGTCACAGCACTAAAAAGCCAGAAAAATACTGAACTTAATGATTTAAGAGCAGTACTCTGTCAACTATGCCAGCAGTTTGCACCAAAAAGAGTAGTGGTACAGTGGGTTCCATCCCACTGTAACATCGAAGGCAATGAGGAGGCAGACAGACTGGCAAAAGAAGGTGCAAGACTACCACAACCAGAATCTAGTGTGACCTACGAAGAGTCAAAAAGACTTATTAGAGCTAGATACATGACCAAATGGGAAACAGAACATTCTGGCTACACAAAAAACGATCCCTATTACCAGCTGAACAGAAGAGAGCAGGTCGTGGTCTTCAGACTTCGCACAGGCCACAATAGACTGAGGTACCACCTATTCAATTAATTGAAGATGGGTGATACTGACGAATGCCCGTGTGGTATCGGGAAAATGACCGCTGAACATTTGCTGCAAAACTGCCCAATATACGAGGATCAGAGAAAGCAGATGTGGCCATCACCAGTGGCAACACTAGACAAGCTCTATGGCAGTGTCGACAGCCTCAGGATGACCGCTGCTTTATTCCAAAAAAATACAGGTTGACGCCTGACAGCGTACGAAGAAGAAGAAGAAGAAGAAGAAGATCTTAAAAATGAGAATCATAAAATGCTATATGTATTCAGTTTTATTGTATGGTGTAGAAACCTGGACCCTGACAAAGAAAATGGAGAAAGGTATTGACGCCTTTGAAATGTGGGTATTCAGAAGACTTGGACGAGTTTCTTGGAAAGATAGAAAAAGCAATAACGAGGTTCTGGAACAAGGTCTCCCCTCTCTCTCTCTCTTCTTACCTCACTCTGTTTCATTTGACTCTGTCCTACAATCACACTCTTGCACAACTTTCACACGCGCTCTCAGGGTGAGGCCCTTCCATTGCACTTTGGTTGGGCTGGCTTCTGAGAGCGCACAAACCTAGCATAGGTACATACAGATGCACACATACATCCAAGCACTGGTTTATGCGTCTTAATATCGACCAAAATGACTGCGGTCTAGGGTGGAATAGCCGCGCCTCCGCCAGTAGAAACTAGTGAGGCAAACACGTAAAATAAAAAAAATTTTTAAAAAGTTCAGGAACAACTCCAGGGTGTAACAGACACTTCTAGTAGAATTAAAAATCAGAAAAATAAAATATTTTGATCATGTCAGGCGCCATGACAGTCTGCTAAAGGTTATTTTGGAGGGAAGAATAGAGGGCAAGAGAGCCAAAGGGCGGCAGAGGTACAGATGGACAGACAACACCAAGATATGGTCGGGACACAGTTTGACTGCGTGTACCAGCCTGATGCGATACAGATGGAGATCAATTACCGTCAACCTTCCGTTGCAGAGACGGCCCTTGATGATGATGATCAGCTTTCCCAATTACTAAGACACAAACACATCACAGTGGAGACAACGAGACAGTTGATAAATAATATTTTTATAACAACTCTCTGCTACCAGTGTCAGACATGGACACTCACTAAGGCACAAGAAAGACAAATCATGGTATGGGAAATGACATCGGGGTCACAAGGATGGACAGAGCACGACGCGAAGCAATTAGACAGAAGGTTGGTGCAACACTGTGCATGGATGATATCAGACGGCAGAGAATAAAGTTCTTCGGACGCCTGACAAGAATGCAATCAAATCTACCAGCGGGATCAAGATGCTGAGCAGCGCATGAGCTGCAGTGGTCAGCGACTCATAGCTAGCGTCAGGGCCAGCGAGTCAGAGCTGCCAAGACTCTTCTACACCTCCACGCGGTGATCCTGGATAATAGGCTGCAGCAGGGCAGACTGGCTAAGGGATCGAAGAGGGAATGCTAACACGGTACTCACAAAATGTTTGCTCGTCGGATGTGTTGGACCGAAATGTGCAACTATCGCAGTCAAACTGTAAACTATGACACAACGCATTCCGTTCTTTGGACTATATTATGCTACTTAAGCCCTTTCAGTGTTTGGTAGTGGGAGATTGAGAATGAACGAAGACAAGCCAAGCCAAATCTACCAGCTGTGCGTTCTACAACGAGTTTTCAGGCAATGCTAGTGCACTGGCTTACAAACCGAACGATCTAGGTTCAACTCTCAACAGGCAAGGGATACTTTTTCGACCGTAAACGGGTTCTATGGTCGACCCAGCCTCATAAATTGGATACCAGAACACGTCTGGGAAATAAAGGCTGACACGTGATGCTGGCCTCAACATCGGTGATCAAGAGAGCATGAAAACTTTTTTTCTAAACCTCGTTTTCTTCTTCTTATTATTACTATGGTTATTATTATTATTATTCGTCTTCTTCTTCTTCGTTCTCAAACTGCCGCTACCAAGTCATGAAAAGGACTTTGCAAGTGGCATGATGCAGTCGGGAGAACGGAATGCGTTGTGTCGTAGTTTACATGGTGACTACGATATTTGCACCTTTCAGTCCGACACATCCTACTTCTGCAGGCCTTTTGGGGTTCTGCGTTAGCCTTCCCTCTTTGATTCCTTCTCCTCAGCCAGACTGCCATGTTGCAGCTTGTTATCCACGATCACGTGAGGCTGAGAAGGGTCATAGCAGGTCTAGGCCACTGGTCTTGACGCTGGAAGTCATCTCTAGGTTGCTGGTCCTGACGCTAGCAGTCAGCTCTGGTTTGCTGGTCCTGACGCTAGCAGTCAGCTCTAGATTGCTGGTCCTGACGCTAGCAGTCAGATTTAGGTTGCTGGTCCTGACGCTAGCAGTCAGCTCTGGTTCGCTGGTCCTGACGTTAGCAGTCAGATTTAGGTTGCTGGTCCTGACGCTAGCAGTCAGTCAGCTCTGGTTCGCTGGTCCTGACGTTAGCAGTCAGAATTAGGTTGCTGGTCCTGACTCTAGCAGTCAGCTCTGGTTCGCTGGTCCTGACGCTACTAGTCAGCTCTAGGTTGCTGGTCCTGACGCTAGCAGTCAGCTCTAGGCTGCTGGTCCTGACGCTAGCAGTCAACTCTGGTTCGCTGGTCCTGACGCTAGCAGTCAGCACTAGGTTGCTGGTCCTGGCGTTAGCAGTCAGCTCTAGGTTGCTGGTCCTGACGCTAGCAGTCAGCTCTGGTTCGCTGGTCCTGACGCTAGCAGTCAGCTCTAGGTTGCTGGTCCTGACGCTAGCAGTCAGCTCTAGGTTGCTGGTCCTGACGCTAGCAGTCAGCTCTAGGTTGCTAGTCTTGACGCTAGCAGTCAGCTCTAGGTTGCTGGTCCTGACGCTAGCAGTCAGCTCTGGTTCGCTGGTCCTGACGCTAGCAGTCAGCTATAGGTTGCTGGTCCTGACGCTAGCAGTCAGATTTAGGTTGCTGGTCCTGACGCTAGCAGTCAGCTCTAGGTTGCTAGTCCTGACGCTAGCAGTCAGCTCTAGGTTGCTGGTCCTGACGCTAGCAGTCAGCTCTGGTTCGCTGGTCCTGACGCTAGCAGTCAGCTATAGGTTGCTGGTCCTGACGCTAGCAGTCAGCCCTAGGTTGCTGGTCCTGACGCTAGCAGTTAGATTTAGGTTGCTGGTCCTGACGCTAGCAGTCAGCTCTAGTTCGCTGGTCATGACGCTAGCAGTCAGATTTAGGTTGCTGGTCCTGGCGCTAGCAGTCAGCTTTGGGTCGTTGACCGCTACAGCTCATGTGTCGCTCAGCATCTGGATCCTCTAAACTGAAAACAATACTGGAAGGAAACGTGAAAGGCTAACGTGAGAGAGGTTGTTGTTGTTGTTGTTGTAGTTGTTGTTGTTGTTGTTGTTGAATGTCCACAATGAGTATGTTTACTCTTTTGTTCACTCTAAAAAGGTCGTTAAGTGGTTGTAGTAGCTTTCCTGACATTCCGAGCGCGCTGTTGAAGATGGACCGCGGTGTTCCAGGCAGTTGTGCTATGCTTGGCGACATCTGTGTGACGCTCACAATTACGTGGATCACGTCGATCCAAATCTCGTCATCCAGACTGCCTCGAAAACAACAAGTTTCCAGGGAACGCTACATGGAAGAGAGATAATGGTTCTTGGTTTGTATTTTGTGTCTGACCTTGAGAAAGAACTGACGTCATTGTCCATGGATGCCGCCATTTGTGCGCAGTCCCTTCCATTGCTGAAAGTGCCGACTGCAGAGCACGCGCACTAGAACTCCAGAGGCGACTCAGACATTTGCCATCGAACTTCGTAATCGATGAGGACCACTTTGTCAACATTCGCTGTACGTTAGAGTGAGAGGAGAGGTCGTTGCTGAGCGCAGTAGGGCATATATGTCAACAACCTCCAGTATGAGAATGGAGACGGAAGCAGTGACCTCAGCACTGAAATGGATATCTGAGCCTTCTATAACAAGGCAGTCATCGTGACAGACGCGCAAGCCGTACTTCAGAAGGTACAGAATCGATGGCTTAGGTACGAGTGGATAGCAGCTGTTGAGGCCTCAAACCTCCAGAGGTTAAAATGGATCTACTGTCCTGCTTATGCCGGGGTTCAGGGCAATGAAAGAGCTGACATTTTGGCTTCACAAGCTCCCATCATATGCACATTGGAAATGGACAGAAGTGACATTTTCAAATCAATCAATGACCGCCTGCTGGATGAGGACACCACAATAGATGAAGCAGCAATCCATAGACTGCAAAGTTTCAACATTAAAAGAGGTTCGAGTGGAGTGGGGCGCATTAGAGGACGGAGCAGGACGGTGTACAACCAGCGAGCTACAGGGACCATCAGCATCAATACCTTTCGCCATTTGATGAGAGAGACTGAGCACCTATGGGTATGCCCGGAGTGCAGTGACGTCGATTCTTAGAAACATAATTACTGTACGCATGAGTTCGAAGATGGTTTTGCGTTCAGGATCTTTGTTTGAGAAGTGCAGCCGGAAAAACAATCCGTGACCGAATTCACAACACTACGCTGAGGCAGACAGTGGGGACAAACCCAGTTAGTGCCTACATTGACTCTGAACAAACCCAGTTAGTGCCTACAATGACTCTCAACAAACCCAGTTAGTGCCTACATTGACTCTCAACAAACCCAGTTAGTGCCTACATTGGCTCTCAACAAACACAGTTAGTGCCTACATTGGCTCTCAACAAACCCAGTTAGTGCCTACATTGACTCTCAACAAACCCAGTTAGTGCCTACATTGACTCTCAACAAACCCAGTTAGTGCCTACATTGGCTCTCAACAAACCCAGTTAGTGCCTACATTGGCTCTCAACAAACCCAGTTAGTGCCTACATTGGCTCTCAACAAACCCAGTTAGTGCCTACATTGGCTCTCAACAAACCCAGTTAGGGCCTACATTGGCTCTCAACAAACCCAGTTAGTGGCTACATTGGCTCTCAACAAACCCAGTTAGTGGCTACATTGGCTCTCAACAAACCCATTTAGTGCCTACATTGACTCTCAACAAACCCAGTTAGTGCCTACATTGGCTCTCAACAAACCCAGTTAGTGGCTACATTGGCTCTCAACAAACCCAGTTAGTGGCTACATTGGCTCTCAACAAACCCATTTAGTGCCTACATTGACTCTCAACAAACCCAGTTAGTGCCTACATTGGCTCTCAACAAACCCAGTTAGTGCCTACATTGGCTCTCAACAAACCGAGTTAGGGCCTACATTGGCTCTCAACAAACCCAGTTAGTGGCTACATTGGCTCTCAACAAACCCAGTTAGTGGCTACATTGGCTCTCAACAAACCCATTTAGTGCCTACATTGACTCTCAACAAACCCAGTTAGTGCCTACATTGACTCTCAACAAACCCAGTTAGTGCCTACATTGACTCTCAACAAACCCAGTTAGGGCCTACATTGACTCTCAACAAACCCAGTTAGTGCCTACATTGACTCTCAACAAACCCAGTTAGTGCCTACATTGACTCTCAACAAATCAAGTGGTTTTGCCATTTAGTCAGAATGTATTACGACCGGCCTGGAGCGAGAGCATATCACATGCAGGTCTCCGGTCCACGAGGAAGATGACACCACGACGTCGATGGATCGAAGGTGTCTCAGACACTCTCCGGAAGTTACACCTAACGACAGCAAAATTCTCCCACATGGCGATAACAAGAAATCTACGCATCCCGCCTCTCTGCGACGCCGTATGGCAAGAGCATTGGGACAAAAGAAGACGATCTTTGGTCATGCTATATCCGCAGGCCAGACGCCATGATGAAACCCGTAGTCTTCACCAAGTCGGAGCGGAGCCCCACAGCTTTTGTCTCAGCTCCGCACTGCTTGCATCAGGGTCAGTAACTCATAAATTATCAAGACCGTTTTTAGGCTCCGGTTGACGACTCTGAAAAACAAACTGCAACCAAATCACCTGGCTAAGAGATTAGATATGGCGAACCCAGTCCCAAAATGCCGTGCTGGAACCGGATTGTTACACCGATAGGCGCAGATATTGCAGCTTAGCTGCAAACTTCAATACAGCATCAGAAACGTCTTTCATGAACGAACTCCAAAGAAGAAGAAAAAGAAGAAGTAGAAGAAGATGAAGAAGAAGATGATTTGGAAATGACAATTTTAAAATATTTTTTATATTTGGCTTGGCTTCGTTCATTCTCAATCCCCCGCTACCAAACCCTGAAAGGGCTTAAGTAGCAGAATGTAGTCCAGAGAGCGGAATGAGTTGTGTCGTAGTTTACAGCTTGACTGCGATATTTACACCTTTCGGTCCAACACATCCGACTTCAGCAAGCATTTTTTTAGTACCGGGTTAGCATTTCATCTTCGATCCCTTCTCCTTAGCCAGTCTACCCTGCTGCAGCCTGTTATCCAGGATCACCTCGTGGAGGTGTAGAAGGATCTTGGCAGCTCTGGTTAGCTGACCCTGACGCTAGCAGTCAGCTATGGGTCGCTGACCACTGCAGCTCATGCTCTGCTCAGCATCTTGATCCCATTTTTTTAATTTTACGTGTTTGCCTCACTAGTTTCTACTGGCGGAGGCACGCCTATTTCACCCCAGACCGTAGTCAATTTGGACGATATTAAGACGCGTAAACCAGTGCTTGGATGTACATGTGAGTTTGTGTGTACCTATGCTAGATTTGTGCGCTCTCAGAAGCCAGCCCAACCAAAGTGCAATGGAAGGACCCTACCCTCAGGGCGCGTATGAAAGTTGTGCAACAGTGTGATTGTAGGACAGACTCAAATGAAACAAGAGTGAGGTAAGAAGAGATCAACTGCCCAGATTCGTCTCTATATGCATTGCTTTGTTACTACTTTCAGCAGAATCACTTCGTTCCTCAGTCTCCTGAACAGGGTGAACACAAACAGAGGAATACGTAATAAACGAAACGAACTAATAAAGATTCATGTCCAGATAATGGAAGTAGCGCATAGTTTTACCTTCTTGGGAAGTTATAACAATGGAAGTAACGAGACCAAAGCTGAGCTAAATGCCCTTAGAAACCAGGCCATCTCTGAAACTCATCGATGCCGCCAGCAGTCTGCAATTCAGCCATTACGCTAAACTGCCGTCCTGCATATCCTGATAGCAAACAGCGTCCGAAATGGCGACATCGTCTCAACAGCGGTTCTCAAATATATTTACTGCAACTCTCAAAGATATTTACATCATCTCTAAAATATATTTACAGCGGCTCTCAAAGATATTTACAGCGGCTCTCAAATATATTTACAGCGGCTCTCAAATATATTTACAGCATCTCTCAAAGCTATTTACAACGGCTCTCAAGGCTATTTACCAACAATCAAAGTAGATCGACACATGTGTAAATATAGATAGCGAGTGGCTCACCAATTTACGATTTGCAGATGACATCGTGTAAATCAGTCATACAATTGAGGAAGCCCAACAAATCCGTAAACGAAGTAAATGGGGTCAGCATAGCAGCTAGTCTGGAGATAAATAAAAGTCAAACTCAATGTCCCAGAAACCCCTAATGTCCAAAGCAGGACATCAAGCTAGGAGATGGAACCATCAAGGATATCAGCCCTTTATCTACCTAGACCAAGATATAAATGCCAGCTACAAAATCGATCACGAAACCTCTAAACGACGAAAAATAGCTTGGTATTCCTCTAACTCCATTAAGCCAACACTCCAAGGGATGAAAGACACCACGGCAAGAGCACACACTTTTAACTCCATGGCCAATCCAGCAGTGATTTAGATTTACGGATGCGAATTGTGGAACTTGCGTGTGCGCAACAGATGCTGATAAGCTCCGGGTCAGTCAGAACAGATCAATGCAACGGCGCGTACTAAAAATGTTAATAATGGAAACGATATGAAACGAAGGAATTCAAACTTTGTTTCGGCACGTCGTGGAAGCAACGCTATCACACAAACATCGCTGGGCTGAACTTGTTGCACGCATGCCTGTCAACAGATGGACTCGTAAAACAACGTTTTGTTAGCAATGTGCAATGTGCCTGTAGACATCCACGGGGTTACGCATCTATGCGATGGTGAGATAGACTGACCAAGGACCTGGGTCCGTATTGGTACATTACTGGAAAAGAGCGGGAAGCATACATATTGCTGATTTCCTCGCAGACGGCGTACTTGCCGAACTGACGCTGAGGATAATATGATAATATGAATGTTAAAGATGACGGAACAAAGCAAGATGTTAACGCTACATTTAACACGGCCTGGTTTAATATCAAACTCTCTTCGTCCAATATATAATTCAGCAGCATTCTCTCGTGAAAGTGATTTTAATATATTTCAGTGAATAAATAAATAAATACTGGTGCATGGCACGCACCATTGATATAGGGATACACGGAGAAATATATTGTAGCGCTACGATGGCGCATTTCATAGAACGCTGCTCTCGCGGTTTAGCTTCTCGTGAGGCGGAATACAGGTTCCGAAAACGATAGAATTCAATGGAATTTGACTTGATGATCTGGAATTTGCCGATGATTTAATATAATTTTACAAAACAATTCTATAATCTAAACTTTGCCGATGATTCAATGAAATTTGACCAAACAATTTTTAATATAAACTTTTTTTGCGTTCGTCTATTTCTCTATTCCCCAAGGCGGTGTGGGTTGCACTATGGTTTTTATTTTGCGCCTGTCGGCTCAGTGCATCCGACTTCAGCATGACTTTGCTGATGATTTAATATAATTTGATAAAACTTGATAATCTTGACTTTGTTGATGATTTAATAGAATTTGACAAAAGAAATTCATAATATAAACTATGTCGATGATTTAATAGAATTTGACAAAATTCTCTGCGCTACAACGGATGCGCACAATAATATACGAGCGGCTTTCAAGTCAAGCGGGGACATTTTTGGTAACATTTCTTTTTTCAAGTAGTCAAAATGCCATTTATTTTTCCGGTATAATCTCCTGCAACGTTTATGCACTTATCCCAGCGTTTAAGTAATGCTTGAAAAGCTTCAGCGTTGAAAGATTTGTGAGCATGTCTGAACCAATCCAGGACAGCCTGTTTCACTTAATCATCAGTGTTGAAATGCTGACATCCCAGGAATTCTTTTAAGGGTCCAAACTTTCGGAAATCGCTTGGAACGAGGTCTGGGCTGTAAGGTAGATGTAGCAATACCTCCCCGCCGGGTTGCTGCAGAGGACACAAAGTGCGGAAAGCTGTATTGGCACCCAACGTGCACTAACCTTCCGAAAATGCAGATGTTCACGAAGAATAAAGATCACTGTACCCAGGGAAGCCGCGTAGTGCAGTGGTTAGCGTTCTGGCTTCGCATCTGAGTGGTCCTGGGTTCATTCCCCAGTTGAGGCGGTAGTGTTTCAGACCGCAATGGCTCCCAGGTTGACCCAGCCTTAAATGGGTACCAGTTCTGTAAGGGAAGTAAAAGCGGCGAGGGAGAGGAGATGGTTACCGCCCTCATATAGCCGAGCCTTTGAGATGTGAGATCACTAACACCTCACACCCATACGGCAGTAATGCTATGGGTTACTTTACTTTACTTTACCCAGAGAAAGATTTTGTCTCCTGGACAATTTCGCGACAGCTTATGCGTCGATTTTCTAGGATAAGGCGTTCTACAATCTGGATATTCACAGGAATGGTTTTGGTGGGTTGAGAGCCACCACGGCCAGGATCATCACTCACGAATGTACGGCGTTTTCTAAACCGTTTACACCATTCAAATGTCTTACTACGGCTGCGTGTCTTATCCGTCTCATCATCTGTCTCATCACCGTATTGCTGTTGATGTTGTTGTTGCTGTTATTGTTGTTGTTTTTAATGCCTACAATGAGTAGGTCTACTATTTTGTGTGCTCCGAAAAGGACGTTAAGTGGCGGGTTGCAGTAGCTTTCCTCACATCCCGACCGTGCTGATGAAGGTGGACCGGGGTCCACCAGGCGGTTATGCTATGCTTGGCTTCATCTGCGTGTCGCTCAGTACTTCGGGGATCACGTCGATACCTCACTCAGTTTTCATGAAGGGCTACGAGGAAGACGAGGTGAGGGTCTTAGCCAGTATTCTTTGCTTGACCAGACGTTAGTCTTCCTCCCGTCCCCTTATTATAATGGAGGTTTTCTGTAAATTTTCGCAGGTTTCACGCCTTCTTTCACAACACGCTGTTCCATGCAAGCACTAACAGTGTTCTGTTCTTATGGATCGTTTGATGTGTGTCTTTGTTTTGGTCTCTCTATTCTGTTCTTATGGATCGTTTGATGAGTGTCTTTGTTTTGGTCTCTCTAGTCTGTCCTCATGGATCGTTTAATGTCTTTGTTTTGGTCTCTCTAGTCTGTCCTCATGGATCGTTTAATGTCTTTGTTTTGGTCTCTCTAGTCTGTCCTCATGGATCGTTTAATGTCTGTGTTTTGGTCTCTCTAGTCTGTCCTCATGGATAGTTTAATGTCTTTGTTTTGGTCTCTCTAGTCTGTCCTCATGGATCGTTTAATGTCTTTGTTTTGGTCTCTCTAGTCTGTCCTCATGGATCGTTTAATGTCTGTGTTTTGGTCTCTCTAGTCTGTCCTCATGGATCGTTTGATGAGTGTCTTTGTTTTGGTCTCTCTAGTCTGTCCTCGTGGATCGTTTAATGTCTGTGTTTTGGTCTCTCTAGTCTGTCCTCATGGATCGTTTAATGTCTGTGTTTTGGTCTGTCTATTCTGTTCTTATGGATCGTCTGATCAGTATATTTGTTTTGGTCTGTATATTCTGTTCTTATGGATCGTCTAATCAGTGTCTATGCTTCTTTATAGCTTTGTGGATGGCAAGTCTGCAAGCCGCCACTTCCGGTTTTTGTGAGCTCATCTGCGTTCTCGTTTCCAGGGATCCCCCAGTGGGCCGGAATCCGCTGTTGGACTAAATGTTTTGGGTGTTTTGGGACAGCAACACGATGGTATGTTCCATTTCATGTGAGAGTCTATCTTCTTGTACTGGGCGTAAAATTTCAGTGTAACATCGGGTAAGTTTTACTTACTTTGTATAAATGTAATTTAAGGAGTGCGCCGAGGATGCGTGTAGAATTAATTGAATGGATGTCTTCAGTCGAGTGATCGTAAACGGAGTGGTAGATAGTCGACAAGTCGAAAGTCGAGTCATCATAAATCGAATCATCGTAAACGGAGTGGTAAAAAGTCGAGAAGTTGTAAGTCGAGTGATCGTAAATCGAATGATCGTAAACGTAGTGATAGAAAGTGGAGAAGTCGTAAGTCGAGGGATCGTAAATCGAGTGATAGTAAGTCAATGGAAAGTAAGCTGAAAGGTTGTAAGTCAAGCGGTCGTAAGTCGATGACTGCATGAAGACTACCAATACTAACCTTCAATGGCTTTAGTTTCGCACCTGCCTTTTTCTTCTTCATCATCCCAGCCTAGACAAGAACTGAAGGTCTTGTTTAAAGTACGACTCGAATAACGAAAAGTCACAGATTTTCTCACTGAACGATGCCACCAAGAAATAAAGTAGAAATGTTTGTCCAAAAGTAGCCGATAAATCACTGTTTGTAATGTCTTCCCCTGCTTTCAATAACTTGTGAATTTTGTATCTAACATTTCAGTCAACAATAATTAACGAAAAATTAACACGTAAATTACAAAGAAAATTAACATTTCCAACGGCCATTTTCTCACAGACTTCACGATAAAGTAAAAATGGAATTACATCTTTTTCTTCTTCCTCGTTCGTCTTCAGACCTCAACTTCAATGACTCTAACGAAGGTACTAGTTGACTCAAGGCTCTGTACACTTCCGTACAGCTTCTCGTGGAAGGACACTGACTGTTGCCAAATGCTACTTCTTTTGTCGGTATACAGTGGATAGAACTGCAAAATATGTTCTGCCTTCATGGGGGCTGTGCCGCAGGCACAAAGGTCTGTAGTACCAATCTTGAACTTGTACAGATGACATCTAAGTCTGTTGTGACCTGTGCGTCTCGCCTGGAAAGTTGATGGTAGGCATCGTTTTCTATGTGGCCAGGGTGGTCTTTATTCCATTTTACACTGTACGTTGTCCTGATGAATTATTAAACGCGGTCTTCATTTACATCATAATTTACTAAAAGGAATATGTAAAACTGTCTTTTCTAAGCTGGAGGCTGCATGGTCTAGGGGTGAAACGTCAGTTTTACAATCCCAACGAACTGGGTTCGAATCACGCTCGTGTTCTGTTTGGCAGACATTGGGTTTTGTTTCGCTTCACCGCGTACGAGAGGTAACGGCAACCTACAACACTGCACACTTGCGAAGAAATTTATAAAAGTCAACTAGGGTTGCGGTTGTAAGAAACGATGTTCTGCAATTATGTAAATAGGTATGTTTGAATACCATCATTTATAAAAGTAATTATGTAAAAAGGTATGTCTGAATACCATAATTTATAAAAGCAATTATGTAAAAAGGTATGTTTGAATACCATAATTTACAAAAGCAATTATGTAAAAAGTTATATTTGGATACCATAATTTACAAAAGTAATTATGTAAAAGGGTATATTTGAATACCATCATTTACAAAAGCAATTATGTAAAAAGGTATGAATACCATAATTTACAAAAGCAATTATGTAAATGGGTATTTTTGAATTTCATCATTTACAAAAGTAATTATGTATTAAGGTATATTTGAATTTCATCATTTAGAAAAGAAATTATGAAAAAAGGTATATTTGGATAAAATCATTTAGAAAAGCAATCATAATTGCAAACATAATTGATTTTATAAATTATGGTATTCAGACATACCTTTTTACATAATTGCTTTTATAAATTATGGTATTCAGACATACCTTTTTACATAATAGCTTTTATAAATTATTGTATTCAGACATATTTTTACATAATTGCTTTTATAAATTATGGTATTCAGACATACCTTTTTACATAATTGCTTTTATAAATTATGGTATTCAGACATACCTTTTTACATAATTGCTTTTATAAATTATGGTATTCAGACATACCTTTTTACATAATTGCTTTTATAAATTATGGTATTCAGACATACCTTTTTACATAATTGCTGTTATAAATTATGGTATTCAGACATACCTTTTTACATAATTGCTTTTATAAATTATGGTATTCAGACAGATAGTTTTACATGATTGCTTTTCTAAATGATGAAATTCAAATATACCTTTTTACATAATCGCTTTAGTAAACTATGGTATTCAAAATACCTTTTTACATAACTGCTTTTGTAAATGATGATATTCAAACATACCTTTTTACATAACTGCTTTTGTAAATGATGGTATTCATCTTCTTCTTCTTCTTCTTCTTCTTCGTTTTCTTCTTCTTCTTCTTCTTCTTCTTCATCTTCGTACGCTGTCAGTCGTCAACCTGTATTTTTTCGAAAAAAGCAGCGGTCATCTTGAGGCGGTCGACACTGCCATAGAGCTTGTCTAGTGTTGTCACTGGTGATGGCCAGATGTGCTTTCTCTGGTCCTCGTATGTCGGGCAGTTTTGCAGCAGATGTTCAGCGGTCATTTTCTCGGTACCACAAGTGCATTCGTCAGTGCTACATATCTTCAGTTTATTGAATAGGTGGTACCTCAGTCTGTTGTGGCCTGTGCGGAGTCTGAAGAACACGACCTGCTCTCTTCTGTTCAACTGGTAATAGGCATCATTTTTTGTGTAGCCAGTATGTTCTGTTTCCCATTTGGCCATGTATCTCGCTCTAATAAGACTTTTGGACTCTTCGTAGGTCACACTAGAATCTGGTTGTGGTAGTCTTGCACCTTCTTTTGCCAGTCTGTCTTCCTCCTCGTTGCCTTGGATGTTAGTGGGATGGAACCCACTGTACCACTACTCTTTTTGGTGCGGACTGCTGGCATAGTTGACAGAGTACTGCTCCTAAATCATTAAGTTCAGTATTTTTCTGGCTTTTCAGTACTGTGACTACGGCCAGAGCATCTGTAAATAGGACTATATGGCTTTCATTGCTTTCGCCTGTCAGCATTGCTTCTACTGCAGCCCTCAGTGCCTCTGCCTCTGCTCTGAAATTGCTTGAGAGTTTTCCAGTTGTCACTGACAGTGTTATTTTTCTACCATTTGGTAGGCTCAGGAATACCCCTGCCCCTCCGTTCTGTGTTATGTTTGTTACAGAACCGTCGGTGTATGCATGGGTCCAGTCCATGCTTGGGTAGTTTTCCGTTATGTGCCTCAGGGTTATGTCTCTTCTTTCTTTTTCAGTCTGGCTGTTCTTGTTTCCAATACCTGGTATATTTTCTACCACCTCCGGAATGATATGCTGCTTCCAGGTACTTTTGCGTACAGTAGGGATAGGCTTTGGTATTGTTTTTGTGTTCATAGGGTTTTCGCTCATCTTTGCTTTGGCTATTTCTGCAAAGTTTCTCCGCTTTAGTTTCCCATTTCCAAATCTATTTAGTCTCTGATTCATTGGATGGTCTGTCAGTCTTCTGAGTTTCTGTGCTTGCTGCTGGGCTCTGCAGTCTCTTCTGTCAGTCATGGATTGCAGATTTGTAATCTTTTCAAGTTCTACAATTGGCGTTGACTTCATGCCTCCTGTTATAACACTCATGGCTTAGTTTTGAAGTTTGCTAATTTTATCAAAGTTCTCCTTTGCTGCTGTTGTCCATGCCGCAATGCCATACTCGAGAACTGGTCTCACTCTTCCAATGTACAGTTTCTTTAGTATGCAAGTTTCCTCATGATGACCATTCTTTGTCTGGCTCTCATTCGGTTTCTCTCGATCTGACTTTTCCATGTCATCCGCCGATCAAATGCGACTCCCAGGTAGTTTGGGTTGTCGTTTTGCTGCAGATATTTGCCGTTAAGACTTATTTTGGTGTTCTGTGGTTTATTTGAAAGCGAGAATATCGTACATGTCGTTTTTTTCCTCGTTTATTTTGACCAGCCATAAGTTCGCCCACTCCTCCGACGATATTAGGGCCTGCTGCATCCGATTTCTTGCTATGGTGAGATTTTTTTCAGAGGTCCACATAACCAAATCTCCTGCAAACATGGAGCTGTGGACTCTTCTTGGTATTGATGGTATTCAAACATACCTTTTTACATAACTGCTTTCGTAAATGATGGTATTCAAAATACCTTTTTACATAACTGCTTATGTAAATGATGGTAGGGCTCCCCGGGCGCAGGTAGAAAAGCTACCTCCGATTTCTTGGTGTTGACTGCAGGATCAAAGTTAGTGCACGCAGTTAGAAATTCATCCATGGTGGTCTGCATGTTCTGTTTTGATCATTAGCCAAAGAGGATATCTAAGATGCTTGTTTCTTTCATGCTTCCTGCAAGCCACGTGTTTCATCAGAGAACAAGACTGCAAATACCACGCTCAGGAGTATCGGGGCCAGCACACAGCCCTGTTTGACTGGGACTGCTGCACAGAGTTTTCCATTATTCAGTCCACGGGCCGACATGCCATCATGAAACTCGCGGACAACAGTGATGAATTTGTCGGGGCAACAGAATTTCGCCATGATTTTCTAGAGTCCGTCCCTGTTAATGGTGTCAAAGGCCTTTGTCGGATCAACAAAAGTCGTGTACAGATCGCGATGCTGTTCCTGACATTTCTCTTGGATTTGACGAGCTGCAAAAATCATGTCAACCGCCCCTCGACCAGCTCAGAAATCACATTGACTCCCTGGGAGTAGCTCCTGCTCTTTGTTTTTGGTTTATTTTTTTTAGTCTAGCCTTCGACCTGACAATGACCTAGCAATGATAGACACTATATCAGATAAATCGACCATTTTTACTGTATATGTTGATTTGCTGGTTCAGCATTGTTGTTGTCCATGATGAAGGCCTATTGGTCGTAACGTAGGTTTTGTTTTGTATTTTCGTCTCCACGCGGTATCTGATCAGACCCATTAACAAATTTTGATTAAATTCAATTTTAATCAACTTTGAACATTTATTTTCCATTTATTTTTCCACACTTCTGCTCGAGATGGGTTGTTAAGCGGTTGAGCAAGACTGGAATTTTTCCAGCGATCGACAAGATGGACGATTGCCCTTGCGCTTGTACATATGGCAAATGGTAGCATATTTCAGTTCCTGTGGCACATGACATGTATCCCAAAATTGAACAAAAGAAGCAGGAATAGCATATGACCCGGGGGCTTGACTACTGGGCACTAAGTTGATTGCTTTCTCGACCTCATCTGTACTGGGTAGGATACCCAGCCTGTCAGTGACTTCAACTTGAGGCATGCGTGTTATGGCTAATTCACTGATGGCGGGTGGACAACTTTAGGATAGCACTAAAGTGCTCTGATCAGCGCTGCAGAATATCGACTGTGTCGATCATAAGTTACGTGCCATCAGCAGGACAGGAGATGGATGATAGGATCTGGGACCAAAGACCGTCTTCAAGGCGTCATAAAACCGCTTTGAGTCATATGTGTTTTCGTACAGCTGGATTTCTCAGGCTTTGCTGTTGGACCAGGCATCCTGTATAGCCTTTAGCTGATAATGGAGAATCCTGCGAATATTGGTAAACGTGGACTTTTTGGACAGAAATGTTGAATAATATCATCCTTGAAACATTTCTTACACATATGTTGAATAATATCATCCTTGAAACATTTCTTACACATATGTTGAATAATATCATCCTTGAAACATTTCTTACACATATGTTGAATAATATCATCCTTGAAACATTTCTTACACATATGTTGAATAATATCATCCTTGAAACATGCCTTACACAGATGTTGAATAATATCATCCTTGAAACATTTCTTACACAGATGTTGAATTATATCATCCTTGAAACATGCCTTACACAGATGTTGAATAATATCATCCTTGAAACATTTCTTACACAGATGTTGAATAATATCATCCTTGAAACATTTGTTACACACATGTTGAAAAGATCATATCTGTGTTGGATCCAGGAACCCCTTTCTGGGGACGACAGAACAGGACCACTGTTGGCAACACTGCGTGGTTGGTGTAAAAGGCGACTAATGATGGTTCAGTATCAAGGTTCAAGAGGGGAATATGAAACGATGGGGTACACATATGATGACACGTGTGACTGTGACGCAATGCAGGACCCAGACCACCTGATGACCTGCCCTAACCTCCAGGGAACATGCATTATGTGCGACATGCTGGAGGCAAATGACAAGGTAATCCATGTCGCTGAATACTGGATGGGTAGTGTATAACGTGGGGCTTGGACAAGGAGAAGTGGGTAAGAAAGTAGAGGCGGGAAAACTTCACAGTGTAACATGATCTATGGTTCATAGACCCGTTTCATTGAGCTCTAGGCGCCCCCAAATGTGGCACAGTCCTTTTCATTTCTGAAAAGGACGGCGATAGAGTACGAACGTCGTTGTTCCCGAGGCGGGTCCTAAATTTGCTACCCTAGCTTTGCAAAGTACCCATTTACAGCTGGGTCGTCTGGGAGAAGCGGTGACACCATGACGACAGCACACGACATGTCAGATTTGTCAAACAAAACTTGATGTGATTTGAACCTTGTATGTTGGGATTGTAGGCTAAGCTTCCAACATCTAGACCACGCCCCAGTGCAAAAACACAAACAAATGAACATTACATAAGTACGGGAATACAGTGTAACGAGCTTTCTAACAAAGACATACTACGAGGCGTGTTCAAATTAAACCAGACCAAACTACAACAAATGAACAAACGTACGATGTGCATGATGATTTCACTTGTGATGAAAAAAGCTCATACCAGCCGTCAAATTGGCAAAATGTAATTATCCTCCTACTCATAGTTACCTCGGCAGACAGTTGCAAACATGGCGGGTGTGATACGGAATCCGTTCAGAGTTGATTAGCAAGCGGTGATTCGGTTTCTAACAGCTGAAGGATGTCGACCAGTTGACACTCATCACAGAATGCAGACGGTGTATGGTGACAAAAGTCTGTCGAAGACAACAGTGAAGAACTGGACAACGATGTTTAAGAAGGACGTGAGTTAACGCAACAATATGCGCCTGACCTGGTCTCGGGAGATCTTTCATTAACTCACGTCCTTCTTAAACATCGTTGTCCAGTTCTTCACTGTTGTCTTTGACACAATTGAGCCCCCATTCACTGCCTGCATTCTGCGATGAATGTCAACAGGTCGACATCCTTCAACTGTTAGAAACCGAATCACCGCGTGCTGATCAACTCTGGACAGATTCCGTATCACACCCGCAATCTTTTCAACGGTCTGCTGAGGAAACTATGAGTCGGAGGATAATGAAATTTTGCAAACTTGACGGTTAGTATATGCTCTTTACACCAAACGTGACGTCATGATGCGCATCGTACGTATGTTCACTTGGCGCAGTTTGATCCGGTTTCATTTGAACACGCCTCGTACAATGACAGCCTGCAGCATCTAATTATTATATATATATATATATATTGACCACAGCTACGAGTATATCAGTATCAAATTATTTATCTCCGCAAACAGTTATCAAACACATATCAAGTCTCCGTTTATCCTGGTCTAGGCAACCATATCACTTATTTTCTTAATGCCAACATCAAAATAAGTTCCAGCCTCACAGTAACACGACAGCACAGCACTATGGGAAATTATTTCGACATTTCTCTTTAAGAAACGCAAAGTGGCAAGTGATGTCCTAGCCCACGTGCGGCCATTTTTTGGCGCTTTCTTAATTTCGTTTCTAGCGTCAGCCGCCAAGGACTGATTAATCAATCGATATCGCTTATCAGAAATTACGGGTTCAATGGCGAAACTGACTTCGACTTGATCGATTTAGTGATAACAGCGAGCAATGTAGTGAGGTAGCCGGAGAACATCGACAGAATGTAAACAAAACAAGTCCGGGGGGAAATTCCGAGGCTCGCGAGTCATCAACAATGTTGGGGCCAAGAATTTTAAGCACTCGGAAACCAGACAGAAGAGTAGAACGTGAAGTAGCAAGCACTCAGGGAGTTGAACCCGGCCCATACAGGTGATGAAAGGGCTTTGTTTGCCAGAAAGAGATACGTTAAATGGGTTCGGCAAGTGAAAGTCCTTGAAAAAATATTGATTGCGGTTTGTTCTTTCTTCACGGTGACTGTAGCAACTATGGAACAAACACATAGTCCTTGGTTCGATCTAAAAACACGTATCTTACTGACAGAGAAGTGCTCTATCCTGTTCTATAGTCGGAAACTCGTATCTTACTGGCAGAGATGTGGTCTATTCTGTTCTATAGTTGAAAACTCGTATCTTACTGGTAGAGATGTGCTCTTTTCTGTTTTATAGTTGGAAACTCGTATCTTACTGGTAGAGATGTGCTCTTTTCTGTTTTATAGTTGGAAACTCGTATCTTACTGGTAGAGATGTGCTCTATTCTGTTCTATAGTCGGAAACTCGTATCTTACTGGCAGAGATGTGCTCTATTCTATTTTATAGTTGGAAACTCGTATCTTACTGGTAGAGATGTGCTCTTTTCTGTTTTATAGTTGGAAACTCGTATCTTACTGGTAGAGATGTGCTCTTTTCTGTTTTATAGTTGGAAACTCGTATCTTACTGGTAGAGATGTGCTCTTTTCTGTTTTATAGTTGAAAACTCGTATCTTACTGGCAGAGATGGGATCTATTCTGTTCTATAGTTGAAAACTCGTATCTTATTGTAGACATGTGCTCTATTCTGTTTTATAGTTGAGTGGCAAAACTCGTATCTTACTGGCAGACATGTGCTCTTTTCTGTTTTATAGTTGAGTGGCAAAACTCGTATCTTACTGGCAGAGATGTGCTCTTTTCTGTTTTATAGTTGAAAACTCGTATCTTATTGGCAGAGATGTGCTCTTTTCTGCTTTATATTCGGAAACTAGTATCTTACTGGCAGAGATGTGCTTTCTTATCAATTTTCATTCTATTTTCGAATCAGTTTCCAAAACTAGTATCTTACGACTAGAAATGCGCTGTTATGTCATATAATTGAGGCTAAATACTCATATATTACTCGCAAACATGCTCCATTGTGTTTTCTAGTCGGATCACAACACTCGTATCTTACTGGTAAAAATACTCTATTCTGTTTGATAGTTGAGTGCCAACACTCGTATATTACACAGATAAAGATGTTCTATAATTTCCATTGTTATTTTGTCGTGTCTTGTGCATGTTCCCCGAGTGCTTATAATTATGCCTTGCGTCTCCTTTCAGTGCATAGCTTACACACTGACTAACCTCTGCGTCTCCTATCAGTACATAGCTTACACACTGACTAACCTCTACGTTTCATATCAGTACATAGCTTACACACTGACTAACCTCTGCGTCTCATATCAGTACATAGCTTACACACTGACTAACCTCTGCGTCTCATATCAGTACATAGCTTACACACTGACTAACCTCTGCGTCTCATATCAGTACATAGCTTACACACTGACTAACCTCTGCGTCTCCTATCAGTACATAGCTTACACACTGACTAACCTCTGCGTCTCCTATCAGTACATAGCTTACACACTGACTAACCTCTGCGTCTCATATCAGTACATAGCTTACACACTGACTAACCTCTACGTCTCATATCAGTACATAGCTTACACACTGACTAACCTCTGCGTCTCATATCAGTACATAGCTTACACACTGACTAACCTCTGCGTCTCCTATCAGTACATAGCTTACACACTGACTAACCTCTGCGTCTCATATCAGTACATAGCTTACACACTGACTAACCTCTGCGTCTCCTATCAGTACATAGCTTACACACTGACTAACCTCTGCGTCTGCTATTAGTACATAGCTTACACACTGGCTAACCTCTGCGTCTCATATCAGTACATAGCTTACACACTGACTAACCTCTGCGTCTCCTATTAGTACATAGCTTACACACTGACTAACCTCTGCGTCTCCTATCAGTACATAGCTTACACACTGACTAACCTCTGCGTCTCCTATTAGTACATAGCTTACACACTGACTAACTTCTGCGTCTCCTATTAGTACATAGCTTACACACTGACTAACCTCTGCGTCTCCTTTCAGTACATAGCTTACACACTGACTAACCTCTGCGTCTCCTATTAGTACATAGCTTACACACTGACTAACCTCTGCGTCTCCTATCAGTACATAGCTTACACACTGACTAACCTCTGCGTCTCCTATCAGTACATAGCTTACACACTGACTAACCTCTGCGTCTCCTATTAGTACATAGCTTACACACTGACTAACCTCTGCGTCTCCTATCAGTACATAGCATACACACTGACTAACCTCTGCATCTCCTATCAGTACATATCTTACACACTGACTAACCTCTGCGTCTCCTATCAGTACATAGCTTACACACTGACTAACCTCTGCGTCTCCTATCAGTACATAGCTTACACACTGACTAACCTCTGCGTCTCCTATCAGTACATAGCTTACACACTGACTAACCTCTGCGTCTCCTTTCAGTACATATCTTACACACTGACTGGCCTTTGAGTTTCCTGCAATCCATCATCATCATAATTCCACCATTTGAAACTACCACCGTTCATTTTAGGTTCTGTCATGACGCAAGAATTTTTTCTTTGTGTTGGAAAGGCTAGACCAAAAACGCCTGGATCGAACTAGGTCAACATTTAAAGGCTGTAAATTGAGCGTGAAGACAGACCAGAGGCAACACGTTTGTGGGAGATCCCCGTAATACACCTGTTGTTTTCCGTAGCCAGACGCTTTCACCACCTGGAAGGAAGACCAGGTTCATTTTGGAAGTGCCTAGTTCCTGGCATTTCGTTACTGTTGTTTGGTGCCAATGCGCTCCGAGCGCTTGGGATATAGGTGATGTTTGCCGGGTACTACGTTTTCCTCTTCTTCTTCCTCTTCTTCCTCCTCCCCTTCCTCCTCCTCTTTCTCTCCTTACTCCTCCTCTTCTTTCTCCTCCTCCGCCTATTCCTCCTGCTTCTCTTCCTCCTCCCCTTCCTCCTCCCCTTCTTCCTCCTCCTCTTCTTCCACCTCCTCTTCCTCCTCCTTCTTCTTCTTCTGCGTTTGTTCTCAATCTCCCGCTACAAAGTCCTGAACAGGGCGTTGCAAGTAGCAGGATGTACTCTGGAGAACGGAATGCGCTGTGTCGCTAGTTTACAGCTTGACTGCGATATTTGCACCTTTCGGTCCGACACATCCGTCTTCGGCAGGACTTGTAGCTTAATTCACCCCAAACAAACACTAATATTTTAGCACCGAATTTGAGGTAGTGACGTTACAGAATAGTCCACTTTGTAACTCCTCCTCCTCCTCCTCCTTCTTCTTCTTCTTCTTCTCGTTCGCCACGCTTTATCCTGTGACGTCTACGCGTGAAATCCAGTTATCTGGATAAATGTTCCTGTAGTGGAGAGTTCTTCGGGGCTTCCAAACAGCTTTCTGTGGATATTCGTCTCCGTGGGCCAGTGCCCAGTACGCAATAGGCTAAGCATATAACAGTCTTACAGGGGATATGTTCGGATGTCTGCGCTGTCTGCCTGTACGTACACATGGCCGATGGAGCCAGTTTTAGCCTGTGTAAATGGCTATTCAGTCTGTTATGTCCCATTCTCAAGCGGAACAGGATCACTAGTTCTGCTCGATCAACACAGTGATAGTTGTCCTCCGTTTGGTCAACTTTCCATATTGTTTGGATACGTGTCTTCTTTTCTTGGAAAGTGATTAATGGTTCGTTTTGTTGTTTTGTTGCTCCCTCCTTTGCCAACCTGGCTGCTGCCTCATTTCCTGGTATGCCACAGTGTGATGATATCTACTGTAGCACTACCATTCTTTCGGCTTTTAGTTCGCCCAAGGCTTTCTTACACTCTGGCAGTTTATCATTTTTGAGGGCTTACAGAACTGACATTACATCTGTAAGGAATACAACCAGCTGACATAGGCTTGTTGTGGCTGACATTGGCTTGTTGTGGCTGACATTGGCTTGTTGTGGCTGACATTGGCTTGTTGTGGCTGACATTGGCTTGTTGTGGCTGACATTGGCTTATTGTGGCTGACATTGGCTTGTTGTGGCTGACATTGGCTTGTTGTGGCTGACATTGGCTTGTTGTGGCTGACATTGGCTTGTTGTGGCTGACATTGGCTTGTTGTGGCTGACATTGGCTTGTTATAGCTGACATAGGCTTGTTGTGGCTGACATTGGCTTGTTGTGGCTGACATTGGCTGGTTGTGTTGCTAAACATTTCTGCAGCAATAATTAGTGCCTGTACTTCAGCCGAGTAGTTTGAATATAATTTTCCAGTGGATAAACTAGTGGTTTTATTTTCTTTATCTGGGTAGACAACATAGATTCTTGCGCCTCCATTTGTCACTGTTCTTGTTTTTGATCCATCAGTATGTACTTGATCCATGCTTCTCTGGGGTACAGTTCGCTGTTCTTGTTGGTGATCCATCAGTATGTACTTGATCCATGCTTCTCTGGGGTACAGTTCGCTGTTCTTGTTGGTGATCCATCAGTATGTACCTGGATCCATGCTTCTCTGGGGTACAGTTCGCTGTTCTTGTTGCTGATCCATCAGTATGTACCTGGATCCATGCTTCTCTGGGGTACAGTTCGCTGTTCTTGTTGGTGATCCATCAGTATGTACCTGGATCCATGCTTCTCTGGGGTACAGTTCGCTGTTCTTGTTGCTGATCCATCAGTATGTACCTGGATCCATGCTTCTCTGGGGTACAGTTCGCTGTTCTTGTTGGTGATCCATCAGTATGTACCTGGATCCATACTTGATCGGTCTCACGCTCCACAACCAGCGTTTAAAAGGTTTTCACAACACTGACGTACGGCAGATGTCATTGGTGAAGGATGCAGTTACCCACACAGACAAGGTAAAACATTGCTGGGCTGGCCACCTGCTTTGGAGAACGAATCCCCGTTGGAGCGAGTTGATTAAAAGTCAACAAAAGAGTCGTAGAGGCAGAGAATGTGGTGTAGCAGCCGGACAACTGTTGTGAAACCAGCGATCCTTCTCAAGTTAGGCCATCTGATCAGGAAAGAAATGGCCAATACCAACCAGAGAACGTACAGCTCAGACCAGCTCATGACCGCGCAGGAGCACATTTCAGTGAGCTGAACAATGTAATCGTCCCCTGGTGACTTTGTGGCAAGCCTAAATGACTGCAGACATGACTGGAGCCTCCACAAGATTAGCTCCTATTTTGAGGAACGGTTCGCTTATGACTTATAACTTATGACTTGAGTCGCAAATTGGCTGGCATCTGTTATTTTGTCCATGTAAATGTTGAACAGTAAATGGTGAAAGCACACAGCCATAATGCCCTCTATTTATTTTGAAAGCGTCTGTGACGCCATCAAGTGTACTTATTACATATTTATTCATATGCTACAAGGTTCTCACATTATCCAAAAGTTATCTTTGTATTCCCTGGTCCTCCAATATTGTCCTGAATGTAAGTCCTATTTACTCGATTCAAAGCCATCTCTGGATCAATTAAGGTAATGTTGAATAAGGGCAAGAAATGTTTGTTTTGTATTGCATAAATTCAGTTTTTGAGACAAAAGTTGGCCCAGGTACAACTGTATCAGATGCGAAACGTCAACACTAAAGCTGACACCTTCTACAGTATGGTACTGCAGCCGTGGTATATAACTGCCAGGTGTGGAACCTACGGAAAGTGGACGCAGATAGACGCGTTGCTCAACGGAGCGATGGAGCGAAGAATATTGAAGAGCTCCATTCAAAATCAAATCCGCAACGAGGGGACGGCGTGGCCTAGTGGTTAAGTGGCACGGCTCACAACCGGAAGGAGCTGGGTTCGATCCCCATCACAGCACCGGCCGTTACCCCGGGGAAGCAAACCCTTAGAAAAATGCAGGAGGAAGCAGACCTTCACATAAAATGCACGCTGAAGTCGGATGCATTGGGTCGACAGGCGCAAAAGAAAAACCACAGTGCAACGCACACCGCCTTGGGGATTAGAGAAATAAGACGAAAGCAACAACAAAAATAATAAAAAATGCAAAAAAAATCCGCAACGCAGGGACACAGAAGTTTCGTTTGAACAAGACCAAAGGAAAAGTTACGTTAGCATTTTTGTTGTTGATTCCCATGGTATTGTCTACCATGATTTCATTCCTGAAAGCCGAATGATGAACAAGGAAATCTACTTTGATATCCACCGTCATCTAAGAGATGCAATCAGAAGAAAACGACCAGAAAATGGGGAGCAAACAATTGGATTATGCTGCATGACAATGTGCCTGCCCATCGACTCCTACTGGTGAAGCAGTATCTCCCAAAGCACAATGTGATTACCTTGAAACATCCTCAATATTCTCCCGACCTGGCACCAGCTGATTTTTTCTGGTTCTCTCGACTGAAATCGGCAATGAAAGGACACTGAGGACGTTATCACCAAGCGACAAGACAGCCGGGAGAGGTGTCAAAGAATGGGTTCCACGAATGTTTCCAGCAGCTGGGAGAGGTGTCAAAGAATGGGTTCCACGAATGTTTCCAGCAGCCGGGAGAGGTGTCAAAGAATGGGTTCCACGAATGTTTCCAGCAGCTGAGAGAGGTGTCAAAGAATGGGTTCCACGAATGTTTCCAGCAGCCGGGAGAGGTGTCAAAGAATGGGTTCCACGAATGTTTCCAGCAGCCGGGAGAGGTGTCAAAGAATGGGTTCCACGAATGTTTCCAGCAGCTGGGAGAGGTGTCAAAGAATGGGTTCCACGAATGTTTCCAGCAGCCGGGAGAGGTGTCAAAGAATGGGTTCCACGAATGTTTCCAGCAGCTGAGAGAGGTGTCAAAGAATGGGTTCCACGAATGTTTCCAGCAGCTGGGAGAGGTGTCAAAGAATGGGTTCCACGAATGTTTCCAGCAGCTGAGAGAGGTGTCAAAGAATGGGTTCCCCGAATGTTTCCAGCAGCCGGGAGAGGTGTCAAAGAATGGGTTCCACGAATGTTTCCAGCAGCTGGGAGAGGTGTCAAAGAATGGGTTCCACGAATGTTTCCAGCAGCCGGGAGAGGTGTCAAAGAATGGGTTCCACGAATGTTTCCAGCAGCTGGGAGAGGTGTCAAAGCATGGGTTCCACGAATGTTTCCAGCAGCCGGGGGAGGTGTCAAAGAATGGGTTCCACGAATGTTTCCAGCAGCCGGGAGAGGTGTCAAAGAATGGGTTCCACGAATGTTTCCAGCAGCCGGGAGAGGTGTCAAAGAATGGGTTCCACGAATGTTTCCAGCAGCTGGGAGAGGTGTCAAAGAATGGGTTCCACGAATGTTTCCAGCAGCCGGGAGAGGTGTCAAAGAATGGGTTCCACGAATGTTTCCAGCAGCCGGGAGAGGTGTCAAAGAATGGGTTCCACGAATGTTTCCAGCAGCCGGGAGAGGTGTCAAAGAATGGGTTCCACGAATGTTTCCAGCAGCCGGGAGAGGTGTCAAAGAATGGGTTCCACGAATGTTTCCAGCAGCTGGGAGAGGTGTCAAAGAATGGGTTCCACGAATGTTTCCAGCAGCCGGGAGAGGTGTCAAAGAATGGGTTCCACGAATGTTTCCAGCAGCTGGGAGAGGTGTCAAAGAATGGGTTCCACGAATGTTTCCAGCAGCTGAGAGAGGTGTCAAAGAATGGGTTCCCCGAATGTTTCCAGCAGCCGGGAGAGGTGTCAAAGAATGGGTTCCACGAATGTTTCCAGCAGCTGGGAGAGGTGTCAAAGAATGGGTTCCACGAAGGTTTCCAGCAGCCGGGAGAGGTGTCAAAGAATGGGTTCCACGAATGTTTCCAGCAGCTGGGAGAGGTGTCAAAGAATGGGTTCCACGAATGTTTCCAGCAGCCGGGAGAGGTGTCAAAGAATGGGTTCCACGAATGTTTCCAGCAGCCGGGAGAGGTGTCAAAGAATGGGTTCCACGAATGTTTCCAGCAGCTGGGAGAGGTGTCAAAGAATGGGTTCCACGAATGTTTCCAGCAGCTGAGAGAGGTGTCAAAGAATGGGTTCCACGAATGTTTCCAGCAGCCGGGAGAGGTGTCAAAGAATGGGTTCCACGAATGTTTCCAGCAGCCGGGAGAGGTGTCAAAGAATGGGTTCCACGAATGTTTCCAGCAGCTGGGAGAGGTGTCAAAGAATGGGTTCCACGAATGTTTCCAGCAGCCGGGAGAGGTGTCAAAGAATGGGTTCCACGAATGTTTCCAGCAGCCGGGAGAGGTGTCAAAGAATGAATTCCACGAAGGTTTCCAGCAGCCGGGAGAGGTGTCAAAGAATGGGTTCCACGAATGTTTCCAGCAGCCGGGAGAGGTGTCAAAGAATGGTTTCCACGATTGTTTCCAGCAGCCGGGAGCGGTGTCAAAGAATGGTTTCCACGAATGTTTCCAGCAGCCGGGAGAGGTGTCAAAGAATGGGTTCCACGAATGTTTCCAGCAGCTGGGAGAGGTGTCAAAGAATGGGTTCCACGAATGTTTCCAGCAGCTGGAAGAGGTGTCAAAGAATGGGTTCCACGAATGTGTCCAGCAGCTGTATGCACGTTGCCAAAAGTGCGTAGTTGCCGAAGGGAACTACTTTGAAGGAAATGTAGTGTAGATAATTCTATTGTAACTTATTTCTATATAATCCACTAATTCCTGGAACGTTTTAAAGCTACCTCGTATATCTTGATTACCCGTTCCTCAGCGTAGCTACGGGTCCCAAAGTAGTCTCCAGCGGACCCTGTCTAGGACCACCGAAGTCCAGAGTAAGTGCTCCCTTAGAGGCATCTCGGATGTTGCAGCGTACAGCAAGGGAGTCAGACCAACGCATTGGAGGTCTTCCCCGTGGTCTCTTCTTACCTCTGGGGTACCAGGCTGCTGTCGCCGTGCTCCATCGACCATCGTTTCGTCGCAACATGTGACCTGCCCATCTATGTTTTGCCTTGTCTGCATGGATTACCGCATCCTTCACCAGGGACAACCGTCTTATGTCAGAATTGTGGAGACCTTGCATACGTTGGTTCCGGAGAGTGATTACGGCCAGGCGCTTCCCATGAGAGGTCTGGGTCACCCTCACTTTGTCCTCTAGTGATTGTATTAGTATTAGGGCCGTTGTGGAGGAGCGTGTGGCCGAATGGTTTCGAGGCCTGCCTGCGGACAAGGAGGGCAGCGGTTCGATTCCCCAGCATGGCACATGTTGTTTTTCTGTTGGGGATGAAATAAACAAACATAGCCAGCACACGACGTCGCGACAGCAGGGGCGAAGCGGCCTGTAGTCCTCAGCCTTCAAAACCCCTCGACTACCGAAGCAATGGGAAAAAAGTCGTATGACAGTTTTTTTCTATTTTTGTTTTATTTTTAGGGCCGTTGTGGAAGTTATAAATAGCCAGAAATGTACTATTACCTGACGTGGGAAAATGGGGCGCGGGGGTGGGGGAGGGGGGGGGGGGTGAAGGAGGGAAGGAAGGGTAGGGGTGGGGTGGTCTGACCCCTAACAGATCGTACCTCTTGTCGCATTGGGTTCATATTTACGTGAATTTGACACGAATACAGTGAATTTGACACGAATACAATGAATTTTACACGAATACTGTAAATTGTACACGAATACTGTGAATTTTACACGAATACAGTGATTTTTACACGAATGCTGTGAATTTTAAACGAATACAGTGAATTTTACACGAATACTGTGAATTTTACACGAATACTGTGAATTTTACACGAATACAGTGAATTTTACACGAATACAGTCAATTTTACACAAATACCGTCGACGCGAACAAAGTAAGCAGCCATCTTGATCTGAACCGGAAGTTCATACATACATATATACAGTACTAATGGCATTACTACAAGAGTGCAAACCAGACATTTATTGTGCCTTACTGTTCGACACACTCCCCGTGGCTGGCTCACGGTTAGTCCTCATGCCCACTGGCTTGTGCATATCCTCTCTAAAACAGAAGATCTTTTGGTGCGACGTTTAACCAATTTTGAACCGGCTCCATTACCGCGTTGTCGGCTGCCTTGGGACCCATCTGCTTCACACTTTCCTATAACCGCGGTCATCCTAGACCATTTTGTGCGCAGCGTAGTGCCACATGTTGAAATCGGCGGCTATTTCATTAATAGTGGATCGCCTATTCTAATCTACTCAAAGTATCTACTTTAGAAACCAATGATACATGGACGTATTGCTCCAATCCTGCCAACTTAACCCCTTCAGACACCAATAATTACGTGTATATTGCTCTAATCCTGCCAACGTCTCCACTTCAGACACCAATAATTACGTGTATATTGCTCTAATCCTGCCAACTTAACCCCTTCAGACACCAATAATTACGTGTATATTGCTCCAATCCTGCCAACTTCTCCACTTCAGACACCAATAATTACGTGTATATTGCTCCAATCCTGCCAACTTCTCCACTTCAGACACCAATAATTACGTGTATATTGCTCTAATCCTGCCAACGTCTCCACTTCAGACACCAATAATTACGTGTATATTGCTCCAATCCTGCCAACTTCTCCACTTCAGACACCAATAATTACGTGTATATTGCTCCAATCCTGCCAACTTCTCCACTTCAGACACCAATAATTACGTGTATATTGCTCTAATCCTGCCAACGTCTCCACTTCAGACACCAATAATTACGTGTATATTGCTCCAATCCTGCCAACTTCTCCACTTCAGACACCAATAATTACGTGTATATTGCTCCAATCCTGCCAACTTCTCCACTTCAGACACCAATAATTACGTGTATATTGCTCTAATCCTGCCAACGTCTCCACTTCAGACACCAATAATTACGTGTATATTGCTCTAATCCTGCCAACGTCTCCACTTCAGACACCAATAATTACGTGTATATTGCTCCAATCCTGCCAACGTCTCCACTTCAGACACCAATAATTACGTGTATATTGCTCCAATCCTGCCAACTTCTCCACTTCAGACACCAATAATTACGTGTATATTGCTCCAATCCTGCCAACTTCTCCACTTCAGACACCAATAATTACGTGTATATTGCTCCAATCCTGCCAACTTCTCCACTTCAGACACCAATAATTACGTGTATATTGCTCCAATCCTGCCAACTTCTCCACTTCAGACACCAATAATTACGTGTATATTGCTCCAATCCTGCCAACTTCTCCACTTCAGACAGCAATAATTACGTGTATATTGCTCCAATCCTGCCAACTTAACCCCTTCAGACACCAATAATTACGTGTATATTGCTCCAATCCTGCCAACTTAACCCCTTCAGACACCAATAATTACGTGTATATTGCTCCAATCCTGCCAACTTCTCCCCTTCAGACACCAATAATTACGTGTATATTGCTCCAATCCTGCCAACTTCTCCACTTCAGACACCAATAATTACGTGTATATTGCTCCAATCCTGCCAACTTCTCCCCTTCAGACACCAATAATTACGTGTATATTGCTCCAATCCTGCCAACTTCTCCACTTCAGACACCAATAATTACGTGTATATTGCTCCAATCCTGCCAACTTCTCCACTTCAGACACCAATAATTACGTGTATATTGCTCCAATCCTGCCAACTTCTCCACTTCAGACACCAATAATTACGTGTATATTGCTCTAATCCTGCCAACGTCTCCACTTCAGACACCAATAATTACGTGTATATTGCTCCAATCCTGCCAACTTCTCCACTTCAGACACCAATAATTACGTGTATATTGCTCTAATCCTGCCAACTTCTCCCCTTCAGACACCAATAATTACGTGTATATTGCTCCAATCCTGCCAACTTCTCCACTTCAGACACCAATAATTACGTGTATATTGCTCTAATCCTGCCAACTTCTCCCCTTCAGACACCAATAATTACGTGTATATTGCTCCAATCCTGCCAACGTCTCCACTTCAGACACCAATAATTACGTGTATATTGCTCCAATCCTGCCAACTTAACCCCTTCAGACACCAATAATTACGTGTATATTGCTCTAATCCTGCCAACTTCTCCACTTCAGACACCAATAATTACGTGTATATTGCTCCAATCCTGCCAACTTAACCCCTTCAGACACCAATAATTACGTGTATATTGCTCCAATCCTGCCAACTTAACCCCTTCAGACACCAATAATTACGTGTATATTGCTCTAATCCTGCCAACGTCTCCACTTCAGACACCAATAATTACGTGTATATTGCTCCAATCCTGCCAACGTCTCCACTTCAGACACCAATAATTACGTGTATATTGCTCCAATCCTGCCAACGTCTCCACTTCAGACACCAATAATTACGTGTATATTGCTCCAATCCTGCCAACGTCTCCACTTCAGACACCAATAATTACGTGTATATTGCTCCAATCCTGCCAACTTCTCCACTTCAGACACCAATAATTACGTGTATGTATTGCTGCACTTCTTCTAGCTTCCCCATGTATTCAAACGCAATCATTTCTCACCCTGCTGTTCTTCCAAATTGTCATAACACAAGCACAATGCATTATTGGTTGTCGATAACTGGCTAAAGTAACATGCACGAGTAATGCATTCCATAATGCAGTGAGTGATTGCTAAGGCGCATGCGCATTAAATAAATGAGCAAAATATTTAACGACTTCCGGATGGAGCATGGCACGCAGCCGAATATCGGTATTGATTATGGATTGGAATTGGTCAGACCCAGCCAATCAGCTCGACTCGATAACATGGCGTTTCAATAAAACGCCTTCACTGAACGTAACAGTGTCGGATTGTTCAAAGACGCTTAGCCACGCTCAGTTCACTGCACTTTATTTCTAATATTATTTCACAGTCTTTTATTTTCACTTCCATTAATACTTCTTCGAACAAAACGTGGGAACATAACGCACGAACACATGAGAAGAATGGGAGATTTAAGCGTCGAATCAACGTGAATGTAATGCACTAGCAGGCCGTGCAGTAGGGGATGAAGTGTTAGAAACGTCATTGTAAGATATCTTATATCATATCCACAGATCGGCTATGTGGACCTCTGAAAAGAATCTCACCATAGCAAGTAATCGGATGCAGCAGTGGGCGAACTCATGGCTGGTCAAAATAAACGTGGAAAAAACAACATGTACGATATTCTCGCTATAAAACAAACCCCAAAACACCAAATTAAGTCTTAACGACAAATTCCTGCAGCCAAACGAAAACCAAAACTACTTGGGAGTCACATTTGATCGGCGCATGACATGGAAAAGTCAGATCGAGAAAAACCGAATGAGAGCCAGACAAAAAATGGCAATCATGAGGAAACTTGCTGGAACAAGCTGGGGAGCAGACGAAAGTATACTAAAGAAACTGTACACTGGAAGAGTGAGACCAGTTCTCGAGTATGGCACTGCGGCATGGACAACAGCAGCAAAGGCGAACTTCGATAAAATTAGCAAACTCCAAAACCAAGCCATGAGAGTTATAACAGGAGGCATGAAGTCAACGCCAATTGTAGAACTTGAAAAGATTACAAAACTGCAATCCATGACCGACAGAAGAGACTGCAGAGCACAGCAGCAAGCAAAGAAACTCAGAAGACTGACTGACCATCCAATGCACCAGAGACTAAACAATTTCGGAAATGGGAAACTAAAGCGGAGAAACTTTGCAGAAATAGCCAAAGCAAAGATGCACGAAGACCCCATGAACGCACTAACAACACCAAAGCCCATCCCTACTGTACGAAAACCTACCTGGAGGTAGCATATATTTCCAGAGGTGGTAGAAAATATACCAGGTATTGGAAACAAAAACTGCCAGACTGAAAAAGAAAGAAGAGATACAACCCTGAGGTACATAACGAAAAACTACCCAAGCATGGACTGGACCCATGCATACACCGACGGTTCTGTAACTAACACAACACAGAACGGAGGGGCAGGGGCATTCCTGAGCCTACCAAATGGCAGAAAAATAACACTGTCATTCGCTACTGGAAAATACACAAGCAATTTCAGAGCTGAGGCAGAGGCACTGAGGGCGGCAGTGGAAGAAATGGTGACAGGTAAAAGGAATGTAAGCCATATAGTCCTGCTTACAGATGCCCTGGCCGTAGTCACAGCACTAAAAAGCCAGAAAAATACTGAACTTAATGATTTAAAAGCAGTACTCTGTCAACTATGCCAGCATTCCGCACCAAAAAGAGTAGTGGTACAGTGGGTTCCATCCCACTGCAACTTCCAAGGCAATGAGGAGGCAGACAGACTGGCAAAAGAAGGTGCAAGACTACCACAACCAGATACTAGTATGACATACGAAGAGTCAAAACGGCTAATTAGAGCTAGATACATGAGCAAATGGGAAACAGAACATACTGGCTACACAAAAAACGATGCATATTACCAATTGAACAGAAGAGAGCAGGTCGTGGTCTTCAGACTTCACACTGGCCACAATAGACTGAGGTACCACCTATTCAACAAATTGAAGATAGGTGGCACTGACGAATGCTGGTGTGGTACAGGGAAAATAACCGCTGAGCATCTACTGCAGACTGCCCGACATACGAGGATCAGAGAGAGCAAATGTGGCCATCACCAGTGGCAACACTAGACAAGCTCTATGGCAGTGTCGACAGCCTCATGATGACCGCTGCTTTTTTCGAAAAAATAAAGGTCGACGTCTGCCAGCGTAGGAAGAAGAAGAAGAAGAAGAAGATATCCATAGATCCATTTTCCCAGACCCCCTAAAGCGGAAGCATGACTGCGCAGGGGTTACTTCGTGGGCATGGATATACCAATAGAATTATTCGTGGTAGCTTTTCTCCAACTCTTTTCAATATATTCCTTGAGGGAATTATGAGTGAGGCACTGGGAGGTCACGTTGGTACTGTCAAGATAGGAGGCCGAACGATTACCAGCCTTCGTTTTGCAGATGATATCGACGGGTTGGCGGGTTCAGAACCAGAACTCCAGGAATGGGTCAGAAGGCTCGATAGAACAGCTCTTGACTATGGAGATAAATGTTGGAAACACAAAATTAATAACCAACAACGCCGAGGGCTTCGACAGTAGGATAAAAGCTAATGGTCAGGAACTCGAAGTGGTTGACCGTTTTAAATATCTTGGGTCGATTGTCAGTGATGAAGGATCAAAATGTGAGGTGTTGGCCAGAATAGCACAGACAATAGCGGCGCTTGCACGGCTTAACAAAATCAGATTAATGCGTACACTGGTCCTGTCAATATTCCTATATGCTTGTGAGACATGGACAGTTACAGCTGACCTTCAGCGAAGGATACAGGCCTTGGAGATGAGATGTTTCCGAAGACTTTTAAACGTCACGTACAAAGATCGAGTTACACATGAGGATATACGAGATAGAATTACAACAGCAATAGGGCCTTTTGAAGACCTCTTGGCAACTGTCAAAAAAAGGAAACTCGCTTGGTACGGTCACATATCGAGATCAAATGGTCTTGCAAATACGATCCTCCACGGAAAGGTGCAAGGCAGACGACGAAGAGGCCGGCCCAAAAAGAGGTGGGAGGACAACATAAAAGAATGGACCAATCTCCGACCAGAAGAGGCACAGGCAGCGGCCGCTGACAGAGAAGGATGATGTGGGTTTGTGAGGATGTCTAAATGTGTGCCCCAACGACCTCACTGGTTACGGGATGACCTGACCTGACCTGAGCTTCCTGCCCCATTAATCATCTGTAAGGAGAACCGCCTTGAAGAGTAGGCATGGGTAGAGAACTATTGACAGGCATTACTTCGTTCTCCTTCGTTCATTATCAGATCAAGGTTCCGGTTTCTCTTAGAAAGGACACCGTTGTTTGTAAGGCTGTTTCATCTCCATACAGCTTTTGTCTCATATCTGTCTCACGAGACCAGTATTGTTCTCTCTTTTCCTGCGTGAGCGTGCAGCTTTGTAGGATGTGTTCCACGGTCATGGTATGCTCCCTACATGGGCACCTGTCATATGTCCCAATCCTCACTTTGTTGTAAAGATGACCCTTGAGTCTGTTATGCCCAGTTCTCAGTCTGAAGATGATTACTTGCTCTTCTCTGATTATGTTATAGTAGCCGTCTTCTTTTCGGAAGTCGGGGTGTTGATCAGCCCATTTTACCCTGAAGTCAGCTTTAATTATGGTCTTGGCCTCATTATATGTGAGACTCAGGTCTGTTTGTGGGGATGCTTCTCCACTCTTTGCTAGTTTTGTATGCAGCTTCATTGCCTTCAATATTGCAGTGGGATGGGATCCACTGTATGACCAACCTTGGGTGTTCTGCTGAGAGCTTTGTCTGTGAGAACATACATTGCTCGAGATCTTCATCTTTGTGTTGTTTTAACACTGCTAATACTGACGCGGCATCAGTCAGGAATACTATGTTTTCTTGGATTACAAGCTCAGCTGCGGCCTTCAGTGCCTCTGCTTCTGCACGGAAATTATTAGAATATGTTCCCGTTGTTAATACTCGAGTTTTTTCTTCTCCATTCCTTAGTCTGTTATAGACCCCTCCACCTCTATTGGACGTGACTTTGTTAGATGAGCCATCTGTATATACTTGTATTCATGTTTCTGATGGGTATACTCTCCTAAGAGTATTACAATTAGGCAAGCTAAATACTTTGATTGTATAAAAGGGCACGATACTTTATTAAAAACAATACTCGAGGGGAAGGTTGAAGGAAGGCAAAGAAGAAGCGAGCAGCGATATAAGTGGGAGAGAAACATCAAAAGATGGACCGATGCCAGTCTGTCAGAGCATAGCGTCAAGATAATAACCAGAGGATATTGGAGTTCCACTGCAGCCAACCTTCGTTGTGGAGACGGCATCTGAACTGAACTATCTGTCTTGCCCTTCTGTTTGTGATTACCGCCCATCTGATAGTATTGAATCCATATCAGCTGAAGTGATTTCTTGTCTTTTGCTACGGACAATACCACTTTGTTGCAATCAATATTCTTGTCAGTTGTTGGACTGTTGCATTTGTTTGCGAGTTGAACTTTGAATCAGATTGCGGGCGCAAAAAATGCCAAAACCACAGCGGTTCTCATACGTCAGTCGACAGGGATGTGGTTCATGCAGCTCTCAAAGTGCTTTCTGGAAAATCCTTAACGAGATCAGTTCTGAGGGTGGCTATCTGAGGGCCTATTTATGAGAGCATCCATTTCAGTTCTGAGGGTGGCTTTCTGAGGGCTCATAAATGAAGGCATTTCATTTCAGTTCTGAGGGTGGCTATCTGAGGGCTCATTTATGAGGGCATCCATTTCAGTTCTGAGAGTGGCTTTCTGAGGGCTCATAAATGAAGGCATTTCATTTCAGTTCTGAGGGTGGCTATCTGAGGGCTCATTTATGAGGGCATCCATTTCAGTTCTGAGGGTGGCTATCTGAGGGCCCATTAATGAGGACAATAATTTCAGTTCTGAGGGTGGCTTTCTGAGGGCTCATTTATGAGAGCATCCATTTCAGATGTGAGGGTGGCTATCTGAGGGCTCATTAATGAGGGCATTCATTTCAGTTCTGAGGGTGGCTATCTGAAGGCTCATTATTGAATGCATTCATTTTAGCTGTGAGGATGGCTATCTGAGGACTCATTAATGAGGCCAGTCACTTCCTTAAACGAACAAACAATCACCTTCCAAGAAAAGAAGGCCTTCATCCAAGCCACAGACAACTATCACTGACTTGATCGAGCGGGGCAAGTGAGCCTGTTCTACATGAGAACTTATTGAACAGACACTTACAGAATGGCCACTTAGAGAATATCCACTTACAGAATGGCCACAGAGAATATCCACTTACAGAATGACCACTTAGAGAATATCCACTTACATAATGGTCACTTGGAGAGTATCCACTTACAGAATGGCTACCTAGAGAATATCCACTTACAGAATGGCCACTTAGAGAATATCCACTTACAGAATGGCCACTTAGAAAGTATCCACTTACATAATGGTCACTTGGAGAGTATCCACTTACAGAATGGCTACCTAGAGAATATCCACTTACAGAATGGCCACTTAGAGAATATCCACTTACAGAATGGCCACTTAGAGAATATCCACTTACAGAATGGCCACTTAGAGAATATCCATTTACAGAATGGCCACTTAGAAAGTATCCACTTACATAATGGTCACTTGGAGAGTATCCACTTACAGAATAGCTACCTAGAGAATATCCACTTACAGAATGGCCACTTAGAGAATATCCACTTACAGAATGGCCACTTAGAGAATATCCACTTACAGAATGACCACTTAGAGAATATCCACTTACAGAATGGCCACTTAGAAAATATCCACTTACAGAATGGTCACTTAGAGAGTATACACTTACAGAATGGTCACTTAGAGAGTATCCACTTACAGAATGGCCACTTAGAGAATATCCACTTACAGAATGGCCACTTAGAGAATATCCACTTACAGAATGGCCACTTAGAGAATATCTACTTACAGAATGGCCACTTAGAGAATATCCACTTACAGAATGGCCACTTAGAGAATATCCACTTACAGAATGGACACTTAGAGAATATCCACTTACAGAATGGCCACTTAGAGAATATCCACTTACAGAATGGTCACTTAGAGAATATCCACTTACAGAATGGCCACTTAGAGAATATCCACTTACAGAATGGCCACTTAGAGAATATCCATTTACAGAATGGCCACTTAGAGAATATCCACTTACAGAATGGCCACTTAGAGAATATCCACTTACAGAATGGCCACTTAGAGAATATCCACTTACAGAATGGCCATTTACACAAGTTAACATTGACACCATCTCATGCCATCTCCCGATAAGGCAACTTTCAGGGTTTGTCTGTGTGGGCTGAATTGATTTTAGGAACCTATGTCTGGATTTGAGTCTTGTGCTCTGTACCTGATGTCCAACCATTGGGTGCCTTGGGTCGTGCTCCTGTTTTTCTAGTTCGATTTCTGCCGCGACGCTTCTTCGAATCTCGGGGCTGCTATCCCAATTACGGGATATATTTTATCAATGGGTGTAGGTTTTAGACATCCTGATACTATCCGACCCACCTCATGTATTGCTGTATCAACTAGTTTCGTATGGGCAGAGTTTTACGGAAAAACAAAGGGCAAGTACCGATGTCAGAAGGTCTGATAGTGTGCCTCCCATGTTGTGCCGGTCAGTTTTCGGATTATATTATTTCTTGCGTGTATCTTACGCTTTGTTTCTTGGCAGTGCGTCATGTAGGACATTATACGGTCTAACTTTACGCCTAGATATTTACACATAAAAAGGGCTTTACAAGTAGTGGGATGTAGTCCGGAGAAAGGAATGCGTTGTGCTTTTAATGAGATGTAGCTCAGTTGAACACAGTTTAGGAACCATTGTAACATGCAACAGATATCTAATATCGATGCCGTATTCAGACACGATATGTTCCGTCATTTATCGATTATTTCCGTGTTGATTCGTCCACCCACGTGGTATTGATCTCGCCCTCACGTTAAAAGGCTGGGCCGGTCGGTAATGGGGAAATGATGTTGGGAGAAACGGAGCAAGCGAGGATGATGGATGGTGGGGGTTTGGGAGGGGTGAAGGGGGGAGAAGATGAAGGAGAGATAGGCAGGGTTGAGAGATGAGGGAGGGGGTTGGGGGGGGGGGGTGGGGGGGTTGAGATGAGTGAGGAGGTTGGAATAGTCGAAGATGAGAGAGGGAGTTGTACGAATCTACAATGTCTACAAGTGAGATGACTTGTTTTATCTTAGTTTTGTTTTGGTGTATGAGAGGAACAAGAATAGCACCACTGCCCCACAGGGAGCATGTCATAAAAGGCGACTAACTGTGACACGGTATACCATCGGCAATGGTTAAGTGGTTTGTGTAGAGCAACATAGATGGCGCCTAACAGAATGCGGGTCTACTTTGCTCTAGTGTTTGAGTCTGTTCAGATGGACTCGCACATCGGTGGACCACCATCCGCAGTGGTTGCCCCAATGTAGCAGAGTGATAAGCTGCTGCTCGAGCCTGCAACGCTAAGCAGGAAGTCCTCCTCCAGGCTGGACCCAGATCATGCCATCGGTCGACTGAGACTTAACAATGGTATGTTATATTACGTTAGGTCAGGACTGGTCAGCTCAGGTCAAGTCATGCCAAGTCAAGTCATGCCAAGTCAAGTCATGATAATTCAAGCCAAGTCACGTCGAGTCATGTCATGTCAAGTAAGTTATGTCAAATCTAGTCATGCCAAGTCAAGTCATGTCAAGTCAAATCATGTCATGTCAAGTCATGTCATGTCAAGTAAGTATTGTTAAGTCATATCAAGACAAGTCGTGTCAAGTCAAGCCACGTCAAGCCAATTCATGTCAAGTCATGTCAAGTCAAGGCATATCAAGTCATGCCAAGCCATGTCAAGTCATGTCAAGGTATGTCAAGTCAAGTCAGATCATGTCAAGTCATGTTAAGTCAAGCCACGTCAAGTCATATCAAGTAAGTTATGCCAAGTCATGTCAAGTCAAGTCAATTCAAGCCACGTCAAGCCATGTCAAGTCAATTCATGTTTAGTCATATTAAGTCATGTCAAATCATGTCAAGTCAAGGCATATCAAGTCATGTCAAGGCAAGGCATATCAAGTCATGCCAAGCCATCTGAAGTCATGTCACGGCATGTCAAGTCAAGTCAGGTCATGTCAAGTCATGTCATGTCAAGTCAAGCCACGTCAAGGCATGTCAAGTAAGTCATGTCAAGTCAAGTCATATTAAGTCATGTCAAGTCAAGTCATGTCAAGCCATGTCATGTCAAGTCAAGTCATGTCAAGCCATGTCAAGTCAAGTCATGTTTAGTCATATTAAGTCATGTCAAGTCATGTCAAATCAAGTCAGGTCATGTCAAGTCAAGCCACGTCAAGGCATGTCAAGTAAGTCATATCAAGTCAAGTCATATTAAATCATTTCAAGTCATGTCAAGTCAAGGCATATCAAGTCATGCCAAGCCATCTGAAAGCATGTCAAGTCAAGTCAGGTCATGTCAAGTCAGGTCATGTCAAGTCAAGCCACGTCAAGGCATGTCAAGTAAGTCATATCAAGTCAAGTCATATTAAGTCATGCCAAGTCATGTCAAGTCAAGGCAAGGAACGACTACCTCAAATTAAGAACCCGTTGTCGAAGAAGAGAAACCGGATTCGAACGTCAAACATTGAGAATGTAGTGGTCGTGGTAAGGGAAAGCATCCACACAATAGTGCGTAGCCTCCCTTTAGAAGAGCCATTTTCTTGATCCCAGTGAAGCCGTCAAACAGAACGAAACAAATCATGGAAATATTGAGGTCAGATTAACAAAATATTCCCACTTGAATCCAGGATAACGACGGCGATAAAAGCGGCGCTTGTATAACGATATATTTTGTGATATGTTCTCAAACAATAAATAAGGAGTACTCTGAGAGGTGTGAGGTTGAAAATGGAAGTGCCACAGGGTTCGGTTTTGGGACCAGTTTTGTTCTTGATGTATTTAAATGATTTTGACAATGAAATCGGGTTTGTGGTTGTAATATCCGCGGGGGAACACAACCATAAAAAGAGGGGTCTTATCTAAACCAGAAAGAGGTCATGTTGAGGTTGGATGTTGTTAAAATTCGGAAATGGTTTGTGAGCTGGCAAATGGAGTTTAATGTGGATAAATGTACAGTCATTCACATGGGTGAATCCAATAAGGAATATAAATACGCGATGGGAGAAAACAATATTAGGAAAATAGAAAAGGAAAAGGACCTAGGCCTTATAACAGATCATATGTGTAGGAAAGTAAGATAACCGCGCCTGACTGGCAGCGCTCTCGACTGGCTCTAGTGTTTGTGTCGTTTTCTGAAGTTTGCTAGTTCCTGTTGGGATTATAGTTCACGACTCCTTCACCAGTTGGTATCAAGGACTTTATTCTGTGGAATTCATGTGCTTCCGTTCGGTTATCCTGTTGTTGTGATGCATCTTGCTGCGGCTGTCCAGGATTGCGTTGACTGCGCCTAAGAATTCAGCCCAGGTTATAACTACTCAAGAGCCTTCCTACGTGGAATGAAGTTGCTTACCTTATGCCCCCCCCCCCTTTCCACCGGAATTTACACCATACCGCTCCCAACCTCGAATTCTCAGCACAGCAAGTGTCACGCTGACCCGAAAATGGACACAATCCAGAGGCCACGGTGGTGGAGCGCGACAAAATAGAGTCCGACACGGACAGACAAGGAAAACCGACACACACATTGGTTCAACACACACTTTTCACGGCCCTCATTCCGAGGCTGCCGAGGACTGGGCTCCACCTGGGGAGTCTGTAGCGATTTCAGTGAACACACTATCCACGAACAATCCTCAATAGTTGGACATTGCAGTGTCTTTGACGGGCCTTTGATGCGTAAGCGAACATTATTATTATTATTATGACTAGGCTTCGTTCGTTCTCAATCTCCCGCTACCAAACTCTGAAAGGGCTTAAGTAGCAGAATATAATCCAAAGAATGGAATGTGTTGTGTCGTAGTTTACAGCTTGACTGCGATATTTGCACCTTTCGGTTCAACACATCCGACTTCATCAAGCATTTTGAGTAAAAGGTTAGTATTCCCTCTTCTATCCCTTCTCCTTAGCCAGTCTACCCTGCTGCAGCCTGTTATCCAGTATCACCGCGTGTAGGTGTAGAAGGGTTTTGGCAGCTCTGGTTCGATGGCCCTGACTCTAGCAGTCAGCTATGGGTCGCTGACCACTGCAGCTCATGCGCTGCTCAGCATCTTGATCCCTTATTATTATTTGTATACATGTAAGGTGCATGAGAAAGTCCAGGTGACAATGACAAAGGCAAATGCAATATTAGGTTGTTGTTGTTTATTGTCCATAATGAGTAAGTTGGCCCCTTTGTGCGCCCTGAAAAGTGACGGGTTGTATTAGCTTTCCTCGCACACCAAGCATGCTGATGAAGGTGGTCCATGGTCCTCCAGTCGATTGTGCTATGCTTGGCTTTATCCACGTGGCGTTAACTACTACGGGGATCACATTGATCCACATCTCGTCATCCAGACTGCCTTAAAAACAGCCTGTTTCCAGGTAACGCTACATGTAAGAGACATTGTGGTCTTGGTGTATTGTGCCTGACCCTGAAGCAACGTCCTGGTCAGTCCCTGACTGGACTAGAGTCTCGGTTCCCGCAATGTTAGGTCTGGTCAAACGATATATTAAACATAAGATCAAGGAAGTTATTGTCAAACTGTACTATGCATTTATTAGATCTAAATTGGAGTACAGTGTTCAGGTGTTGAGTCCTTATCGTAGAGGGGATATAAACATGCTGGAAAGGATACAAAGATGAGCGACAAAACTGATAGTGGGATTCCAGAATTTCAGTTACGACCATGAAATGAGAGGAATTCGAGGTGACTTAAATCAGGTTTATAACAAAATCAAAGGAAAGGATGAATTTGAGGCAAAACAAAAAACTTGTTATAGTTTAATTTATCCTTTCCTTTGATTTTCTTATAAACCAGATTTAAGTCACCTCGAATTCCTCTCATGTCATGGCCGGATCTTATGTGTCTTTCCTCATAACAGCAGGCCCGGCAGGGTATTCTAAACTATAGAATAAAGAGGTTAAGTTAAGAAAGGATGTGACAGACTCAATTTATCATTCGAGGCGTGTTCAAATGAAATCGGATCTAACTGTAACAAGTGAACAAGTACGATGAGCATGATGACGTCTCTTCTGGTGTAAACAGCACATACTAACCGTCAAGTTTGTAAAATTGCATGATCCTCCTACTCATAGTTTCCTCGGCAGACCGTTGAAAACATGGCGGGTGTGATATGGAATCCGTCCAGAGTTGATCAGCGAGCGGTGATTCGGTTTCTAACAGCTGAAGGATGTCGACCAGTTGACATTCATCGCATAATGCAGGCAGTGGATGGAGACAAAATGGTGTCAAACACAACAGTGAAGAATTGAACAACGATGTTTGATGAAGGAAGTGAGTTAACGTAACAATATGTGCCTAACCTGGTCTCGGAAGATATTTCGTTAACTCACGTCCTTCTTTAAACATCGTTGTCCAGTTCTTCACTGTTGTCTTCGACACACTTTTGTCACCATATACTGCCTGCATTCTGTGATGAATACCAACTGGTCGACATCCTTCAGATGTTAAAAACTGAATCACCGATTCCGCATCACATCCGTCATGTTTTCAACGGTCTGCTGGGGAAACTATGAGTCGGAGAATAATGAAATTGTGCAAACTCAACGGTTGTCATCGTACGTATGTTCACTTGTTGCAGTTAGTTCCGGTTTCATTTGAACACGCCTCCTATATTACACGAGTTACACGTTTTAACTAGGTCATTGAGCGTTAGTATCTTGGTGTTGAGAATAGTTACCTTACTCACAACAAACATATTTTCTTCTCTGTCTCTCAAAACACTTGAACGATTCTCAAACTTGACAACAGAAGGGTGTTTATTACATATGGCTACTTATAATACATGAAAACTTCTACAATTATAGAAATCTGAAGACAGGTTTTTGGTGCAGATCGCGCAGATAGATTCCATGTTATGTTTTACCCAGGCTCTCGCCATCGGTCTAACTAGTCTAAGCTTCTGCTCTTTAGGTCAGGTCAGGTCATCCCGTAACCGGTGACGTCGTTGGGGCACACGTGAAGGCATTTTCACATCACCACGCCAACCTTCTCTGTCAGCAGCCGCTGCCTGTGCCTCTTCTGGTCGGAGATTGGTCCGTTCTTTTATGTTGTCCTCCCACCTCTTTTTGGGCCGGCCTCTTCGTCGTCTGCCTTGCACCTTTTTGTGGAGGATCGTATTTGCAAGACCATTTGATCTCGATATGTGACCGTACCAAGAGAGTTTCTGCTCTTACACAGACTTACCTATTTGAAATGTAAAGATAATGTGGACAACTAGACAGACAGACTGACACGGAGAGAGATACAGATGAGACTCACAGACAGAGAGAGAGAGAGAGAGAGAGAGAGAGAGAGAGAGAGAGAGAGAGAGGAGGGGGCGGTATAAGAACTTACCTGTTTAAAAGAACTGCCTGATATACTCTGCCCCGTTTCAGGGTTTTCGTTGACGATCTTGTCATCGGAAGTGATTTCCGCAGACGCGTCCTGAATGTTAATGAAGAAACATGATAGTGTTGAGGAAATAGTGTCCATTGATAATGTCATAGAGAAGTAACTGAATGCAGTATGTGTTCTGTTATGTCATGTTGCATGTAGCGGGTGAGCTGTGACAAATTATGTTGTGGTGTATTGGGTGAGCTGTGACAAATTATGTTGTGGTGTATTGGGTGAGCTGTGACAAATTATGTTGTGGTGTATTGGGTGAGCTGTGACAAATTATGTTGTGGTGTATTGGGTGAGCTGTGACAAATTATGTTGTGGTGTATTGGGTGAGCTGTGACAAATTATGTTGTGGTGTATTGGGTGAGCTGTGACAAATTATGTTGTGGTGTGTTATGTACGATGTTGTGGTGTATTGGGTGAGCTGTGACAAATTATGTTGTGGTGTATTGGGTGAGCTATGACAAATTATGTTGTGGTGTGTTATGTACGATGTTGTGGTGTATTGGGTGAGCTGTGACAAATTATGTTGTGGTGTATTGGGTGAGCTATGACAAATTATGTTGTGGTGTGTTATGTACGATGTTGTGGTGTATTGGGTGAGCTATGACAAATTATGTTGTGGTGTTTTATGTATGATGTTGTGGTGTATTGGGTGAGCTGTGACTAATTATCTTGTGGTGTGTTATATTGTGATGTGATGTTTCCCACCCTGTTCTATCGTGATGTGATGCGTCACATCCTGTTATGTTATGGTCTGTTTTGTATGATATTTTTCTACCTTTAGTATTTCTAACAAATGCACAATCACCATTGCAAGATCCACAGACTCTACTATCTTCTTCTTCTGCGTCCGTTCACAATCTCCCGCTACCAAGCCCTGAACGTTTTCAATCCCCCTGAACGTTCTCAATCCCCCTGAACGTTTTCAATCCCCCTGAACGTTCACAATCTCCCACTACCGAGCCCTGAACGTTCACAATCTCCCGCTACCAAGCCCTGAACGTTCTCAATCTCCCGCTAGCAAGCCCTGAACGTTGTCAATCTTCCGCTACCAAGCCCTGAACGTTATCAATCCCCCGCTACCAAGCCCTGAACGTTCTCAATCTCCCGCTACCAAGCCCCGAACGTTCTCAATCTCCCGCTACCAAGCCCTGAACGTGCTCAATCTCCTGCTACCAAGCCCTGATCGTTCTCAATCTCCCGCTACCAAGCCCTGAACGTGCTCAATCTCCTGCTACCGAGCCCTGAACGTTCTCAATCTCCCACCACCAAGCCCTGATCGTTCTCAATCTCCCTGAACGTTCTCAATCTCCCGCTACCAAGCCCTGATCGTTCACAATCTCCTGCTACCGAGCCCTGATCGTTCTCAATCTCCTGCTACCGAGCCCTGAACGTTCTCAATCTCCCGCTACCAAGCCCTGATCGTTCTCAATCTCCTGCTACCAAGCCCTGAACGTTCTCAATCTCCCGCTACCAAGCCCTGAACGTGCTCAATCTCCTGCTACCGAGCCCTGAACGTTCTCAATCTCCCACCACCAAGCCCTGAACGTTCTCAATCTCCCACTACCAAGCCCTGATCGTTCTCAATCTCCCGCTACCAAGCCCTGAACGTTCTCAATCTCCCGCTACCAAGCCCTGAACGTTCTCAATCTCCCGCTACCAAGCCCTGAACGTTCTCAATCGCCCGCTACCAAGCCCTAAACGTTCTCAATCTCCCACTACCAAGCCCTGATCGTTCTCAATCCCCCTGAACGTTCTCAATCTCACGCTACCAAGCCCTGAACGTTCTCAATCTCCCGCTACCAAGCCCTGAACGTTCTCAATCTCCCGCTACCAAGCCCTGAACGTTCTCAATCTCCCGCTACCAAGCCTTGAACGTTCTCAATCTCCCGCTACCAAGCCTTGAACGTTCTCAATCTCCTGCTACCGAGCCCTGAACGTTCTCAATCTCCCGCTACCAAGCCTTGAACGTTCTCAATCTCCCGCTACCAAGCCTTGAACGTTCTCAATCCCCCTGAACGTTCTCAATCTCCCGCTACCATGCCCTGAACGTTCTCAATCCCCCGCTACCAAGCCCTGAAAAGGTATTTGCAAGTAGCAAGATGCAGTCCTGAGAACGGAAATGCGTTGTGTCGCTAGGTTACAGTTTGACTGCGATATTTGCACCTTTCGGTCCGGCACATTCGACTTCAACATGGCATTGTTGAGTATCGAGTTATCTTCCCACTTCGATCCCTTCTCCTTAGCCAGCCTGCCCTCTCGCAGCCTGTTATCCAGGAACACCGCGTGGAGGTGTATGGGGATCTTGGCAGCTCTGGTTAGCTATGGGTCGCTGACAGCTGCAGCTCATTCACTGCTCAGCATCTTGATCCCACTCTACTATTTGAACTGAATGACCAACGCAAGGTTGTTATGCAGCGTATACCGTCTTATTGTGGAATACCGGGAAACGAGAGAGAGAGAGCAGTTCGAATAACGAAGGAATATGCAACACGGATTGTATCACCGACGTACCAATAGAAGAAATGGATGATGCTTCAAAGTTCGCTCACACTGGCAAATAAAGAACAATACTGGTCTCACAAGACAGATACGAAAGACAAAATACATGGAGATAAAAGAGTTATAAACAACGGTGGTCTGTGTAAAAGAAACCGGGACATTGATCAGAGGCTGAATGAAGAAGAAATGAAAATTAATATATGGAATTTTTAAAAAAAATATTAAAAGGGAAGTAATACCAAATTATTTCTCCGGTCCAGATTGGTAGTTACTGCCCATAACATACGCTGTTTGATTACAATGAGGGCATATCAGATTTGTTTCGTTTCAACGAAAATTAGGGGCGACTTTGTCGTTTTTGTGTTGTCTAGAACCAATCCGGTTGAGTGGAACGCCACTGGAAGAGGTAGAGGTATTTACATATCCAGGAAGTATTAATCAACGAGGAAGGAGGGACAGACGAGGATATAAAAACAAGGATACAAATAGCAAGAGTTGCACTCGGAATGCTGAAACCAATAAGGATCTACAAGGAAATAAGAAGGAAGACACAAATAAGGATTTCCAATTCTAATGTGAAGCCAGTCCTACTGTATGGAGAGGAAACCTGGAGGATGACCAAAGGCAATGACAGGAGACTGCAGGGTTTTGTCAACAGATGGCTGGAGGGTGACCAAAGGCAATGACAGGAGACTGCTGGGTTTTGTCAACAGATGGCTGGAGGATGACCAAAGGCAATGACAGGAGACTGCAGGGTTTTGTCAATAGATGGCTGGAGGATGACCAAAGGCAATGACAGGAGACTGCAGGGTTTTGTCAACAGATGGCTGGAGGATGACCAAAGGCAATGACAGGAGACTGCAGGGTTTTGTCAACAGATGGCTGGAGGGTGACCAAAGGCAATGACAGGAGACTGCAGGGTTTTGTCAATAGATGGCTGGAGGGTGACCAAAGGCAATGACAGGAGACTGCAGGGTTTTGTCAACAGATGGCTGGAGGATGACCAAAGGCAATGACAGGAGACTGCAGGGTTTTGTCAACAGATGGCTGGAGGGTGACCAAAGGCAATGACAGGAGACTGCAGGGTTTTGTCAATAGATGGCTGGAGGGTGACCAAAGGCAATGACAGGAGACTGCAGGGTTTTGTCAATAGATGGCTGGAGGATGACCAAAGGCAATGACAGGAGACTGCAGGGTTTTGTCAACAGATGGCTGGAGGGTGACCAAAGGCAATGACAGGAGACTGCAGGGTTTTGTCAACAGATGGCTGGAGGGTGACCAAAGGCAATGACAGGAGACTGCAGGGTTTTGTCAACAGATGGCTGGAGGATGACCAAAGGCAATGACAGGAGACTGCAGGGTTTTGTCAACAGATGGCTGGAGGGTGACCAAAGGCAATGACAGGAGACTGCAGGGTTTTGTCAACAGATGGCTGGAGGGTGACCAAAGGCAATGACAGGAGACTGCAGGGTTTTGTCAACAGATGCCTGAGAAAGATTCTTGGGATAAAATGATTTGACAAAGTTACAAAAGACAAATTGTGGGAGAGAGCAGGATAAGGTAAATTGGAACAGGAAATATTAGGAAAAAAGTGGAGATGGATGGGTCATACTTTAAGAAAGTCCCAGGTCAGTATCACCAGGCAATCCCTGTCATGGAACCCCCAGGGAAAAAAAGGCATAGGCAGACCAAGGAATACATGGAGACGAGATCTGGAGGCGGAAGTAAAGAAAACAGGAAACGCTGGAAGGAGGTGGAAATCATTGCACAGGACAGAGTTGCCTGGTGAGGGTTGTTGATGGCATATGGGCCCCTGGGGGGGGGGGGGGGCACAGGACAGAACTGCCTGGCGAGGGTTAGTTGCTGGCATATGTACTCCTGGGTGAAAGAGATAAGAGTCTTTGACACACTCGGGCCACTCCTGGGTGAAAGAGATAAGAGTCTTTGACACACTCAGGCCACTCCTGGGTGAAAGAGATAAGAGTCTTTGATACACTCGGGCCACTCCTGGGTGAAAGAGATAAGAGTCTTTGACACACTCGGGCCACTCCTGGGTGAAAGAGATAAGAGTCTTTGACACACTCAGGCCACTCCTGGGTGAAAGAGATAAGAGTCTTTGACACACTCAGGCCACTCCTGGGTGAAAGAGATAAGAGTCTTTGATACACTCGGGCCACTCCTGGGTGAAAGAGATAAGAGTCTTTGACACACTCGGGCCACTCCTGGGTGAAAGAGATAAGAGTCTTTGACACACTCAGGCCACTCCTGGGTGAAAGAGATAAGAGTCTTTGATACACTCGGGCCACTCCTGGGTGAAAGAGATAAGCGTCTTTGACACACTCGGGCCACTCCTGGGTGAAAGAGATAAGAGTCTTTGACACACTCGGGCCACTCCTGGGTGAAAGAGATAAGAGTCTTTGACACACTCGGGCCACTCCTGGGTGAAAGAGATAAGAGTCTTTGACACACTCGGGGCATTCTTGTGTAGAGTCGGCTGTGGAGTTATCGTGGATTCTGCTCTTTCGTGTGGCAGGGTTACTTTCAGCCTCCGAGAAGGAGTTTCGCTCTGCGATCCGAGCACCTTTAGGGATGCTAAAGTGCCAGGCAGACCTTCTATGTGCAAGCATCTCCATGAAGGTGACATAAATGCTGAAGCTTCTCAGAGACACTTTCAATGGATCTCTATAGCGTTTCTTCTGTCGTCCTAATGAGCGGCTGTCTGATCGGAGCTCACCTTAGAACAGCTTCTTTGGGATGCGCTTTCAGGCACGCGAACAACATTTTCTGTCCATCTTGTCTGGGCTATCCGCCGAGAGGCTTACGGATGTTCAACATATCAGTCTTACTAGGAATTTCAGTGTTAGCCACTTTGTCCAGGAAACCGGGTCCTGAGAGTTAGCCACTTTGTCCCGCCACCCGATCCTGAGAGTTAGCCACTTTGTCTTGCCACCCGATCCTGAGAGTTAGCCACTTTGTCTCGTCACCCAGTACTGAGAGTTAGCCACTTTGTCTCGTCACCTGGTCCTGAGAGTTAGCCACTTTGTCTCGCCACCCAATCCTGAGAGTTATCCACTTTGTCTAGCCACCCGATCTTGAGAGTTAGCCACTTTGTCCCACCACCCAATCCTGAGAGTTAGCCACTTTGTCTCGCCACCCGATCCTGAGAGTTAGCCACTTTGTCTCGCCACCCGATCCTGAGAGTTAGCCACTTTGTCTTGCCACCTGATCCTGAGAGTTAGCCACTTTGTCCCGCCACCCGATCTTGAGAGTTAGCCACTTTGTCCCGCCACCCGTTCCTGAGAGTTAGCCACTTTGTCCCGCCATCCGATCCTGAGCGTTAGCCACTATGTCCAGGAAACCCGATCCTGAGAGTTAGCTACTTTGTCTCGCCACCCGATCCTGACAGTTAGCCACTTTGTCTCGCCACCCGATCCTGAGAGTTAGCCACTTTGTCTCGCCACCCGATCATGAGAGTTAGTCACTTTGTCCCACCACCGGTAGTGAGAGAAAGCCACTTTGTCCAGGAAACCCGATCTTGAGAGTTAGCCACTTTGTCCCGCCACCTGATCGTGAGAGTTAGCCACTTTGTCCCGCCACCTCATCGTGAGAGTTAGCCACTTTACCCGCCACCTCATCGTGAGAGTTAGCCACTTTACCCGCCACCTCATCGTGAGAGTTAGCCACTTTGTCCCGCCACCCGATCATGAGAGTTAGCCACTTTGTCCCACCACCCGGTAGTGAGAGTTAGCCACTTTTTCCAGGAAACCCGATCTTGAGAGTTAGCCACTTTGTCCCGCCACCTGATCGTGAGAGTTAGCCACTTTGTCCCACCACCTCATCGTGAAAGTTAGCCACTTTGTCCCGCCACCTGATCGTGAGAGTTAGCCACTTTGTCCCGCCACCCGGTCGTGAGAGTTAGCCACGTTGTCCCGCAACATGGTCGTGAGAGTTAGCCACTTTGTCGCACCACCTCATCGTGAAAGTTAGCCACTTTGTCCCGCCACCTAATCGTGAGAGTTAGCCACTTTGTCCCGCCACCCGGTCGTGAGAGTTAGCCACTTTGTCCCGCAACATGGTCGTGAGAGTTAGCCACTTTGTCCCACCACCTCATCGTGAAAGTTAGCCACTTTGTCCCGCCACCTGATCGTGAGAGTTAGCCACTTTGTCCCGCGACCCGATCCTGAGAGTTAGCCACTTTGTCCCCCCACCGGATCCTGAGCCAACATCTCGAGTTAAAACGACTGTTATATAAACACAGTGAAACAACTGTAAGGACAAGCATATTGTCTGCACTTAAGAAACACACTCACCAGATAACATAGAAGAAAGTGAAAGAAATATGCAGTCCAGATTCGAACCCCGAACCGCTAGGTAACGGACGCACATTGCGGATAAGAAAGATAAGAGTTACGGCATTCTAGGGATGTCCAGGTGGCAGATTTCCCTAATGCTTTTTGTCTGGCAGTAAAGAGCATCCATCACCTAGAAGTCTAGGGTTCGGATACTAAGATGTCCATTTCTGAACCTTCTTTCTTGCTCTGCCCGCTGAACGTGACTTCCGAGTGCTTAGAAGATGCATGTCCTTGCAGTTGTTGCTGGCTCTACTGTGCTGATAAACTAATCTTGGAGTTGACATAATCTAATCTTGGAGTTGACATAATCTAATCTTGGAGCTTACATAAACTAATCTTGGAGTTTACATAAACTAATCTTGGAGTTTACATAAACTAATCTTGGAGTTTAAATAAACTAATCTTGGAGTTTACATAAACTAATCTTGGAGTTTACATAAACTAATCTTGGAGTTGACATAAACTAATCTTGGAGTTGACATAAACTAATCTTGGAGTTTACATAAACTAATCTTGGAGTTTACATAAACTAATCTTGGAGTTGACATAAACTAATCTTGGAGTTGACATAAACTAATCTTGGAGTTGACATAAACTAATCTTGGAGTTTAAATAAACTAATCTTGGAGTTTAAATAAACTAATCTTGGAGCTTACATAAACTAATCTTGGAGCTTACATAAACTAATCTTGGAGTTTACATAAACTAATCTTGGAGTTTAAATAAACTAATCTTGGAGTTTAAATAAACTAATCTTGGAGCTTACATAAACTAATCTTGGAGTTAACATAAACTAATCTTGGAGTTGACATAAACTAATCTTGGAGTTGACATAATCTTGGAGTTTACATAAACTAATCTTGGAGTTTACATAAACTAATCTTGGAGTTTACATAAACTAATCTTGGAGTTTAAATAAACTAATCTTGGAGTTTACATAAACTAATTTTGGAGTTTACATAAACTAATCTTGGAGTTGACATAAACTAATCTTGGAGTTTACATAAACTAATCTTGGAGTTGACATAAACTAATCTTGGAGTTTACATAAACTAATCTTGGAGTTTACATAAACTAATCTTGGAGTTTAAATAAACTAATCTTGGAGTTTACATAAACTAATCTTGGAGTTTACATAAACTAATCTTGGAGTTTAAATAAACTAATCTTGGAGTTTACATAAACTAATCTTGGAGTTTACATAAACTAATCTTGGAGTTTACATAAACTAATATTGGAGTTTACATAAACTAATCTTGGAGTTTAAATAAACTAATATTGGAGTTTACATAAACTAATCTTGGAGTTTAAATAAACTAATCTTGGAGTTTACATAAATTAATCTTGGAGTTGACATTTGTTTCGTTACCGACACCTGACTGATAGAAAGTTTATAGAAATTTAACTGATAGAAATCTGACTGATTGAAATATAACTGATAAAAATCTGACTGATAGAAAAATGACTGATAGAAATCTGACTAATAAATACAAACCTGACTGAATAGCTGATAAAAAAAAACAGGCTGATAAATTCTAAGGTGATAAGCACCACCAAGCTAATAACGCCGGTCTGATAAACATTAAACAAATAAACACTCAATTGATAAACAGCCGTCTGATAAGCATCGGTCTGATAAACACTGCACTGATAAACGCCGAACTGATAAACACTAAGATGATAAACACCCAACTGATAAACACTAAGATGAAAACACCCAACGAATAAACACTCAGATGATAAACACCCGATTGATAAACACCCAACTGATACACACTCAACTGATAAACACTGAACTGATGAACACATTAACAGCCGTCGGTATTTCTTTAGTTGGAAAAGGAGCGGCAAAGATGGCACCCCACCGGCTGCGGGTCTACATTTCTCTTGTGTTTTAGTTCATTATAGATGCCGCCAGGCCACGGATTTGCCTGGAATTCACACTAGTCGACGACTTACACTTGTTTTCACGGAAATGTGTCGCTTTTTTCCATTTGGACTGGTTAATTTCTTAGCGTTTTGTGTTTTCTTTCCTCCAATCATCCTGGTCTGGACATCGGCTATATAAATGAGCACTACGCTTAAACCTGTGTCGTATTTTAACGGTATAGTTCATAGGGCCTGATTCCACGGGATTGGCGACCTTCACCCTAGCTGCAGACAGCGTCAGTTTTGGTGGGACTTAAATTTAGACACGACTTCAGTGGACTGAAACACGGTCCGGGAGAGATGTCCAACTCACACGTTGAGTGATGTCACTTCGACCTCTTGCAGTTTTGGGAAAGGCGCGACACACACCGATAGATGCCACTCCCCTCCGCTGCCTTGCGGGATACATGTTTACGGGAAAGGCTTCGAGAGCAAACGCTGAGGAAAAATCTGCATCCTGTGCTATCTCCGGTTGTCTGGATAAAATCTTGCCACTGGCCAAGGGTAGCTCAGGACCAGAGAGTGAGGTTGACAAAAGGCGCAGTTACTTCCTCACTTTAATCCAAATTACCGCGCAAGTCACCCATTTCAGCGAACAAAGCAAGAGAAAAGACTGTCCACACGGCAGGACAAAAAGATGGATCTTCATCCCTTGTGATGAACGAATATCAGTTGGGCACCCCTTTAATATCGGAATCCTGGCGTTCAATAAGGCAGATCAATGTATCATGACAGGAAGGCAAAAGCTATCCTTTTCATCTTCAAATCCATTTGGTCGGTCCGTAGTAGGTGTAGCCTCGTGTCTTCCCTAGTTTATCTTCAGGAATCATATTTGACTGTTAGTGGGAACTTTCTTGGTGGTTTCCTTCCTGCGACTTCCTTGGTCCGCGGGAAGTGTAGCTCTGGGGTGTCCACTCTTCAGACTTTTCCCCGTTGATATTGAGCATTACCAGCAGTTACCTGAACTCTGGTAGTGCAGGTAACCCATACACTGCCATTTTGGTAGGTTTTGCTACAGGACGTTTCCCCGTCATAATCTCTGCCATATATCATTACAGGACGTGTCAGTAGATTGGTCACAAAAGGTTAAACATAAAATTAAATTGGATGCTATCTTCAGAACTGGGAAGTAAGACTAAACATACAAAAGGCAAAACATACTGATCAAACATGTTAGTCAGGGTCAGGCAAAACATACTGATCATGAAAAATTAGAAAGAGACAGGCAGAACATACTGATCATGAAAAGTTAGAAAGAGTCAGGCAGAACATACTGATCAGACATGTTAGAAAGAGTCAGGCAGAACATACTGATCATGAAAAGTTAGAAAGAGTCAGGCAGAACATACTGATCAGACATGTTAGAAAGAGTCAGGCAGAACATACTGATAAGACGTGTTAAAAAGAGGCAGGCAGAATATACTGATCAGACATGTTAGAAAGAGTCAGGCAGAACATACTGATCAGACATGTTAGAAAGAGTCAGGCAGAACATACTGATCAGACATGTTAGAAAGAGTCAGGCAGAACATACTGATAAGACATGTTAGAAAGAGGCAGGCAGAATATACTGATCAGACATGTTAGAAAGAGTCAGGCAGAACATACTGATCAGACATGTTAGTCGGGTCAAGCAAAATATGCCGGCGAAGACGCTGACCTCGGCTTCCACGTAGTCCTTCCTAGAAAAGGGATGTTCTTCTTGTTAGCCTAACTCAGTGGTCTCGAGGTAAGGTGTCCGCCTCGGATGCCGGAGGTCGCGGGTTCGAATCACGGTGGAGACCGGGAATATTTTCACGTAGATCTTCTGGTAAAAATGCCCGTGATCTGTGGTTAGTGAGATCGGGCTCTCGTGTCCAGTGTCGAGAACGTTAAAAATCTCTTGGCAGTTAGAAATCGTAAAGAGTAGTCTTAACGGCCGCTGCCCGGACAAAATTCAAAAATTCTAGTTAAAAATCTACCCCAAATTATTGGTACCTTCCCCCAGGCCTAGTAAGCCGCAGGAAGTTATAAAATACCTACTACGATTTACAGAAGCCTTGGGCTACTTGGCAATAGACATTAACATGCTTGTTTGAATTCCATGATTCTAAGTATTTCAAATCTGGCTAAAGAGGTAGGGTGTCGACGTAATTCCCAAAGTAGTAAGCGACACGTAGATGAAGCCAAGCATAGCACAACCACCTGGATGACCCAGTTCACCTTCATCAGCACGTTCGGGATGTGAGGAAAAATACTGCAACCAGCCACTAAGCGTCCTTTTCAGGGCGCACAAAATAGTTAACATACTCATTGTGGGCCTTCATAACAACAACATAATGTCCCTTATTTCTCAAAATAATTCCCACCACAAAATAGTTAACCTACTCATTGTGGGCCTTCATAACAACAACATAATGTCCCTTATTTCTCAAAATAATTCCCACCACAAAATAGTTAACCTACTCATTGTGGGCCTTCATAACAACAACATAATGTCCCTTATTTCTCAAAATAATTCCCACCACAAAATGATACCCCCATCTCGTCATATTATCAGTGCACCGAAACCTACAGCATGTCAGTCGTTGATCTACCGTCTAAGTCACATTTTTCTTCCCGGTCTAATCTCTCCCCGTCTAATCTCTTCCCGGTTCACGAATCTTCTTCCGCCATGTTTGTTTTTAGTGCACCAATCAGTTGGGAATCACTGTGGCCTAATTCGGGGCTGTGTGGTGGATGTCAGCTCCCAAAACTCCCGCAGTACATATGCGTCTGTTGCACTCTGAGCAGGACGTCCAGCTATTTCTGAGCGTCCTTTGGAAACGTTATTGGACCTAGTTATGTACCGCTTCACGAAGTAAACACTTTTCACTGTGCATATGAGCTGACCCTTTGAATGTCCGTTGCAGAAAGTCATTATGCCCACACAAAAGTAAAAACAAAACGCATAACAGCACGCTGTTCTTTGATTGTACACTCTGTGAGCACAGACGCCATTTTCTAGCTGATCTGAACCACAGACACGCGGTACCCTCTGTACAGTAGTATCTCAGACATCAAGGGATCAAGAATCATGAGAGGGTCGTCATGGATGGCACAGGCTGAGACAACAATCGGACACGTCACTCCAGCTGAGACGAAAGCCAAAGGGGAAGAATGGCTCCACACTGGCGATAGAATGATAGAGTACCAGAGAGTCATCATAACCTTAGGCAAGGAATGCAGAGAACGGAGCAACGGGGGAGAAGAGCACGAGGTGAATCAGCTGATAACTGAGAACACCCAGGAGAGTGACGCTGTCATATACACCGACGGATCAGTCATGCGCAGTGGGGCATCAGGCTGGGGTTTCTCGGCTAGAGTGAGAACAGAGGTCGTTGCTGAGCGCAGTAGGGCATACATGTCAACAACCTCCAGTATGAGAATGGAGACGGAAGCAGTGACCTCAGCACTGAAATGGATATCTGAGCCTTCTATAACAAGGCAGTCATCGTGACAGACGCGCAAGCCGTACTTCAGAAGGTACAGAAGGGATGGCTAAATTACGAGTGGATAGCAGCTGTTGAGGCCTCAAACCTCCAGGGGTTGACATGGATCTACTGTCCTACTCATGCCGGGGTCCAGGGCAATGAAAGAGCTGACATCTTGGCTTCACAAGCTCCCATCGTGGATACATTAGTGATGGATAGAAGTGACATTTTAAAATCAATCAATGACCGCCTGCTGGGCGAGGACACTGCAATAGATAAAGCAGCAATCCACAGACTGCAAAGTTTCGACATTAAACGAGGTTCGAGCGGAGTGGGGCGCATGAGAGAACGGCACAGGAGAGTGTACAACCAGCGAGCTACAGGGACCATCAGTATCCATACCTTACGCCATTTTATGAGAGAGACTGAGCAACTATGAGTATGCCCGGCGTGCAGTGACGTCGATTCTTAGAAACAGAAAAGTTGGTCTGCGCACGTGCATGCGGCACCTAGCCTCCGCTTCCTACATTAATCACACAGCTCAATGTTGCTGCCACCTAATGACACCTTTAGAAACTACGAACTACATTTTTCAGCTATACCATATCAGTCTGCGACCTACTTACTGACTTACCACGGTAGAATATCCAAATGAAATACTCTTTGATGTATTTGAATCCCAATCGCTATACTCTCACGGCTAATGCCTCAGTCAACAAAGAAAGACAACCACTTGGTTATGTAAATAATAGTGAAACTTACAATTTGTTCCTGATACAATATAAAGAATAATTCGTCGGACATGCTTAAGTATAGAGGTACACAGAATCAACAATTAACATTCAGTGGCACACGAAGAACTCAAACGTTAAATCCATTTGACTTGTCAAATATTTGACATGTGGTCAATAATCGATAATATTGCTTCTATATAACTTAACTTAACTTAACGTCTTTATACTGGTTTAGAAGACTCATCAGAGTCTGTAGACAACCAGTTTCTTTTGCATTAACCCTGCTCTAAAAGCTATGCGCATCCAATCTATTCTTAAATGCATTAACTGTCCTTGCCTCCACTACCTCCTGGGGTATAATGCATTTAAAGTATTTACCACTCACTGGATAAAAAAATATTTCCTAATATCCAATCTGGACCTTTCTTTAGTTAATTTGTATCTGTGCCCTCTTGTTCTCGTTGGTGGTTGTATTTTGAAAAACTTGTTAAAGTCTAATTTTACCTTTCCTGTGATTATCTTATAAACCTGTATTAAGTCACCTCGCATTCTTCTCTCTTCTAGACACTGTAGGCCGGTCTTTCTGAGTCGTTCCTCATAACTGTAATTCTGGAATCCCACTATCATCTTTGTCGCTCTTTTCTTTGTATCCTTTCCAGCATGTTTATATCCCCTCTATGATAAGAACTCCACACCTGTACACAATACTCCAATCTAGGTCTAACTAAAGCTTTATACAGTTTGACAATCACTTCCTTACACTTATGTTTAATATTTCTTTTTATCACACCTAACATTGCATTTGCCTAATTCACTGCTACCTGGACTTGCTCACTCTCTTTACCTCTATGATATATTATAATCCACAGGTTCCTTTCCTTATAACTTAACTTAACGTCTTTATACTGGTTTAGAAGACTCTGCAGAGTCTGTATACAGCCAGTTTCATTTACATCACCTTGTTCTAACAGCTATGCGCATCCGATGTATTCTTAAATGCATTAACTGTCACTGCCTCTACTACCTCCCGTGGCAAAGTATTCCAAGCATTCACCACTCTCTGACTAAACAAATATTTCTAAATATCCAATCTGGACCTTTCTTTAGTTAATCTGTATCTATGCCCTCTTGTTCATGTAGGTGGTTGTATTTTGAAAAAAAACTTGTTATAGTCTAATTTATCTGGTGATCTGATGTTCATCCTTCACATTCAGCCTTGTTAACAATCTTTTCTCTTGCTTGCTGTGTCTGCTGAAATAGATGACTTGCCGCGTGGTGATTTGGATTAAAGTGAAGAATAAATTGTGCCTTTTATCAACCTCAATCTCTGGTACTCAGCTAACTGTGGTCAGTGGCAAGATTTTATCGAGACGACTGGAGATTTGTCATTAGGGTTTACTCCCGAAGCCTTTCCCGTGAACAGGTATCCCGCAAGGCAGCGGAGGGGGTTGATATCTATCATTGTGTGCCGTGCCTTTCCCATAACCGCAAGAGGTTGTATTGACTTCACTAAGCGTGTGAGTTAAGTGTTGGGCAACCTGAAACCGGACAGGCCCAATCTCTCCCAGCCTACGTGTTCTAGTCCACTATAATCACGTATCTACATTTCACAGTCACACCAAAACCGACACTGTCTGCAGCTAGGGCGATGGGCGCCAATCTCGTGAAGTTCAGCCGGCTGCACTAGACCGTGCAAATACGAAACAGGTTTAACCGTAGTACCATGTCCGTGTCCTGAATCACGAGTTACCTCCACTCGTCTCGATCAATAGTCTTGCCACTGATCCAAGGTAACTCGGGATAAGAGAGTAAGATTGATTACCAGCGCATTCACTCCCTCACTATAATCCAAACACATCACATTATTAAGAGAAACCCATCTGATGTTGTGGCCATCATCTCTTCGCGATGGTCAGTAACTGGTTTATGTCCATGCCAGGACAATCGGAGGGAAGAAATCACAAATAATGAACGAACTATCTAGTCCAAATGGAAAACAACAACACGTTTCCGTGAACAGGTGTAAGTCGTTGACTAGTGTGAATTCTAGAGAAATCCTTTGCCTTGCGGCATTTCTAAATATTAGTTAGACGTCAGTGACATGTGTCAAACAGGAGCAAAGGCTCAACGCTTTTCACTTACGACGCCTGAGAAACATCCTTGGCGTCTCTTGGACGTAGTTACATATTTATATCCCCTCTAGGACCCGGTCAAAAGCTAGTGTCGCTCCGTGCTGTATCGTGACCCAGATAACAAAGCATGAACACTGAAACGAAGGAGTTCATCCTGACCCGTCAAACATACGGTACTTCAGTGTGTCTGAAAGAAGCTCGTTCCCTTTATAGAACGTCGCTCCCATCACAGTCTGTCTGAAAAAAACTAGTTCCCTTTATAGAACGTCGCTCCCATCACAGTCTGTCTGTCTGAAGCTCGTTCCCTTTATAGAACGTCGCTCCCATCACAGTCTGTCTGAAAAAAACTAGTTCCCTTTATAGAACGTCGCTCCCATCACAGTCTGTCTGAAAGAAGCTCGTTCCCTTTATAGAACGTCGCTCCCATCACAGTCTGTCTGAAAAAAAACTAGTTCCCTTTATAGAACGTCGCTCCCATCACAGTCTGTCTGAAAGAAACTCGTTCCCTTTATAGAACGTCGCTCCCATCACAGTCTGTCTGAAAGAAACTCGTTCCCCTTAATAGAACGTCGCTCCCATCACAGTCTGTCTGAAAGAAACTCGTTCCCTTTACAGAACGTCGCTCCCATCACAGTGTGTCTGAAAGAAGCTCGTTCCCTTTATAGAACGTCGCTCCCATTACAGTCTGTCTGAAAGAAACTCGTTCCCTTTATAGAACGCCGCTCCCATCACAGTCTGTCTGAAAAAAACTAGTTCCCTTTACAGAACGTCGCTCCCATCACAGTGTGTCTGAAAGAAGCTCGTTCCCTTTATTGAACGTCGCTCCCATCACAGTCTGTCTGAAAGAAACTCGTTCCCTTTACAGAACGTCGCTCCCATCACAGTGTGTCTGAAAGAAGCTCGTTCCCTTTATAGAACGTCGCTCCCATCACAGTCTGTCTGAAAGAAACTCGTTCCCTTTATAGAACGTCGCTCCCATCACAGTCTGTCTAAAAGAAACTCGTTCCCTTTACAGAACGTCGCTCCCATCACAGTGTGTCTGAAAGAAGCTCGTTCCCTTTACAGAACGTCGCTCCCATCACAGTGTGTCTAAAAGAAACTCGTTCCCTTTACAGAACGTCGCTCCCATCACAGTCTGTCTGAAAAAAACTAGTTCCCTTTATAGAACGTCGCTCCCATCACGGTCTGTCTGAAAGAAGCTCGTTCCCTTTATAGAACGTCGCTCCCATCACAGTATGTCTGAAAAAAACTAGTTCCCTTTATAGAACGTCGCTCCCATCACAGTCTGTCTGAAAGAAACTCGTTCCCTTTATAGAACGTCGCTCCCATCACAGTCTGTCTGAAAGAAACTCGTTCCCTTTACAGAACGTCGCTCCCATCACAGTGTGTCTGAAAGAAGCTCGTTCCCTTTATAGAACGTCGCTCCCATCACAGTCTGTCTGAAAAAAACTCGTTCCCTTTATTGAACGTCGCTCCCATCACAGTCTGTCTGAAAAAAACTAGTTCCCTTTATAGAACGTCGCTCCCATCACGGTCTGTCTGAAAGAAGCTCGTTCCCTTTATAGAACGTCGCTCCCATCACAGTATGTCTGAAAAAAACTAGTTCCCTTTATAGAACGTCGCTCCCATCACAGTCTGTCTGAAAGAAACTCGTTCCCTTTATAGAACGTCGCTCCCATCACAGTCTGTCTGAAAGAAACTCGTTCCCTTTACAGAACGTCGCTCCCATCACAGTGTGTCTGAAAGAAGCTCGTTCCCTTTATAGAACGTCGCTCCCATCACAGTCTGTCTGAAAAAAACTCGTTCCCTTTATAGAACGTCGCTCCCATCACAGTCTGTCTGAAAAAAACTAGTTCCCTTTATAGAACGTCGCTCCCATCACAGTCTGTCTGAAAGAAACTCGTTCCCTTTATAGAACGTCGCTCCCATCACAGTCTTTCTGAAAATAAACTCGTTCCCTTTGTAGAACGTCGCTCCCATCACAGTCTGTCTGAAAAAAACTAGTTCCCTTTATAGAACGTCGCTCCCATCACAGTCTGTCTGAAATAAACTCGTTCCCTTTACAGAACGTCGCTCCCATCACAGTGTGTCTGAAAGAAGCTCGTTCCCTTTACAGAACGTCGCTCCCATCACAGTGTGTCTGAAAGAAGCTCGTTCCCTTTATAGAACGTCGCTCCCATCACAGTCTGTCTGAAAAAAACTCGTTCCCTTTATAGAACGTCGCTCCCATCACAGTCTGTCTGAAAAAAACTAGTTCCCTTTATAGAACGTCGCTCCCATCACAGTCTGTCTGAAAGAAACTCGTTCCCTGTATAGAACGTCGCTCCCATCACAGTCTTTCTGAAAATAAACTCGTTCCCTTTGTAGAACGTCGCTCCCATCACAGTCTGTCTGAAAAAAACTAGTTCCCTTTATAGAACGTCGCTCCCATCACAGTCTGTCTGAAAGAAACTCGTTCCCTTTACAGAACGTCGCTCCCATCACAGTCTGTCTGAAAGAAACTCGTTCCCTTTACAGAACGTCGCTCCCATCACAGTCTGTCTGAAAGAAACTCGTTCCCTTTACAGAACGTCGCTCCCATCACAGTTTGTCTGAAAGAAACTCGTTCCCTTGCCAAAACTCCAGCCTCCGTCACAGTCACACCCAGGCACTCCTGGATATCTTGGTGCCATCGTCTTCTCGGTCTACCCCTTCCTCTTTTGACTGGCACCTTCCCTTACTATTCTCTCAAGACCGATGTGTCTCTTGATGTGAACAGACAATATCCCTAAACAAAATGGAAACCAAAAACTCAGTAAAGAGTTGATACTTCAAGGTCAAATCATCCGAATGTCAGTCATGACTGAAAGGGGCTATCAACAAATCAATCAATCAATCATTCAATCAAAGCACGTCGCTCCTCTCAGTGCACCGGCAATTGACAATATCCCACCAGCATACACGGTCCTGAACTGCTCTTTCTGTCTCTCCCATGACAACATCCCACCAGCATACACGGTCCTGGACTGCTCTTTCTGTCTCTCCCATGACAACATCCCACCAGCATACACGGTCCTGGACTGCTCTTTCTGTCTCTCCCATGACAACATCCCACCAGCATACACGGTCCTGGACTGCTCTTTCTGTCTCTCCCATGACAACATCCCCCCAGCATACACGGTCCTGGACTGCTCTTTCTGTCTCTCCCATGACAATATCCCACCAGCATACACGATCCTGGACTGCTCTTTCTTTCTCTCCCATGACAACATCCCACCAGCATACACGGTCCTGGACAGCTCTTTCTGTCTCTCCCATGACAACATCCCACCAGCATACACGGTCCTGGACTGCTCTTTCTGTCTCTCCCATGACAACATCCCACCAGCATACACGGTCCTGGACTGCTCTTTCTGTCTCTCCCATGACAACATCCCACCAGCATACACGGTCCTGGACTGCTCTTTCTGTCTCTCCCATGACAACATCCCACCAGCATACACGGTCCTGAACTGCTCTTTCTGTCTCTCCCATGACAACATCCCACCAGCATACACGGTCCTGGACTGCTCTTTCTGTCTCTCCCATGACAACATCCCACCAGCATACACGGTCCTGGACTGCTCTTTCTTTCTCTCCCATGACAACATCCCACCAGCATACACGGTCCTGGACTGCTCTTTCTGTCTCTCCCATGACAACATCCCCCCAGCATACACGGTCCTGGACTGCTCTTTCTTTCTCTCCCATGACAATATCCCACCAGCATACACGGTCCTGGACTGCTCTTTCTTTCTCTCCCATGACAACATCCCACCAGCATACACGGTCCTGGACTGCTCTTTCTGTCTCTCCCATGACAACATCCCACCAGCATACACGGTCCTGGACTGCTCTTTCTGTCTCTCCCATGACAACATCCCACCAGCATACACGGTCCTGGACTGCTCTTTCTGTCTCTCCCATGACAACATCCCACCAGCATACACGGTCCTGGACTGCTCTTTCTGTCTCTACCATGACAACATCCCACCAGCATACACGGTCCTGGACAGCTCTTTCTGTCTCTCCCATGACAACATCCCACCAGCATACACGGTCCTGGACAGCTCTTTCTGTCTCTCCCATGACAACATCCCACCAGCATACACGATCCTGGACTGCTCTTTCTTTCTCTCCCATGACAACATCCCACCAGCATACACGGTCCTGGACAGCTCTTTCTGTCTCTCCCATGACAACATCCCACCAGCATACACGGTCCTGGACTGCTCTTTCTTTCTCTCCCATGACAACATCCCACCAGCATACACGGTCCTGGACTGCTCTTTCTGTCTCTCCCATGACAACATCCCACCAGCATACACGGTCCTGGACTGCTCTTTCTGTCTCTCCCATGACAACATCCCACCAGCATACACGGTCCTGGACTACTCTTTCTGTCTCTCCCATGACAACATCCCACCAGCATACACGGTCCTGGACTGCTCTTTCTGTCTCTCCCATGACAACATCCCACCAGCATACACGGTCCTGGACTACTCTTTCTGTCTCTCCCATGACAACATCCCACCAGCATACACGGTCCTGGACTGCTCTTTCTACCTCTCTCCAGGTGCAATCATTTAATCTTAGCCTTTTCTCACATTCTCTTCTCTATGTATTTTGGGTCTACCTAGCTCTCTCCCCTTGAGGATTCCATATAACAGCCTGTCTGGCTATGTTGGTCGGTGACTTCCGCAGCGTATGTCCTACGCAGTTTCATTTTCTTCGCTTAATTTGTTGTTCCAGTAGATGTTGTTGGCTCCTTTGGCACAGGTCTTGATTCCTCACCATGTCCTGCCACTTTATGTCCCTTATCCTTCGTAGGCATCTGTTAACGATGGGCTGGAGTTTTTGTTGTATGGATCTTGTCATTCTCCATGTTTCGCTTCTTACAGCAACACTGAATTGACACTGGCGCTAAATATTCTAACTTTGGTGTGAACCTTGACTTCTCTGGATCTTCATATCTTGTTTCATGTCAGAAATGTCCCTCTCTAATGTGTCTCTCCAATTCTGATCCTTATATCTTCGTATGTGTCAATTATGCTGCCCAAATAGGTCAAGGTATCCACTTCTTCCAGCTGCTCTTCCTCCAGCATGATTGGTTCTTTGCCGATTCTACTAGGATCGATAATTCATCACTCAAGCTACTTCCTTCCTCCATAATGAATGAATTCCTGATACTAGTATGACGTACGAAGAGTCAAAACGGCTTATTAGAGCTAGATACATGACCAAATGGGAAACCGAACATACTGGCTACAACAAAAACGATGCCTATTACCAGTTGAACAGAAGAGAGCAGGTCGTGGTCTTCAGACTTCGCACTGGCCACAATAGACTGAGGTACCACCTATTCAACAACTTGAAGGTAGGTGGCACGGACGAATGCCCGTGTGGTACCGGGAAAATGACCGCTGAGCACCTGCTGCAAAACTGCCCGACATACGAGGATCAGAGAGAGCAGATGTGGCCATCACCAGTGGCAACACTAGACAAGCTCTATGGCAGTGTCGACAGCCTCAGGATGACCGCTGCTTTTTTCGAAAAAATTAAGGTTGATGTCTGACTGCGTACGATGAAGAAGAAGAAGAAGAAGAAGAAGAAGAAGAAGAAGAAGAAGAAGAAGAAGAAGAAGAAGAAGAAGAAGAATGAATTCCTGAGTTATACCCATTAATGAGTGTTTTCCAGGAGTATATTTACGGATGAGAAATAAAGGTCGCACAGTGTGCAGACTAATTGTTTGTTTCGCCAACGGAATTAAAATAATAACTTAGATCCTACAGGAGTTCGGATCCATGTATCTAGCTTCTGAGCTAAAAACAACTCAACCCATCCATATTGTGCGCTACACCTAAGTAACTCGGCCATGCCGTGCTAGATGAGTGTGTATCAATCCTTGTCCGTCCAAGAGGAATAACTGGACAAAATAAATCCAAGGAACCAAATTTGAGTACGAAATTTGAAAAACAAACTTAAGTATAATTCTGAAGGCCAAATAAAAGTACAAACATGAGAAACAGCATGAGTATGAAATATGAGAGACCTGAGTATAAATATGGGAATCAAACCCGAGTATAAATATGGGAAACAAACTTGAGTATAAATATGGGAAACAAACCCAAGTATAAATATGGAAAATAGACTTGAGTATAAATATGGGAAACAAACTTGAGTATAAATATGGGAATCAAACCCAAGTATAAATATGGAAAATAAACTTGAGTATAAAAATGGGAAACAAACTTGAGTATAAATATGGGAAACGATTCTGAATATAAATATGAGAAACAAACTCGAGTATAAATATGAAAAACAAACCTGATTATTAACCTGGTAATCTGGCACTGACACCGATCCGTATTCGTACGCCGGCGGATTGCTGTCAGTGGTGAGGCGCAGGTCCACATATTGAGCGTGTTGCTTGGCCATTGTTAAATCGCGAGTGACGTTCGGATATATGTTTCCAAGAATAATATTTCCTATTCAGTGAATTTCTATGTCATTGTACATCTGACATTTTGATCAGTCTTGTTGATTGCTTCTGTTTTTGTTGCCTAACGAACATCACTGTAGATCAACGATACTTTGCTGTCTGCTGTATATCTCCCTCAATATGGATACTTGCTAATATACTATACAAGAACATGCGACGCACGAGGCGTGTTCAAATGAAACCGGACCAAACTGCAACAAGTGAGCATACGTACGATGCGTATGATGACGTCACTGCAGGTGTGAACAGCACATACCAACCGTCAAGTTTGCGAAATTTAATTATCCTCTTCCGACTGTTTCCTCAGCAGACCGCTGAAAAGATGGCGGATGTGATGCTGAATATGCCCAGAGTTGACCAGCGAGCGGCGATTCGGTTTCTAACAGCTGAAGGATGTCGACCAGTTGACATTCATCGCAGAATGAAGGTATTGTATGGTCACAAAAGTGTGTCGAAGACAACAGTGAAGAACTGGACAACGATGTTTAAAGAAGGACGTGAGTTAACGAAAGGTCTTCCGAGACCAGGTCAGGCGCATATTGTTGTGTCAGATTATGACATCGCCAAAATTGACGCAGCAATTCGAGTGGACCGTCACCGGAGCTTACATTAGCTTGCAGAAGAATTCACTGGACAGTTAAAATGGGGGTTAGCAAGAAACTGAAGTTACCCGTACCCATTATGAGCACCATTCCGTCGCTATTAGCTATAGAACGAGGACCCGATGTATGAGGGCCCTAAGGTGTAGTGGTGGATGAGCTGAAACCAGGCGGGCTGGTTGCGCCAGGATCAATGCCCTTTAACTGACACTGTCACTATTCTGCATCCAAGTGTCGGTCCTGGAAACAGACTGCAACCATGCAGCCTGGATAAGAGATAAGGGAAAGAAGGGGGAAGGAGGTTTGTTTCAAAAATGGCGTGCTGACATCGGATGTGTCGTGCAGAATCGCACAGATATCGTAGGTGCAACAGTTCCAGCCGGAGCAAGAGAGTTTAGGGCAGGGGTGATGTGGGTGACGACTCAGAACAAAGATACCTGAATGCGTGCCAAAGTCACTCACCGTCTCAACAAAGGAAAACGGAGTTGGGGCAAAGAATGTGGATAGGTAAGAACTGACCACTGGCGTTCCGATTTGGTGAGGGGGGGGGGGGGGGGTGAGTGACAGACGGGACGGCAGCGAAGCTTGCTGCGATAGATGAGTGACAGTGGTTCAGAGTAATTCGTTCCAATAACGACTGAATAGACCCATCCCCCTGAGATCCATTGGTCAGCTTTGATATTGCTTGAGAGTATATAACACGAGACAAAGTTTAGCTCAAGGGGTTGGCATGGAGAGGGAATGAGTGAATGTAGATAGGAGTCTGGTTTAGCTCACCGATTTGATAGAGGAGCGATTGATAGACTGTTGTACGAATGTTAGTGATAGAACAGGATCGCTCAAATAGGTGTGTGAGTTTTGTATTAATAGATAATCTGAACGTGTGTTGTACGCAGCACACCTTGTAAACGAGGCATGTCCTGACGAGTTAAGTGAGTGTGAAGATCAACTAGGTGAGATCTAGATGGGTGTGTGTGATGTGTGTACGGCAATAGAACTGGGTAATGATAGTTGGGAATTCCATCAAAAGCTAATGCTTAAAATTTCCGCTTTAGTTAATATTTATATTAACATATATATAATATTGTATAGGAATATTTAGTTAAAATTATATGTATTGTTTTGTGTTTGTAATTTCACTACTCATTTTTCTGGTATGCGTATTATATAATGAATATGCTATCTGCTGTGTGCTATATTATTTTCTGTGTGTGGTCATGAATGATGTGGATGAGTGTGATAATGTTCTAAGTTAGAATAACCCTAGGGTTAACAGTGGGATCTGCTACATAGGCTCGCTGTAAAAACTGACACAAAGTCATAGATGCCATTTTCATGACCAACACCGAAGAAGAAGAAGAAGAAGAAGACGAAAAAGACAAAAGAAGAAGAAGAAGAAAAACTAGGAGGAAAAGAAGAAGAAGAAGAATAAGAATAATAATAAGAAGAAGAAGTAGAATAACGAGGAGGAGGAGGAGAAGAAGAGGATGAGGATGAAATAATATCTCATTTCTATCAACGAGCTCAGCTTTAGGGCGAGATCTCATCTGCACCACGAGATCAGCTATAGGGCCTCCTTTAGAACCCAGTTACAAGCTGTCTTTGTGTCTGTACCTCCCCCAGAACCCCGCTATAAGCTGTCTTTGTGTACCTCCTCCAGAACCCCGCTATAAACTGTCTTTGTGTCTGTACCTCCCCCAGAACCCCGCTATAAGCTGTCTTTGTGTACCTCCTTCAGAACACCCGCTATACGCTGTCTTTGTGTACCTCCTCCAGAACCCCGCTATAAGTTGTCTTTGTGTGCCTCCTCCAGAACCCTGCTGCTATAAGCTGTCTTTGTGTACCTCCTCCAGAACCCCGCTATAAGCTGTCTTTGTGTACCTCCTCCAAAACCCCGCTAAAAGCTGTCTTTGTGTGCCTCCTCCAGAACCCCGCTATAAGCTGTCTTTGTGTGCCTCCTCCAGAACCCCGCTATAAGCTGTCTTTGTGTACTTCCTGCAGAACCCCGCTATAAGCTGTCTTTGTGTACCTCCTCCAGAACCCCGCTAAAAGCTGGCTTTGTGTCTGTACCTCCTCCAGAACCCCGCTATAAGCTGTCTTTGTGTCTGTACCTCCTCCAGAACCCCGCTATAAGCTGTCTTTGTGTCTGTACCTCCTCCAGAACCCCGCTATAAGCTGTCTTTGTGTCTGTACCTCCTCCAGAACCCCGCTATAAGCTGTCTTTGTGCCTGTGCCTCCTCCAGAACCCCGCTATAAGCTGTCTGTGTGTCTGTACTTCCAACAGAACCCCGCTATAAGCTGTCTTTGTGTGCCTCCTCCAGAACCCCGCTATAAGCTGTCTTTGTGTCTGTACCTCCTCCAGAACTCCGCTATAAGCTGTCTTTGTGTACCTCCTTCAGAACACCCGCTATAAGCTGTCTTTGTGTACCTCCTCCAGAACCCCGCTATAAGCTGTCTTTGTGTGCCTCCTCCAGAACCCCGCTATAAGCTGTCTTTGTGTACTTCCTCCAGAACCCCGCTATAAGCTGGCTTTGTGTACCTCCTCCAGAACCCCGCTATAAGCTGGCTTTGTGTCTGTACCTCCTCCAGAACCCCGCTATAAGCTGTCTTTGTGTCTGTACCTCCTCCAGAACCCCGCTATAAGCTGTCTTTGTGCCTGTGCCTCCTCCAGAACCCCACTATAAGCTGGCTTTGTGTCTGTACCTCCTCCAGAACCCCGCTATAAGCTGTCTTTGCGTGCCTCCTCCAGAACCCCGCTATAAGCTGTCTTTGTGTCTGTACCTCCTCCAGAACTCCGCTATAAGCTGTCTTTGTGTACCTCCTTCAGAACACCCGCTATAAGCTGTCTTTGTGTACCTCCTCCAGAACCCCGCTATAAGTTGTCTTTGTGTGCCTCCTCCAGAACCCTGCTGCTATAAGCTGTCTTTGTGTACCTCCTCCAGAACCCCGCTATAAGCTGTCTTTGTGTACCTCCTCCAGAACCCCGCTATAAGCTGTCTTTGTGTGCCTCCTCCAGAACCCCTCTATAAGCTGTCTTTGTGTGCCTCCTCCAGAACCCCGCTATAAGCAGTCTTTGTGTGCCTCCTCTAGAACCCCGCTATAAGCTGTCTTTGTGTACTTCCTCCAGAACCCCGCTATAAGCTGGCTTTGTGTACCTCCTCCAGAACCCCGCTATAAGCTGGCTTTGTGTCTGTACCTCCTCCAGAACCCCGCTATAAGCTGTCTTTGTGTCTGTACCTCCTCCAGAACCCCGCTATAAGCTGTCTTTGTGCCTGTGCCTCCTCCAGAACCCCGCTATAAGCTGGCTTTGTGTCTGTACCTCCTCCAGAACCCCGCTATAAGCTGTCTTTGCGTGCCTCCTCCAGAACCCCGCTATAAGCTGTCTTTGTGTCTGTACCTCCTCCAGAACCCCGCTATAAACTGTCTTTGTGTCTGTACCTCCTCCAGAACCCCGCTATAAGCTGTCTTTGTGTGCCTCCTCCAGAACCTCGCTATAAGCTGACTTTGTGTGCCTCCTCCAAAACCCCGCTATAAGCTGTCTTTGATCACCACCCCCCCCCCCCCCCCCCAAAAAAAAACCGTTACTTTGATAATCTTTTTAAAACTGTATTGTCACCTCGAATTCTTCTATTTTCTAGAAACTGTAGGCCTGTTTGTCTGAGTCTGTCCTCATAACTGTGTCAGAGGGTAATGCATTTTTTGCAACCTTGACGATTGGTATGTTATGTTTATATAAGAAGTGACATTATCATGCGCATCGTACATATGTTCACTTGGTGCAATTAGGTCCGGTTTCATTTGAACACGTCTCGTAGGTAGTCGAAAATACGAGCAACAATTTATGAACTCCATAACTAATAGATCGATATCCGTTGCTCAGTGATATGCGAATTAATACACCACAGCAGTAGCAGATAAATGAATCTCTAAAACTTTATCAATTTCCGATTGCCCTAATCTTCGTTTCGCCATGTTTATATGCATAATTGTTTACCTGCTAAACACCTCACATATGTTGATCAACAAACACGCAAACTGAAGATGAGCTCTTCTGTCAGAAAGGTCCGGATACTTGTGCAGATGACGTCATTTGATTTTAAAAAATAGCCAATCAGTGCATAGATCACCTGCAGGCGATCCCCTCAGTTATGGAAATTAAGCCTCAATTACTTTTTCGATGAAATGCATACATTTCTGCGGACCAGCTTTTAGGGGAAAAAAAACACTAATCTTGTAAAAGACACTATTCTCCCACAACGGTAATAATAGGACGAGATCGCAGCCACCACTACCAGCTTTAAGACAAGATCTCATTCCCCCAATACCACGTGCTCAGCTACAGAACGAGATCTCGTATAATGCAGCCTTTAAAACGTAATCCCTTGTGGCAGTTTCAGTTATATAACCGTATCTTCAATCTACAACTCCGCGGGCTACTATAGCACAGTATATAACTTAATCCATGTAGTGCGGAAATCAACACAGGATACTTAATATTGATTTCTCGAACAGAATCCAAACCATTATTTAATACCCTAGCCAACTTGCTACGCCAGAGATTAGACAGTCAATTGAGACATTCTGTGAAATAATACACTTCTACACACAATGTCTGTCATTTAAAATCAAATCGTTTTCGTGCGTCCCGTTTAAGCGAACATTATATTATCGAAAAGAACGGCAACTGTGAGCGTTGTTAGTGTTAACTGAACGCAGAATTTTTATACTGGTTTAGAAGACTCTACCGAGGCTGTGTGTGTGTGTGGGGGGAAGAGGGGGGGGGGTGGGTTATCCAGGTCTAGGCTGGACGTCCCGCTCGTTAAAGGAAAGTGAAGCGTCTGGTATAGTCTCCCCTTTCCAGGTGTAGAGATCGCCGCTGGATTCACTGTTCGGCTTGTCGTTCAGGAGTTTCCATGCCAATGGTTTCTCCTACATTATCTTGTCCCCAGCAGCACCTTCATGAGGGTGGCCCCTGTTTCTTACACAGGCTGCCGTGGGACACTAAAATAATTGCTGATGAGGCCTAAGCTGGTCGTCCTGTTCAGATTGCAGCAGACGTATCTGTGTGGCGGATGGGGCGATAATTCGAGCTGACAGGTCTGTGAATAACGACAAACAGTGCAGGAGCTGCAACAGGCAGTGCGCATGGTTTTAGTATAAGTTGTCGACCAGGGTCTTTGTGTGTGATAAAGATAAGAACAGAACCACTGCCCCCACCCCCCCCCCCCCACCCCCCCAGAGTCCATGTCGTAAGAGGTGACTGTGTGACACGGCATAACACCGACCATGGTTATGTGGTTTGTTAAGAACAGCATAGATGGTGCCTAACAAGCTGCGGGTCTACTTTGCTCTAGTGTTTGAGTCCATTAAGATGGACTTGCACATCGGTTAACCACCCTCTACGGCACTTGTCCCAACGTAGCGGAGCAATAAGCTGCTTGAGCCTAGCCCGCTAAACAGGAAATCCTCCTTTCGGCTACATCCAGCTGACTTAACTTCTTTATACTGGTTTAGAAGACTCTGCAGAGGCAGTATACAACCAGTTTCATTTACATTTCATTGCTCTAAAAGCTATGCACATCCAATCTATTCTTAAATGCATTAATTGTTCTTTCCTCCACTACATCCTTTGGTAATGCATTTCAAGCATTCACAACTCTCTGACTACAAAAACATGTCATAATATCTAATATGAACTTTTCTTTAGTTAATTTGTAGCTATGCCCTCTCGTTCTTGTATGTGGTTGTATTTTCCCAAAAAACTTGTTATAGTCTAATTTATCCTTTTCTTTGATTATCTTATAGACTTGTATTGTCACCTCGAATTCTTCTCTTTGCTAGACACTGTAGGCCGGTTTTTCTTTTCTAATAACTGTAATTCTGGAATCCCACTATCAGCTTTGTCGCTCTTCTTTGTATCCTTTCCAGCATGTTTATATCCCCTCTATGATAAGGTCTCCACACCTGAACACAGTACCTGTTTTGTTTTGTTTTTTTCCTTAGATGTTTGCCTCACTAGTTTTTACTGGCGGAGGCGCGCCATTTTCCACCCTAGACCGTAGTCAATTGGGCGATATCAGGACGCATAAACCAGTGCTTGGATGCATGTGTGCATCTGTATGTACCTATGCTAGGTTTGTGCGCCCTCAGAAGCTAGCCCAACCAAAGTGCAATGCAAGGGCTTTACCACGAGGGCGCGTGTGAAAATTGTGAAAGGGTGTGACTGTAGGACAGAGTCAAATGAAACAGGGGGAGGTGAGCAGAGAGAGAAGGGGAAGAGTGGCCCCCAGGGTGAGACCTTGGTCTTGACACAGTACCCCAATCTAGGTCTAACTAACGCTTTATACAGTTTGACACCAGAGCTAGGACTTGCACAAGTTGACTAAGACTAAGATTAATTTCAGGAAAGTCTGCTCAAGGTAGGTACCGAGACAACTGACTGACGAACACAAAATGTATCGAATAGGCATGTCACTGCACTGACAAAGCTATGGTATAAGAGTCTCAATGTTGGTGGAAATTATGTTTGAGAAAGAACGGACAATAGTGACTTACTTCCCTTGTCCATGCACACGTCATATTGCGTTCATCCAGTGTTCAGCGACTTGAATTACCCTGTCGTTCGCCTTCATCCATCGTTCAGCGACTTGAATTGCCCTATCATTCGCCTTCATCCATCGTTCAGCGACTTGAATTGCCCTGTCATTCGCCTTCATCCATCGTTCAGCGACTTGAATTGCCCTGTCATTCGCCTTCATCCATCGTTCAGCGACTTGAATTGCCCTGTCATTCGCCTTCATCCATCGTTCAGCGACTTGAATTGCCCTGTCGTTCGCCTTCATCCATCGTTCAGCGACTTGAATTGCCCTGTCGTTCGCCTTCATCCATCGTTCAGCGACTTGAATTGCCCTGTCATTCGCCTTCATCCATCGTTCAGCGACTTGAATTGCCCTGTCATTCGCCTTCATCCATCGTTCAGCGACTTGAATTGCCCTGTCGTTCGCCTTCATCCATCGTTCAGCGACTTGAATTGCCCTGTCATTCGCCTTCATCCATCGTTCAGCGACTTGAATTGCCCTGTCGTTCGCCTTCATCCATCGTTCAGCGACTTGAATTGCCCTGTCGTTCGCCTTCATCCATCGTTCAGCGACTTGAATTGCCCTGTCATTCGCCTTCATCCATCGTTCAGCGACTTGAATTGCCCTGTCGTTCGCCTTCATCCATCGTTCAGCGACTTGAATTGCCCTGTCATTCGCCTTCATCAATCGTTCAGCGACTTGAATTGCCCTGTTGTTCGCCTTCATCCATCGTTCAGCGACTTGAATTGCCCTGTCGTTCGCCTTCATCCATCGTTCAGCGACTTGAATTGCCCTGTCATTCGCCTTCATCCATCGTTCAGCGACTTGAATTGCCCTGTCGTTCGCCTTCATCCATCGTTCAGCGACTTGAATTGCCCTGTCGTTCGCCTTCATCCATCGTTCAGCGACTTGAATTGCCCTGTCATTCGCCTTCATCCATCGTTCAGCGACTTGAATTGCCCTGACGTTCGCCTTCATCCATCGTTCAGCGACTTGAATTGCCCTGTCATTCGCCTTCATCCATCGTTCAGCGACTTGAATTGCCCTGTCATTCGCCTTCAGCATGTCGCTCCCGTCACATGTATCTGGAAGGTTTAGGACACATCATCAGATGACCTGGATCTTGTACTGCTCCGCTGTCACGTGTATCGCCGTCCAAGAGACTATTTCTTTATGTCCCTCCTACATCGTGATACGCCAGTTCGAAGATTATTTGTTGTCTTCCAACGAGAGTAGGTTAATGATGTCCAGAGGCAGGCTCCTGAAGCTAGATCCCTGGGTTCGTCTTCTTCTTCTTCTTCTTCTTCTTCTTCTTCGATCAACTGATGCTCTGCTTCTAGTCCGGTGAGGTTCATGAAGGAGACTGTGAGTTTCCGGTCTTCGCCGGTCCCTCACAGCTTTTCAAGCATAGACGCCTTCCTGGCCTGACTGACTCTCTTTTGTCTGCGTAGGTCGGGCAGTCCTGCAGAATATGTTCTGGTGTTAGCTTGGGTGCTCCACAATCGCACGTGGCGCTGTCTCTAAGACCCATTTTGTGGAAGTGGGCTCTGAGCCATGGGCAGGTCCTGTATCATTTCGTCCCATAATTCAATGCGCCGACCTCCAGGGCTTGGCTGTATGGGCTCTGTGGATTTAATCAAACTATCCCTGGATTTGAGTCTCGTGATCTCATCCCGGTGTCCAAACATTTGGCAATGTAAGTGCAACATTCGAACTATCCCTGGATGTGAGTCTCGTGATCTGATGTACGTGCAACATTTAAACTATCCCTGGATTTGAGTCTCGTGATCTGATGTACGTGCAACATTCGAACTATCCCTGGATTTGAGTCTCGTGATCTGATGTACGTGCAACATTCGAACTATCCCTGAATTTGAGTCTCGTGATCTGATGTACGTGCAACGTTTAAACTATCCCTGGATTTGAGTCTCGTGATCTGATGTACGTGCAACATTAAAACTATCCCTGAATTTGAGTCTCGTGATCTGATGTACGTGCAGCATTCGAACTATCCCTGGATTTGAGTCTCGTGATCTGATGTACGTGCAACATTCGAACTATCCCTGGATTTGAGTCTCGTGATCTGATGTACATGCAACATTCGAACTATCCCTGGATTTGAGTCTCATGATCTGATGTACGTGCAACATTCGAACTATCCCTGGATTTGAGTCTCGTGATCTGATGTACGTGCAACATTAAGAAATGGTTTTCAAGCTCCTATATCGTTTCCATATTTTCCAAAAGCCACGTGTGACCTATTTACTGACTTACCTTCGTAATTTCAGGCTTAGTAACAGGATTTGGAGAGATTCTAACAAGTTCCATTCATGTATGAGTGTGAAAGAGTCTAGAGTGTGAAAGAGTCTAGACTGTGAAAGAGTCTGGAGTGTGAAAGAGTCTAGAGTGTGAAAGAGTCTAGAGTGTGAAAGAGTCTAGTGTTGCCAAATCTTTGGCCTTTTGGTGTCAACCTCTCTGATGGTGTAATCCGTTATGATCCCCCCCCCCCACCCCCCCCCCCCACCGAATTTAAGCCACTGCGCTAAATTATGAATATTCAAACAAAGAAATGCATTCCCGCGACACAATTCAATAGGTCCTGCATCGAATAGCGGGTTTAAAACGGTGTGATAAGGTCCATAATGCGAAACTCTGGGAATGAACCAGGCATATATTAGCAGCACTTGACGTAAGGAGTACGCGCTGATAGCATTACAAGGCACGTTCTGTTGTGGAAACCGGAAGGGCGGTGAAGTAGAAATAGGGTGGTTTGTTAAGAGCAGCTATAGATGGAGCATACGTGGCGGCGGGTTTACTTAGCTCTAGTGGTTGAGTTTATTACGATGGACGAGCACAACGGTTATACCACACTCCAAGAAACTGGTTGTAGTCTTCTTAAAACAGTATAAATACGTTGTTACGTTAAGTCAAGATACGTCACTATCTCTCTCTTTTCTTACCTTACTCTGTTTCATTTGACTCTGTCCTACAATGACACTCTTGCACAACTTTCACACGCGCCCTCAGGGTGTGACCCTTCCATTGCACTTTGGTTGGGCTAGCGTCCTGTTTACAGATGCTCTGGCCGTAGTTACAGCACTAAAAAGCCAGAAAAATACTGAACTTAATGATTTAAGAGCAGTACTCTGTCAACTATGCCAGCACCAAAAAGAGTAGTGGTATAGTGGGTTCCATCTCACTGCAACATCCAAGGCAACGAGGAGGCAGACAGACTGGCAAAAGAAGGGGCAAGACTACCACAACCAGATACTAGTATGACGTACGAAGAGTCAAAACGGCTTATTAGAGCTAGATACATGACCAAATGGGAAACCGAACATACTGGCTACACAAAAAACGATGCCTATTACCAGTTGAACAGAAGAGAGCAGGTCGTGGTCTTCAGACTTCGCACTGGCCACAATAGACTTAGATACCACCTATTCAACAAATTGAAGATATGTGGCACTGACGAATGCTCGTGTGGTACCGGGAAAATGACCGCTGAATATTTGCTGCAAAACTGCCCGACATATGAGGATCAGAGAGAGCGGATGTGGCCATCACCAGTGGCAACACTAGACAAGCTCTATGGCAGTGTCGACAGCCTCAGGATGACGGCTGCTTTTTTCGAAAAAATAAAGGTTGATGTCTGACTGCGTACGAAGAAGAAGATGAAGAAGAAGGTTGGGCTGGTTTCTGACGGCGCACAAACCTAGCATAGGTACATACAGACGCACACACACATCCAAGCACTAGTTTATGCGTTTTAATATCTCCCAATTGACTACGGTCTGGGGTGGAATAGGCGTGCCTGCGCCAGTAGAAACTAGTGAGGCAAACACATACAATAAAATACAAATATTAAGATACATCTACCGCTAAAAAACATGTTCGTAAAAATAGAACGTTTGGCATGAGAATAAACACATTGATTACAATGCCCGTGGTAATAGCCAAGCAACATAGGCAAGCTATTGTAATCATTAATGGAGAAATAGTCGAACAAGTACAGACGTTTACATATTTAAGACATACCATGCTGCCGAAGACGGATGTGTCGGACCGAAAAGTGCAAATATCGCAGGCAAGCTGTAAACTAGCGACACAACGCATTTTGTTCTCCGGACTACATACTGCTACTTGCAGAACCCTGTTCAGGGCTTGGTAGCGGGAGATTGAGAACAAACGAAGGAGATCAAGAAAAAACTATAGTGCTATAACGCTTTAATTCTATAACGCTTTAATGCTATAACGCAATAATGACATAATGCTATAACGATATAATGCTATAATGCTATAACGACATAATGTTATAATGCTATAACGATATAACGCTATAACGATATAATGCTATAATACCATAACGATATAACGCTTTAACGCTATAATGCTATAATACCATTACGATATAATGGTATAATACCATAACGATATAATGATATAATGACATAACGCTTTAATGATATAATGATATAATGATATAATGCTATAATGATATAATGCTATAATGGTATAATGCTATAATGCTTTAATGCTATAACGATATAACGATATAATGCTATAATGATATAACGACACAACGCTGTAATGGTATAATGATATAATGCTATAATGATATAATGATATAATGCCATAATGCTATAATGATATAATGCTATGATATAACGATATAACGCTATAATGATATAATGCTATAACGATACATTGCTATAATGCTATAATGAACGCAGAATAACAAAAAGAAGACACATCATAACAGAAGATGTCTGCAATGAGACGAAAATTAAGACAAGGGTTTCATTAACCCGAGGGCTTTCAGAGAAAAACAGAAACGTCAAAGAGTCAGGATAAAGCTGAGGACCCACATATGACCAATTGCACTGTATGTGATTGAACAATAGACTCTAGCAAAGATGGATGAAAAAAGCTTGGAAGTGGTTTTGAAATGTAGTGCTACCGTAGAATGGAAAGAGTGTTGGACAGAAGGAAGATGGTAATAGTAATGTCCTCATTGAGGTAAGCGAATCATCATCATCATGTAGCATGTCCTTTGCAGAACGTCGCTCTCACAACAGCCGATCTGTAAGACTCTCGATCTCTGGCCAGAACGTCGCTATCACAACAGCCGATCTGTAAGACTCTCGATCTCTGGCCAGAACATCGCTCTCACAACAGCCGATCTGTAAGACTCTCTATATCTAGTCAGAACATCGCTCTCACAACAGCCGATCTTTAAGACTCTCGATCTCTGGCCAGAACGTCGCTCTCACAACAGCCGATCTGTAAGACTCTCTATATCTAGTCAGAACATCGCTCTCACAACAGCCGATCTGTAAGACTCTCGATCTCTGGCCAGAACATCGCTCTCACAACAGCCGATCTGTAAGACTCTCTATATCTAGTCAGAACATCGCTCTCACAACAGCCGATCTGTAAGACTCTCTATCTCTAGCCAGAACATCGCTCTCACAACAGCCGATCTGTAAGACTCTCGATCTCTGGCCAGAACATCGCTCTCACAACAGCCGATCTGTAAGACTCTCTATATCTAGTCAGAACATCGCTCTCACAACAGCCGATCTGTAAGACTCTCGATCTCTGGCCAGAACGTCGCTCTCACAACAGCCGATCTGTAAGACTCTCGATCTCTGGCCAGAACGTCGCTCTCACAACAGCCGATCTGTAAGACTCTCTATCTCTAGTCAGAACATCGCTCTCACAACAGCCGATCTGTAAGACTCTCGATCTCTGGCCAGAACATCGCTCTCACAACAGCCGATCTGTAAGACTCTCGATCTCTGGCCAGAACATCGCTCTCACAACAGCCGATCTGTAAGACTCTCTATATCTAGTCAGAACATCGCTCTCACAACAGCCGATCTGTAAGACTCTCGATCTCTGGCCAGAACGTCGCTCTCACAACAGCCGATCTGTAAGACTCTCTATATCTAGTCAGAACATCGCTCTCACAACAGCCGATCTGTAAGACTCTCTATCTCTAGTCAGAACATCGCTCTCACAACAGCCGATCTGTAAGACTCTCGATCTCTGGCCAGAACATCGCTCTCACAACAGCCGATCTGTAAGACTCTCTATATCTAGTCAGAACATCGCTCTCACAACAGCCGATCTGTAAGACTCTCGATCTCTGGCCAGAACGTCGCTCTCACAACAGCCGATCTGTAAGACTCTCTATATCTAGTCAGAACATCGCTCTCACAACAGCCGATCTGTAAGACTCTCTATCTCTAGTCAGAACATCGCTCTCACAACAGCCGATCTGTAAGACTCTCGATCTCTGGCCAGAACGTCGCTCTCACAACAGCCGATCTGTAAGACTCTCTATCTCTAGTCAGAACATCGCTCTCACAACAGCCGATCTGTAAGACTCTCGATCTCTGGCCAGAACGTCGCTCTCACAACAGCCGATCTGTAAGACTCTCGATCTCTGGCCAGAACGTCGCTCTCACAACAGCCGATCTGTAAGACTCTCTATCTCTAGTCAGAACGTCGCTCTCACAACAGCCGATCTGTAAGACTCTCGATCTCTGGCCAGAACGTCGCTCTCACAACAGCCGATCTGTAAGACTCTCTATCTCTAGTCAGAACATCGCTCTCACAACAGCCGATCTGTAAGACTCTCGATCTCTAGTCAGAACATCGCTCTCACAACAGCCGATCTGTAAGACTCTCTATCTCAAGTCAGAACGTCGCTCTCACAACAGCCGATCTGTAAGACTCGACCTCTAGTCAGAACGTCGCTCTCACAACAGCCGATCTGTAAGACTCTAGCTCTCTAGCAAGAACTCCCGTCTCTATCGCTGCCATCTTCAGAACCTCCGTGATGTCTTGTGCCCATCTTCTCCTCAGTCCGCCTCTGTCCTGCTTTCCAGGTCCCATACCCTCCAGCATCGCTCTCTCTAGGCCATTATGCCCTTATATTCGGCCAAAATATTCCACCTTTCTGGACAAGATATTGTTTACTAACCAATTGTCCTTGATAACCAGTTCTTGAACGATATCTGCCTTTTCCCTTTTCTCTATCCATGGTATTTTGAACACACTTTTGTCTCAAGTGTCTGTGTGGTGGTCCACGTTTCACATCCATACGTTGCCACCGGGAAGATGCAAGTTCGCAGGATTTTTATGTTCGTCATTTTATTAAAGATCTGCCATAAGCATCTCATTTTATTCAACCTCTGCCTTGCCGTAACCATTTTTCGTCTGACTTTCTTCAGGCAATCTCCATTTTGCTTATAACTGAGCCGAGGTAATCAAAACTTAGGTAAGCGTTTAAAAACACATACTGAAAATGATACCGAAACGAAGATATGTGAGTTTTCTGGGACACGATATCGACATAGAAGTCTTTTACAGAAGAGGGTAAGATCCAGAAGAAAAGAGGGCAAGATCCAGGAGAAAAGAGGGAAAGATCCAGGGGAAAAGAGGGCAAGATCCAGGGGAAAAGAGGGCAAGATCCAGGAGAACAGAGGGCAAGATCCAGGAGAAAAGAGAACAAGATCCAGGAGAAAAGAGGGAAATCCAGGAGAAAAGAGGGCAATATCCAGGAGAAAAGAGGGTAAGATCCAGAAGAAAAGAGGGACAGATCCAGGAGAAAAGAGGGTAAGATCCAGGAGAAAAGAGGGAAAGATCCAAGAGAAAAGAGGGTAAGATCCAAGGGGGAAAGAGGGCAAGATCCAGGGGAAAAGAGGGCAAGATCCAGGGGAAAAGAGGAAGGGGGCGATCGATACTCATCTTTACATCTCAGGCATGCAGGGACATTAAAGTACGGACTTATACTGAAATGAAGAGAGCTGCAGAGGATAGCGTCAAATGGAGAGAAATACTCAGACAACCTTACAACCAGTCTTAGGACAGACCAACCAGATGATAGGGTTAAATGGAGAGACATGCTCAGACAACCTTACAACCAGTCTTAGGACAGACCAACCAGATGATAGGGTTAAATGGAGAGACATGCTCAGACAACCTTACAACCAGTCTTAGGACAGACCAACCAGATGATAGGGTTAAATGGAGAGACATGCTCAGACAACCTTACAACCAGTCTTAGGACAGACCAACCAGAGGATAGGGTCAAATGGAGAGACATGCTCAGACAACCTTACAACCAGTCTTAGGACAGACCAACCAGATGATAGGGTTAAATGGAGAGACATGCTCAGACAACCTTACAACCAGTCTTAGGACAGACCAACCAGATGATAGGGTTAAATGGAGAGACATGCTCAGACAACCTTACAACCAGTCTTAGGACAGACTAACCAGATGATAGGGTTAAATGGAGAGACATGCTCAGACAACCTTACAACCAGCCTTAGGACAGACCAACCAGAGGATAGGGTTAAATGGAGAGACATGCTCAGACAACCTTACAACCAGTCTTAGGACAGACCAACCAGATGATAGGGTCAAATGGAGAGACATGCTCAGACAACCTTACAACCAGTCTTAGGACAGACCAACCAGAGGATAGGGTCAAATGGAGAGACATGCTCAGACAACCTTACAACCAGTCTTACGACAGACCAATCAGAGGATAGGGTCAAATGGAGAGACATGCTCAGACAACCTTACAACCAGTCTTAGGACAGACCAACCAGAGGATAGGGTCAAATGGAGAGACATGCTCAGACAACCTTACAACCAGTCTTAGGACAGACCAACCAGATGATAGGGTTAAATGGAGAGACATGCTCAGACAACCTTACAACCAGCCTTAGGACAGACCAACCAGATGATAGGGTTAAATGGAGAGACATGCTCAGACAACCTTACAACCAGCCTTAGGACAGACCAACCAGATGATAGGGTTAAATGGAGAGAAATGATCAGACAACCTTACAACCAGTCTTAGGACAGACCAACCAGATGATAGGGTTAAATGGAGAGACATGCTCAGACAACCTTACAACCAGTCTTAGGACAGACCAACCAGATGATAGGGTTAAATGGAGAGACATGCTCAGACAACCTTACAACCAGTCTTAGGACAGACCAACCAGATGATAGGGTTAAATGGAGAGACATGCTCAGACAACCTTACAACCAGCCTTAGGACAGACCAACCAGATGATAGGGTTAAATGGAGAGACATGCTCAGACAACCTTACAACCAGTCTTAGGACAGACCAACCAGATGATAGGGTTAAATGGAGAGACATGCTCAGACAACCTTACAACCAGTCTTAGGACAGACCAACCAGATCATAGGGTTAAATGGAGAGACATGCTCAGACAACCTTACAACCAGTCTTAGGACAGACCAACCAGATGATAGGGTTAAATGGAGAGACATGCTCAGACAACCTTACAACCAGCCTTAGGACAGACCAACCAGATGATAGGGTTAAATGGAGAGAAATGATCAGACAACCTTACAACCAGTCTTAGGACAGACCAACCAGATGATAGGGTTAAATGGAGAGACATGCTCAGACAACCTTACAACCAGTCTTAGGACAGACCAACCAGATGATAGGGTCAAATGGAGAGACATGCTCAGACAACCTTACAACCAGTCTTAGGACAGACCAACCAGAGGATAGGGTCAAATGGAGAGACATGCTCAGACAACCTTACAACCAGTCTTAGGACAGACCAACCAGATGATAGGGTTAAATGGAGAGACATGCTCAGACAACCTTACAACCAGTCTTAGGACAGACCAACCAGATGATAGGGTTAAATGGAGAGACATGCTCAGACAACCTTACAACCAGTCTTAGGACAGACCAACCAGATGATAGGGTTAAATGGAGAGACATGCTCAGACAACCTTACAACCAGCCTTAGGACAGACCAACCAGATGATAGGGTTAAATGGAGAGACATGCTCAGACAACCTTACAACCAGTCTTAGGACAGACCAACCAGAGGATAGGGTCAAATGGAGAGACATGCTCAGACAACCTTACAACCAGTCTTAGGACAGACCAACCAGATGATAGGGTTAAATGGAGAGACATGCTCAGACAACCTTACAACCAGTCTTAGGACAGACCAACCAGATGATAGGGTTAAATGGAGAGACATGCTCAGACAACCTTACAACCAGTCTTAGGACAGACCAACCAGAGGATAGGGTCAAATGGAGAGACATGCTCAGACAACCTTACAACCAGTCTTAGGACAGACCAACCAGATGATAGGGTTAAATGGAGAGACATGCTCAGACAACCTTACAACCAGTCTTAGGACAGACCAACCAGATGATAGGGTTAAATGGAGAGACATGCTCAGACAACCTTACAACCAGTCTTAGGACAGACCAACCAGATGATAGGGTTAAATGGAGAGACATGCTCAGACAACCTTACAACCAGTCTTAGGACAGACTAACCAGATGATAGGGTTAAATGGAGAGACATGCTCAGACAACCTTACAACCAGCCTTAGGACAGACCAACCAGATGATAGGGTTAAATGGAGAGACATGCTCAGACAACCTTACAACCAGTCTTAGGACAGACCAACCAGAGGATAGGGTTAAATGGAGAGAAATGATCAGACAACCTTACAACCAGTCTTAGGACAGACCAACCAGATGATAGGGTCAAATGGAGAGACATGCTCAGACAACCTTACAACCAGTCTTAGGACAGACCAACCAGATGATAGGGTTAAATGGAGAGACATGCTCAGACAACCTTACAACCAGTCTTAGGACAGACCAACCAGATGATAGGGTCAAATGGAGAGAAATGATCAGACAACCCGACAACCAGTCTTAGGACAGACCAACCAGAGGATAGGGTTAAATGGAGAGACATGCTCAGACAACCTTACAACCAGTCTTAGGACAGACCAACCAGATGATAGGGTCAAATGGAGAGACATGCTCAGACAACCTTACAACCAGTCTTAGGACAGACCAACCAGATGATAGGGTCAAATGGAGAGACATGCTCAGACAACCTGACAACCAGTCTTAGGACTGACCAACCAGATGACGAAAAAGATAAGTACAGTAAATCATCTATTAGAAGAAATAAATATTTTCGTCGAAGAAAACATCCAATTTGAGATTACTGTAGTGCCTTAATTTAAATTAACGATAGCTAAATGATATGACATATATTGTGTTGATAAATTATTGAATTCTTGAGACATTTGGTGAATTGTGAGGTCACGTGTTTACAAAGGGAATTTTATTGTAATGACTACATACAGTCTATGGGCTTCAACTACTTAGGAAACCTGGTTTTCAGGTGTTTGAGACTCGCACCTCGTTTCTTATCTCTTTTAAACAATTGTGTGTACTTGCAGCACATTCCTCATGACAACATAACACTTTGTGCAGACCTGCCCATCGTATGCCGACAAATGAAGCAGCGTTTGGCAACATCCAGTGTCCTTCCACGAGAAGATGTACGGAAGTGCACGGAGCTTCAAGTCGACTGCTGCCTTTGTTAGAGTCATTGAAGTTGAGGTCTGCAGACAAACGATGAAGAAGAAGAAGAGATCCAAGGTAGAGATCGTTGTAGACTAAGTTGGGACCCGCAGAGTTACAACTGCCGTCGAGGAACGAGTCATCAAATAACCAAGTAATGTTCCGGTAACCTCAGACATAGAGGCAGACCAAGCCCACGTTTTGAAGAGAGTTTTCTTCTTCTTCTTCGTATTCTTCTTCTTCTTCGCTCGTTCTCACTCCCGCTACCAAGACCTGAACGTTCTCAATCTCCCACTACCAAGACCCAAAAAGGGCTTTTCAAGTAGCAGAATTTAGTCCAGAGAACGGAATGCGTTGTGTCGTAGTTTACAGCTTGACTGCGATATTTGCACTTTTCAGTCCAAAACATCCGACTTCACCAAGGCACTTTTTCGTACCGGGTTGGCATTCCCTCTTCGATCCCTTCTCCTTAGCCAGTCTGCCCTGCTGCAGCATATGTTAACCAGGATCACCACGTGGAGGTGTAGAAGGGGCTTGGCAGCTCTGGTTCGCTGGCCCTGACGCTAGCAGTCAGCTATGGGTCGCTGACCACTGCAGCTCATGCGCTGCTCAGCATCTTGATCCCTTCTGCGTATAGTAACTCAGGAATCCCATAACCGCCAATCGTAAATGGATCGAAACTTTCAATTTCCTGGTTTTGTTCTCTCTCTCTCTCTCTCTCTCTCTCTCTCTCTCTCTCTCTCTCTCTCTCTCTTTATATATATATATATATATATATATATATATATATATATATATATATATATATATACATTTTCAATAGCGATTTTCAATAATGTAATAAAAATAAAATTGCTTCTCGAATCCGCTTGATTAAATATATACAAATCGACTCTGGCTTTATTGACGAGAAGAATCAGTACAAACAGTTGTGGGTAGGTAAGAACAGAGTTACGAAGATCAGTTTGTTGTCATTAGATACCGCGCATGTCAGCAGTTTGGTCCTTTAACGTTCTGCTTAATTGGAAGAGAGAATCATTGCGATTATGCGAAATAGCTTGATTATATGGGGACGGGGTGGGCTAGTGGTTAAGTGACGCGACTCACAACTAGAAGGTGCTGGGTTCTTCTTCTTCTTCTTCTTCTTCTGCGTACACAGTCAGACAGTAACCATTATTTTTTCGAAAAAAGCGGCGGTCATCCTGAGGCTCTCGCTACTGCCATAGAGCTTGTCTTGCGGTTCCACTGGTAATGGCCACATCTGCTCTCTCTGATCCTCGTATGTCGGGCAGTTCTGCAGCAGATGTTCAGTGGTCATTTTACCAGTACCGCACGGGCATTCGTCGGTACACCATATCTTCAATTTGTTGAATAGGTGGTACCTCAGTCTGTTGTGGCCAGTGCGAAGTCTGAAGACAACGACCTGCTCTCTTCGGTTCAACTGGTAATAGGCAATAGGCATCGTTTTTGGGGTGCTGGGTTCGATCCACATCACAGCACCGACCGTTACCCCGGGAAACAAACCTTTAGAAAAGGCAGGAGGAAGCAGACCCTTTAAAATGTGTGCCGACGGCGGATGCACTGGGCCGACAGGCGCGAAATGAAAACCTTAGTGCAACGCAACCGCCTTGAGGATTAGAGAAATGAGGCAAACGCAAAAAGAAAACAAAAATATGTTAATAGAATGGACCAGGAGATAGAATAACAACAAAGTTCACTAAGACGTTGTGATGATGTTCGTTCATCACGTGATAAAGACCACTCTTTGTTCAGCCGTGTGGACAGTCTTTCCTCTTGCTGTGTCCATGATGTTCGTTCATCACGTGATAAAGACCACTCTTTGTTCAGCCGTGTGGACAGTCTTTCCTCCTGCTGTGTCCGCTAAAATTGGTGGCTTGCGCCGTGATTTGGATTAAAGTGAGAAAGAAACTGCGCCTTTTGTCAACCTCGCTCTCTGGTCCTGAGCTATCCTTGGCCAGTGGCAAGATATTATCGAGACGGCTGTAGATAGCACATGATGCAGGGTTTACTCCCGAAGCCTTTCTCGTAAACATGTATCCTGCAAGGCAGCGGCGGGGGATGCCACCTATCTTTGTGTGTTGTGCCTTTTCGATAACTGCAAGAGGTCGTAGGGACATCCATCACTCAGCGTGTGAGTGGTGTGTTGGGTAGGTCTCCCAGGCCATGTTCTAGTCCATTATCAGTTCAGTTCAGTTCATCCCGTAACCCATCAGGTCGTTGGAGCACACATGAAGACACTCCCAAAATCCCACGCCATCCCTCTCTGTCTGTCGCCGCATGTCGTATCTCACCGAGACGAAGGCCTGACCACTCAGTGATGTTGTTCACCCACCTCTTCCTTGGACGTCCTCGCCCTCTCTGTCCCGGTACGGATCCAAAGAGTATCGAGTTGGTAATTCTGTTGGACCTCGCGACGTGCCCGCACCAGGTCATCTTTCGTCTTTTGATAGCCATGAACAGATCTTCAAAAGGACCAATAGCGTCTTCAACTCTCTGACGGATTTCTACGTTCGTGACACGATCTTTATGTGTAACATTTAGGAGTTTTCTATAGCATCTCATTTCCATTGCATGTATCCTGCCCTGGATATCTGCTGTAATGGTCCAGGTCTCGCAGGCATACATAAATATTGATAGCACCAAAGAGCGCAGTAGTCTGACTTTTATGCCGAGGGCAAGGTGCTTGTCTTGTCATATAGGTTTCAGCCGAGTCAGCGCCGCTGTTGTTTGTGCTTTTCTTGCAATGACCTCTGGCTTCGAACCCTCTTCGCTGATCAATGATCCAAGATATTTGAAACGTTTCACCACCTCAAGTACCTGCCCATTTGCCTCTATGACAGATTGAAACCCTGCTACGTTATTGGTCATGAGCTTCGTTTTATCTGCATTTATTTCCATACCAAAACTCAGGGCCCTTTCTGTGCCTGCCAATACATCAATATCATCAGCAAAGCGGAAGTTTGTGATAAGCCTGTCACCTATTTTAACCGTGCCAACATGTCGTTTTAAGGTCGTCTCCATTATTCTCTCCAAGAAGATATTGAAGAGTGTGGGGGATAGTATACAACCCTGTCTCACACCTACCGTCGTACGGAACCAATCGTGTAAAAATTACATTCACACCAAAAACTACGCTAAATGCAGCTAGGGTAAAGGGCGCCAATTTCGTGAAGTTCAGTCGTGTGAATTAGACCGTGAAAATACAACACATCGGTTTAAGTGTAGTGCTAACTCATACAGCGGATGTCCAGGCCAAGATTATGGAAGGGAAGAAAACACAAAAAACGAACGAATTAACCAGTCCAAAAGGAAAACAACGACAAGTTTCTGTAAACACAAGTGTAAATCGTAGACTAGTGTGAATTCCAGTCAAATCGGTGGATTGGCAGCATCCATAATGTGTTAAAACACTAGAGCAATGTAGACTCGCAGCCGGTAGGGCACCATCTTTGCCACTCTTTCCGGTCGGCCAACCACTACCATGTTCAAGTGCAGCGACACATTGTTAAACCCCATCAAAAGCTTAGGGGTAGTCAGCGAACAGTCAAAGCCAGGATGTGAGGAGATGTCTAGCCTGCGCTTCAAATCAGCCGGTGGCTGGTCGTTGATATTGAAGATAGATTTGCGGAGAATTGATTGAGCTAGGCTATCCTAAGCCAGGTGAACAACATGAGCGAATATGGAGAGGCGGTGATGATCCATGTTTTCCAGGAAGGAAGTGAGTTTTGTCTTCGCAATGAGTTCTGCATTTCGGACAAAGTCACATCAGCGGACATCATTTATGTATTTGGAATGCATCGAGTCTTGACATGCCCCATTTAAGCTGGGTCCATGTCCCGAGCCGTACAGTAATTTAACTTAACATCTTTATACTGGTTTAGAAGACTCTACAGAGTCTGTATCCAACCAGTTTCTTGGAGGGTGGTTAACCGATGTGCGAGTCCATCTTAATAGACTCAAACACTACAGCTAAGTAGACCCGCAGCCTGTTAGGTGCCATAAAGCTGCTCGTAACAAATCACTTGGAGAGGGTACAAATAACTTGGGTAGATTTTTAACTAGAATTTTGTCCGGACAGCGGCCGTTAAGCCTACTCTTTTAGATTTCCAACTGCCAAGGAATTTTTAACGTGCTCGACACTGAACACGGGAGTCCGATCTCACTACCCAGAGATCAGGGGAATTTTTACCAGAAGATCCACCTGAAAAAAATCTCGGTCTCCAACATGATTCGAACACGCAACCTCCGTCACCTGAGGCAGACATCTTACCTCGAGACCACTGAGTCGAGGAATAGTACAGGAATCTCACATGACTGGTAGATAAAGTTGTTTGGATTGAGAGGGAGATAGAAATTAAAAAACCAGCTATTTCAAAGACATCGTGAAATTAAAATGGAAACAAAAAAGCAGCTGATTTATGCAACCGTAGCAACTCTCTGCTAGCATTGTTTCAAGGTACAAGGTACATGAGAGGTGTTCAAGTCAAACCAGGACTTTTTTTGTACGGAAGTTTTAGTTTTTTTTCAAGTAGTCAAAATGCCATTTATTTTCCGGTATAATCTCCTGCAACGTTTTTGCACTTATTCCAGCATTTAAGTAATGATTGAAAAGCTGCGGCGAAGAAAGATTTGTCAGTATGTCTGAACCAAACCAGGACAGCCTGTTTCACTTCCTCATCAGGGGACGGCGTGGCCTAGTGGTTAAGTGGCACGGCTCACAACCAGAAGGTGCTGGGTTCGATCCCCAGCACCGGCTGTTACCCAGGGGAAGCAAATCCTTAGAAAATGCAGGAGGAAGCAGACCCTTACATAAAATGCATGCTGAAGTCGGATGCACTGGGCCGACAGGCGCAAAATAAAAACCACAGTGTAACGCACACACGCCTTGGGGCCTAGATAAATAAGGCGAACGCAAAAAAAAAAAAAAACAACTTCCTCATCAGTGCTGAAATGCTGACCTCAGAGAAATTCTTTTAGGGGTCTGAACAGGTGGAAATCGCTTAGAACGAGGTCTGGGCTGTAAAGTTGTTGTTCACGAATGCCCACAATGAGTAGGTTACTGTTTTGTATGCCCTGAAAAGGACGTTAAGTGGTGGGTTGCAGTAGCTTTCCTCACATCCCAAGAGTGCTGATGAAGGTGGACCTGGGTCCTCCAGGTGGTTGTGCTATGCTTGGCTTCATCTGCATGTCGGTCACTAATACGGGGATCAAATCGATCCCTCACCTTGTTAGCCAAGCTGCCATAAAAACAGCCTGTTTCAGGGAAAGACTACAAGGAAACCAAGGTGAAGGTCTTGTCCAGTATGTTTTGCCTGAACCTGACTAACATGTCTGATAAGTATGTTTTGCCGGAACCTGACTAACATGTCTGATAAGTATATTTTGCCTGACCCTGACTAACATGTCTGATAAGTATATTTTGCCTGACCAGGTGTTAGTCTTCCTTCCTGGCTGTGAGGTGGATGTGGCAATACCTCTCAGCGGAGTTCCTGCAGATGACACATGGTGCAGTGAGCCGTATGAGGTCGAGTGTTATCTTGCAGGAGAAGAACGTCCTTTGTGATCAAACCCAACGTGCACAAACCTTCAGAAAATGCAAATGTTCAAGAATAATAGTGTTCACCGTACCCAGAGAAAGACTTGGCTCTTGTGCCATTTTGTGACCAGGTTATGCGTTGATTTTCCAGGATAAGGCATTCCACTATCTGGATATTCACAGAAATAATTGTGGTGGGTTGAGAGCCATCACGGCCAGAATCATCACTCACGATTGTACGGCCTTCTCTAAAATTTTACGTAATTCAAATATCTTACTTCGGCTGAATGCCTCATCACCGTAATGTGATTGCAGTCTTGCGTAAATTTTTCAGTTTTCGTGCCTTCTTTTACAAGAAACTTCATCCCAACACACTGTTCCAAGCAAGCACTAACAGTGTTGTCGCCATTTTTATTTATCTGTCACGTGACTGGTTCATAAAAAGTGGGCCACCTAGCAGAAATAGGTCACAAGTGCGACTAACTAATGATAGTAGTTCAAGCACGCTATAACAAATTCAGGTAGGACAAGAACGAAAAGTCTCGGTTTGATTTGAACGCCCATCGTAAGATACTTTCGAAAGTGGTCAGGGTCAGCATAAGAACCAGACATGATATCCGACAGAAAGTGGGAACATGTGGAAGACCAAGAATAAAGGGATTGGCAGTGTTAACAAAGCATTACCAAGCATGGATTGAAAATAATAGGCCTCACACAGATGACACAAACAATAATAGAGGCTACACATATGACACAAACAATAATAGAGGCTACACTGATGACACACAATAATAGAGGCTACACTGATGACACAAACAATAATAGAGGCTACACAGATGACACACAATAATAGAGGCTACACAAATGAGACACACAATAATAGAGGCTACACAAATGACACACACAATAATAGAGGCTACACAGATGACACAAACAATAATAGAGGCTACACAGATGACACACAATAATAGAGGCTACACAAATGACACACACAATAATAGAGGCTACACAAATGACACACACAATAATAGAGGCTACACAGATGACACAAACAATAATAGAGGCTACACAGATGACACAAACAATAATAGAGGCTACACAGATGACACACAATAATAGAGGCTACACAAATGACACACACAATAATAGAGGCTACACAGATGACACAAACAATAATAGAGGCTACACAGATGACACAAACAATAATAGAGGCTACACAGATGACACACAATAATAGAGGCTACACAAATGACACACACAATAATAGAGGCTACACAGATGACACAAACAATAATAGAGGCTACACAGATGACACAAACAATAATAGAGGCTACACAGATGACACACAATAATAGGAGCTACACAGATGACACACAATAATAGAGGCTACACAGATGACACAAACAATAATAGAGGCTACACAGATGACACACAATAATAGGAGCTACACAGATGACACACAATAATAGAGGCTACAGGGGTGACACAAACAATAATAGAGGCTACACAGATGACACACAATAATAGGAGCTACACAGATGACACACAATAATAGAGGCTACACGGGTGACACAAACAATAATAGAGGCTACACAGATGACACACAATAATAGGAGCTACACAGATGACACACAATAATAGAGGCTACACAGATGACACAAACAATAATAGAGGCTACACAGATGACACACAATAATAGGAGCTACACAGATGACACACAATAATAGAGGCTACACGGGTGACACAAACAATAATAGAGGCTACACAGATGACACACAATAATAGGAGCTACACAGATGACACACAATAATAGAGGCTACACGGGTGACACAAACAATAATAGAGGCTACACAGATGACACACAATAATAGGAGCTACACAGATGACACACAATAATAGAGGCTACACAGATGACACAAACAATAATAGAGGCTACACAGATGACACACAATAATAGGAGCTACACAGATGACACACAATAATAGAGGCTACACGGGTGACACAAACAATAATAGAGGCTACACAGATGACACACAATAATAGGAGCTACACAGATGACACACAATAATAGAGGCTACACGGGTGACACAAACAATAATAGAGGCTACACAGATGACACACAATAATAGGAGCTACACAGATGACACACAATAATAGAGGCTACACAGATGACACAAACAATAATAGAGGCTACACAGATGACACACAATAATAGGAGCTACACAGATGACACACAATAATAGAGGCTACAGGGGTGACACAAACAATAATAGAGGCTACACAGATGACACACAATAATAGGAGCTACACAGATGACACACAATAATAGAGGCTACAGGGGTGACACAAACAATAATAGAGGCTACACAGATGACACACAATAATAGGAGCTACACAGATGACACACAATAATAGAGGCTACACAAATGATACACACAACAGCAGATGCTACAAAGATCAACCAACCTAGAGAAATAGAAATGCTTTTCAACTATGAAGAGCCAAGCTGCAACATAAACAACATCGAAATAAGTTCAGAGATCCCAGGAATCAGAAGAAAAGACCAACACAGTGTCCATGAGCTGAAAACTTTAGCACAAACAATGATTGAGGAGAAATATAATATCAAGGAATGGACAGAGGTGTACACAGATGGTTCAGCAGAGGGGGCAAGCCGAAACGGGGGAGGAGGCATATTCATAAGACACAAAAGTGGAAATATAACAGAAGAGGCCCTCCCAACAGGAAAGTTGTCCACAAACCTGAGAGCAGAATCGATGGCCCTCCTGCGAGTACTGAAAATACTTCAAACAGAAAGGCAACCTCCAACAAAAATAGCTGTATTCACGGACTGCGGAGAACTATTAGAGACAATACAAAAAACAAACAACGAACCACTGGTATCAGAGATCAGAGAAGAACTGGGAAAACTCCAGAGATCCTCAACAATAGCGCTCCAGTGGCTACCCTCCCATTGCGGAATCACGGGAAACGAGAGAGCTGATGCTCTGGCAAAAGATGGCAGCAAAAAAGGCGCAATTTAATCATTGGGTAACATACAGAGAAATCAAGAACATCATCAGAAATCAGTATATACACCAATGGAGAGAAGACAGAAACAGAAGCAGTACGCCAGACCCAATTCACCAACTCAAAAGAAATCAACAAACTACCTCATTTCGTCTGAGAACTGGACACTGCAGACTACTAGAACATTTATACCGACTAAAGATCTCACACACCGATGAGTGTCCATGTGGAACAGGATGCCAGAACCCTGAACACATTCTACAGGAATGCCCAATCTATAGGGAAATGAGATACCAGACCCGGGCCGAGGGTGCGGAGCTGAGACAAAAGCTGTGGGGCAGCCGCTCCGACCTGGTGAAGACTATAGACTTCATCATGGCGACTGGCCTGCACATATAGCATGACCAGAAGATCCTGAACGCAAAGAAGAGAAGAAGCTACAAAGATGACACACAATAAATGACACACACAATAATAGAGGCTACATGGATGACACACAATAATACAGGCTACATGGATGACACACAATAATAGAGGCTACACAGATGACACACACAATAAAACAGGCTACATGGATGACACACAATAATAGAGGCTACACAGATGACACACACACATTAATAGCGGCTGCACAGATGACACACACAATAATAGAGGCTACACAGATGACACACACAATAATAGAGGATATATAGATGACACCCACTATAATAGAGACTACACAGATGACATCCACTATAATAGAGACTACACAGATGACATCCACTATAATAGAGACTACACGGATGACACCCACAATAATAGAGGCTACACTGATGACACACACAATAATAGAGGCTACACGGATGACACCTACAATAATAGAGGCTACACCGATGACACCTACAATAATAGATTGGCTTTATTTTATTTTTTCAATTTTAAAGTTTAACATAACAAAATATATCTTTGAAAGCACTAACAAAAGCCGGATAAGGAAGTTATATCGTACAGTCTAAAATGTTCTTTGGTATTCGGATTTTGAATCAGCCGGATGTTTGGATATGCTGTGGCACCCTGCAATAATCTCCATTTGGCTTGAGCCAGGACAATGAGGCCTTGATAGCATTCCCGGTCTCGAGTGGCTGTGCGTGTGTCTTGTCATCTCCCAGCAGTAGCGAGACTGCGGTTGTTTAAAGACTGAAACATGTTTCTTTGCGTGTTGTCAGGCATGTTATAATGTTGTTGTTTATGTTGCTAATGCAACTACTACTTAAGTTGATTACTTGACCTTGACTAACATAGCCTGATCAGTATTTGTCATCTGACCTTGACTAACATAGTCTGACCAGTATGTTTCACCTGACCCTGACTAACATAGCCTGATCAGTATGTTTCATCTGAACCTGACTAACAGTCTGACCAGTATGTTTCACCTTACCCTGACTAACATAGTCTGATCAGTATGTTTCACCTGACCCTGACTAACATAGTCTGATCAGTATGTTTCACCTGACCCTGACTAACATAGTCTGATCAGTATGTTTCACCTGACCCTGACTAACATAGTCTGATCAGTATGTTTCACCTGACCCTGACTAACATAATCTGATCAGTATGTTTCACCTTAACTTAACTTAATGTTTTTATACTGGTTTAGAAGACTCTGCAGAGTCTGTATACCTCACAAAATATATAGTCATGCATAGTGAGAAACATGCAGATGAAGCCAAGCTTAGCCCAACCGCTGGGAGGACCCCGGCCCACCTTCATCAGCATGATCGGGATGTGAGAAAAGTTACTACAACCCGCCACCTTACAACCTTTTCAGGGCAAACAAAAGAGTAAACTTACTCATTGTGAGCATTCAACAACAACAACAACAATAATCTTACCTCCAACTCTTTGGTTTTAGATTCATACATCTTCTTTAGCAACAATAACAGCAGTAGCAACAATAACAACATCAGTAACAACAACATTAGCAACAACAACATCAGTAACAACAACAACAGCAACAATATTAGCAACAACATCAGCAAAAATATTAGCAACAACAACAACAACAACAACAACAACATCAGTAACAACAGCAACAACAACAACAACAGCAACATCAGTAACAACAGCAACAACAACAACAACAGCAACAACAACAACAACAACAACATCAGTAACAACAGCAACAACAACATCAGCAAAAATATTAGCAACAACAACAACAGCAACAATATCAGCAACAACAACAACAGCAACAACAACAACAGCAACAATATTAGCAACAACAACATCAGCAACAACAACAACAGCAACAATATTAGCAACAACAACATCAGCAACAACAACAACAGCAACAATATTAGCAACAACAACATCAGCAACAACAACAACAGCAACAATATTAGCAACAACAACAACAGCAACAACAACAACAGCAACAACAACATCAGCAACAACAACAACAGCAACAATATCAGCAACAACAACATCAACAACAACAACAACATCAACAACAACAACATCAGCAACAATATTAGCAACAACAACAACAACAGCAACAAAAACATCAGCAACAATATCAGCAACAACAACAACATTAGAAACAACAACAATATCAGCAACAGCAACAATATTAGCAACAACAACAACAGCAACAACAACAACAGCAACAACAACATCAGCAACAACAACAACAGCAACAATATCAGCAACAACAACAACAACAACAACATCAACAACAACAACATCAGCAACAATATTAGCAACAACAACAACAACAGCAACAAAAACATCAGCAACAATATCAGCAACAACAACAACATTAGAAACAACAACAATATCAGCAACAACAACAACATTAGAAACAACAACAATATCAGCAACAATATTAGCAACAACAACAACAGCAACAACAACATCAGCAACAATATCAGCAACAACAACAGCATTAGAAACAACAACAATATCAGCAAAAATATTAGCAACAACAACATCAGCAACAACAACAACATCAGCAACAACAACATTAGCAACAACAACATCAGCAACAACAACAACATCAGCAACAACAACAACATCAGCAACAACAACAACAACAATAATCTTACCTACAACTCTTTGGTTTTCGATTCATACATCTTCTTTAGCAATAATAACAGCAGCAAAAACAACATCAGCAACAACAGCAGCAACAACACCATCAGCAACAACAACAAAAATAATCTTACCTGCAACTCTTTTGTTTTAGATTCGTACATCTTCTTCAGATCATCCACTTCCTGTTTGTGACTTTGTTGAAGAGCCTGGATTTGGTTGTCCAGAAGTTTCTTGGAATCTGCAGAGGCAACAAGTCAACTGTTTAGATACATGACATGTGAAGAGCACTATGGAGTCAGTGAGGAAAGTAAACAGCACAAAAGAGTCAGCCAGAAAAGTAAACATTCAATGGAGTCAGCCAGGAAAGTAAATAGCCTAATGGAGTCAGTGAGGAAAGTAAACAGTATGATGGAGTCAGCCAGGAAAGTGAACACTGTAATGCCGTCAGTGAGGAATATAAACAGTGTAATGGAGTCGTGAGGGAGCCGCGTAGCGCAGTGGTTAGCACGCTGGCTTCGCATCTGAGTGGTACTGGGTTCATTCCCCAGTTGAGGCGGTAATGTTTTTTCAGACCGCAACGGCTCCCAGGTCAACCCAGCCTTAAATGTGTACCGGTTCAGTCCGGGAAGTAAAAGCGGTGAGGGAGAGGAGATGGCTACCTCCCTCATATAGCCGAGCCTTTGAAATGTGAGATCACTTACACCTCACACCCCTTCGGCAGTAATGCTATGGGTTACTTTACTTTACTTTTAATAGAGTCAGTGAGGAAAGTAAACAGTGCAATGGAGTCAGTGAGGAAAGTAAACAGCATCATGGAGTCAGCCAGAATGGTAAACAGCATCATGGAGTCAGCCAGGAAAGCAAACAGCATCATGGAGTCATCCAGAAAAGTAAACAGCCTCATGGAGTCAGCCAGGAAATTAAACAGTCTAATGTGGGTACAGCGTGGGCTAGTGGTTAACTGACAGGGCTCACAACCCAAAGGTGCTGGGTTCGATCCCCATCACAGCACTGGCCGTTACCCCGGGGAAGCAAACCCTTAGAAAATGCAGGAGGAAGCAAACCCTTAGGAAATGCAGGAAGAAGCAGACCCTTACATAAAATGCATGCCAAAGTCTGATGCACTGGGCCGACAGGTGCAAAATAAAAACCGTAGTGCAACGCATACTGCCTTGGGGATTTGAGATACAAGGCGAGCGAAAAAAAATAAAAATTATGGAGTCAGCCAGAACAGTATACAGAAGGGTATGTCAACCAGTGCTCTGCAGGTAGATCACTAGTCTGAAGGGTTTCCTCAAGTAATCCTAATTTAATCAAATAACAGGAATAGTTGTTTTTTTAAGCTTAGCTCACAGTTGCGGAAAGAGACCAACAAGTCATTAACATCACGGAGCAAACACTTAAACATAGGATTGGTGTTTCAAAAAACAGATTTAGTCCTGCAGTGGATTCCAGCCCACTGTGGGATCCCTGGAAACGAGAAGGCAGATGAGCTCGCAAAAGCCGAAAGTGGCTACACGCAGATTCCCCATCCACAGAGCTATAGAGAAGCAAAGACACTCATCAAAAGATCCATGAGGACGGAATGGAGAGACCAGCACAAAGAATACAAGCCAGAAAATGACAGCATAGACAAACCTGGCAGAGATAGACAGACAAAGATCTTCAGACTCAGAACGGGACATTGTAGACTCAATGCCCACCTCCTCAGAATGGGTCTCAGAGACACAGCCACGTGCGATTGCGGAACACCAAAACATACACCAGAACATATTCTGTAAGAATGCTCTACCTATGCAGACCAAAGAGAGGCAGTCTGGTCCTGGGGAGCGACCATGCTTTTAAAGCTGTGCGAGGCCGGCGAAGACCTGAAACAAAGAGAGGCAGTCTAGTCCTGGGGAGCGACCATGCTTTTAAAGCTGTGCGAGGCCGGCGAAGACCTGAAACAAAGAGAGGCAGTCTAGTCCTGGGGAGCGACCATGCTTTTAAAGCTGTGCGAGGCCGGCGAAGACCTGAAACAAAGAGAGGCAGTCTAGTCCTGGGGAGCGACCATGCTTTTAAAGCTGTGCGAGGCCGGCAAAGACCTGAAACACACAGTCTCCTTCGTGAACCTCACCGGAATAGCAGCACAGCATCAGTTGATCGATGAAGAAAAAGAAGAACCGAGCAAACAGTGAGTAGACCCGTATGTCAGTGAGCAGACACTGACTATGTTAAGGAAACTTGCTATTGGTTGTGGAATAGCAATGTTCTTCTAAAACCAAAGAGTTGCAGGTAAGATTATTGTTGTTGTTGTTGTTGTTGATGGTGTTGTTGTTGCTTATGTTGTTGCTGCTGTTGTTGTTTTTTCTGCTGTTGTTGTTGCTGCTGTTATTGTTGCTTAAGAAGATGAATGAATTGAAAACCAAAGAGTTGCAGGTAAGATTATTGTTGTTGTTGTTGTTGCTGATGTTGTTGTTGTTGCTGATGTTGTTGTTGCTGATGTTGTTGTTGTTGCTGATGTTGTTGTTGCTGATGTTCTTGTTGTTGCTGATGTTGTTGTTGCTGATGTTGTTGTTGTTGCTGATGTTGTTGTTGCTGATGTTGTTGTTGTTGCTGATGTTGTTGTTGCTGATGTTGTTGTTGCTGATGTTGTTGTTGCTGATGTTGTTGTTGTTGCTGATGTTGTTGTTGCTGTTGTTGTTGTTGATGTTGCTGTTGTTGCTGATGTTGTTGTTGCTGTTGTTGTTGTTGCTGATGTTGCTGTTGTTGCTGATGTTGTTGTTGCTGATGTTGTTGTTGTGCTGATGTTGTTGTTGTTGCTGATGTTGTTGTTGTTGCTGATGTTGTTGTTGTTGTTGCTGATGTTGTTGTTGTTGCTGATGTTGTTGTTGCTGATGTTGTTGTTGCTGATGTTGTTGTTGTTGCTGATGTTGTTGTTGCTAATGTTGTTGCTGATGTTGTTGTTGCTGATGTTGTTGTTGTTGCTAATGTTGTTGTTGCTGATGTTGTTGTTGCTAATGTTTTTGCTGATATTGTTGTTGTTTCTGATGTTGTTGTTGTTGCTGATATTGTTGCTGATGTTTTTGTTGTTACTGATGTTGTGATCATTGCTCATTTTGACTGAGACTCCAGATTATCCAATAAAGTCTGGTGTCTGTTTTACAGCCTCAACAGTTGGACATGGTAGTGGTCAATCGACGCAACAGGCCTTTGACGCCTACGCAAGCATTATTATTATCATCTGTTTTCAGTACAACTGGATTTGATGCAGCAAAGATGGCGTCGTAACCGGCTGCAGGTCTACATTGCACTGCTTTTTAAATTCATTATGGATGCCGCCAGACCACGGTTTGACTGGAATTCACACTAGTCGACGACTTACACTTGTGTTCACGGAAACGTGTCGTTGTTTTTCGGTTGGACTGGTTAATTCATTAATTTTTTGTGTTTTTTTCCCTTCCGGTTATCCTGGTCTGGACATCGGCTATATGATTTAGTACTACAATTAAACCTGTATCGTATTTCACGGTCTAGTTCACACGGATGAAATTCACGAAATTGGCGTTCGTCGTCATCACTGCAAACAGTGTCGTTTTTGGGGCCTGAAATTTAAACACAACTATAATGGACTGAACACAGCCGGGGTGAGATGCCCAACTGATTCACGCACTGAATGATGTCCCTACGACTTATTGCGGTAATGCGAAAGGCACAACACACAACGTTAGATTTCATCCTACCTCCGCCACCTTGCGGGATACCTGTTTAAGTGAAAGGCTTCGGGAGTAAACCCTGTGGAAAAATCTGCATTCTGTGCTATCTCCAGTCATCTCAATAAAACCTTGCCACTGGCCAAGGGTAGCTCAGGACCAGAGAGCGAGGTTGGCAAAAGGCGCAGTTTCTTCCTCGCTTTAATCAAAATCACTGCGCGTCACACATTTCAGCGGACACAGCGAGAGAAAGGACTTCCATACAGGTGAACATAGAGAGTAGTCTTCATCACATGTCATGGACGAACATCAGCACAACTTCATCTTGAGAGGAGTGGACATGGGCTACATCGTTCTCCTCAGATCTGTGTCGGGGGGCCATCCTGAAGCACTTGTGCTTAACTTAACATCTTTATTCTGGTTTAGAAGACTTTGCAGAGTCTGTATACAACCAGTTTCTTTTACATCGCCTTGCTCTAAAAGCTATGTGCATCCAATTTATTCTTAAATGCATTAATTGTCACTGCCTCTACTACATCCTGTGGCAATGCATTCCAAGCATTTACAACTCTCTGACTAAAAAAATATTTCCTAATATTTAATCTGCACCTCTCTTTAGTCAACTTGAAGCTGTGCCCTCTTGTTCTTGTTGGTGGCTGTATTTTAAAAAAACTTGTTATAGTCTAATTTATCCATTTCTCTGATCATCTTATAAACCTGTATTAAGTCACCACGAATTCTTCTCTCTTCGAGACACTGTAGGCCGGTTTTTCTGAGTCTTTCATCCAAGCTGTAATTCTGGAATCCCACTATCAGCTTTGTTGCTCTTTTTTGTATTCTTTCCAGCATGTTTATATCCCCTCTATGATAAGGACTCCACACCTGTACACAGTACTCCAATCTAGGTCTAACTAAAGCTTTATACAGTTTGACAATCACTTCCTTGCTCCTATGTTTAATATTTCATTTTATCATACCTAACATTACATTTCCCTTTTCCACTGTTACCTGAACTTGCTCACTCACCTTACCTGTATGATCTATTATAACCCATAGGTCCCTTTCCTTATCTATCTGTCTAATATTGTTTTCTCCCATCCTGTAATTATGTTCCATATTGGATCTGCCCATGTGGATGACTGTACGTTTATCTACATTAAACTCCATTTGCCAGCTTACAGACCATTCTAGAATTTTATCTAAATCCGATCTCAATATATCCACTTCTGCTTTAGATGAGACACTACTGCATAGTTTTGTGTCATCAGAAAATTTTGCAATCATAGAACCCATATCAATGTCCAAATCATTTATATATATCAAGAACAAAATTGGTCCCAAAACCGAGCCCTGTGGCACACCACTTTTCACTTCACACCACTCAGAGTACTCCTTATTTATGCCCGCCCTCTGCCTTCTTCCCGTTAACCAATTTTCAATCCATTTGGCAACTTCCCCACCTATTCCGTGTGATTTTAACTTTCGAAATAATCTTTGATGAGGTACTCTATCAAAGGCCTTTGCAAAGTCTAGATAAATAACGTCCAATGGCTCCCCTTTATCTTTGATTTTGGTAATCTAACATGCGCTGCTGTCATATTAGCCAGGCCGCAGTGACACAGGCTGGTAATAATAATAATAACTGTCCATCGTTGTCGATGAGGACCGCCGACATCATCCTTGTCAGAGATTTCCCTGTTGGGTGTGGGTGCGCATGTGGCTGAACAGGCCAATGCGAGCACGAAAACATCTGCTACATATCGGGCACACGAGGTTTGTAGAAGGGGATGGTGTTCCCGCTGCTCGGGATTTCCGCGTCTCGCGTCTGTTCTGGGCTTTCACAACACGGTCATCTTCACCGGCAGCTACACCCGATTTGACTGCACTTCTCCAGTCAGATCTGTTTTTCGCAAGACATTCCCAGGTGTCGAAGTCTATCTGGCAACTTTTTAGTGAGTCCTTCAGACCGTCTTTAAAACGTTTCTTTGGGCGCCCTCTCTCGCGCCATCCGTCTCTCAGCTCGCCGTAGAGAAGCTTCTTTGGGAGCCGCTCGTCTGACATACGGACGAGGTGTCCGGCCCATCCTAGTCGTGCATGTTAGCCCTCGAGAGAACCTCGATGTCAGTGACACGATCTTGCCATCGGATGTGGAATATTCGCCTCAGGCAACCTGTGTGGAAGTGGTTTAACCTCCTTGCATGTCCAGAGTATACAGTTCAGCTTTCGCAAGCGTATAGTAGGGTTGGAATGATGGTTGCACGGTAGACTTTCAATTTGGTCTTGACGCTGATGCCACGACGTGCCCAGACCATCGAGCGCATTCTACCAAAGGCTGTGCTGGCCTTTGCTATTCTGTTTGCCACCTCATCGTCTAGGCTGACAGATCTCGACAGCGTGCTGCCCAGATATGTGAATTTGTCTACGGCATTCAACGTCTGCCCGCTGGTGATACCTGTCTTGAATTTGGTGTACACGTGACGTCTCATTCGATTGTGGCCAGTTTGGAAACGAGATACGCTAACATGGTCGTTTCTGGACAGTTGGTAGTATCCGTCATCTCCGCTGTGTTTGGGGTGTTCTTCCTGCCACATGACATTGTCTCCTACTTCATGGCTTTTGCTTCTTTATAGTTGACCAGGTATTCTGTGTGCTTTGATTTCCGTCCCTCTTTGGCTAGACTGTCTGCCACATCATTACCCTTGATGTTACAGCGCGATGGTATCCACTGAATCACTGCTGCCTGGGACCCTTTTGGCAATGGAAAGGCAAACAAGCTCAGCAGGTATTGACAAACAACAAGAACAATAACATCATTGTCATTATCATCTACAACAACAACAGCAAAACAACATCATCAACAATAAAATAACCAAAAAAACAACATCATCATCATCAAATACAACATCAACAACATCATTGACAACAACAACAACACAACATGATCGACAATAACAACATCATCAACAACATCCACAACAATATCATCAAAAACAACAGCATCATCCACAACAACAAGAAGATCATCAATAACAATAACAACATCATTGACAACAACATTAACAACAACATCATTGACAACAACAACAAAACACAACAACATTATCGGCAACAACAACCTAAACATCATCAAAGACAACAACAACATCGACAACAACAATATCAATATCATCAACAACAACAAGACCAACAACATCAACACCAACAGCATCAACAACATCAACACCAACAACATCATCATCAATAACAACACCAACAACATCATCAACAACACCAACAACATCATCAGCAACAGCATCATCCACAACAACAAAAACATCATCAATAACAACAAAACATCACCAACAACGTTAACAAAAACAACAACAACATCATACTATACTACAAAATGGAGGAAAGTTAAAACGACAAAGCAACCTACTTGCTTTTGTTTCCTCGTGAGATTTCTTCTGATCATCGCATTCTTTCTGGGTCAAGATAAGCTTTTGCTGGTGACAAGAACGTTACGCGAAGTCTTTAAAAAAATTCAAAAGCATTTTCTTTCAACTCTAATCACATTCAATAACTGGTTAGCCTTGGTTAGTCTTGGTTAGCCTTCTCACACTTGGGTGTGAAACGAGGGACTGCGAGGAATGAACACCACACGAGGATCCAAAGACGTCTGGTTAACCAGCATAGGATTGGAACGGCCAGTCATCGCGTGCTGGTGGAGATACTGTGGATGAGGACTGAGTATGGACTAGTTCTGAGTGCACTAAAGATGACCCTACGACTAACTAAGTAACTAACTAGCTAACTAACTAACTAACTAGCCTTCTCAAAGAAAAATAAGACATGGCTATTTGTTGTTGTTTCTCTTAATATCCACAACCAGTTCATTTACACTTTTGTGTGTCCTGAAAATGACATTAAGTGGTGGTTTGTTGTAGCTTTCCCTACATCCTGAGCGAGCTGATGAAGGTGGACCGAGTCCTCCAGTCGATTGTGCTATGCCTGGCTACATCTGCGTGTTGTTTACTACCACAGGGTTCTCGTCAATACCCCACCTCGTTAGCCAGACTGCCAAGAAAAACTGGCCGTTTTCAGGGAGAATTACGGGGATGTTGGGATGGGGACATTGGCCAGTACGTTTTGTCTGACCAGACCTTAGTCTTCTCTTCCAAAAAGGCTGTTTAACTATCTATCCATCTTCAGTCCACTTGTGCCGTTAGATGTCGTGGGGATGTGTGGCCTCCTTTGTTTCATATTTTTTAGCAGACAAAAATCCACTGGTGACTTGCCAGGTCAATCGTAGTATCTGGTGTTGCCCCTGGAATATAGGATCACATATTTTTTAGACTGGTGGTGGTGAAATATTAAATTAGATCAAGGTAGACCCGCAGCCTGTCAGGCACAATCTATGCCACTCTGTGACAGTTTCAGCTGGAGCATGGGCGTTTAGGGCAGGGGAGATTGGGCTGGCAACTCTAGGAACAAAGGTTGCCTGAATGTGTGCCGAGGCCAATCTCCGTTTGGACACTAGGTTGACAAAGGAAACAAGGAGTTTAGGTGGAAGACTTTGTCTGGTACAGGGGTGGGTGCTCGGAGCTAAGGTGGGGGTTCGGAGCTGCCCACTCTGACATTCAGAATTGGCGTAGATGGGGGTTGGTGACAAGCTGATGCTGCCACGAGTAGACCGGCTATGACATTTAAAATGACAGGGATTCGTGGATAGTCAACCAATAACAATTAGTTCGGGGTAGTTCCAAATTAGAGTGATGGCTAAATCAGACAACCAACAGAAGAACATTGGACAGCCAGGTTGTTGCTTGAGACTTTATAATACTCTGTAAGGATGAACTCAGCAGACTGGTTAGGAGGAAGGCTGAGAGTGAGTCTGGAAGTGAGTAAGTTTGCAGGGTAACTGCACCTTCATACATGTCGAGTTTTGGCCAGTCGCTTAATAGGTGCTTATGATGGACACCCTGTGAACAGTAAGAGGTCTGAATGTGTTGTCATATGTGTAGGACACCGTAAGAACGATGTATGTTCTGAATGGTTACACGAGTGTACAGATCGCATAAAGAACGAGATCTGAATGTGTGTGTTATGTGCAGGACACATAGTGAACGATGCGTGATCTCATTAGATATGAATGTACAGATTCGAGTGAATACGTGAAGTGATCTAAGTATTTGTGAATGCACAGATCGTCTGATTGTATGTGATCTGATCGTATGTGAATGTACAGATCCGCCTGAGTATGTGAAATGATCGTAAAGATGAGTTTCTGACTGTGTCCTTAGTGTGCAGATAGGGGAGTGCAGCAGCAAGAGCCTGGGTACCATAGATCTCGGAGGAAACATCAAAAGCCAGTGCTTAAAACCTCCTATTGTAGTTTAATATTTATATTATAATATTGTGCTATTTCTGTGTTGAAGTCGTGTTGTAGTGTAGATACATGTTGTAACTCTTTAGATAAGTAAACTACTCAGCTAAACCTAGACTCTACCACAGCTCCGATAACCACATAACCAAGACCTGATGTTATAGCCACACAGTCCCCTTTTTGTGACATACTCTCTGTGGGGCGAGAATCCGTAGAATAATTTGAGCCGATTTTTATCTTTAATTTTGCACGAGCAGTGACTATTAAGCCTACTCTTTTCGATTTCCTACTGCAACAGAACTTTTAATGTGCACGTCACTGCACACGGGTGTCTGATCTCACTACTCAGATTTCAGGGGAAATTTTTACCGGATGATTCACATTAAAAAATCCCAGTCTCCACCGTGATTTGAACCCGCAACCTCCAGCACACGAGGCAGACACCTTATCTCGAGACTACTGGGTTCAATTTCAATCAAAATTAGATAGAAAACTGGTCTTAATATGAGATAGCTTCAAAAAGTTTCAGGACTAGTCAACTCATGTTTGAAAGAAAGATTATATTATGAAGAATATTTATTTATAAGTTGGTAGTGAGTGACCTTGACGAAATGACATGTCAGACTTCACGTATACTTTCGAACAGAAGATACAGAATATTGTTTGTGTGTTGTGCTCGTTGCATCGCATCGTCGGGGTTGAAAATATCCTCGATTGAACAACGTACAAATGACAAATTCTGAGTTTTGCTTGAGACACAAACATTGCTTAATAAATCATATGGTGACATTGTAATGAAGAAATCGCAGGTATTTGAGTGGTACAAGCGTTTCCGTGAAGTGTCGATGATGATGCACGTAGTGGACGACCATCAACCTCGATCAACAATGAAAACATTGAGCGTGTTCGAAACATTGTGTGTGCTGACAGAAGACTTAGTGTCAAGAAAATAGTCCCAGAAGTTGGAATATCAGTTGAAAGTTGTGTGGGCTGACAGAAGATTTAGTGTCAAGAAAATAGTCCCAGAAGTTGGAATATCAGTTGGAAGTTGTGTGGGCTGACAGAAGATTTAGTGTCAAGAAAATAGTCCCAGAAGTTGGAATATCAGTTGAAAGTTGTGTGGGCTGACAGAAAACTTAGTGTCAAGAAAATAGTCCCAGAAGTTGGAATATCAGTTGAAAGTTGTGTGGGCTGACAGAAAACTTAGTGTCAAGAAAATAGTCCCAGAAGTTGGAATATCAGTTGAAAGTTGTGTGGGCTGACAGAAAACTTAGTGTCAAGAAAATAGCCCCAGAAGATGGAATATCAGTTGAAAGTTGTGTGGGCTTACAGAAGATTTAGTGTCAAGAAAATAGCCCCAGAAGTTGGAATATCAGTTGAAAGTTGTGTGGGCTGACAGAAGATTTAGTGTCAAGAAAATAGCCCCAGAAGTTGGAATATCAGTTGAAAGTTGTGTGGGCTGACAGAAGATTTAGTGTCAAGAAAATAGCCCCAGAAGTTGGAATATCAGTCGGAAGTTGTGTGGGCTTACCTTTTCATACTCCTCATGGATGAAGTCATCAAAGCCTGCAAGGAACGGACAAAAAAGTATGAAGTAGGGTACTGGAAGATGAGACCAAGTTACATATCGGAACTAGCATTTGCAGATGATGTGGCCCTGATCATGAAAACCGAAGCACATCTCCAGATCAACTTGCAGGTCTGGGAACAAGAGCTGAAGAAGAGAGGAATGCACATCAACAACTCCAAAACAAAAACCATGGTGATCGCCAGAGATGAAAAGAGACATCAGATAACCCTGGGAATACGAGCACTGGAGCAGGTCAGCAACTTTAAATATCTAGGAGTGGTAATAGACAGCAGGGAAGGAATCAAAGAGGAGTTAACTGCATGAAGGGCAGCAGCAGGTAGACTGTTCCATGCAATAAACAGAGGTTTCCTCAGCAGAAGAGAAATAAGCAGGAAAACAAAGATGGATGTATACTGCTCGAACTATGTGCCTGTCCTGACATATGGATGTGAGTCATGGGCAATGACTACAGCCTAAGAAAGGCAATTACAAACTTCAGAAATGAGGTACCTAAGAAAGGCGGTTCAGGTGACAAAAAGGGACAAGACAATACGTAGCAGTTTTGAAGTTCAACCTCTGCAGACACGAGTGGAGCAGTCCCAACTACAGTGGTTTGGCCATGTCTGTAGAATGGAAGAAGATTGGATACCAAAGCGGTCATGAGAGATCAAAAGTCAAGGGCGCAGACCCCGAGGACGTCCCAAAGTACGTTGGGAAGACAACATACGACAGTCCCTAAGTGATAGAGGGATAGATTGGAAAGAGGCCAGGAAAAAGACGGCGGATTGAGCAGTGTGGCGTTCTCTTTGGCAAACATCTACACCTCACGGTAGAAGAGGAGCGACTAAGTAAGTAAGGTAGAAGACTCTACACCTCACGGTAGAAGAGGAGCGACTAAGTAAGTAAGGTAGAAGACTCTACACCTCACGGTAGAAGAGGAGCGACTAAGTAAGTTGCCACAGTATTCTCCACAATGAACTGCACATGCACCGTGTTTGTCAACACATGGTTCTCAAAATGTTATCTCCTGAACAGAAAGAAATGAGATTGACCCTGACAGAAGACCTAATCACAATGGCTGATCAAGATAGCAAGATTAATCCTGACAGGAGACCTAATAACAATGACTGATCAAGATAGCAAGATTAACCCTGACAGGAGACCTAATAACAATGACTGATCAAGATAGCAAGATTAACCCTGACAGGAGACTTAATAACAATGACTGATCAAGATAGCAAGATTAACCCTGACAGGAGACCTAATAACAATGACTGATCAAGATAACAAGATTAACAGAAGACCTAATAACAATGACTGATCAAGATTGACCCTGACAGGAGACCTAATAACAATGACTGATCAAGATTGACCCTGACAGGAGACCTAATAACAATGATTGATCAAGATTGACCCTGACAGGAGACCTAATAACAATGACTGATCAAGATTGACCCTGACAGGAGACCTAATAACAATGATTGATCAAGATAGCAAGATTGACCCTGACAGGAAACTTGATAACAATGACTGATCAAGATAGCAAGATTAACCCTGACAGGAGACCTAATAACAATGACTGATCAAGATAGCAAGATTAACCCTGACAGGAGACCTAATAACAATGACTGATCAAGATAGCAAGATTAACCCTGACAGGAGACTTAATAACAATGACTGATCAAGATAGCAAGATTAACCCTGACAGGAGACCTAATAACAATGACTGATCAAGATAACCAGATTAACAGAAGACCTAATAACAATGACTGATCAAGATAGCAAGATTGACCCTGACAGGAGACCTAATAACAATGACTGATCAAGATTGACCCTGACAGGAGACCTAATAACAATGACTGATCAAGATTGACCCTGACAGGAGACCTAATAACAATGACTGATCAAGATTGACCCTGACAGGAGACCTAATGACAATGACTGATCAAGATTGACCCTAACAGGAGACCTATTAACAATGATTGATCAAGATTGACCCTGACAGGAGACCTAATAACAATGACTGATCAAGATTGACCCTGACAGGAGACCTAATAACAATGACTGATCAAGATAGCAAGATTGACCCTGACAGGAAACTTAATAACAATGACTGATCAAGATAGCAAGATTAACCCTGACAGGAGACCTAATAACAATGACTGATCAAGATAGCAAGATTAACCCTGACAGGAGACCTAATAACAATGACTAATCAAGATAGCAAGATTAACCCTGACAGGAGACTTAATAACAATGACTGATCAAGATAGCAAGATTGACCCTGACAGGAGACTTAATAACAATGACTGATCAAGATAGCAAGATTAACCCTGACAGGAGACCTAATAACAATGACTGATCAAGATAGCAAGATTAACCCTGACAGGAGACCTAATAACAATGACTGATCAAGATAACAAGATTAACAGAAGACCTAATAACAATGACTGATTAAGATTAACCCTGACAGGAGATCTAATAACAATGACTGATCAAGATAACAAGATTAACAGAAGACCTAATAACAATGACTGATCAAGATTGACCCTGACAGGAGACCTAATAACAATGACTGATCAAGATTGACCCTGACAGGAGACCTAATAACAATGATTGATCAAGATTGACCCTGACAGGAGACCTAATAACAATGACTGATCAAGATTGACCCTGACAGGAGACCTAATAACAATGATTGATCAAGATAGCAAGATTGACCCTGACAGGAAACTTGATAACAATGACTGATCAAGATAGCAAGATTAACCCTGACAGGAGACCTAATAACAATGACTGATCAAGATAGCAAGATTAACAGAAGACCTAATAACAATGACTGATCAAGATAGCAAGATTGACCCTGACAGGAGACCTAATAACAATGACTGATCAAGATTGACCCTGACAGGAGACCTAATAACAATGACAGATCAAGATTGACCATGACAGGAGACCTAATAACAATGACTGATCAAGATTGACCCTGACAGGAGACTTAATAACAATGACTGATCAAGATTGACCCTGACAGGAGACCTAATAACAATGACTGATCAAGATTGACTCTGACAGGAGACCTAATAACAATGACTGATCAAGATTGACCCTGACAGGAGACCTAATAACAATGACTGATCAAGATTGACCCTGACAGGAGACCTAATAACAATGACTGATCAAGATAGCAAGATTGACCCTGACAGGAGACTTAATAACAATGACTGATCAAGATAGCAAGATTAACCCTGACAGGAGACCTAATAACAATGACTGATCAAGATAGCAAGATTAACCCTGACAGGAGACTTAATAACAATGACTGATCAAGACAGCAAGATTAACCCTGACAGGAGACCTAAAAACAATGACTGATCAAGATAACAAGATTAACAGAAGACCTAATAACAATGACTGATCAAGATTGACCCTGACAGGAGACCTAATAACAATGACTGATCAAGATAGCAAGATTAACCCTGAAAGGAGACTTAACAACAATGACTGATCAAGATAGCAAGATTAACCCTGACAGGAAACCTAATAACAATGACTGATCAAGATACCAAGATTAACAGAAGACCTAATAACAATGACTGATCAAGATAGCAAGATTGACCCTGACAGGAGACCTAATAACAATGACTGATCAAGATTGACCCTGACAGGAGACCTAATAACAATGACTGATCAAGATTGACCCTGACAGGAGACCTAATAACAATGACTGATCAAGATTGACCCTGACAGGAGACCTAATAACAATGACTGATCAAGATTGACCCTGACAGGAGACTTAATAACAATGACTGATCAAGATTGACCCTGACAGGAGACCTAATAACAATGACTGATCAAGATTGACCCTGACAGGAGACCTAATAACAATGACTGATCAAGATTGACCCTGACAGGAGACCTAATAACAATGACTGATCAAGATTGACCCTGACAGGAGACCTAATAACAATGACTGATCAAGATTGACCCTGACAGGAGACCTAATAACAATGACTGATCAAGATAGCAAAATTTTCTCAATAATCTAATCACATGAGATGAGACCTGGTGTTTTTTGTACGACCCTCAGACAAAACGTCAGTCCTCAGACAATACGTCAGTCCTCTGACCCTCAGACAAAACGTCAGTCCTCTGACTCTCAGACAAAACGTCAGTCCTCTGACCCTCTTACAAAATGTCAGTCATCTGAATGAAAATCTCCCACATCTCCCCAGATACAGAAACTTTGCTTGGATGAGAACAAAGGAAAAGTTATGTTTGAAGTCTTTTTTTTATTCCCGGGGTATTGTCTACCATGATTTCATTCCTGAAGGCCAAACGGTTAAAAAGCAGATGTACGTTGATATCCTCCGTCATCTAAGAGATGCAATCAGAAGAAAACGACCAGAAAAATGGAGAACAAACTGTTGAATTATTCTGCGTGATAACGTGCCAGCACATCAATCCCTACTGGTGAAGCAGTACCTCACAAAGCACAATGTGATTACCTTGGAACATCTTCCATATTCTCCCGACCTGGCATCGGCTGATTTTTTCTTGTTTCATCGACTGAAATCGGCACTGAAAGGACAGTAATTCAAGGATGCTGTGGACGTTATCACCAACGTGACAAGACAGCCGAGAGAGGTGTCAAAGAATGGGTTCCACGAATGCTTCCAGCAGCTGAGAGAGGTGTCAAAGAATGGGTTCCACGAATGTTTCCAGCAGCCGGGAGAGGTGTCAAAGAATGGGTTCCACGAATGTTTCCAGCAGCCGAGAGAGGTGTCAAAGAATGGGTTCCACGAATGTTTCCAGCAGCCGGGAGAGGTGTCAAAGAATGGGTTCCACGAATGTTTCCAGCAGCTGAGAGAGGTGTCAAAAAATGGGTTCCACGAATGTTTCCAGCAGCCGGGGGAGGTGTCAAAGAATGGGTTCCACGAATGTTTCCAGCAGCCAGGAGAGGTGTCAAAGAATGGGTTCCACGAATGTTTCCAGCAGCTGAGAGAGGTGTCAAAGAATGGGTTCCACGAATGTTTCCAGCAGCCGGGAGAGGTGTCAAAGAATGGGTTCCACGAATGTTTCCAGCAGCTGAGAGAGGTGTCAAAGAATGGGTTCCACGAATGTTTCCAGCAGCCAGGAGAGGTGTCAAAGAATGGGTTCCACGAATGTTTCCAGCAGCTGGGAGAGGTGTCAAAGAATGGGTTCCACGAATGTTTCCAGCAGCCGAGAGAGGTGTCAAAGAATGGGCTCCACGAATGTTTCCAGCAGCCGAGAGAGCTGTCAAAGAATGGGTTCCACAAATGTTTCCAGCAGCCGGGAGAGGTGTCAAAGAATGGGTTCCACGAATGTTTCCAGCAGCCGGGAGAGGTGTCAAAGAATGGGTTCCACGAATGTTTCCAGCAGCTGGGAGAGGTGTCAAAGAATGGGTTCCACGAATGTTTCCAGCAGCCGAGAGAGGTGTCAAAGAATGGGTTCCACGAATGTTTCCAGCAGCCGAGAGAGGTGTCAAAGAATGGGTTCCACGAATGTTTCCAGCAGCCAGGAGAGGTGTCAAAGAATGGGTTCCCCGAATGTTTCCAGCAGCCGGGAGAGGTGTCAAAGAATGGGTTCCACGAATGTTTCCAGCAGCTGGGAGAGGTGTCAAAGAATGGGTTCCACGAATGTTTCCAGCAGCCGAGACAGGTGTCAAAGAATGGGTTCCACGAATGTTTCCAGCAGCTGAGAGAGGTGTCAAAGAATGGGTTCCACGAATGTTTCCAGCAGCTGTATGCTCGTTGCCAAAAGTGTGTAGTTGCCGATGGGAACTACTATGACGGAAATGTAGTGTAGATAACTCTATTGTAACTTATTTCTATACAATCCACTATTTCCGGGAACTTTTTGAAACTACCTCGTAGTAGTGACTGTGTACAACATTTTAGCTCTCTAGGTTATGGGGAAGTTAGTTAAAATAGGAGAAATAGAAGTTCCTGCAAACGGACAACAGTCATGTCAGGTTAACCCTTTCCAGTCCTGTCTGCAGTTAAACCCTTTCCAGTCCTGTCTGCAGTTAAACCCTTTCCAGTCCTGTCTGCAGTTTAACCCTTTCCTGTCATGTCAACATTTTAACCCTTTCCAGTCCTGTCTGCAGTTTAACCCTTTCATGTCCTGTCAACAGTTTAACCCTTTCAAGCCATGTCAACATTTTAACTATTTTCTGTCCTGTCAACATTTTAACCTTTTCCAATCCTGTCTGCAGTTTAACCCTTTCCTGTCCTGTCAATATTTTAACCCTTTCCAGTCCTGTCCGCAGTTTAACCCGTTCCTGTAGTGTCAACATTTTAATGCTTTCAAGCCCTGCCAACATTTTAACTTTTTCCAGTCCTGTCTGCAGTTTAACGCTTGTAGTCCAGCCAACAGTTTAACGCTTGTAGTCCAGCCAACAGTTTAACCCTTGTAGTCCAGTCAACAGTTTAACCCTTGTAGTCCAGCTAACAGTTTAACGCTTGTAGTCCAGCCAACAGTTTAACCCTTGCAGTCCAGTCAACAGTTTAACCCTTGTAGTCCAGCCAACAGTTTAACCCTTGTAGTCCAGCCAACAGTTTAACCCTTGTAGTCCAGCCAACAGTTTAACCCTTTTCTGCTGACAGGACTGGAAAGGGGTTAAATAAAAGCGCATAAAAAACCATTGCCAGGCACCCGAACAATCATTAACACTATGAAACATTTACATTTTCTACAATTTGGCAATCGCTGAATTACAGCAAAACAGCTCAGAAGTCCTAATTAAGCAAAAGAACAAAATAAACAGGACAAAGATGGAAAATGAAGGATTAGAGACAATGTGACAGGGAGACATGCTTACCTTACCTAATTCTGCTGCAGTTCACAGGACAAAGATGGAAAATGAAGGATTAGAGACAATGTGACAGGGAGACATGCTTACCTTCCCTAATTCTGCTGCAGTTCACAGGACAAAGATGGAAAATGAAGGATTAGAGATAATGTGACAGGGAGACATGCTTACCTTCCCTAATTCTGCTGCAGTTCACAGGACAAAGATGGAAAATGAAGGATTAGAGATAATGTGACAGGGAGACATGCTTACCTTCCCTAATTCTGCTGCAGTTCACAGGACAAAGATGGAAAATGAAGGATTAGAGACAATGTGACAGGGAGACATGCTTACCTTCCCTAATTCTGCTGCAGTTCACAGGACAAAGATGGAAAATGAAGGATTAGAGACAATGTGACAGGGAGACATGCTTACCTTCCCTAATTCTGCTGCAGTTCACAGGACAAAGATGGAAAATGAAGGATTAGAGACAATGTGACAGGGAGACATGCTTACCTTCCCTAATTCTGCTGCAGTTCACAGGACAAAGATGGAAAATGAAGGATTAGAGACAATGTGACAGGGAGACATGCTTACCTTCCCTAATTCTGCTGCAGTTCACAGGACAAAGATGGAAAATGAAGGATTAGAGACAATGTGACAGGGAGACATGCTTACCTTCCCTAATTCTGCTGCAGTTCACAGGACAAAGATGGAAAATGAAGGATTAGAGACAATGTGACAGGGAGACATGCTTACCTTCCCTAATTCTGCTGCAGTTCACAGGACAAAGATGGAAAATGAAGGATTAGAGATAATGTGACAGGGAGACATGCTTACCTTACCTAATTCTGCTGCAGTTCACAGGACAAAGATGGAAAATGAAGGATTAGAGACAATGTGACAGGGAGACATGCTTACCTTCCCTAATTCTGCTGCAGTTCTGAACTTTTGCACATCCAAGTTTTTAACTTCCAGTTGTTTAAACAAGCTCTGCACTTTCTCCTCTCTATCCTGCAGTTCTAGACACATGATGATGATGATAATTAATCAAGTTAATGTATTTCATTAATTGTACGCTCTAGGGGGCAGCATGGGCTAGTGGATAAGTGACACGGCTCACAATCCAAAGGTGCTGGGTTCAATCCCCATCACAGCACCGACCGGAAGCAAACCCTTAGAAAATGCAGGAAGGAGCAGACCCTTACATAAAAAGCATGCTGAAGTCAGATGCACTGGGTGAACAGGCGCAAAATAAAAACCACAGTGCAACGCACACCGCCTTGGGGAATGGAGAAATAAGGCGAACGCCAAAAAAAAAACCAAGAAGACAAACTGCGGGACAAGGTCAATTGGAACAGGAAATCTTAGGAAGAAAGTGGAGATGGATGAGTCATACATTAAGAAAACCCCAGGCCAGTATTACCAGCCAATCCCTGTCATGGAAACCCCAGGGAAGAAGAGGCATAGGCAGACCAAGGAGTACATGCAAATGAGATCTGGAGGTGGAAGTAAAGAAAACAGGAAAAAGCTTGACAGAGCTGTTTGACGAGGGTTCGTTGATGACCTATGCACCCCTGGATGATAGAAGACGAAAGAGAGATGTTGCGCCTGGCTGGACTAGCATCTTAGTTCCTCAACAATGGACATATAGTGGCAGGACATGATGAGAAATGAAGACCTATGGACAAAAAAAGCCAACAACAGCCACCTGAACAACAAATTAAGCAAAGAAAATGGGGCTGGATAGGATATACACTACAGAAGGCACCGTCTGTCATAGACAGACAGGCTCTTACATAGAATCCTCAAGAGAAAAAAAGAGAGAGGTAGACCCAAAAATACTTGAAGAAGAGAATGTGAGAAGCCACTAAGATTAAATGATTACACTTTGAGAGAGGGGCAGGAGGAACTAAGATTAAATGATTACACCTTGAGAGAGGGGCAGGAGGAACTAAGATTAAATGATTACACCTTGAGAGAGGGGCAGGAGGAACTAAGATTAAATGATTACACCTTGAGAGAGGGGCAGGAGGAACTAAGATTAAATGATTACACCTTGAGAGAGGGGCAGGAGGAACTAAGATTAAATGATTACACCTTGAGAGAGGGGCAGGAGGAACTAAGATTAAATGATTACACCTTGAGAGAGGGGCAGGAGGAACTAAGATTAAATGATTACACAGGGACAGCGTGGGCTTGTGGCTAAGTGACACGTCTTACAATCTGAAGGTGATGGGTTTGCTTCCCAATCACAGCACCGGCCGTTACCCCGGGAAGCTAACCCTTAGAAAATGCAGAAGGAAGCAGATCCTTGCATAAAACGCCACAGGGAAGGCGTGGGCTTGTGGCTAAGTGACACGTCTTACAATTTGAAGGTGATGGGTTTGCTTCCCAATCACAGCACCGGCCGTTACCCCGGGAAGCTAACCCTTAGAAAATGCAGAAGGAAGCAGATCCTTGCATAAAACTTTCTTTTTTTAATGCCGCTCATAACAAACCACTTAACCATAGCTGGTGTTATGCTATGTCACACAGTTAATAGCTTCTAATGGCTGCGGTGCTATTCGTGTCCTTGCCATACACAAAAACTGCTGTGGATCATCCAGGATAAAAGGTTAAAGGCCAGGGCTCGACTTCATCGCCGTGGGTTTCCCCATATCGCTCGGTCTCTCTCAGCAGAAAGGTATCCCGCCTGCCGAGAGCATCGCACAAAGCACGAACTCCGTAGCTCCAGCGATGAACCCAGGGATCTCCGAAAAAATTAACATCATGAACAGACTGCCGCAGCTTGAATTCGAACCCCGACCACCTGAACACGAGGCAAATGGCTTGACCCCTTCGCCACAGAGGCACACTCAGGATATATCTATTCAACAAGCTACAATAAGGACATACCAATGAATGTGTCTGCGGCACTGATAAACTCTGGGACATCTGCTGCAGAACCTCCCAACATCCGCTGACCTGATGCAGGCCACCGCTTTCTTCAGAGACATTCAAGTTGACGTCTGAAAGCGTGTAGCCTCGTCAACAGTGAGCTGACTTGCTAGACGTGGATCACAGCGTTCCAGGGTTCGAGATCACGGACGTGCAGAATAAAAATCCAGGCATGATTCGTTCCTGGTATGATCGCTCATCCAGTGGACACAGCTGTAAATGGGTACCTGATCTATGAGTTGGGGAAGGTAGAAGCAGCAAAGAAGGGAACTAGTCACCCGAACTCACATAGGCTGCTGTTCATAGTTAGCTTCATCCCTGGGGACAATTGTTACCATGAGACTGACCTTTATCTTTTACCTGAAGGGCACAATGAAGAAAAAGAAGAAGGAAGAAGAAGAGGAAGAAGAAGAGGGGGGAAGATGAGAAGAAGATGACAGACAAAGAAGGAAATGAAGATGAAGACATGGAAGAGGAAGAGGAAGTGGAGCAGAAGGAGGAGGAAGAAGAAGAAGAAGAAGAAGAAAAAGATTAAGAAGAAGAAGAAGAAGAAGAAGAAGAAAAATAATAATAAGAAGAAGAAGAAGAAGATTAAGAAAAAGAAGAAGAAAAAGATTAAGAAGAATAAGAAGAAGAAGAAAAAGAAGAAGAAAAATAAGAAGAAGAAAAATAAGAAGAAGAAGAAGAAGAAGAAAATTAAGAAAAAGAAGAAAAAGATTAAGAAGAAGAAGAAGAAGAAGAAGAAGGAGGAGGAGGAGGAGGAGGAGGAGGATGAGAAGAAGATGACAGACAAAGAAGGAAATGAAGATGAAGACATGGAAGAGGAAGAGGAAGTGGAGCAGAAGGAGGAGGAAGAAGAAGAAGAAGAAGAAGAAGAAGAAGAAGAAGAAGAAGAAGAAGAAGAAGAAGATGAACAAGAAGAAGAAGAAGAAGAAGAAAAAGAAGAAGAAGAAAAAGAAGAAGAAGAAGAAGACGATAAAGAAGAATCTCTGTCAACAACTCTATATCGTGTGAACAACATCAGAAAAATCAACAAAAACAACTGCTTGCAGCCCCTACCATTATGAAAAGCCAGTAACTTCTCCCGTAGACTGTTGACTTCCTCTTTGGCTTGCTGCAGAGACTTTTCTATCTTCTTTCGGCCCCTGTGAAATGCATACACGACACATTTATTTCCTTTTTTTAATCTGATTTTTAGGATAAAAAATCATTCATTCTTTCATTCCCGTATTATTTATGGGGGTATTTTGTCGAGAGAAGGATAGAGAATAGATTTGAATCTGAGATTCACGAAACCCAAGCAGGTTTTAGAAAAGACAGATAGACCAGAGATCACATATTCAATATGAGGAATATTGTAACAGATCTTAGCTGTAGAGACAATATATAGGTAGGAGTTTAGACATGTTTTAACATGTAACAGTTGGGAGGAAGATACAATGGGGTAGGGGGTCAAGATGCTGAACAGCGCATGAGCTGCAGTGGTCAGTGACCCATAGCTGACTGCTAGCGTCATGGCCAGCGAACAAGAGCTGCCAAGACCCTTCTACACCTCCAAGCGGTGATCCTAGATAACACGCTGCAGCAGGGCAGACTGGCTAAAGAGAAGGGATCGAAGAGGGAACGCTAACCCGTTACTCAAAAAATGCTTGCTGAAGTCGGATGTTTTGGACCGAAAGGTGCAAATATCGCAGTCAAGCTGTAAATTACAACACAACGCATTCCGTTCTCTGGACTACATTCTGCTACTTAAGCCCTTTCAGGGTTTGGTAGTGGGAGATTGAGAATGAATGAAGCCAAGCCAAGCCAAACTAAGCCAAGACAAACCAAGCCAAGCCAAACCAAACCAAGCCAAGCCAAGCCAAACCAAGCCAAGCCAAGACAAACCAAGCCAAGCCAAGCCAAGCCAAACCAAGCCAAACCAAGCCAAGCCAAGCCAAACCAAGCCAAACCAAGCCAAGCCAGTTGGGTAGAATAGTGGATATAAACATGCTGGAAAGGGTACAAAGAAGAGCTGCAAAAATGATCGAGGGGTTTCAGAATTATAGTTATGAGGAAAGACTAAAAACTGGTCTTCAGTGTCTAGAACAGAGAATAATTCGATGTGACTTAATACAAGTGTATAAAATAATAAATGAAAAGGATAAATTAGATTATACCAAGTTTTTCAAAGTACAATCGGGTACAAGAACAAGAGGGCACAGCTACAAATTGTTTAAAGGCAGGTCTAGAATAGATATTAGGAAATATTTTTTTAGTCGGAGAGTGGTGAATTCTCAGAATGCATTGCAGCAGGATGTAGTCGAAGCAAAGTCAGTTAATGCATTCAAAAATAAATTGGATGCTCACAGTATTTTTGGTATCCGTGGAGTGAATTAAACTGGCTCTGTAGAGCCTTCTAAACCAGTATAATGAAGTTAAGTTAAGAATGAGTTTAGACAACTATCTTTTTTTCTTTCTTTAGAGTGGGATTTGAGTCAGTTCAACTGAACTTAATCCCGCCAGAATTTTAGTAACCAAAACGTACCCCGTACGTTTTGTCTCGAATCTAGAAAGTGGGAGTTGTAGTAAACATACGTAATGTGACGTAAGTTGCAGGCCATGTGTCCCCACCTGGAATAATTAGTGGTGGTAGACAAGTAGACTTGTTGCCGCCGACAAATCCGCGTCGTATGGAAATCACGCGAACAGGAGGGGGGATAATTGCTAGCAGGCGGACAAAAACGCGCACCGCTTTGGAAATCATGTGATCTGCGGAGGTCGATCGAATATAAATCCTGGTAGAGAGATGTAAGAACAACATTACATGCAAACACTTTCGAAAGAGATGTTCAGTGACGGTGACGGATTGAGGCAGATTTGAGTTGAGAACCTCAGAGAGAGAACACTTCACTTCAGAGACAAAGATACTTTGGAAAGAGATGTTCAGTGGAGGGCAGGTGACGGATTGAGGCAGATTTGAGTTGAGAACCTCAGAGAGAGAACATTTCACTTCAGAGACAAAGATACTTTGGAAAGAGATGTTCAGTGGAGGGCAGGTGACGGATTGAGGCAGATTTGAGTTGAGAACCTCAGAGAGAGAACATTTCACTTCAGAGACAAAGATACTTTGGAAAGAGATGTTCAGTGGAGGGCAGGTGACGGATTGAGGCAGATTTGAGTTGAGAACCTCAGAGAGAGAACATTTCACTTCAGAGACAAAGATACTTTGGAAAGAGATGTTCAGTGACGGTGACGGATTGAGACAGATTTGAGTTGAGAACCTCAGAGAGAGAACACTTCACTTCAGAGACAAAGATAGTTTGGAAAGAGATGTTCAGTGGAGGGCAGGTGACGGATTGAGGCAGATTTGAGTTGAGAACCTCAGAGAGAGAACATTTCACTTCAGAGACAAAGATACTTTGGAAAGAGATGTTCAGTGGAGGGCAGGTGACGGAGAGAGGCAGATTTGAGTTGAGAACCTCAGAGAGAGAACACTTCACTTCAGAGAAAGAGAGAGAACATTTCACTTCAGAGACAAAGATACTTTGGAAAGAGATGCTCAGTGGAGGGCAGGCGACGGAGAGATATGCAGTTGAGGCAGATTTGAGTTGAGATTTAGGCGACGAAGAGAGGCAGTTGAGATAGACACGCAGCAAGCAAGGTAACTACCCTCATATTATGTGTTGGTCATGATTACAAGTCGTCAGTAGCTTATAGAGGCAGTCTTTCAGTCATCCTATTCATCATATTGACGCAGTCCCACTGATCACCTCGACATCACCTTGATAGCGTGAATGTTAGTCGTCAGTCACAGCTTGAGGCAGTATTCCAGTGATCCTATGGATCATATTTGATGCAATCTATCCTGACCACTTTGAGACCACTTTGATCAACAGCCTATGATCAACTACATGGAAGAGAGATTGTGGTCTTGGTCAGTGTATTGACCCTGACATGACGTCCTGGTCAGTATGTTGTGTCTGACTGGACTAGCAACTCAGTTCTCTAGATTCAGTGGTAGAATATGTTTACTACATTAATACTATACATCAGCAAAACCCCTGGGCCACTCAAGATAAGTCTAAATGATATTGCTCTTCAACAGGTCCACGAGTTCAAGTATTTGGGCAGGATTTTTTCAGCAGACGGTAGGATCGACAGGGAAATCGAGACAAGGTGTCAGAAAGCATCTGCGGTGACATATCAGCTGTCACCACTGCTTAGACATCCGAGCATTTGGCAACAAAGCAACAGCTGATAAACAGTATATTTATGCTGTCTATTGACTACCACTACCAAACATGGCCTCTGTCCAGTGAGCGTGAGAGCAGAATTTCGACGAGTGAAATGAAGTGTTTAAGGAAGGTCATCGGTGTTGTGAGGAGAGACAGAATGCGGAACGACCACATTCAAAGTATGGTCGGCACTACAAGTAGTATCAAATACATTTCCAGGCAGAAAATAAGATGGTTTGGTCATCTCATGAGAATGCACCAACTTCCACTGATGGCTTACAGCGCTGGTAGATCTGGCTACAGGGTAAGGGGGCGACCGAGGGGCAGGTGGATAGATGGCATTAGAGTGATTGTGCAGCGACACAGGTTCACATTGACAGACACAACGCACTTGGTGCAGGACAGACGACTGAAGCTCCCCATGATGCTCAATGACACAAGTGGAAAGAAAATTAACCTAACAAATGCATTCCCATGAGATGACCAAACCAACTTATTTTCTTCCTGGAAATGTATTCGGCACAAGATGTAGTGGCGACCATACTTCGAATGTCGTCATTCCGTCACTTCTAGTAACACCGATGACCTTCCTTAAACATTTCATTTCACAAGTCAAAATTCTGCTCTCAGGCGCCCTGGACAGAGGCCATGTTTGGCTCTGGCTGCACAGAGTCGGCATAAATATACGGTTTATCAGTTTTGTTGCCAAATTAATGCTCGAGTGTCTAGGCAGTGGGAACAGCTGATAAATAATCACAGCAGATGCTTTCTGACACCTAGTCTCAATTTCCCTGTCGATCCTACCGTCTGCGGAAAAAAAACTGCCCAAATACTTCCTTCCTTGTAACTTGGGGATTGTCATTTGTCTGTAGACCTCCCTCCTCGTGTTTCCCATGGCCCATCTATTCAGCAAAGTTTCTTTGTTTGCTCCGAGAATAGAATTGAACATTTTATACAGAACTAAACAACATATAACAAACAGATGTAGATACCATTACATGGCATTAGGTAGAAGGATGAGAGCCAAGATGCTGCTGGATCAGTAAAACAAAACTTTCATACGATTTTTTTTCCATTGCTGGAGTAGTCGAGGGGTTTTTAGGCTGAGAACTACAGGCCGCTTCGCCACTGCTGTTACCCCGTCGTGTGCTGGCCATGTTTGTTTATTTCACCCCCAACAGAAAAACAACATATGCCATACTGGGGATTCGAACCCCTGCCCTCCTTGTTGGCAGGCAGGCATTGAATCCATTTGGCCACGCGTTCCTCCGATCGGTAACAAGTGTAAAGTGCAGCATGCTGACCAATGAGCTCTTCATCATTCTGATACAACAAAGATCATAGGTTGAGGAAGATGACAGGTATTTGGAGTGAAACAGGAAGTAGTGATGACACGAATAAAGCTACCTGCTATTGGCTTTCTTCTCGTTCAATGCCAGCATGTACTCCATCATTTCCTTATTGAGTTCTGACAATCTATTGGTCAGTTCGTGAGCATGATTGAGCGAGTCCTCCACTGCGTTAGTCATCTGAGAAGCGTAGAATGAATGAAGGAATGAAGGAGTGAGTGAAAGGGTGAGTGAATGAAATAGTAAATGAAAATGAGAGTGTATGAATGAATGCGTGAAAGAATGAGTGAAAGAATAAGTGAGTGAATTATGAAAGAGCGGATGAATGAATGAGTAACTGATTGGGTGAGTGTGTGAATGAATGAATTAGTGAATCTAATGTCTCCTTTATTGATATTTAATGTCCGCTTATCAATATATAATTGTCCATATATCAACATATATTGTCCCCTTATCAATATCTAATGTCCCCTTATCTTCTTCTTCTTCTTCTGTGTTCGTTCTGAATCTCCCACTACCAAACCCTGAATAGCGTTTTGCAAAGTAGCAAGATGTTGTCCAAAAATGCAATGCATTGTGTCACTAGTTTACAGTTTGACTGCCATATCTGCATATTTCGGTCCGATACATCTGCCTTCGGCAGCTGTGTAAGCTAATCTTGGTAGGTAACATCAATGTTGAAACTCTTCAGAGACACTTTCATAGAGTCTCTGCATTGTTTCTTCAGTTCTTCTGATGGGCGTTGACCTGGTCTGAGCTCATCATATAACGACCCCTTTGGGGATGCGCTCATTGGACAACTTAACTTAACTTAACTTAACGTCTTTATACTGATTTAGAAGAATCTGTATACAACCAGTTCCATTTACATCACCTTGCTCTACAAGCTATACGTATCCAATTTATTCTTAAATGCATTAACTGTCCCTGCCTCCACCACCTCCCATTTACAACTCTCTGGCTAAAAAAATACTTCCTAATATCTAATCTGGACCTCTCCTTAGTCAACTTGTAGCTGTGTCCTCTTGTTCTTGTTGGTGGCTGTATTTTAAAAACTTGTTATAGTCTAATTTATCCATTCCTCTGATCATCTTATAAACCTGTATTAAGTCCCCACGAATTCTTCTCTCTTCTAGACACTGTAAGCTGGCTTTTTTAAATCTCTCCTCATAACTGTAATTCTGGAATCCCACTATCATCTTTGTCGCTCTTTTTTGTATTCTTTCCAGCATGTTTATATCCCCTCTATGATAAGGACTCCACACCTGTACACAGTACTCCAATCTAGGTCTAACTAAAGCTTTATACAGTTTGACTATCATTTCCTTGCTCCTATGTTTAAATTTTCTTTTTATCATACTTAACATTGCATTTGCCTTTTTTACTGCTACCTGAACTTGCTCACTCACCTTACCTGTGTGATCTATTATAAACCCTAGGTCCCTTTCTTTATCTATCTTTCTAATATTGTTCTCTCCCATTCTGTAATTATGTTCCATATTGGATCTATCTATGTGGATGAGTGTACATTTATCTACATTAAACTTCATTTGCCCTGATTACAGACCATTCTCGAATTTTATCTAAATCCGACATCAATATATCCACTTCTGCTTTAGATGAGACACTACTGCATAGTTTTGTGTCATCAGCAAATTTTGCAATAATGGATCCCATACCTATGTCCAAATCATTTATATATATCAAGAACAAAATTGGTCCCAAAATGGAGCCCTGTGGCACCAATTTTCAATCCATTTGGCAACTTCCCCACCTATTCCATGTGATTTTAACTTTCTAAATAATCTTTGATGAGGTACTCTATCAAAGGCCTTTGCAAAATCTAGATAAATAACGTCCACTGGCTCCCCTTTGTCTATCCTTTTGGTAACCTCCTCCATGAATTCTAATAGATTTGTTAAGCATGATCTCACTCTAGTAAACCCATGCTGACTATTTCTAATTAGATTAAATTTGTCTAAATGCATTACAATGTTTTCTTTGATTATTGACTCTAACAATTTACAGACTATGCTCGTTAAACTCACAGGTCTGTAGTTTACTGGATCTGCTTTTTTGCCCTTTTTGAATAAGGGGATCACTCCTGCATCTTTCCAATCCCGTGGAACAATCCCTTTTGCAAGTGATTGAGAACATAATATAGCCAATGGTTTTGCTAGTTGGTCTCTAATTTCAAACAGCAATTTTGGATGAATACCATCTTGACCTGGACATTTATCCCCTTTTAATCCTCCAATTTTTTAAAAACCATTTCCTCTGTAATACAGATAGATCTTAATCCTGCTGTATCTATGTCTCTTTGAAAAATATCTATAGGCTCTGGGATCTTGAAGCAGTCTTCTTTTGTGTAGACTGTGCCAAAGTACTGATTGAGCAGATTAGCTGCCTCCCTATTCTCACTTATTATTTTCCCTGTATTGTCTATGAGAGGGCCTACTTTGTCTTTCGTTCTTTGTTTATTTCTAACATAAGAAAAGAAGCTTTTACTGTCAGTCTTGATCCTCTGAGCAAGTTTCTTTTCGAAGTCTATTTTTGCTGTTTTATTCACTTTCTGAGATATGTATTGCTTGTCTAAATATTTTAAATATGTTTCTTTTCATTTACCTGCCTCTATATATTTTTTCCATGCTTTATTTTTAACTCTTCTACATTTAACTACAATTCTAGTTATCCACTTTTTACACTTGGGGTTTACCTCCCTACATGGAACACATTCCTCTTTTACCGTTTCGAGAACTGTTTTAAAACTCTCCCATTCCTGTTCAACATCTGTTCCTACGACAATATCTTCCCAGATTATGTGGTTCGCTGCCTCTTTCATCCTCTTAACATATGTCTTAGAGTAGTCATATGTTCATGTGTTTGTGTTTACTTCTTTCCCTGCAATAAGATCCCAACAAACAAACAACATTTCCCATCCATCTTATCTGGGGGTTTTGCAAAATTGTATGGATCCTCAACACGTTAGTCTTGCTAAGAATTTCAGAGTTCGGCACTTTGTCTGGCTACTCATTCCTAACTTAACTTAACTTAACTTAACTTAACTTAACTTAACTTAACTTAACTTAACTTAAAGTATTTATGCTGGTTTAGAAGAATCACAGTCTGTACAACCAGTTTCTTTGGAGGGTGGTTTAACCAATGTGCAAGTCCAGCTCAATAGACTCAAACACTAGAGCTAAGTTGACCCGCAGCCAGTTAGGTGCCATCTATAGCTGCTCTTAACAAACCACCTGGGGAAAGGTGCAAATAACTTGGGTAGATTTTTTACTTGAATTTTGTCCGGGCAGCGATTGTTAAGCCTAATCTTTTCAATTTGTAACTGCAAAGGGATTTTTAGCATGCTCGACACTAAGCACAGGAGTTGATCTCACTACTCAGACAAACAGGGACATTTTTCCCAGAAAATCCACGTGACAAAAAATCCCGGTCTCCACCGTGTTTCGAACTTTCAGCACCCGAGGCGAACACCTTACCTCGAGGCCACTGAGTCCCTCTGATCCTGTGCAACCTAAACAGACAGCGGAAGTAAAAATGATTTAACTGTCTTGCGTATCTGCTATTTGTCCATGTTTTGTGGGCATGCAGCAGAGTTGTTAAAACTACAACAAGACACACGTTCACCTTGGTGGCGACACTTGATACATGCTGATTCCAGACATTTGCTTGACCATATACATATATACCGACATACAAACGTACACACACAGAAAATTCACCTCGTCTAGGTCTATATCTGGTGTCGTTGGAAACCAGTCTTCATCATCAACACTTTTCATATTTTCCATAAAAAACTGAAAACAGATAAATATTATGGGTGACAGACGTTTTTAATACGAGGCGTGTTCAAATAACACATAAATCATAAATCAGATCCAGCAAATTATAGACCGGTGAGTTTAACGAGCATAGTCTGTAAATTGTTAGAGTCAATAATCAAAGAAAACATTGTAATGCATTTAGACAAATTTAATCTAATTAGAAATAGTCAGCTTGGGTTTACTAGATGGAGATCATGCTTAACAAATCTATTAGAATTCATGGAGGAGGTTACTAAAATGATAGATAAAGGGGAGCCAGTGGATGTTATTTATCTAGACTTTGCAAAGGCCTTTGATAGAGTACCTCATCAAAGATTATTTCGAAAGTTAAAATCACATGGAATAGGTGGCGAAGTTGCCAAATGGATTGAAAATTGGTTAACGGGAAGAAGGCAGAGGGTGGGCATAAATAAGGAGTACTCTGAGTGGTGTGAAGTGAAAAGTGGTGTGCCACAGGGCTCGGTTTTGGGACCAATTTTGTTCTTGATATATATAAATGATTTGGACATTGATATGAGATCCATGATTGCAAAATTTACTGATGACACAAAACTATGCAGTAGTGTCTCATCTAAAGCGGAAGTGGATATATTGATGTCGGATTTAGATAAAATTCGAGAATGGTCTGTAAGCTGGCAAATGGAGTTTAATGTAGATAAATGTACAGTCATCCACATGGGCAGATCCAATATGGAACATAATTACAGAATGGGAGAAAACAATATTAGAAAGATAGATAAGGAAAGGGACCTAGGGGTTATAATAGATCATACAGGAAAGGTGAGTGAGCAAGTTAAGGTAGCAGTGAAAAAGGCAAATGCAATGTTAGGTATGATAAAAAGAAATATTAAACATAGGAGCAAGGAAGTGATCGTCAAACTGTATAAAGCTTTAGTTAGACCTAGATTGGAGTACTGTGTACAGGTGTGGAGTCCTTATCATAGAGGGGACATAAACATGCTAGAAAGAATACAAAAAAAGAGCGACAAAGATGATAGTGGGATTCCAGAATTACAGTTATGAGGAACGGACTCAGAAAAACCGGCCTACAGTGTCTAGAAGAGAGAAGAATTCGTGGTGACTTAATACAGGTTTATAAGATGATCAGAGGAATTGATAAATTAGACTATAACAAGTTTTTTAAAATACAGCCACCTACAAACACGAGGTCATAGCTACAAGCTGATTAAAGAGAGGTCCAGGTTAGATATTAGGAAATATTTTTTTAGTCAGAGAGTGGTGTCTGCTTGGAATGCATTGCCAGGGGAGGTAGTGGAGGCAGGGACAGTTAATGCATTTAAGAATAAACTGGATGCGCATAGGTTTTAGAGCAAGGTGATGTAAATGTAACTGGTTGTATACAGACTCTGCAGGGTCTTCTAAACCAGTATAAAAATGTTAAGTTAAGTTAACACCGGACCAAACTGCAACAAGTGAACATACGTACGATGTGCATGATGATGTCACTTCTGGTGTAAGCAGCACATACCAACCGTCAAGTTTGCAAAACGTCATTATCCTCTGACTTATAGTTTCCTCAGCAGACCGTTGAAAACATGGTGGGTGTGATACAGAATCCATCCAGAGTTGATCAACGAGCAGTGATTCGGTTTCTAACAGCTGAAGGATGTTGACCAGTTGACATTCATCGCAGAATGCAGGCAGTGTATGGCGACAAAAGTGTGTCGAAGACAATGGTGGAGAACTGGACAACGATGTTTAAAGAAGGAAGTGAGTTAACGAAAGATCTTCCGAGACCAGGTCAGGCCCATATCGTTGCGTGAACTCGCATCCTTCTTTAAATATCGTTGTCCAGTTCTTCACCATTGTCTTCGACACACTTTTGTCGCCATACACTGCCTGCATTCTGCGATGAATGTCAACTGGTCAACATCCTTCAGCTGTTAGAAACTGAATCACCGCTTGTTGATCAACTTTGGACAGATTTCGTATCACACCCGCCATGTTTTCAACGATCCGCTGAGGAAACTATGAGTTAGGGGATAATGAAATATTGCAAATTTGACGGTTGGTATGTGATGTTTACACCAGAAGTGACGTCATCGTGCACATAATACATATGTTCACTTGTTGCAGTTTGGTCTGGTTTCATTTGAACACGCCTCGTACACTATCATCAATAGAAAGTCATTACATTATTCGTGTATTGGTTTAGCGATGAATAATGTGTTGATGAAGGAAAATATTTCATCATTATTTTTTTAAAATAACAAACGATTATGCAACTATAATCCCTCATACACAAATGTTAATCTATATTTGTAAAATATGTGTATTCCTTTGTATTCTATAGTAAAAAATTAACAGTGTGGTATATAATCTGTGCTATTTCAGTGAAGATAAATAGATCACAACTAAGTGATGCTGTGTTTGAATTTTACATATGAAAAAATTGTGTCCAGAGGACCAAAATATTTGGGGGTGAATGAGTTAAGACTTAATATTTGAATTATTGACAGACTTTCTTAATTGTTGAATTATTAACAGACATTCTTAATGGTTGAATTATTAACAGACTTTCTTACTGGTTGAATTATTAACAGACCTTCTTAATGGTTGAATTGTTAACAGACTTTCTTATACAACATTTTAAATGGTTGAATTATTGACAAACTTTCTTATACAAACATTCCAAATGGTTGAATTATTGACAGACTGCTTAAATTGTTGAATTATCGACAGGCTTTCTTAATTGTTGAATTATTTAAGACTTAATTGTTGAATTATCAACAGACTTTCTAAATTGCTGAATTATTTAAAACTTAATTGTTGAATTACCGACAGACTTTCTTAGTTTATTTAATTATTGTGTATCTCTGCAAATGTGTGTCTACATGGTAGTGTAGTCTCGTGGAATGCTTACAAGTCTGTGTCCATTAGCCATGCCAACAAAGACAAAGGTTTCATTTCAAAACAAAATTAACATTTGACCAACAAACCTCATTGACTTGCTGTATAAGTCGTAGCTTCTGGTGGCAGACGTCCTGGTACCCCACTATAAAAACCGTTACTTGTTGCTGGTACTGAAATCATATCAGGTATAAGGCTCACTTTACAAATACAGTAATACATTGCACTCTCGTCTGGTTAACGGCCAAATAAATCAACCAGAACTCTTGAACTCGCTATAAGGTATAGGTCCTTAAATAATAATGACATTTTAAAGGATCCATCACAACATGACATTCTAGCTGATCTATCATAACATGACATTCTAGCTGATCTGTCATAACATGACATTCTAGCTGATCTATCATAACATGACATTCTAGCTGATCTGTCATAACACAACATTCTAGCTGATCTATCATAACATGACATTCTAGCTGATCCGTCATAACATGACATTCTAGCCAATCTATCATAACATGACATTCTAGCCAATCTATCATAACATGGCATTCTAGCTGATCTATCATAACATGACATTCTAAGTTTTAAATCATAACATGACATTCTAGCTGATCTATCATAACATGACATTCTAGCTGATCCATCATAACATGACATTCTAGCTGATTCGTCATAACATGACATTCTAGCCAATCTATCATAACATGACATTCTAGCCAATCTATCATATCATGACATTCTAGCTGATCTATCATTACATGACATTCTAGCTGATCTATCATAACATGACATTCTAGCTGATCCATCATAACATGGCATTCTAGCTGATCCGTCATAACATGACATTCTAGCCAATCTATCATAACATGACATTCTAGCCAATCTATCATAACATGGCATTCTAGCTGATCTATTATAACATGACATTCTAAGTTTTAAATCATAACATGACATTCTAGCCAATCTATCATAACATGACCTTCTAGCTGATCTATCCTAACATGACATTCTAAGTTTTAAATCATAACACGACATTATAGATGATCTATCATAACATTGGTCTCGTGGTAAGGTGTCCACCTCGGGTCTCAGGTTCGAATTACGGTTGAGATCATGATTTTTTTCACGTGGATCATCTGGTAAAAATTCCCCTGATCTCTGGGTAGCATGATCGGACTCCCGTGTTCAGTGCTGAGAATGTTAAAAATTTCTTGACAGTTGGAAATAGATAAGAGTAAGCTTAACGGCCGCTGCCCGAACAAAATTCAAGTTAAAAATCTACCCAAGTTACTTGTACCGTTCCCCAGGTGGTTTGTTAAGAGCAGCTATAGATGGTGCCTAACTGGCTGCGGGTCTACTTAGCTCTAGTGTTTGAGTCTATTAAGATGGACTCGCACATTGTTTAAACCACCCTTCAAGAAACTGGTTGTATACAGAATCTGTAGAATCTTCTAAACCAGTATAAAGAAGTTAAGTTAAGTTAAGTATAACATTCTAGATGATCCACCCTAACATAACATTCTAAATTATCCATCATAACTTGATAGGGGATAAAGACTAATGTCTGGTCAGGCACAACATACTGATCAGGTATGTTAGTCAGGGTCGGACAAAATGTACTGGCCAAGACCCTCACCTTGGCTTCCTCATAGTCCTCCCTGGAAACGGGTTGTTTTCATGGCAAACAAGGTGAGGGACCAGTATGATCCCCATAGTAGTGAGCGACAAGCAGATGAAGCCAAGCATAGCACAACCACCTGGAGGAACCCGGTCCACCTTCATCAGCATGCTAGAGATGTGAGGAAAGCTACTCATCATGTAGCATGTCCTTTGTAGAACGTCGCTCCCATCACAGTCTGTCTGAAAGAAACTCGTTCCCTTGCCAAAACATCAGCTTCCACCACTGTCATACTCAGGCATTCCTGGATATCTTGGTGCCATCGTCTTCTTGGTCTACCCCTTCCTCTTTTGCCTGGCATCATACCTTCCATCACCGTTCTCTCAAGACCGTTGTGTCTCTTGATGTGACCAAAGTATTTGCATTTTCTAGCCAAAATGGAATTGATAAACCAGTTCTCCTCTATGCTCAGCTCTTGCCGAATGTCTACATTTGTTCTTTTCTCTGTCCAGGGTATTCTGAGGATCTTTCTGTAACATTTTGACTCAAAGGATTCGATTCTTTGTCTAGAAGTTTTGGTAATCGTCCATGCTTCACAGCCATAAGCTGCCACAGGAAAAACACAGGATCTCAAGACTTTTACTTTTATCGTTTTGTTGGTGCCCTGCCATAATTTCTTCAGGCTGTTCAGTCTCTGCATTGCCATAACTACTACTCGTCACTTAACGTCCTTTTCACAGGCTCACAAAAGAGTAAATCTACTCATTGTGGGAATTCAAAACAACAACATAACTTGACATTCTAGATTACTCTGAAGCTGGTATTTGAGACTTTGGTTATAGTTTTGTTGTTTGTCTTCAATCTTGACCTGCCTGTTGTCGTAACCAGTTCAACAGACACTCTTTCATTACCTTATGACAAGACTCACCTGTCTTTTTTTAATTTCATCTCTCAGCAATGTCTCCAGCTCAGCCTGCAACCAAATTTTAAGGATTGACTGACGAGGTATGTACGGATTATAGTATGAAAATCAACATAGAGAAAACCAAAGTTTTAACGATTGCAAGAAACTAAATGGAAACAACAATATTTGTACAAAGCCAACAGGTGAAAAATTTCACGTACCTGGGTAACATAATTTCAGCAGATAGAAAAAGCAACACCGAAATTCAAAACAGTTGTAATAAAGCAAGTCAAATCATTGGGCAAATGTCTCCAATATTACAATCTAAACACATGACAATGGATACAAAAAGAATGCTATACACTACAATATTCCTACCCACATTGTGCTATCAGTGCCAGAATTGGACATTGACAAACAAAGATAAAAGAAACATTGTAACAATAGAGATGAAATGCCTGTAAAGAATGCTTGGATCAACAAGAATGGATAGAATCAGAAACGAAGATATTAGGAGACAAGTGGGTACAACACCAGTGCTAGACCTCATCAAGAGACAGCAAACCAAATGGTTCAGTCAGATGACACGTCAAACACCAGAAAGTATCCCACAAAAAGCAATGCTATTGAGATACAATGGATTCAAAACCAAGGGCCGACCAAACAAAAGATGGATAGAAGAAATAACAGAAGCAGTAAACCTAGGGGACCGAGGGGTTATAATAGATCATACAGGAAAGTGAGTGAGCAAGTTAAGGTAGCAGTGAAAAAGGGAAATACAATGTTAGGTATGATAAAAAGAAATATTAAACATAGGAGCCAGGAAGTGATCGTCAAACTGTATAAAGCTTTAGTTAGACCTAGATTGGAGTACTGTGTACAGGTGTGGAGTCCTTATCGTAGAGGAGATATAAACATGCTAGAAAGAATACAAAAAAGAGTGACAAAGATGATAGTGGGATTCCAGAATTACAGTTATGAGGAACGACTCAGAAAAACCGGCCTACAGTGTCTCGAAGAGAGAAGAATTCGTGGGGACTTAATACAGGTTTATAAGATGATCAGAGGAATCGATAAATTAGACTATAACAAGTTTTTTTAAAATTCAGCCACCTACAATAACACGAGGGCATAGCTACAAGCTGACTAAAGAGAGGTCCAGGTTAGATATTAGGAAATATTTTTTTAGTCAGAGAGTGGTGTCTGCTTGGAATGCATTGCCAGGGAAGGTAGTGAAGGCAGGGACAGTTAATGCATTTAAGAATAAACTGGATGCGCATAGGTTTTAGAGCAAGGTGATGTAAATGTAACTGGTTGTATACAGACTCTGCAGGGTCTTCTAAACCAGTATAAAGACGTTAAGTTAAGTTAAGTTAAACCTTCACGTATACGAAGCACGTACTAGGGCCCGGTCAAGAAACCTCTTCATAACCTAATGCTGAAAGGTGCAAGCAGGATAAAAAAAAGGAAAAATAAAAAGAAGTTAAAAAGGTTGTGAGAAGCTGGTGGTCCAGAGGTTTGAGAACCTGCCGTTTTGCAAAGAAGACACAGTTTCAAAAACCTGGTAAGGTTTAAATTTTTACCTTATCTAGGGTAAAATAAATGTCATTGCTTGTTCACTGCAAATCAATTGCAAGAGCAAGCAGCCATTTTTGTTATAATCTTTATAAATCACTAACATTACAATGAGAGTATTCTTGTTTCTACTTGCGGCCTTTCGGATGTCATCTGTTGAGCAGAAGAGAGCAGGTGGTGGTCTTCAGACTCCACACAGGACACAACAGACTGAGGCACCATCTATTCAATAAACTTAAGATAGGTGGCACTGACGAATGCCCGTGTGGTACCGGGAAAATTACCCCTGAACATCTGCTGAAAAATTGCCTGACATACGAGGATCAGAGAAAGCACATGTGGCCATCACCAGTGGCAACACTAGACAAGCTCTATGGCAGTGTCGACAGCCTCAGGATGACAGCTGCTTTCATTGAACAAATTCAAGTCGACATCTGACAGCGTACGAAGAAGAAGAAGAAGAAGAAGAAGAAGAAGAAGAAGAAGAAGAAGAAGAAGAAGAAGAAGAAGAAGAAGAAGAAGAAGAAGAAGAAGAAGAAGAAGAAGAAGAAGAAGAAGAAGAAGAAGACTAAGAGCAAACAAAAAATTCATTGAGAATAACTACGCAAGCAACATATGTCCCCATCTGTTCTGTTCATAATAGACATTACTACACTCTAGGCAGGCTCATAGGTGTTCGTTCCTCTCAGAAAAAGGTAAAGAGTGTAGATATTGATGGTTCAATAAGCTCGCTAGCTGTACACACTTCTACTCCGTCCTCCCATGTGCCCCTACCAGCTAGACCTGTGTAAGATTTTAAAATCTTGTAATCTGTGCATCCCTGGTTCATCGACTGCAGAGTCTTCATACAAAAGACGGCAGCTGATCAACTTCAAAATGTCCCCTCTATCCATTGTTAATGTCCTCACTGCAGGTGTCCCTAAGGCCAGGAAGTCAGCTGTTTCATTCCCTCAAACCACAGCAAGGCCTTGACAGTAGATCCACACAAGTTCCAGGATGTTTGAGGCCACTATGCCCAATATCAACTCATACCACAGCCATCCCTTCTGTACCTTCCGAATTAAGGAAGACAGCCAGAGACGATTATGGTTCTCATTAAAAATGCCCCATATATCTACCTCAGAGCCGGTCACTGCCTCAAACTCTATTCTAATACTGGATGTTGTTGTCAAGTATGCACTGCTCCTGTCAGCAACGATTCTGCCACCCTCTCCAGCAGAGAAACTTAACTTCTTTATACTGGTTTAGAAGACTCTGCCGAGTCTGTATACAACCAGTTTCATTTACATTACCTTGCTCTAAAAGCAATGCGCATCCAATTTATTCTTAAATGCATTAACTGTCCCTGCCTCCACTACCTCCAGTGGCAATGCATTCCAAGCATTCACCACTTTCTGACTAAAAAATTATTTCCTAATATATAATCTGGACCTCTCTTTAGTTAATTTGTAGCTATGCCCTCTAATTCTTGTGGGTGGCTGTATTTTATCAAAACTTGTTATAGTCCAATTTATCCATTCCTCTGATCATCTTATAAACCTGTGTTGAGTCACCTCGAATTCTTCTCTCTTCTAGGCACTGTAGGCCGGTTTTTCGGAGTCTTTCCTCATAACTGTAATTCTGGAATCCCACTATCAGCTTTGTCGCTCTTTTTTGTATTCTTTTCAGCATGTTTATATCCTCTCTATGATAATGACTCCACACCTGTACACAGTACTCAAATCTAGGTCTAACTAATGCCTTATACACTTTGACTATCACTTCCTTGCTCCTATGTTTAAGTCCCAAGCGACTTTCTTACTATGTAGCACAGATTCATCTGTAGATGTGACAGCATCAGAATTCCTGACATTGTCACATATTAATTGTTTAACCTCGAGGTCCGTGCTCCCACAGCACCAGTCTCTCCATTCTGTCCCCAGAGTGATAATGACTCGTGGCAGTTTGTCATTTTATCTGCAGTGTGAATCCATTCTTCCCCTTTGTTCATGTTCTCTACTGTGGTTACCTGGACAATTGTTCTCTCTACCTGTGTCCTCCATGGCATCCCTCTCCTGATTATTTTACCCCTTCTTCTTCTTCTTCTTCTAATTCGTTCGTTCTCAATCTCCCCTACTAAGCCCTGAACAGGGCTTTGCAAGTAGCAGGATGTAGTCTGGAGAACGCAATGTGTTGTGTCGCCAGTTTACAATTTAACCTCTATATTTTCACCTATCGGTCTGACACATCCGTCTTCTGCAGATTTTACCCCTGATATCTGCAATGTTCATGAACAGTGGGTTCCTCTCATCTGCGGCTGCTCACATGTAGAATGTGGCCTTGGCAAGTTCCTGTCTAGACTTTACAGAAGGAAGTCCAAGTATGATTCTCATTTTCACGATGAGGGTGTGAGACAGGGGTGTGTGCTTCCTCCTCTGCTATTCAACAACTACATGGACAAAATGGCATCAGAGACCAATCAAAATGAGGCATCAGAAGCAGAACTGAACTCAATACATTGATTGCCATTTGCAGATGATCAGTTAGTTATAGTTAGTTTTCTTTCCACTTGTGCCATTTAGCGTCGTGGGGAGCTTGAGTCGTCTATCCTGCGCCAAGTGCGTTGCGTTGGTCAATGTGAGCCCTTGTCGTTGCACGATCACTCTAATGTCATCTATCCACCTACCTCGCGGCCGCCCCCTTGCCCTGTAGCCAGATCTACCAGCATTGTAAACCATCAGTGGACCCATTTAAGGCTGGGTCGACCCGGGAGCCATTGCGGTCTGAAAAAAACATTTCCACCTCAACTGGGGAATGAACCCAGGACCACTCAGACACGAAGCCAGCTGACAGAGAAGGATGGCGTGGCGTTGTGAGGATGTCTTTATGTGTGCTCCAACAACCTCACCGGTTACAGGATGACCTGACCTGACCTGTTATAATGCTTCTTGTATCGTTATTTGTTCATGATCAATTCTAGCACTGATAGCACAATGTGGGTTCAATTCTAGCACTGATGGAACAATGTGGGTTCAATTCTAGCACTGATAGAACAATGTGGGTTCAATTCTAGCACTGATGGAACAATGTGGGTTCAATTCTAGCACTGATAGAACAATGTGGGTTCAATTCTAGCACTGATAGAACAATGTGGGTTCAATTCTAGCACTGATAGAACAATGTGGGTTCAATTCTAGCACTGATAGAACAATGTGGGTTCAATTCTAGCACTGATAGAATAATGTGGGTTCAATTCTAGCACCGATAGAACAATGTGGGTTCAATTCTAGCACTGATGGAACAATGTGGGTTCAATTCTAGCACTGATAGAACAATGTGGGTAGGAATATCGTGTTATATATTGTTCTTTTTGTATCAATTGTCAGGTGCTTACGTTGTAATATAAGATACATTTGCCCAATGATTTGACTTGCTTTATTCCATCTGTGTTGAATTCCAATGTCTGATCATACTCAATTTTTTTCTCTGCTAGTTGTCAAATGAATGTGTCAAATGGATGTGTCAAATAGATGCGTCAAATGGAACCGATAAATGAGAGACAGAAAAAGAAAAAGTGTCAACGGGGACGGATGCTAAGGGACAAAATGAACAATGAATACCCCGGATACTTACCAAATCAGTGATGTATTCCATGTTGGGATTTAAGTCTTCAGTTGTATCCATGGTACCATAAATCTGTCGGGAAATGTGTACATTATGATGAAAGTCGTGGTGATGGTGACAACTAATTTGTGAGCGCCATTAATTGTCTCTATCTGATCCCCCGAAAATGTGTTATTCTTCTATTCCTCTATGTCTACCACGTAAGGAAGAGGGGGGGGGGGGGGGGGGGGGGGGGGGGGGGTTCTAGAATGTCTTTCAATGCGACAAGAAATAATCTGTCTCCAGAGCCAGATGCTTCTTGGTGTTCTTCAGTCTCTTTTTGGAATAAGCTGTGGCTGCGATGGCACAGTCTTTTTCCAATTGCCAATAAGCTTTCCTGGCCTCACTTCTGAATATGTGTCAGATGGATTTGTCTTCAACAACCGACAGCATGCATCAAGATAGTTTATGGTTGATATTCCGAGCTTGGGGTTTTCTTAGGCTCATCATTTCAATCATTCAAATTTTATATATGATTGTATACATCTTCTTCTTCTTCCTTCTTCCTCGTTCATCTTCAGACCTCAACTTCAATGACTCTAACGAAGGCAGTGGTCGACTCAAGGTTCTGTACGCTTCCGTACAGCTTCTCGTGGAAGGACACTGGCTGTATACATAATTTAAAACATAATTTTATACATAATGTTGTACCTAGTTTTATATATAATTTTCTATATGATTTTATTAATAATTCTTTATATAATTTCGTATATCATTTAATATTTAATTTTTATACAATTTTATTTATAGTTTTTGTATATAATTTTATATATAATTTTTGCTCAGAATACCCTGAACAGAGAAAAAGACAAATATAGACATTAGGCAAGAGTTGAACATAAGGGGAGAACTAGTTTATCAATTTAATTTTTGCCAGAAAATGTAAATACTTTGGTCCCATCAAGAGACACAACGGTCTTGAGAGAACAGTGATGGAAGGTATGGTGCCAGGAAAAAGAGGAAGGGGTAGACCACCAAGATATAAAGGAATGTCTGGGTTTGACTGTGGCGGAGGCTGGAGTTTTGGCAAGGGAAAGAGTTTCTTTCAGACAGACTGTGATGGGAGCGACGTTCTATAAAGGACATGCTTCATGATGATGATGATATAATTTTTACACACACTGGATGTTGTTCTTCAATGCCTACAATGAGAAAGTTTACTCTTTTATGGGCTCTGAAAAGAACATTAAGTAGTCGGTTGCAGTAGATTTCCTCACATCCTGAGGATGTTGATGTAAGTGGACTGCGGTCCTTCAAGTGATTGTGTTACGCTTAGATTCATTTGCATGTTGCTCACTACTACGGGGATCATGTTGATCCTCACCTTGTTAGCCAGGCTGCCATGAAAACAGCCCATTTCCAGCGAGAGCTACGAGGAACTTCAGGTGACGGTCTTGGCCAAAATCTTTTACCTGACCCCGACTAACATGTCTGATCAGTATGCTTTGCCTGACCCTGACTAACATGTGTTATCAGCATGTTTTGTCGGCCCCTGACTAACATGTCTGATCAGCATGTTTTGCCGGACCCTGACTAAAATGTCTAATCGGCATGAAAGAACAAATCCAGAACAGCCTTCGCTAACATAAACAATGTTTGAAAGTCTCTGTAGCACACTATGAATTTATGAGATGTGTTTAAAAAGTATCTGACCTACATTTTTTTCTGGGGAAACAAATAAAGCATGGGTGCTGTCCTTCGGCAGAGAAGTATAGGGGACCTTCATGTGCACTTAATCATGCCAAACTTTGTGTTGAGAACCCTGAACAGATTAAGAACAGGAGTATTCTTGTGTAGATCGAACTTGAAAAAACGGAAATATGCAGACAAGATGTCTATGAATGCAGAGCTACCAAAGTCCCCAAACATCTGTATGACTGCCTACGAATGCAACAACCATGGTCTTTAGCAGATTTCATGGCGACAAATGAAAGAGATGTCAGGGTGACTAATTTATGGTCCAAGGCTTTTTTAGGTTGCCATATCTCATGGCGACAAATGAAAGAGATGTCAGGATGGCTAATTTATGGTCCATGGCTTTTTTAGGTTGCCAGATCCCATGGTGACAAATGAAAGAGATGTCAGGGTGGCTAATTTATGGTCCAAGGCTTTTTTAGGTTGCCAGATCTCATGGCGACAAATGAAAGAGATGTCAGGGTGGTTAATTTATGGTCCAAGGCTTTTTTAGGTTGCCAGATCTCATGGCGACAAATGAAAGATATGTCAGGGTGGCTAATTTATGGTCCAAGGCTTTTTTAGGTTGCCATATCTCATGGCGACAAATGAAAGAGATGTCAGGGTGACTAATTTATGGTCCAATACTTTGTGAGGTTGCCAGATCTCATGGCGACAAATGAAAGAGCTTCCAAGGTGGCTAATTTATTAATTTCTGGAACAATACTTTGTGAGGTTGCCAGAATTAAATAAGTAAATGCCACATCATCGAACAGTCTCTGCGAGCTGTTAAGACTCAGCCTTGACCATGAAATTAGTATGCTAAGCAGACAATCAACACCTCCACCATCTACTTGTATGGATGATCCTCCCTTATTGAACTCGCCCTAATGCCTGAATGATTCCTGGGTTTACAAATATTATGGCCATTACTTCTTTCTTACTGCCGTAGATGGATATGTCGGACCGAAAAGTGCAAATATCGCAGTCAAGCTGTAAACTAGTGACACAACGCATTCCGTTCTCCAAAGTACACCCTGTTATTTGCAAAGCCCTGAGAACAAAGGCAGAAGAAGAAGAACTTCTTTCCTGGCATGTCATGACAGGCAACTAGGGAAGGTTGTGCTAGCAACTAGCAACCTCATCATGCAAAAACCATTGCTACCAAAACCCCGCTGCAAAAAATTGAACTGAGATTCCATGAAAACTGGTAAAGGTTAGTTACCCATCGCAAGAGACGATGGCGGTATTATCGGACAGTTTTGATTGGATGATGTAATTTGCGCTGTATTTGCATTATAGTTTTTCTTCTTTTTCTCCTTTATTTGTTCTCAATCTCCCGCTACCAAGCCCTAAACAGGGCTTTGCAAGTAGCAGGATGCATTCTGGAGAATGGAATGTATTGTGCCGCTAGTTTACAGATTGGCTGCAATATTTGCACCTTTCGGTTCGACACATCCGTCTTCGGCAGGTGCATTATAGTGAGAAAGAAACTGCACTAGTCATCAACCTCACGCTCTCGTCCTGAGTTACCTTGGACCAGTGGCAAGACATAGTCAGAACGACTGGAGGTAACTCAGGATGCAGGCACTCTGGTCCCACCTTTGAGACCAGGAGTCGATTGAAATTTGTTGGATTTGATCACCCACCCTTTCCATTCATCGCTTAGAGAGGAGAGTGCCTTACCTTTCAACCACAGCGACTCCATGTAAGGATAAACCACATACTGTGTTAGATCTTCACTCCGCCATCTTTGGGAGGAAGACCAACGTCTGGTCAGGCACAACATACTGATCAGGCATGTTAGTCAGGGTCAGGCAAAATGTACTGGCCAAGATTCTCACCTTGGCTTCCTCATAGCCCGTCCTGGAAACGTGTTGTTTTCATGGCAGCCTGGCTAATGGGATGAAGGATCAATGTGATCCCCATGGTAGTGAATGACATGCAGATGAAGCCAAGCATAGCACAACCGCCAGGAGGACGTCAGTCCACCTTCAACAGCCCGCTCGGGATGTGAGTAAAATTACTGCAACCCGCCACTTAACATCCCTTTTCAGGACGTACAAAAAGTGGAAACCTACTCATTGTGGGCTTTCAAAACAACAACAACAACAACAGCATCATCAACAACAACAAAAACAACTCCGCCATCTTGAGCGACTCATAAATGATGATGATCAGATGGAAGTACAACTAAAAGTAAGGATAAATTATTGCTTACTGTATGCACACGAGACATGACCTTGTTTAGCTCGTCTTTCGTTTCATCCACAACCCTTTGTGCCAGGGAGCGAGCATTACGTTCAATGACAGCTTGTGCAGGAGCATCTCCGCGGTCGAGGATGGAGAAATTGCCAATATAACTCATACTGATGTCAGACTGGTTTCAGGCCAAAATAGTTTCTTTAACTGTGATGACTCACCCTGTATATGTCTAGACAAAAAATGTAAAAGGTTATAAATGAATTATTACAAATTGGAAAGGGACACTGAATAACAAGCGGTTGTTGCTGTTGTTTGGGAATACCCATGATGAGGAGGTTGACTCTTTTGTGCGCCCTGAAAAGGACGCTTAGTGGCCGATTGCAGTAGCTTTCCTCATATCCCGAGCACGCTGATGAAGGTGGACCAGGGTCCTTCAGGCAGTTGTGCTATGCTTGGCTTCATCTGCGTGTCACTCACTACTATGGGCACAACTTGACAATTTGTAGGGTGGCTTACTGAAGCAGATTTCCTCCTGCCAGCCCCTCCCTCCACCGGAGGTTACACGATATCTCTCCAAGCCTCATATTCTCAGCACAGCAAGGGTCATGTTGACCAATAGGTGGACACAGTCAGAAGCCTCGGCAGCGGGACATGCGGAAACAGGAAGTTTGACACGGAAAGCTTGACATAGACATTGGTCTATCACACTCCTCGTCGCCCTCATCCCAAGGCTGCGGAGTACATGGCTCCACCTGGGGAGTCTGTAGGGATTTCAGTTGACACGCTACGCATGGACAGTCTCAGCAGTTGGACATGGTAGTGGTCAATCGACGCAACGGGCCTTTGACGCCTACGCGATCATTATTATTACCAGTCAGTCAAAAATTTTACCCGTCAGCATGGCCAAAGTACAATCATGCAATTTATGTTAACACATTTAAACTAGGCGCTAATTCACCTTTATTTCTACATAACAATTTGTACCAAACCAAAATATGTTGTATTACTTACAAATTATTAATCTATTTCTTCTTAAGAAAAAATGCACTTCTTTCAGAGATATGGCGTGTGTGTCCTTGAGTATTCGGTAGTTTTAGCACTGCAGTACCATTTATCGATGGCTTTAGTAAATTTCAATTGTGGCAGTGGAGGTCCATTTAGATTGACTATCATAAACGAGCTTAAATTGGGCGAGAGTCGTTGTGCAGTAACGATTAAAAGCCTGTTTTTTTTACACGCCAAAAAAAATGTTTACTCATCACAGACAAGCACTTTTGTTAAGCCCTAACTATGGAGATCACGTCGATCCCTCACCTCGTCAGCAGCTAGGCTGCCATGAAAACAGCGCGTTTCCAGGGAGGGCTACTAGGAAGCCGAGGTGAGGGTCTTGGCCAGTATGTTCTTTCCTGATCCTGACTAACATGTCTGATCAGTATATTTTGCCTGACCAGATGTTAGTCTACCTCCCCGAATAACAAGATGGAAAAGAGTATCCCGGTCTTCAAAATGTGGGTAAACAGGAGATTGGGTCACATTTCAAGGAAAGAGAAGAAAACAAATCTGGAGGTATTGAGAACGTTCGGTGGTGAAAACAGAATTAATGATCACAATCAAGGTTAGACAGTTAAGACATGTTGGGTATCTAACGCTTTTGTTGAGTCTTCGCGATGGCTGCACTTTCTGCAATCTGAGCACCTGGGGTGATACTAGCTTATCAGGCGATACGGACTTGTGCAAGCATCTCCCAGGAGGTGCACCAATATTGAAGACTTTCAGAGACCCTTTTAAGGAGTCTGTAGCGCTTCTTCTGCCCTCCTGGTGAGCATCTGCCAGTTTTGAGCTAACCGTATAACAGCTGCTTGGGGATGTGTTTATCTGGCATGCGAACAGCATGTCCTGTCCATCGCAGCTGAGCTCATTTCAGAAGTATATGGATGCTCAACGTGTTAGTTTTGCTAAGAATTTCAGACAATTTTGTCCTGTCACCTGATCCGGAGCAGCCTTCGCAGACAGCTCAAGTGAAAACGATTGAGCTCGATTGAGCTGTCTGCTATACACTGTCCATGTCTCACAGGCATACAGCAGAGTAGATAATACCACAGAATGATACACTTTTACCTAGGTGGCAACACCAAGAAATGGAGAGGATAAATACACCAGTAATACTTCTTCTTCTTCTTCGTACGCAGTCAGACAGTTACCATTATTTTTTCGAAAAAAGCGGCGGTCATCCTGAGGCTGTCGCCACTGCCATAGAGCTTGTCTTGCAGTTCCACTGGTGATAGCCACATCTGCTCTCTCTGATCCTCGTATCTCGGGCAGTTCTGCAGCAGATGTTCAGCGGTCATTTTACCAGTACCGCACAGGCATTCGTCGGTACACCCTATCTTCAATTTGTTGAATAGGTGGTACCTCAGTCTATTGTGGCCAGTGCGAAGTCTGAAGACAACGACCTGCTCTCTTCGGTTCAACTGGTAATAGGCATCGTTTTTGGTGTAACCAGTATGTTCGGTTTCCCATTTGGTCATGTATCTGGCTTTGATAAGCCGTTTTGACTCTTCGTACGTCATACTAGTATCTGTTTGTGGTAGTCTTGCACCTTCTTTTGCCAGTCTGTCTGCCTCCTCGTTGCCTTGGATGTTGCAGTGTGATGGGACCCACTGTACCACTACCCTTTTTGGTGCGGACTGCTGGCATAGTTGACAGAGTACTGCACTTAAATCATTAAGTTCAGTATTTTTCTGTCTTTTTAGTGCTATAACTACGGCCAGGGCATCTGTAAACAGGACTATCTGACTTTCATTGCTTTCGCCTGTCAGCATTGCTTTTACTGCAGCCTTCAGTGCCTCTGCCTCCGCTCTGAAATTGAGTATTTTCCAGTTGCCACTGACAGTGTTATTTTTTTACCATTTTTTAGGCTCAGGAATACCCCTGCCCCTCCATTCTGTGTTTGTTACAGAACCGTCGGTGTATGCATGGGTCCAGTCCCTGCTTGGGTTGTTTTCCGCTATGTACCTCAGGGTTATGTCTCTTCTTTCTTTTTCAGTCTGGCTGTTCTTGTTTCCAATACCTGGTATATTTTCTACCACCTCCGGAATGATATGCTGCTTCCATGTGGGTTTGCGTACAGTAGGGATGGGCTTTGTTGTTGTTACGGTGTTCATAGGGTCTTCGCTAATCTTTGCTTTGGCTATTTCTGCAAAGTGTTTCTCCGCATTAGTTTTCCATTTCCAAATCTATTTAGTCTCTGATGCATTGGATGATCTGTCAGTCTTCTGAGTTTCTCTGCTTGCTGCTGGGCTCTGCAGTCTCTTCTGTCGGTCATGGATTGCAGATTTGTAATCTTTTCAAGTTCTACAATTGGCGTTGACTTCATGCCTCCTGTTATAACTCTCATGGCTTGGTTTTGAAGTTTGCTAATTTTATCAAAGTTCGCATTTGCTGCTGTTGTCTATGCTGCAATGCCATACTCGAGAACTGGTCTCACTCTTCCAGTGTACAGTTTCTTTAGTATTCTTTCGTCTGCTCCCCAGCTTGTGCCAGCAATTTTCCTCATGATTGCCATTCTTTGTCTGGCTCTCATTCGGTTTCTCTCGATCTGACTTTTCCATGTCATGCGCCGATCAAATGTGACTCCCAAGTAGTTTGGGTTGTCGTTTGGCCGCAGATATTTGCCGTTAACTTATTTTGGTGTTCTGTGGTTTATTTGAAAGCAAGAATATCGTACATGTTGTTTTTTCTTCATTTATTTTGATCAGCCATGATTTCGCCCACTCCTCCAACGATGTTAGGGCCTGCTGTATCCGATTGTTTGCTACGGTGAGATTTTTTTCGGAGGTCCACATAGCCAGATCGTCTGGAGCTGTGGACTCTTCTTGGTATATTCTCTATGATGTTGTTTATATACACCAGAAAAAGTGTGGGTGACAGTACTCTGTTTTGGGGTACTCCCTGCTCCAGTTGTCACCTTTTTGCTCATCTGCCCTTGTACTTGAACTCTGGCTATGTTTTCGAGGTAGTAGCTGATCCACCTGTACATTTTCCCACAAACTTTACTTCTTCGTAGCTTGACTTTAAGTCCCTCTTTCCAGACCTTGTCAAATGCATTCTCTAAATCCACCCAAACCGCTACTGTATGATTTTTCTCCTGGTAAGCATCCTCTATTTCCTGGGCTATGAGAGTGATCTAGTAAGTGGATCTGTGCTGTCTAAAACCTGCTGCTTGCTGTGGAATTAATATGTGTTTTTCTTCCAGGTGCCACATCAGTCTGATGTTTATCATACGCTCCAACAGTTTTCCTACATAGCTCAGTAGACTGATAGGCCTGTATCCATTTGGATCTGTTCTATCTTTTTCTTTCTTTGGTACTGGTATAAGTACAGCATCTTTCCATGCCTGCAATACAATTCCCCTTTTCCAGCTTTGGTTCAGGACTGCCAGTAGCTTCCGCTTTGCTGTTTGGCCCAACCCCATCAGCATTTCATTTGTTATCCCATCTTTTGCAGGCAATTTCTTTTTCTTTAAAGTTCTCATGGCCTCATTCATTTCATTCATCGTTAGTTTTGCCGTCATGTGCTCCTCTGGTGCCATATTGATGTTGTTGTGGCTCTTTTGTTCTTCACTTATATTTGTATGCCTGTCTGTAGGGACATCGATGTGTTTTGCTCTGGCATAATGTTCTACTTGTGGGTTCAAATCCTGTGCAATTTCTAGTTATGCCAATTGTTTTTTCATTGTCAGAAGATTTGTCAGCAACTTGACTTCCATTGACTGGCTTTTGTCAAGCTGGGGGAGGAAGACTAATGTCTGGTCAAGCCCAACATACTGATCAGACATGTTAGTCAGGGTCAGGCAAAATATACTGGCTCACCTCGGCTTCCTCGCAGCCCTCCCTGGAAACGGGCTGTTTTCATGGCAGCCTGGCTAACAAGGTGAGAGATCGATATAATCCCCTAAGTATTGAGTGACTCGCAGATGAAGTAAAGCATAGCACAACCCCCTGAAGGACCCGGGTCCACCTTTATCAGCACGCTCGGGATGTGAGGAAAGCTACAACAACTCGCCACTTAACATCTTTTTTAGGGCGCACAAACAGGTAATCCTACTGATAGTGGGCATTCAACAACAACAATTTCAGGTTGTGTCAAATCTCTTGTTTGTACTGGATCCTCGAAATTCTGGCCAGCATTACTAAGTACTAGTATTTTTATTTTATGTTGCAGTTTCTATCGTTTCTTTTTTGTTTTTCCAAGTCTTCCTCCTTACCTATTCTACCATGGAAGTTAAATTAATTTAACTTAACGCCTTTATACTGGTTTAGAAGACTCTGCAGAGTCTGTATACATGCAGTTTTCTTTATTTATATTACCCTGCTCTAAAAGCTATGCGCATCCAATTTATTCTTAAATGCATTTATTGTCTCTGCCTTCAAAGTGTGCCGACTTGCTGCTTTTTTTCAAAGAATAGATTATTCAACCATTTTATTGGCCCTGCCATTTACAACAACGTCCAGTTGTATGAGATTATTATACTGAGCCTTCCCAAGCATGACAGGGCATGCCAGTTTGTAATATTTGTTAAATAATTAATTCTGTTCAACTTTTCATTTTATATGATCAAATGTCTTATTTTCTCGCCTTTATGTATAATCCCTAGCTAAATTCACCGCACACGGTACGTAAATGCGTGAATCGATGCGTGAACTAAATTAACAGCGAGACCATTCTTCTGATTCACGTTCATAATTTCATGCATGTTGTCATTGTGATTTTCGTAACTTCGTAAGTAAGTGTGCGTTTTCTTGAGAAGAACTTTACGCACAACTGAAGACAACTGTGTTAAACATTATTCTCCTTATTAAAGTTTGAAAGAAATCTTCACTGCTGCTACATAATTTTTTATACACATTATGTGGGGCTCTATAGCAGTAATGAAACTACAGGACAAACTTTGAAAACTTTGCTCATCGATTTTTAACAATACGTACCACCATTTTGCCGGAATCAATAAAATCACGTGACGTGTTGCCTGGCAACAAGACACTTACCTCAGGGGTCTTCAACTAGATTCAGCCTCATGCACCTTTTTCACGTTGAATAAATTGAAAATGAGAATTGTCAAGTGTTATGTATACTCGTCACTACTTTATGGCGCAGAAACACGGACAATGAATAGCACGTTGGAAATAAGTATTAAAGCCTTCGAAAGGTGGGTATATAGAAGATTGGGTCGCATTTCTTGGAAAGAGAAAAAAACAAATTTGGAGGTATTGAAAAAGTTGAGGGTGAAAAGAGAATTAATGACCGAAATCGGGGTTAGATAGTTAAGATATTTTGGCCATATAACGAAAGATTATTTTGCTGAAGACCATACTAGGGGGTAGGGGGGAAGGCAGTCGTTTAAGATGCAGAAAGCTTTATAAGTGGGTGGATACTTACTTTCTTACTTTCCGTGTCCAAGCACCACGTCATACAGTATGCATTCGGTATTCAGAGACATGGATTGTCCTGTAATTTGCCTCCAGCATGTCACACCTATTGCATGTTTCCTGGAGGTTGGGGCAGGTCATCAGGTGGTCTGAGTCATGTATTGCGCCACAGTCACATGTGTCATCATCTGTGTATCCCCATCATTTCATATTCCTCTTGCACCGTGTTACTCCAGTTCAGAGTCTGTTCAATGACTTCCATGTTGTGTATGGTAGATGATGTCCGGGGGCAGGTTCCTCTCGAAGTTCCATCTCTGGAGCCTGCATCAATTCATGACATCTCTCGATTCGGCGAATTCCAACATCTGTTTGTATCGGCTTTGTTTTAGGAAGCTATGCCTAGATTTGAGCCTTGTGCTTTGTACCTCATGTCCAAACACTGGGTGTCTTGAGCCATGCTCCTGTTTTTCTCGTTCGATTTCTGCTGTGATGGGTCTTCGGATCTCTGGTGGTGCTATGCCAATTATGGAGTCATCATCAACATCTTCTATCCATTTGTGTCGATAAACGTCGTGGAGAGGTGTAGTTTTCTGTCGTGTGCCATCTTTGTCGCTGATGTTGTTGTCTTTCCGTGTTTCTTCAGTGTCTCACTGACACGGTCTATCCATCTTATACCTGGTCTGCCACTTGCTCTGTGGCCCTGATGTCTGGTATTGTAGTTACGAGCAGCTGGTAACTTTGGCTGCATTCTTGTCAGGTGTCGAACCATTTTATTCTCTGCCTTTCCATGTACTCCATGCGCGGTGTTTTGCATCCACAGTCCAGCCTTGTGATATCGACAACCTTTCTACAGCACCTCCCTTCAGCATACCATGATTTCTCTTTCTTGTGCGTTAGTGAAAGTCCATGTCTGACTCTGGTAGCATAGAGTTGGTATAAACATATTATTTATCATCTGTCGCTTTGTCTTCATTTGGATGTGGTTGCTTGTGTCTATGGGTTGGTCATTAGTATATATGTTTTATAGCATGTGTGCTAGGACACTTCCTTGTGTCTGTGTCAATGGACTGGTCATTTGTATATGTTTTATAGCATCTGGCAAAGATGGCGCTGTAACTGGCTGCGAGTCTACATTTCTCTACTGTTTTGGATCATTATGGATGCAGCCAGACCACGGATTTGCCTGGAATTCACACTAGTCGACGACTTACACTTGTGTTCGCGGATACGTGGAATTGTTTTCCGTCTGGACTTGTTATTTCGTGTTGTTTTTTTTTGGTGATTTCTTCCATCCGTTTATCCTGGTCTGGACGCCGGCTGAATGGCGGTACGCTTAAACTAGTTATACCTGTGTCGTATCTCACGGGTTAGTTCTGCCGGTTCACCTTCACGAATATGGCGTGTGGGAATTGTAGATGCTACTATGATGAACTGAATACAGCTGGAGAGAGATGCCAGACTCACTCACACGCTGAGTGTTGTCCATACGACCTCTTGTGGTTATCGAAAAGGCACGACAAACTGCAATAGATGCCTTCCCACCTTTCTACCCTGCGGGTTACATGTTTACGGAAAGGCTTCGGCGGTAACCATGAGGCAAAATCTGCATCCTATGATATCTCCAGTCGTCTCGATGAATGTCTTGCCACTGGCAAAAGGTAGCTTAGGCTCTGTGAGTGAAGTTGACAAAAGGCTCAGTTTCTTCCTCACTTTAATCCAAATCTCGACGCAAGTCGCCCATTTCAGCGGACACAGCAAGAGATACGACTGTCCACACGGCTGAACAAAGAGAGTGGTCTTCATCACTTGTGATGGACAAAACTGCAAGCTAGGACACTTCCTTGTGTCTATGGGTTGGTCATTAGTATATATGTAATATATCATGTGTGCTAGGACAATTCCTTGTGTCTATGGGTTGGTCATTAGTATATATGTAATATATCATGTGTGCTAGGACAATTCCTTGTGACTATGGGTTGGTCATTAGTATATATGTAATATATCATGTGTGCTAGGACAATTCCTTGTGTCTATGGGTTGGTCATTAGTATATATGTAATATATCATGTGTGCTAGGACAATTCCTTGTGTCTATGGGTTGGTCATTAGTATATATGTAATATATCATGTGTGCTAGGACAATTCCTTGTGTCTATGGGTTGGTCATTAGTATATATGTAATATATCATGTGTGCTAGGACAATTCCTTGTACCAGGCCATTGTTTTGGTTTCGACACCTGCTCCCTTTATCACAAAAGCAATTAATACCATCAGGGGATGGACTGTTAAAAGCTTGTCAGATTACACCATTACGGCAAGAGATGGAGTACACTGGAGATACATTGCAGTAGACCTTCGATGCAAAGATGGCATTACAACTGCACTGATATTTAAATTGAACTCCTGTATTTCTGTTGGATAAACAATAGACTTGAGACAAATGGCATTAGCTTGTCGTATTATAATTTTTGGATCACATGTGATGAAGACCAGTCGCTTTGTTCAGCCGTGTGGACCGTCTTTTCTCTTGATGTGTCCACTGAAATTGGTGGTTTGCCCTGTGATTTGGATTAAAGTGAGAACGAAACTGCATCTTTCGTCAACCTCATTCTCTGGTCATGATCTACCCTTGGCCAGTGGAAAGATAATGTCGAGACGACTGCGTATAGCACAGGATGCAAATTTTTCCTCAGGGTTTACTCCCGAAACTCTTCTTGTAAACAGGTATCCCGCAAGGCAGCGAACGATGATGACATCTTTTGTGTGTCGTACCTTTTCCATAACCACAAGAGGTCGTAGGCGCATCTCTCCCGGACCGTGTTCTAGTCCAATATAATCGTGTCTAAATTTCAGTCACACCAAAACCGACGCTGTTTGCAACCAGGGCGAAGGGCGCCAATCTCGCGAAATTCAGTCTGTCTTTTTCAGAGTTTCAATACCGCCGTTGAGTTTCTAAGGGAGTCGGTGGGAGCCCTATCAGTCTCCTCTGATCTGTATGTTGGGGGCATTACTGGAGTACGTGTGCTGCTGTCATGTCTGCCAGGCCGCAGTAACACATGTTGGTGGTACATATCTTGAATCTGGTTTACAGTTTGTCTCATTCTGGTGTGGCCAGTTCGGAGTCACTTCATAGCGTAAGTCTGATGCTTGTCGCCATCTTCACATGTAATGGGCAATTATCAGCGGGGTGCCGTCAATTGGCTAGTAGGGCTAGGCTGTCGCCCCTGAAATCGTCAAGGAAATGGTGGACGGTCGACTCCCACAAGTCTCAAGCGACCCCTGGTCTCACGTATTGTACGACCTGAATGTCTGCATTTTGAGAAACTTTCAGTCGTCTTGATTCTATATCTTGCCACTGGTTCGCCGTAACTCGGGACGAGAGAGTGAGATTGATGTCCAACGCAGCTTCTTTCTCACTGTAATCCAAATTCAGCGCAAGTTATATCTTTAGGACGAGGACAGTATGGTGATGTCGGCATCTTCGCTTGCGATGGGCAACTAACTTACTTACTTAGGACTAGGCTAGCCACTTGGAAGAGTGTGTGTGTGTGTGTGTGTGTGTGTGTGTGTGTGTGTGTGTGTGTGTGTGTGGTTTAAAGGCACGGGACATAACTCTAACATACCGCGAATCAAATCTGCAGACCGATTCAAGTGGTGATCCACCCTGAATGGCCACCTCCAGCTTTGGGGAACATAAGCTCTCGCAGCGCGGCGACGTGAAAAGACAACGCCGCAAGGAGATAGAAAACCAAAAACTCAGTAGAGAGCTACCCCTCGCCCAGCCTTGCTCCACTCTCACATCGCCACGCTCTTTTCAAGGTCGCATAATTTTATGGTCATTCATGACTGAAATGGGCTACTGTAGTCAGTGATTTCAGTGCTAATGTATTGATCTGAAACCTGCTCTGCTTAAAAAAGGATATCTCAAGACTGGAGTTCTTTCATATAATTAACATAACTTAACTTAACGTTTTTATACTGGCTTAGAAGACTCTGCAGAGTCTGTATACAACCAGTTTCATTTACATCACCTCGCTCTAAAAGCTATGCGCATCCAATTTATTCTTAAATCTATTAACTGTCACTGCCTCTACTACCTCCCGTGGCAATGCATTCCAAGCATTCACCACTCTCTGACTAAAAAAAATATTTCCTAATATCTAATCTGGACCTCTCTTTAGTCAACTTGTATCTATGTCCTCCTGTCCTTGTGAGTGGCTGTATTTTTAAAAAAACGTGTTATAGTATGTGATATTTTAGGCTGGTTTTTCTGAGTCTTTCCTCATAACTGTAATTCGGGAATCCCACTATCAGCTCTGTTGCCCTTTTTTGTATTCTTTCTAGCATGTTTATTTCCCCTCTATAAGGACTCCACACCTGTACACAGTACTCCAATCTAGGTCTAACTAAAGCTTTATACAGTTTGACGATCACTTCCTTGCTCCAATGTTTAATATTTCTTTGTATCATATCTAACATTGCATTTGCCTTTTTCACTGCTACCTGGACTTTCTCCCTCATCTTACCTGTATGGTCTATTATAACCCCTAGGTCCCTTTCCTTATCTATCTTTCTAATATTTTTCTCTCCCATTCTGCAAGTATGTTCCATATTGGATCTACCCATGTGGATAACTGTACATGCATCTACATTAAACTCCATTTACCAGCTTACAGACCATTCTTGAATTTCACCTAAATTCGACCTCAAGAAACCTACTTCTGCTCTAGATGAGACACTAATGCATAGTTTTGTGTCATCAGCAACTTTTTCAATCATGGATCCCATATCAATGTTCAAATCATTTATCTATCAAGAACAAAATTGGTCCCAATACCAAGCCCTGTGGCACTCCACTTTTCACTTCACACCACTCAAAGTACTCCTTATTATATGCGCAATCAGCGGTGTATTCTTCAAATTCTCGTACGTAATGCCAAGGTCTCCACTATGACTAACCTCCCAACTGTATCAGAAGTCCTGGACCGTCGCCGCCTTTCCCTGTTTGAACATGTCGTCCGACTGGATCAGGAAGTCCCAGCTCACCAGCTCCTTCTCACTGCAGTTCAAAGTGCTAAGGGTACCCAACCAGCGGGCGGGAAGCGCAGGAGAGGCCGTCCCCGGAACACATGGCTTCAACAGATAGCAACTCCCCCCCCCCCCACCCCGCTATAGACGAGGTCTGACAGAGGGCCCTCATGACTGGTCATTGAGGCGTCCGACCGACGCAACGGGCCTCAGATGCCTAGGCGAAAATTATTATTATTATAGTCTGTAATGACTAAAGGGGCGACTATAGTCCTTCATGGATGACAGAGGCTACTATAGTTAGTCATGGATGGCAGGGGCTACTATAGTTAGTCATGGATGTCAGGGGCTACTATAGTTAGTCATGGATGGCAGGGGCTACTATAGTTAGTCATGGATGGCAGGGGCTACTATAGTTAGTCATGGATGACAGAGACTACTATAGTTAGTCATGGATGGCAGGGGCTACTATAGTTAGTCATGGATGGCAGGGGCTACTATAGTTAGTCATGGATGGCAGGGGTTACTATAGTTAGTCATGGATGACAGAGGCTACTATAGTTAGTCATGGATGGCAGGGGCTACTATAGTTAGTCATCGATGGCAGGGGCTACTATAGTTAGTCATGGATGGCAGGGGCTACTATAGTCATGGATGGCAGGGGCTACTATAGTTAGTCATGGATGGCAGGGGCTACTATAGTTAGTCATGGATGGCAGGGGCTACTATAGTTAGTCATGGATGACAGAGGCTACTATAGTTAGTCATGGATGGCAGGGGCTACTATAGTTAGTCATGGATGGCAGGGGCTACTATAGTTAGTCATGGATGGCAGGGGTTACTATAGTTAGTCATGGATGACAGAGGCTACTATAGTTAGTCATGGATGGCAGGGGCTACTATAGTTAGTCATGGATGGCAGGGGCTACTATAGTTAGTCATGGATGGCAGGGGCTACTATAGTCATGGATGGCAGGGGCTACTATAGTTAGTCATGGATGGCAGAGGCTACTATAGTCATTCATGGATGGCAGAGGCTACTATAGTCATTCATGGATGACAGAGGCTACTATAGTTAGTCATGGATGACAGAGGCTACTATAGTCATTCATGGATGACAGAGGCTACTATAGTCATTCATGGATGACAGAGGCTACTATAGTCATTCATGGATGACAGAGGCTACTATAGTTAGTCATGGATGGCAGAGGCTACTATAGTCATTTATGGATGACAGAGGCTACTATAATTAGTCATGGATGGCAGAGGTTACTATAGTTAGTCATGGATGGCAGAGGTTACTATAGTTAGTCATGGATGACAGAGGCTACTATAGTTAGTCATGGATGGCAGGGGCTACTATAGTTAGTCATGGATGTCAGGGGCTACTATAGTTAGTCATGGGTGGCAGGGGCTACTATAGTCATGGATGGCAGGGGCTACTATAGTTAGTCATGGATGACAGGGGCTACTATAGTTAGTCATGGATGGCAGGGGCTACTATAGTCATAGATAGCAGGTGCTACTATAGTTAGTCATGGATGGCAGGGGCTACTATAGTTAGTCATGGATGGCAGGGGCTACTATAGTTAGTCATGGATGGCAGGGGCTACTATAGTTAGTCATGGATGGCAGGGGCTACTATAGTCATGGATGGCAGGGGCTACTATAGTTAGTCATGGATGGCAGAGGCTACTATAGTTAGTCATGGATTACAGGGGCTACTATAGTCATTTATGGATGACAGAGGCTACTATAGTCATTCATGGATGACAGAGGCTACTATAGTTAGTCATAACTGAAATAGGCTGCTATAGTTAGTCAGAAATAGGCTGCTATAGTTAGGCATAACTTAAATAGGCTGCTATAGTTAGTCAGAATTGAAAAGGGACTAATATAGTCAGAACTGAAAAGGGACTAATATGGTCAGAACTGAAAAGGGACTAATATAGTCAGAACTGAAAAGGAACTACTATAGTCAGAACTGAAAAGGGACTAATATAGTCAGAACTGAAAAGGAACTACTATAGTCAGAACTGAAAATGGACTAATATAGTCAGAACTGAAAAGGGACTAATATAGTCAGAACTGAAAAGGGACTAATATAGCCAGAACTGAAAATGGACTAATATAGTCAGAACTGAAAAGGGACTAATATAGTCAGAACTGAAAATGGACTAATATAGCTAGTCTTGACTGAAATAGGCTGCTATAGTTAGTCGTAACTGAAATAGGCTGCTATAATTAGTCGTAACTGAAATAGGCTGCTATAGTTAGTCGTAACTGAAATAGGCTGCTATAGTTAGTCGTAACTGAAATAGGCTGCTATAGTTAGTCGTAACTGAAATAGGCTGCTATAGTTAGTCGTAACTGAAATAGGCTGCTATAGTTAGTCGTAACTGAAAAGGTGCTGTTACAGTCCGAACTGAACGAGGCTGCAACTATGTTCTCATTCCCAATCTCCTCTGAACTTCTGTATTTGTTTGCTTGCCTTTCCACGAAACATTTCAAGTGTCTATGTTTTCCTGCATTTTTTTGGGCGATTACCAAAACTTCTAGACAAAGAATCGAATCATTCTAGTCAAAATGTTACAGAAAGATCCTCAGAATACCATGGACAGAGAAACAAAAATTGTAGACATTCGGCAAGAGTTGAGCATAGAGGAGAACTGGTTTATCAATTCCATTTTGGCTGAAAAATGCAAATACTTTGGTCACATCAAGAGACACAACGGTCTTGAGAGAACAGTGATGGAAGGTATGGTGCCAGTCAAAAGAGGAGGGGGTAGACCAAGAAGACGATGGCACCAAGATATCCAGGAATGCCTGGGTATGACTGTGGCGGAGGCTGGAGTTTTGGCAAGGGAACGAGTTTCTTTCAGACAGACTGTGATGGGAGCGACGTTCTTCAAAGGACATGCTACGTGATGTTTTCCTGCAACTGCTTGTCCATCGTCTACATTTCCTCGTCGAGTTTTTAGTTTATTCGCTTATTTTCCTGGATGTCAATATATTTCTCATGTTTGTCTAAACGGAGCACGATGTGAGAGAAAAAAGAGATATTTAGATAAGAGATAAAAGATTAAAAGGCGAGAACGATGCAGAAGAACAGACAGCCAGTGTCTGCCACACATGAAAAAGGAAGTTGCTAATTTTTTCCCTACGTTTTTCGTGTGTGTTTGTTTTGTTATTTAATTTTTGAGTGTTTATATTTTGCAAATTGAATCGTCATATACAATAACAGCAGCCAAAGTCTGAACTCTGGAGCAGCGCTCGCTAAATAGCAGGTAACCCCAAAAAGGGCTTACCTCCACGCGAAATCGGAGGCATATGAAAGTATCGCTTCTATATGGTAGATAAATGTGTCCACAACGCCCTACTTACGCTAAACAGGAAGTAAAGTGGACTGGGAATTAAAACAAGGAACATAAATAACACACCACTCAAATGTACGTGATTTCGACAAGACTCTGACATAGATATACAGAACACACTTCCGGAGTCACCTCATACACGCCCTGTAGATGCATGTGCTACTATGCTTTGTTCTGAAGACTCCGTCATGGTGGATTGAAAATGATGATGGTGGAATCCCCCACGAACAGGAGATTCTAGACAGAGTTTGGTCTTAAGATCAACACTAGGAACACGGAGGTACTCTCCCAGCCTGCTCCGAGGAGTTGTACATCGAACCAAATATTACTGCGCAGAACCAACGTCTCCAGGCAGTCGCTAGCTTCACCTACCTAGGCAGTACCTTCACCAGATATAAATTATTTGGACAAATACGATCCTGCACGGAAAGGTGCAAGACAGACAACGAAGAAGGGGTGGGAGGACAACATAAAAGAATGGACCAATCTCCGACCAGAAGAGGCACAGGCAGCGGCCGTTGACAGAGAAGGGTGGCGTGGTGTTGTGAGGATGTCTTCATGTGTGTCTCAACGACCTCGCTGGTTACGAGATGACTGGACCTGACCTATCTGAATATCTTTCTTTTTTCTCTCTCACAAAGAACTGCTGCATTGACCCTGATAATTGACAGAACATTGCTGCTCATCGCTCTGTCTGGCGTAGTCAAATCTCTTCTGGCACGGCACATATGCAGCAGACAAGAATCAAGGTAGCTGTGCGGAGACCAATGGCATGAAAGGCAAGAGACGAGTTGCCTCCATCTGACGGTCAGACAATGCTTCTCTGTCCTCAGTGCGACAGACGCTTCCGGGCTCGGATTGGTTTGATTAGCCACCTCCGAACCCACTCGAGGATTGACAGATGACAATGTGGTCCTCTTTGATTGGTTTGATCAGCGACCCCCGAACCCACTCCAGGATTGACAGATGACAATGTGGTCCTCTTTTCAATTGGTTTGATCAGCGACCCACGAACCCACTCCAGGATTGACAGATGACAATGTGGTCCTCTTCGATTGGTTTGATCAGCGACCCACGAACCCACTCCAGGATTGACAGATGACAATGTGATCCTCTTCGGAAACGATGGACAAACAACAACAATACTTCTGCAAATAGCTGAGCTAAGATGGACGGGGCATGTTGATTGCATGTCAGATGAGCGCATCTACAAGCAGCTGTTATACGGTGAGCTTACAGCAGGCAGGCAGACTTCCACCAAGGCGGCAGAAAAGACGCTACAGAGACTTCTTGAAAGTGTCTTTGAAAAACGTGAATATTGATGTCACCTCCTGGGAGTTGCTTGCACAAGACAGTACCACCTGGCGAGCTAGTATCACCGACGGTGCTCAGATCGCAGAGAGTATAGCCAGCACGGAGGCTCATCGAAATCGTGCTGTCGAAGAAGAAAAAAAAAAAGAAGAAGAAGAAGAAGAAGAAGAAAAAAAAAAATAATAAGAAGAAGAAGAAGAACAAAAACAAGAACACGAGCAAGAAGAAAAATAAGAAGAAAAAGAAGAAGAAGAAGAAGAAGAAAAAGAAGAAGAAGAAAAAGGAGAAGAAGAAGAAAAAGAACAAGAAAAAGACCAAGAAGAAAATTAAGGAGAGGGAGAAAAAAGAAGAAGAAGAACGAGGACGTAGAGAGACAGGAGGAGAAGTAGAAAAAGAAGAAGAAGACGAAGAGGAAGAGGAAGAAGTAGAAGAACACTGACGCAGAGAGATGAGGAGAAGAAGAAAAGGAAGGAGAAGAAGAAACAGAAGAAGTCGAAAAAGATGAAGAAGAAGAAGAAGTAGAAAAAGAAGAACAAGAAGATAAAGAAGAAGAAGAAGAAGAAAAAGAACATAAACAGGTCGCCCTCGTAGATTCTGTGTACAAAATGGCATCTCTCAAGGTTAAAGAGAAGTTAATTAAAATATGAGAAATAGAAGTCCACACATACGAACAACGGTCGTGGCAGCTTAAATAAAAGCTTGTAAAAAACAAAACAAGGGTCCTAGAATGAGGCCCCTATCACTAGAAAGCTGCCCTCACAATCCTCAGGCCCTTGCCAACCTATTCGGAAATGCAGCACTGATTCGACACCGTTATCCTCGCAGCGGAGAGCTTTCGATGCCTCGAACTGCACTACAGCTAGGAGGAACCCCACCCATATTCTCAAGCATGCCTTGAGATGTGAATACAGCTATTCTAACGTTGTTAGGAGCTTACACAACGCGTGTACATTAGACATTGGTTTCCTCGGGAAATCAGCTACGGTTGGTTGGTTATTGTTCAGGTACTTGTGGGTCACTTCCTTTTAGCCCAATGCCATATGGTGGTATTAGCGAGTGTTTGTGGGCTGTTTAGTTGGATACAAAGTATTTCATTTTGTTTGGCCTCGAAGGAAGAAGCTCTTTCCTAACACCATCAAGCGCTAGGTACTAAAAAAAATGACGTTTAACAGTTTCATAGGGATGTGTGCACGGCCAGAACTCTGGAGTATGTTCTGGTTAAATTATGTCCAAGTTACTGTTAAGTTGTATGTGTTGAGTGCGAAGTCGGAAAAAGGTGCTTTAATCTCCTTTTCATGAGGCTGATGTTGTCTTTGGGATTTGGGATGACCACATGTATGTAAAAATCTCTCCCAGTATTTCCCCACCATGATGGAGTTTTTTGGGGCGTGCAGTAACTTTGGTCTCACAATCAACACTAGAAAAACTGAGGTACTCTCATAGGAGAGAGTCGTACTTTGAACTAAACATTACCGATCAGAGCCGACGTCTCCAGGCAGTCGATAGCTTTACCGACCTCGGCATTATCTCATTGCAGAAGCGGAAATCGACTTTGAAGTTACCCACAGGATTGTAAAGGTGAGCTCTGCATTTTGGGAATCTGCAAGCAAACGTTTAGAGTCGATATGGTATCAGTGTCGTCACCAAGGTTAAAGTGTATCCTGCTATAGTGTTATCCACTCTGCCGCAAGGCTGTGAAACATGGGCAGTGCATAACAGTCACGTCAGACAGCTAAACCGTTTTCACTTAAGATTTCTGCGTAGCCTGTTCAGACAGCACAGTATGCCTAACTCTGAAATTCTTGGAATGTTGAACATGTAGAGCATCCATACGTTTCTAGAAAACGCTCAGTGAGGATGACCAGGACATGTTGTTTGTATGCCCGATAAGAGTATCACAAAGCAGCTGTTATTCAGTGAGCTCAAACAGATGGTTCTGCAACAAACACACAACACAGAATGGAGAGGAAGGGTATTCCTGAGCCTAGCAAACGGTAGACATATAACACTGTCAGTGGCAACTGGAAAATTCTCAAGCAATTTCAGAGCGGAGGCAGCGGAATTAAAGGCTGCAGTAGAAGCAATGCTGACAGACGAAAATATTGAAAGCCAGATAGCCCTGTTTACATATATACTGTCCGTGAATCACTAAAACGCAAGAACAAAATACAGAACAATGGCTTAAGAGCAGTACTCTGTCAACTATGCCAGCAGTCTTCACCCAAAAGAGTAGTGGTACAGTGGGTCCCATCCCATTGTAACATTCAAGGCAACGAGGAGGCAGACAGACTAGCAAAAGAAGGTGGAAGGCTACCACAACCAGATTCTAGTGTAACCTACGAAGAGTCCAAAAGGTTTATTAGGGCCAGATGCATGGCCAAATGGAAAACAGAGCATACTGGCTACACAAAAGATGATGCTTATTTCCAGTTAAACAGAAGAGAGCAGGTGGTGGTCTTCAGAGTCCACACAGGCTACAACAGACTGAGGTACCATCTATTCTATAAACTGAAGATAGGTATTACTGACAAATGCACCTGTGGTACAGGGAAAATTACCGCTGAACATTTGCTGCAAAACTGCCCGACATACGAGAACCAGAGAAAGCACATGTGGCCATCACCAGTGGCAACACTAGACAAGCTCTATGGCAGTGTCGACAGCCTCAGGATGACAGCTGCTTTCTTCGAACAAATTCTAGTTGACGTCTGATAGCGTACGAAGAAGAAGAAGAAGAAGAAGAAGAAGAAGAAGAAGAAGAAGAAGAAGAAGAAACAGACAGACCCTCATTAGAAAGACAGAAGGTACACTGCAGAGACTCCTTGAAAGTGTCCCAGAAATGCCTCAGCACTTATGTCACCTCCAAGGGAGTGGCTTGCACAGAACCACTTGCATCACACAATGTGCTCAGATCGTAGAGGGTAAACCCATCGCCGAGGCTCAGAGAAAGCGTTTCCGCCAGAAAGAAAAAAAAACACGCCCATTCCACAGGCGACTCCTCACAAGTGCCCCAGATGCGACAAAGTCTGCCGTGCCAGGATTGGTTTTTATCGCCATATCTTCTTCTTCTTCTTCTTCTTCTTCTTCGAACGCTGTCAGGCGTCAACTTGAATTTGTTCGAAGAAAGCAGCTATCATCCTGAGGCTGTCGACACTACCATAGAGCTTGTCTAGTGTTGCCACTCGTGATGGCCACATGTGCATTCTCTGGTCCTCGTATGTCGGGCAATTTTGCAGCAAATGTTCAGCGGCCAACTATTGTTGGTCGAATGTTTGTGTGGTCGTGTAACTCTTGGCGACATTTCTAGTCACTCAAACGCACCTGGCAATGACCAGTTATACAGAATGGATAAAACGGGATCAAGTCAAGGACACACATACACACCAACAACCCTGTACATAGTCAAACAATTAGAGAAGACTGTGAACAAAAATGGCTTGCCTGAATTGATGGGGAATTCTGGGAGAAAAATCTACAAACATATGACCCTTCCAAATACTGGGAGAGAAATCTACAAACATATGACCATCCCAAATACTGGGAGATAAATCTACAAACATATGACCATCCCAAATACTGGGAGAGAAATCTACAAACATATGACCCTCCCAAATATTGGGAGAGAAATCGACAAACATATAACCATCCCAAATATTGGGAGAGAAATCTACAAACACATGACCATCCCAAATACTGGGAGAGAAATCTACAAACATATGACCATCCCAAATATTGGGAGAGAAATCGACAAACATATAACCATCCCAAATACTGGGAGATAAATCTACAAACATATGACCATCCCAAATATTGGGAGAGAAATCTACAAACATATGACCATCCCAAATACTGGGAGAGAAATCTACAAACATATGACCATCCCAAATACTGGGAGAGAAATCTACAAACATATAACCATCCCAAATATTGGGAGAGAAATCTACAAACATATGACCATCCCAAATACTGGGAGAGAAATCTACAAACATATGACCATCCCAAATACTGGGAGAGAAATCTACAAACATATGACCATCCCAAATACTGGGAGAGAAATCTACAAACATATGACCATCCAAAATACTGGGAGAGAAATCTACAAACATATGACCATCCCAAATACTGGGAGAGAAATCTACAAACATATGACCATCCCAAATACTAGGAGATAAATCTACAAACATATGACCATCCCAAATATTGGGAGAGAAATCTACAAACATATGACCATCCCAAATACTGGGAGAGAAATCTACAAACATATGACCATCCCAAATACTGGGAGAGAAATCTACAAACATATGACCATCCCAAATATTGGGAGAGAAATCTACAAACATATGACCATCCCAAATACTGGGAGAGAAATCTACAAACATATGACCATCCCAAATACTGGGAGAGAAATCTACAAACATATGACCAACCCAAATACTGGGAGAGAAATCTATAAACATATGACCATCCCAAATACTGGGAGAGAAATCTACAAACATATGACCATCCCAAATACTGGGAGAGAAATCTACAAACATATGACCATCCCAAATATTGGGAGAGAAATCTACAAACATATGACCATCCCAAATACTGGGAGAGAAATCTACAAACATATGACCATCCCAAATACTGGGAGATAAATCTACAAACATATGACCATCCCAAATACTAGGAGATAAATCTACAAACATATGACCATCCCAAATATTGGCAGAGAAATCGACAAACATATAACCATCCCAAATACTGGGAGATAAATCTACAAACATATGACCATCCCAAATATTGGGAGAGAAATCTAAAAACATATGACCATCCCAAATATTGGGAGAGAAATCTACAAACATATGACCATCCCAAATACTGGGAGAGAAATCTACAAACATATGACCATCCCAAATACTGGGAGATAAATCTACAAACATATGACCATCCCAAATACTGGGAGATAAATCTACAAACATATGACCATCCCAAATACTGGGAGAGAAATCTACAAACATATGACCATCCCAAATACTGGGAGAGAAATCTACAAACATATAACCATCCCAAATACTGGGAGAGAAATCTACAAACATATGACCATCCCAAATATTGGGAGAGAAATCTACAAACATATGACCATCCCAAATACTGGGAGAGAAATCTACAAACATATGACCATCCCAAATATTGGGAGAGAAATCTACAAACATATGACCATCCCAAATACTGGGAGAGAAATCTACAAACATATGACCATCCCAAATACTGGGAGATAAATCTACAAACATATAACCATCCCAAATACTGGGAGAGAAATCTACAAACATATGACCATCCCAAATACTGGGAGATAAATCTACAAACATATGACCATCCCAAATACTGGGAGAGAAATCTACAAACATATGACCATCCCAAATACTGGGAGAGAAATCTACAAACATATGACCATCCCAAATACTGGGAGATAAATCTACAAACATATGACCATCCCAAATATTGGGAGATAAATCTACAAACATATGACCATCCCAAATATTGGGAGAGAAATCTACAAACATATGACCATCCCAAATATTGGAAGAGAAATCTACAAACATATGACCATCCCAAATACTGGGAGAGAAATCTACAAACATATGACCATCCCAAATACTGGGAGAGAAATCTACAAACATATGACCATCCCAAATACTGGGAGATAAATCTACAAACATATGACCATCCCAAATACTGGGAGAGAAATCTACAAACATATGACCATCCCAAATACTGGGAGAGAAATCTACAAACATATGACCATCTCAAATCCCAAATACAACATCAACCTCATGAAATAGAAAAATTACAGCCCCATTATCCGACTTACAATAGTAGACATAGAGGTCTTAATCCTTCAAGGAAGTAGATTTACGATAGTATACATAGAGGTCTTAATCCTTCAAGGAAGTAGATTTACGATAGTAGACATAGAGGTCTTAATCCTTCAAGGAAGTAGATTTACGATAGTAGACATAGAGGTCTTAATCCTGCAAGCAAGTAGATTTACGTAAGTAGACATAGAGGTCTTAATCCTTCAAGGAAGTAGATTTACGATAGTAGACATAGAGGTCTCAATCCTTCAAGGAAGTTCAGATTTACGATAGTCGACATAGAGTCTACAAGGACGTGTGGATTTATGATGGCAGACTTTGAGATCTCCAGCTATCAAGCTGGTTTAGAAGACTCTGCAGAATCTATATACAACCAGTTTCATTTATATTTCCTTGCTCTAAAAGCTATGTGTATCCAATATATCATTGAATGTATTAATTGTCCTTGCCACCACTACTTCCTGTGGAAATGAATTCCAAGCATTCACCACTCTCTGACTAAACAAATATTTCCAAACAACTAATCTGGTCCTTTGTTTAGTTAAATTGTAGCTATGCCTTCTTGTTCTTGTAGGTGGTTGTATTTTGAGAAAAAAACAACTTGTTAAAGTCTTCTTCTTTGTGTTCAGGATCTTTTGGTCATGCTATATGTGCAGGCCAGTCGTCATGAAGAAGTCTGTAATCTTCACCAGGTCGGAGCGGCTGCCCCATAGCTTATGTCTCAGCTCCGTCACCCTCTGGCATCTCATTTACCTAAAGATTGGGCATTCCTATAGAATATGCTCAGGGTTCTGGTCTTCTGCTCCACATGGGCACTCATCGGTGTGTGAGATCTTCAGTCGGTATAGATTATCTAGTAGTCTGCAGTGTCCAGTTCTCAGACGAAATAAGGTAGTTTGTTGATTTCTTTTGAGTTGGTGAATTGGGTCCGGTCTACTGCTTATGTTTCTGTCTTCTCTCCATTGTTGTTTAAACTGATTTCTGATGATGTTCTTGATTTCTCTGTATGGTACTCGATGATTAAATTGGGCCTTTTTGCTGCCATCTTTTGCCAGAGTGTCACCTCTTTCGTTTCCCGTGATTCCGCAGTATAAAGTCTTCTTCTTATTCTTCTTCTGCGTTCGTTCTCAATCTCCTTCTACCAAGCCCTGAACAGGGCTTTACATGTAGCAGGATGTAGTCCGGAGAACAGAATGCGTTGTGTCGCTAGTTTACAGAATGACTGCGATATTTGCACCTTTCGGTCCGACATATCCATCTTCGGCAGTATATAAAGTCTAATTTATCCTTTCCTTTGATTATCTTATGAACTTGTATTGAGTCACCTCGAATTCTTCTCTATTCTAGACACAGTAGGCCGGTTTATCTGAGTCTGTCCTACTGTAATGAATGGCCTTACTCCATTTCGTGTAAGACTTCAGGTGTCTTGGATTGAATAAATCGACCATGCTTCCTGTACCTGACAAACATGCCAGTAGTAGTGCCATGTACAGCATCAGAAATAATCGCTGCAAAGACCTTGCTAAACAGTGTCGATCAACATTTGAGCATAAATACGTCAAGTTTTCTCGGAAAACTAGATATAGCAAATCATGACCTACTTTCCGTTACAGTTGGCCACGAGCAAGCACAGAGGATAGACAACAACTTCCGGGGTCAATTATATGTACACAGTTGAATCATGGAAACGGTTGAATGCATACAGACGCAAGCAATTAACATGTGCTGTATATAAATAAAACAGATCTCAATTTCTATTTTCACTTTTTAGATTCCTAACATGAATTGGTTGTTTGTTTGTCTGTATCGATCTTCTAGTCTTTATCTTTATCTTTTCTCATCCACTTGTGCCGTGACGCGGTCGTGGGTGGGGAGCCGTAGTTTTCTGTCCAGGGTCAGACGCATCGCTGAAGTAGTCGTGACCCCATGACGATAAAGAATATCCGCAACATTTTATATCGATCAAGTTCTCGGTCTGACACGGTTGCGTTCTCATTAGGTAGCCGGACGAATTCATTCTCACTTCGTCAATATATTCAGAGCATGGCCAGCATGGTGTTGCTTTAACTATTCCTCTCTCATCTTCATTGTGCATTCTGTCTCTCCTAGTTACGTTGATTGTTTTCTGTAGGCATCTCATCTACGTGCCGTGAACTTTCTCCCTAGAGTTTTTGTTAATGTCCATGTTTGGCGCTCGTGGCAGAGAGTTGGCATGAATATACTATTGATCAGTATTCTTTTTGTGGACATGTTTATGTTAGGGTGTTTCTTCTTCTTCTTCGTTCGTTCTCAATCTCCCACTACCAAACCCTGAAAAAGCTTAAGTAGCAGAATGTAGTCCAGAGAACGGAATGCGTTGTGTCGTAGTTTTACAGCTTGGCTGCGATATTTGCACCTTTCGGTCCAACACATCCGACTTCAGCAAGCATTTTTTGAGTACCGGGTTAGCATTCCCTCTTCGATCCCTTCTCCTTAGCCAGTATGCCCTGCAAAAGAAGTAAGGGCAGACGTAAACACTGTTAAAGAAGCGTAGTCGAGACACATCTACAAATGGCAAGAACAACGTAGTTGTGGCTTGAAATTATGACGCAACAGGACAACTTGGCGAGTTTTTATTGAGGACTTTTATTCTGCAGGAAATTGAAGGATTTTGATTCCCTTCCTTGTTTGTGCAAATATCGCAGTCAAGCTGTAAACTACGACACAATGCATTCCGTTCTCTGGACTAATTCTGCTACTTAAGCCCTTTCAGGGTTTGGTAGTGGGAGATTGAGAACGAACGAAGCCAAGCCAAGCTCAAGGTCCAGGTTCCTCTTACATCCTCAGATCAAGGTCCAGGTTCCTCTTACATCCTCAGATCAAGGTCCAGGTTCCTCTTACATCCTCAGATCAAGGTCCAGGTTCCTCTTACATCCTCAGATCAAGGTCCAGGTTTCTCTTACATCCTCAGATCAAGGTCCAGGTTTCTCTTACATCCTCAGATCAAGGTCCAGGTTTCTCTTACATCCTCAGATCAAGGTCCAGGTTCCTCTTACATCCTCAGATCAAGGTCCAGGTTTCTCTTACATCCTCAGATCAAGGTCCAGGTTCCTCTTACATCCTCAGATCAAGGTCCAGGTTTCTCTTACATCCTCAGATCAAGGTCCAGGTTCCTCTTACATCCTCATATCAAGGTCCAGGTTTCTCTTACATCCTCAGATCAAGGTCCAGGTTCCTCTTACATCCTCAGATCAAGGTCCAGGTTTCTCTTACATCCTCAGATCAAGGTCCAGGTTCCTCTTATATACTCAGATCAAGGTCCAGGTTCCTCTTATATCCTCAGATCAAGGTCCAGGTTCCTCTTACATCCTCAGATCAAGGTCCAGGTTCCTCTTACATCCTCAGATCAAGGTCCAGGTTCCTCTTACATCCTCAGATCAAGGTCCAGGTTCCTCTTACATCCTCAGATCAAGGTCCAGGTTCCTCTTACATCCTCAGATCAAGGTCCAGGTTCCTCTTACATCCTCAGATCAAGGTCCAGGTTCCTCTTACATCCTCAGATCAAGGTCCAGGTTTCTCTTACATCCTCAGATCAAGGTCCAGGTTCCTCTTATATACTCAGATCAAGGTCCAGGTTCCTCTTATATCCTCAGATCAAGGTCCAGGTTCCTCTTACATCCTCAGATCAAGGTCCAGGTTCCTCTTACATCCTCAGATCAAGGTCCAGGTTTCTCTTACAAAGAACATCGTTGTTTGTAAGGCTCCTGTGTCTCCACACAGCTTTTGTCCCATATCTGTCTCCCGAGGCCAGTGTTGTTGTTTCTCTTCCAGCGTGAGCATGCAGCTTTGTAGGATGTGTTTTACTGTCACATGGTCACTTGTCCCAATCCTCATTTTGTTCTAAAGATGACCCTCGAGTCTGTTATGCCCAGTTCTCAGTCTGAAGATGATGACTTGCTCTTCTCTAGTTAAGTTATAGTAGCTGTCTTCTTTTCGGAAGTCATGGTGTTGATCAGCCCATTTTACTCTGAAGTTGGCTTTAATTATGGTCTTTGCCTCATTATATGTGATACTCAGGTCTGTTTGTGGGGATGCTCCTCCACTCTTTGCTAGTTTGTCTGAAGCTTTATTGCCTTCAATATTGCAGTGGGATGGGATCCACTGTATGACCAACCTTGGGTGTTCTGCTGAGAGTTGTGTCAGGGAGAACATACATTGCTCGAGATGTTCATTTTTGTGTTTTGATTGATTGATTGAAACTCAGCGTAAAACTCAGCCCTATTTAGTCTCAGGCGAGTGTGTCATGTCTAAATTAAATACATTGTAATCTAGGCTATTCGCACATAATAATAATAATAATAATAATAATAATAATAATAATAATAATAATATTCGCGTAGGCGTCAAAGGCCTGTTGCGTCGATCGAACACTACCATGTCCAATTGCTGAGGCTGTGTTCATGTGTAGCGTGTCGACCGAAATCCCTACAGACTCCCCAGGTGGAGCCGTGTACTCCACAGCCTTGGGATGAGGACCGCGAGGAGTGTGTTAGACCAATATTTGTGACTAGCTTTCCGTGTCTGTCCGTATCAAACTCCCTGTTTTTCCGTGTCCCACCGCCGAGGCCACTGATTGTGTCAACCTTTTGGTCAGCGTGACCCTTGTTGTGCTGAGAGTACGAGGTTGGGGGATGTATCGTGTAACCTCCGGAGGAGGGAGGGCGGGCAGGAGAAAGTCGGCTTCAGTCCGAGCAGAAAGGTCCTTGAGTAGTGATTATCTGGACTGAATTCTGGTGTGCAGTTAACCGGAACGTTGGACTCCGTCATGGCCGGTCTCCCACGGCTTGAGCCAGGCATAAAATGGAGCGAAATACAGCATAACAAACAGGATAACTGATCGAAAGCACATCATATCCGCAGAATAAAGTTCCTGATACGACCTGGTGAAGGAGTTGTGACATAAAATTCGGACATGAACCACCAGACATCGGAAAACGACACAAACACCGGAGAGTCGAGAGCGCAGCCCCTAATGCGCAGCCTTTTTCCTTTTTTGTCTTTTTTTTCTCTTATGTGCTATTCGCACACAGTTCGTTCCAATAAGCTGTTCGAAATGCGATTTGCACAAATATTGAATACATTCCTCCCCAAAGAAATCATGTAAGTTGAATTAATTCGTTCCATGCCACCCAACTCACCCCCTCCTAATAATTGTTTATTTAATAATATTAGATTATTAAATGCATAAAATCAACATAAAACCAAAAAAGTGAACATTTTGAGAACCTATATTTTTCCCGTGTCAGCATACGGCTGAAAAACATGGACATTTACCAAAACCTCAAAAAAGAGAATCAATTTCTTCGAGTTGAAATGTTATAGAGAGGTCCTAAGAATGCCATGGAAAGAAGCAGAAGAATGCAGATATTCGACGAGAGTTGGGAATAGAGGTGAACTGATTCTTAAATCACGTAATGGACAGAAAATTTTAATACATTGGCCACATCAAAACGGTCTTGAGAGAACGGTAATGGAAGGGATGGTGCCGGGCAAGAGAGGCAGAGGCAGACCAAGAAGGTGATGGCACCAAGATGTCAAGGAATAATTGGGCATGACACTGGAGTAGGCTGTGGATTTGGCAAGAGAGACAGAGATAGATGAAGAAGGCGATGACATCAAGATGTTGACGAATGCTTGGGCACGATTCTGAAGATTTGGCAAGCGGTCGAGCTTCTTTCAGACCGGTTGTGATGGTAGCGACGTACTGCAAAGGGCATGATACGTGATGATACATAAAAGATCCTCGGTCACTGCTTGTTGGTGTACCCTGTTCAGTTAATGGAGTTCTTAGTGGTCAACTGATCCTTGTGGCTATCCACTAAATCCTTCACTCCCTCATCGCCCACCTCCAAACGGTCCGAATTTTGCACAAACCTACGAATACCGAACGAAAAAGTTGGACTAATGTCAAGTCCATTTCATTCGTAGAAAGTTGGACGAATGCTGAGTCAAATTTATTTGAAAAAGTTGGAATGGCTTGGCTTTGGCTTTGTTTGTTCTCAATCTCACGCTACCAAACCCTAAAAAAGCTTAAGTAGCAGAATGTAGTCCAGAAAACGGAATGCATTGTGTCGTAGTTTACAGTTTGACTGCGATATTTGCACCTTTCGGTCCAACACATCTGACTTCAGCAAGCATTTTTTGAGTGCCAGGTTAGCACTCTCTCTTCGATCCCTTCTCCTTAGCCAGTCTGCTCTGTTGCAGCCTGTTATCCAGGATCACCACATGGAGGTGTTAAAGGGTCTTAGCAGTTCCGGTTCGCTGGCCCTGACGCTAGCAGTCAGCTATGGGTCTCTGATCGCTGCAGCTCATGCGCTGCTGAGCGTCTTGATCCCGAAAAAGTTGGAATAATAGCGAGTCGAGTTTATTCGAAATGTTGGACGAATACTGAGTCGAATTTATTCGAAAAGTTGGACGAATAACAAGTCGAATTTGTTCGAAAAGTTGAACGAATAGCGAATCGAATTTATTCCAAAAGTTGGACGAATAGAGTCGAAGTTATTCGAAAAGTTGGACGAATACCGAGTTTTCTGAATAGACAGACGGACGACTGACACGGTTTCATTGTACTGATGCACTTCAACACTATCTTCTATGTATGACGTTACAAAAAGGATGTGAATTCCACCTTGTCATGTTATACTTATTCACACAGTAACCACCACAATTTAGGCAGAGCTTAGGCCCGTTGGGCCTATCTTAATGCTATCATGTGCAATCTTTTTCGGTCACAGGGTCGGAAGTCGAGTTAAGGAGCGTGGTTGATGGTCAGACCAAACTGATTTGTATTAAGTCAACATTTTTGTTGAAATACTTTTTTCGGTGTAAACTTGTATTTAAACTAAGACAGGTTTTTCTTTGTAAATACATAAAAAATATACTGGCATCCAAACAATTAACAAATACTACGGAACGTGCGTCTTAACTGACCTCAAACAGAGTTTCCTGGGTTTCTATCTTACGTAACAGGACATTTCATCCATTTAGGGTTAAGGGGCGGATTCACGGGAAACGAAAGGGTTGATGCTCTGGCAAAAGATGGCATCAAAAAAGGCACAATTGAATCATCCAGTACCATACAGAGAAATCAAGAACATCATCAGAAATCAGTATATACACCAATGGAGAAGACAGAAACATAAGCAGTAGACCCGACACAATTCACCAACTCAAATGAAATCAACAAACTACCTTATTTCGCCTGAGAACTGGACACTGCAGATTACCAGAACATCTTTACCGACTGAAGTTCTCATACACCGATGAGTGCCCATGTGGAACAGGATGCCAGAACCCTGAGCATATTCTGCAGGAATGCCCAATCTATAGGGAAATGAGATACCAGACCCGGTCAGAGGGTGCGGAGCTGAGACAAAAGCTGTGGGGCAGCCGCTTCGACCTGGTGAAGACTTCAGACTTCATCATGGCGACTGGCCTGCACATATAGCATGACCAAAAGATCCTGAACGCAAAGAAGAAAGAAGGGTTAAGCGGAGGATTGGTGAATTTTATTGTATTTTATAGAAATGTGTAAAGACTTGTACATTCATCTTTTACGTCTTCTCAATATGGAGAATAACCTGGAACCTGAACTGACAAGACGTGGCCGCGTGGGTTGGGCAGCCTTCTCGTCTATTAACACGGTCCTGGACAGTTGCCATGACCAGGACTTATGAGCCTCCCTCTTTAATTCCACTGTGCTCTCTGCGATGTGCTACTGTGCTGAGAAGTTGACACTAGCAAAATCACTAGAGGACAAATTGAGAGTGACCCAGGCCTCCCTCGAGAGACGCTTGGTCGGAATCACTCTCGGGAACCAACGCATGCAAGGTCTCCACAATTCTGATGTAAGACGATTGTCCCTGATGAAGGATGCGGTAATCTATGCTGACAAGACAAAACACCGATGGACAGGTCACATGATGCGATGAAACGATAGTCGATTGAGCACATCGACAGCGGTCTGGTACTCCTGAGGAAAGAAGAGACCGCGGGGAAGACCTCCAATGCATTGGTCATCCGAGATGCCTCTAACGGAGCACTTACCACACACTGGACTTCCGTGGCCCAAGACAGGGTCCCCTGAAGACGATGTAGAGGACCGTCAACTACGCTGGGGATCGGGTCATTAATATCAAGATCAGAATGGGACTGCGTGGCGTAGTGGTTAAGTGGTACGGCTCACAAGCCGAAGGTGCTGGGTTCGATCCTTATCACAGCACCGGCCTTTACCCCGGGGAAGCAAACCCTTAAAAAATGCAGGAGAAAACAGACCCTTACATAAAAATGCATGCTGAAATCGGATGCACTGGGCCGACAGGCGCAAAATAAAAACCACAGTGCAACGCACACCGCCTGGGGGATTAGAGAAATACGGCGAAAGCAAAAACAAAAACAAACAAAAAACAAAAAAAGTTATTTAAAAAAAAATAACAAGCTCAAGATTTAGATAAAGCGAAAAGTGGAGCAAAAATGGTTAAATTCAGTGTTGAGAAGGGACAGGGTTATGGTTATGGCTACGTTTAGAGGTAGAGTTAGGTTCCGGGTTATATTTATGGTTATTATTAGGTTTAGGGTTATGGTTAGATAACGTGGTTGTTATTACATCGTCTGACATCATAAAAATAGGGTAATAGAAAAATATTAAAACAATGAAATAGGAAAGAGACATAGGAGTTATAATAGATCATACAGGAGAGGTGCCGGAGCAAGTCCAGGTGGCAGTATAACAAGGCCAATGCCTTGTTGGTCATGATAGAGGCAAGGAAGTAATACTCAACCTATATAAATTATTAGTGAGACCTAAATTGGAGTACTGTGTTTAAGTGTTGAATTCATAGAGTGGATATAACCATGCTGGATAGGACTTAAAGATGAACTATAAAAATGATAGCTGGGTTTCAGAATTATAGTTATGAGGAAAGACTAAAAAAAACTGGTCTTCAGTGTCTCGAACAGAGATGAATTCGAGGTGACTTAATACTAGTTTATAAATTAGTAGATGAAAAGGATAAATTAGACTAAACCAAGGGTTTTTTTTAAAGTGCAATCGGAAACAAGAACAAGAGAGCACAGCTACAAAAAGTTTAAAGACAGGTCCAGATTAGACAGTTACAGCTGACCTTCAGCGAAGGATCCTGTTTGGAGATAAGATGTTTAGGAAGACTTTTAAACGTCACGTACAAAGATCGAGTTACGAATGAGGAAATACGAGATAGAATTACAACAGCAATAGGGCCTTTTGAAGACCTCTTGGCAACTGTCAAAAGAAGGAAACTAGCTTGGTAAGGTCACATATCGAGATCAAATGGTCTTGCAAATACCATCATCCACGGAAAGGAGCAAGGCAGACGACGAAGAGGCCGGCCCAAAAAGAGGTGGGAGGACAACATAAAAGAATGGACCAATCTCCGACCAGAAGAGGCACAGGCAGCGGCCGCTGACAGAGAAGGGTGAGGATGTCTTCATGTGTGCCCCAACGACCTCACCGGTTATGGGATGACCTGATCTGACCTGACCTGATTAGATATTAGGACATATTTTTTTAGTCAGAGCGTGGTGAATTCTTGGAATGCAATACCGCAGGATGTAGTGAGGCCCAGTCAGTTAATGCATTGACAAATAAGATTTGGATGCTCGCAGTATTTTCAGTATCGGTGGAGGGAAATAAACTGGTTGTATACAGACTCTGTAGAGCTTTGTAAACCAGTATAATGAAGTTAAGTTATAATGCCATGCTGCTGAAGGAAATGTATGCCACTCTCCGTATCATGGACCAACATTGACAGATTCAAGAAATTCATCGCTTAGGCGGCATGAATAAGCGCGGGCAGAAATTATCGGCTATTCTCGCAGACTGTTTGACACCCCCCCCCCCTCCCAATTAAGGTCAACCTTAAATGTGGAGACGCTGCCGAAGTCGGGTGTGTCGGGCCGATTGGTGCAAATACCGCAGTCAAACTGTAAACTTGTTACACAACGCGTCCCGTTCTCCGAACTACATTCTGCTCTTTGCAAAGCCCTGTTCAGGGCTTGATAGTGGGAGATGTATGTGGGAGAAAATGAAAGCAAAAGAAGAAGAAGAAGAAGAAGAAGAAAAAGAAGAAGAAAAAGAAGAAAACGAAGAAGAAGAAGAAGAAGAAGAAGAAGCTAGAAGAAGAAGAAAAGACGGAGAAAAAGAAGAAAAAGAAGAAGAAGAAGAAGAAGAAGGAGAAGAAGAAGAAGAAGAAGAAGAAGAAGAAGAGAAAACGAAGAAGAAGAAAAAAGAAGAAGAAGAAAAAGAAGAAAACGAAGAAGAAGAAGAAGCTTGAAGAAGAAGAAGAAGAAAAAGCTAGAAGAAGAAGAAGAAGAAGAAGAGGAAGACGAAGAAGAAGAAGAAGAAGAAGCTAGAAGAAGAAGAAGAGGAAGACGAAGAAGAAGAAGAAGAAGAAGAAAAGACGGAGAAAAAGAAGAAGAAGAAGAAGAGCAGAAGAAGAAGAGAAAAAGAGGAAGAAGAAAGAAGAAGAAGAAGAAGAAGAAGAAGAACAGATAGATGCGGAGACGGCACTTAACATCAAGTAGTTTTTCTTTTTTTTTAAGGGAGGGGGAGGGGGTGAGAAAAGGGGGGGGGGAGATGTCTTTTGGGACTACAAACAAAAGCGCAATTTTTATAGATTAACATGTAGTACAAATAGATGCTGTATTCAAAATGTCAGCTCTCTAGATTATTAGGAAGTTGGTTACTTTGAGTACTTAGAGTCCTGGTATTCAAACAGGCATGTTTGATATCTGTTGCCAGGTAGCCGAAGGCTTTGGCTATGCGATGTAGGTATTTTTAGCTTAATAGACCTGGGGGATGGTGCAACTAATCTGGGTAGATTTTTATCTTGAATTTTTGAATTTTGTCCGTTAATCCTACTCTTTTCAATTTCTAACTCCCAAGAGATTTTTAACGTGCTCGACACTGAACGCGAGAGTCCGATCTCACTACCCAGAGATCAGGGCAAATTTTACCTTACCAGAAGATCCATGGGAAAAATCCCGGTATCCACCGTACCTCGAGAACATTGAGCCTGGCCATGATTGAGCCCCCAACAAGTTGGATAAAATAGTCGACACAGAAGTCCACGCTAGCATTCGGCGTTCATTGTCAAGTTTAATAAAAACTTGTAAAAACTCCTTGTAAGCACGACATGTCCATATAATTGATAACGGCTTGTGCAAGTGTCACATCGTATGTACAGTTAACATGGACAAACACCACCCCAACCTGATAATAAAAGTGACACTGTGAATACCATAAGCGCTTACAAAGATTAAGTTAGGTTCTAAAGGATAATAATACAACGTCTTACTGTCGCGAGAGGACCACGATAAAATGTTTTTTATCTGACATGATTAAAACGACATGTTTTGGTGACGTCGTTAATGATAGTGAGAACAGGTTTTGATGACGTCATCTTATTTTGAGTACATTCTGCAGAAGAATGGGAGGATCAAATATGAAACATAATTTCATGATTGGAGTGAAGAATATTAGAAAAATAGACAAGGAAAGGGACCTAGGTGTTTTAGTAGAGCATACCTTACCGACTAAGAACTAATAATGTGTAAGGTGAGAGAGCAAGTCCAGGGGGCTGTGAAAAAGGCTAATGTAATGCAGGGTATGATTAAAAGAAACATTACACATCGACGCAAGGAAGTGATAGTCAAACTATATCAATTACTGGTGAGACCTAAATTGAAGTATTGTGTTCAGGTGTGGAGCCCTTATCATATTGTGGATTTAGACATGATAAAAAGGATGCAAAGGAGAGCTACAAAAATGATCGTGGGATTCCGGAATTATAGTTATGAGGAGAGACTTAGGAAAACTGGTCTGCGGTGCCTAGAAAAGAGAAGAATTTGAGGTGACTTAATAGAAATTTATAAATTAATTAATAGAAAGGATGCATTCGACTATAATAAGATATTCAAAGTTCAACCGACTACAAGAACTAGATGGCATAGCTTCAAAGTTCAACCGACTACAAGAACTAAAGGGCATAGCTTCAAAGTTCAACCGACTACAAGAACTAGAGGGCATAGCTTCAAAGTTCAACCGACTACAAGAACTAGAGGGCATAGCTTCAAAGTTCAACCGACTACAAGAACTAGAGGGCATAGCTTCAAAGTTCAACCGACTACAAGAACTAGTGGGCATAGCTTCAAATTATTTAAAGACAGGTCCCGATTGGATATTAGGAAACATTTTTTTCAGTCCCTACCTCCGCTATATGTGCACAGTGTGTTTCATTGTTGGAAGTGCCTAACATTCAGAGCACGATCACCGTATCTCATTGGCAGCTCTGAAATTTTACCCTGACTTCGTCATGTACCAATTTACAGATGGGTCGCCAAGAAGAAGCGGACATACCATAAGAAAGCGAATGTCGTGCCTGATTGGTAATCTAGGCATGACTTGATTTAAACATCGTACTAGGGGACGGCGTGGCCTGGTGGTTAAGTGGCACGGCTCACAACCCGAAGGTGCTGGGTTCGAACCCCATCACAGCACCGGCCGTTACCCCGGGGAAGCAAACCCTTAGAAAATGCAGGAGGAAGCAGACCCTTACATAAAATGCATGCTGAAGTCGGATGCACTGGGCCGATAGGTGCAAAATAAAAACCACAGTGCAACGCACACCCGCGTTGAGGAATAGTGAAATAAGGCGAACGCAAAAAAAAAATTAAAAGTCAAGTCTTTTCTCTCTGTGTCTATCTCATGTCATCTCTGATGTCAAGTCTTTTCTCTCTGTGTCTATCTCATGTCATCTCTGAAGTCAAGTCTTTTCTCTCTGTGTCTATCTCATGTCATCTCTGAAGTCAAGTCTTTTCTCTCTGTGTCTATCTCATGTCATCTCTGAAGTCAAGTCTTTTCTCTTTGTGTCTATCTCATGTCATCTCTGATGTCAAGTCTTTTCTCTCTGTGTCTATCTCATGTCATCTCTGAAGTCAAGTCTTTTCTCTCTGCCGCCTACACTCCACTGAGCGTCTCTTTCCAATTATATCTCAAGTTATGATGCTGTGTCGACCTCTCTCCATGACCAATCTCGTGTCATCTCTTCTCAAGTGATGTAAGAATTTGAGAACCTCTGTTTTTTCCGTGGGCGAATGCGGCTGAAATGCGGCTGTAAAACATGGACAGTAATCCAATCATCAGAGCAAAGAATTAAATCATTCGAGTCGAAATGTTATAGAAAGGTTCTCAAAATGCCACGGACAGAAAGAAAGACAAATGCAGACATTCGACAAAAGTTGGGCATGGAGGAGAACTAGTTCACAAATGTTATCATGAACACACACACAAAAATGAAATACTTTGGCCACATCAAAATAATCAAGAGAACGGTAGTGGAAGGATGGTGCCGGGCAAGATAGACAGAGATAGACCAAGAAGGCGATGGCACAAAAGTATCAATCAATGCTTGGACATGACACTGGAGCAGGCTGGAGATGTGGTAAGAGAGACAGAGATAGATCAGGAAAGCGATGGCGCCAAGGTATCAACGAATGCTTGGACATGACACTGGAGCAGGCTGGAGATGTGGTAAGAGAGACAGAGATAGACCAAGAAGGTGATAGCACAAAGGTATCAACGAATGCTTGGACATGACACTGGAGCAGGCTGGAGATGTGGTAAGAGAGACAGAGATAGATCAGGAAAGCGATGGCGCCAAGGTATCAACGAATGCTTGGACATGACACTGGAGCAGGCTGGAGATGTGGTAAGAGAGACAGAGATAGACCAAGAAGGTGATAGCACAAAGGTATCAACGAATGCTTGGACATGACACTGGAGCAGGCTGGAGATGTGGTAAGAGAGACAGAGATAGACCAAGAAGGCGATAGCACAAAGGTATCAACGAATGCTTGGACATGACACTTGAGCAGGCTGGAGATTTGGCATGAGATCGAATTACTTTCAGACAGGCTGTCACGGAATCCATGTTGTGCAGGGGACATGCTACATGATGATGATGGGACATGAGTATTATTTCAAGGGTTCCTTAAGGGCGAAATGATGGAGAACCGCTGAGTTATACCATGGGACAAAAACTAAAAACGTCTTTAATTAAAAGCCTTCAGCATAAACCTCGAAACATGGGAAGATGCTGCAAAATACCGTACAACCTGGTGTACAGCTCTCCGCTGAGGAGTAGTGTCATGCGAGGCTTCTAAAAAGACTGCAGCAGAACAACGGAGAGATGCCAGAAAAGCTCGTGAAATATCAGTCTCGCGAAGCGAACGTTCCATGCCCTCACTGTCTGCGAGTGTGCAGATCCCAAATCTAAATTGTCAGCCATATCTGTACCCGCCCACAACCCGGAATTACAGAATACACGACTGTAAGGACTGGCTAAAATAAAGGGGAAAAAAAGGAAAGGTCCTCATCACGCATGATGTACGAACCATGAATAGCTAAGAAATCCACTTGAGATATTTTACAAGAAAACAAGCTTACAAATCGTTTCTAGTTCAAGAAGACGGTCACGGTTCATCAGTCTCGTAACAGAGGTCTGAAAAACCTTCCGACAACAGCAAAAAGGCAAGCATCACAGGAAGGCAGAGAAAACATATCATGTGGCCGATCGAACCTGACCTGTGGGCCTGGGGTTGCCCACACCTGCTGCAAAGGGATCACTTGTTTAGATTGACATTGCGTCCTTGTGTTTTTAATAAAAGAAATGAGAAGCTTGTGGTATTGGGCTGTAAACATAGTATGATTCAACTTTTTAAATGATTGAACAACTTAATTCTTTAACGCAGGGGCTCTAAACCAAAGGTCCACGTATTTAACGGGGTCCGTGAGCTTGGATGGGTACAAAATCAACCAATTATCTCATTTCTTTCTGGGAGGAAAACTTACGTCTGGTCAGACACAATATACTGATCAGACATGTTATTCAGGGCCAGGCAACATTTAATGACCAAGACCCAAATCCTGGACTTCCTCGTAGTTTTCCCTGGAAACAGGCTGTTTTCGTGACAGCCTGTCTAGCGAGGTGGGGGATCGACGAGATCCCATCATTAGTAAGCGACACGCAGAAGAAACCAATCATAACAGCCTGGAGGACGATGGTCCACCTTCATCAGCACTCTCGTGCCAATTGCAACCCGGCATTTAACGCATTTTTCAGTCTTCACCAGGTCGGAACGGCTGCCAAAACAGATTTTGTCTTTGGGTGAGTCACCTCGAGGTGCGACTCCGGAACATTAGGGTAGACTGTCGCATGATCATATCCTATGTTCATATGCTGATTCATTATCGTATAGGTGATATTAGGAAAATGCAATGTTTGGTATGATACAAAGAAATATTAAACAGGAGTAAGGAAGTGATAGTCAAAATCATGAAAATGTATGCAGGCCTTTAGTTAGACCTAGATTTGAGTATTGTGTACAGGTGTGGAGTCCTTATCATATAGGGTATATATTATACATGCTGGAAAGGATACAAAGAAGAGCGACAAAACTGATAGTGGGATTCCAGAATTATAGTTATGAGGAAAGACTCAGAAAAACCGGCCTACATTGTCTAGAAAAGAGAAGAATTCGAGGGGACAATACAGGTTTATAAGATAATCAAAGGAAAGGTAAAATTAGACTATAACAAGTTTTTCAAAATACAACCATCAACGAGAACAAGATGGCACAGATACAAATTAACTAAAGAAAGGTCCAGATTGGATATTATAAAATATTTTTTTATCCAGTGAGTGGTAAATACTTTAAATTAATAAATGCATTATACCCCAGGAGGTAGTGGAGGCAAGGACAGTTAATGCATTTAAGAATAGATTGGATGCGCATAGCTTTCAAAGCAGGGTAATGCAAAATGTGACTGGTTGTCTACAGACTCTGATGAGTCTTCTAAACCAGTATAAAAATGTTAAGTAAAGATAGAAGACCATAAAGAATAAAAAAGGATGCATGGAGATGGGTTTTGCGGGAAACCCCAGGCTATTTTTAAAGAAAGGATGTTCCGGCTTTTAACGAAAATTGATGACGTACTCCGCAATTAGCCAGCAGACGCCGACATGCTGGAGGAAAGCAGGAAATATAAATAATGGCCAAGGTTTGACTGCAGCAAGTCGAGATGGGGATGTTTTTTAGTCTTTCTACGTGCTCTTGTTGATTACTTATTGTTTTAAAGTTCTTGGTGAGTAAACAGAGTTATTGGTACTCTTTTTTAAAGTTGAATTTGTGTTGTTCTTGATTTCTGGTTTTGAAGTTACACAACTAAGTAATTCAACTATCTGTCTTAACTGTCTAAACTTAACTCTAACTGAGTAACTGTCTTATACTGAACTAAGAACTTGTAGTACACGTTTTACTCTTGGTGATGAGGTTGGGTCAAGCTAGGTAGCTGGTGTTGTATATCCTGAATGCTAGCCATCTTGTTAAGCTGTTGATTTGGAGTTTATATATTGTATACTTTACATACAGTAAAAACATATGCAATGGAAACGTTGATTAATATGGTAGAGGAAATCTCAGTAATACTACTAGTATTTCACTATCACTATCTTTTATCTATCGATGGGAATAATCCAACCGTAACAGCTACACACCCACTGATCAGTTGTGTTGGCTGCCCTCCATTTGAAACAAACGTAACAGTAAATCAATGTTTATTTGCATTTAAAAAGCCACATTACAACGTTCTTTTACTGTGTAGTGTGTTCAGATGTTGAGTCTTTATCGCAGAGGGGATATACACATGCTGGAGTGGAAAGGATACAAAGAAGAGCGACAAAGCTGATAGTGATAGTGGGATTACAGTTATACAGTTATGATGAAAGACTCAGAAAAACTGGACTACAGTGTCAAGAATTGACAAGAATTAGAAGTGACTCAATACAAGTTTATAAGATAGGCAATGGAAAGGACATATTAGACTATAACAAGTTTTTCAAAGTAAAACCGGCTACAAGAATAATAGGCACAGTTTCAAATTGTTTAAAGACATCCCCAGGTTAGATACTAAGAAATATTTTTTGTTAGTCAGTGAGTTGTGAATGCTTTGAATACATTGCCACAAGTGTATATGTAAGTCTAGCATTTGTTAGCATTCACAGAGCCACAGTCTCACATTCACATATAAGACAAATTTAACTATTTGACATTTGTTGTCCATTAAGAATTTTTTTACTTTTAATTAACATAACTGCACATAGATCCAGTGATAAAAAACATCAAAATCACTTCTAGCAACATATAAATTTATCACCATCTCACAGTGGTGTTCTTGACTAACAAAATAATAATAATAATTGTCCATCATCCTAAATGCAGACTGCCAACATGTCATACTATATACCTGACTCTGTGGATGCGCTTGTGACTGGTCAATGTAATGCGATCGTAGAAAGTTCTATGACATGACTGGCAAACATTATCTTCAGCTGCTACTGGTATTACCTTATCTTAACATTTTTATACTGGTTTAGAAGACCAATTACAGTCTGTATACAACCATTTTCATTTGCATTACCCCGCTCCAAAAGCTATGCGCATCCAATCTATTCTTAAATGCATTAACTGCCCATGGCTTCACTACCTCCTGGGGCAATGCACTCCAAGCATTCACCACTCTCTGACTAAAAAATATTTCCTAATATCCAATCTGGACCTTTCTTTAGTTAATTTGTATCTGTGCCCTCTTGTTCTCATTGATGGTTATATTTTGAAAAACTTGTTATAGTCTAATTTAACCTTTCCTGTGATTATCTAATAAACCTGTATTAGTCACCCCGAATTTATCTCTTTTCTAGATAATGTAGGCTGGTTTTTCTGAGTCTTTCCTCATACTTGTAATTCTGGAATCACGCTATCAGTTACACTTACTTATGCTAGAGACTAAAACTATTTATAAACAACTAGTCAAATCTCAAGAGCCATCACTTAAATACAGAATAAAAGTAGGCTATCGTTTCTTTATTGCAGACTTTACATATATATTCAGCAGCCTTCATGCATTAAAAGTATCACCAAAAGTTAAGGAAGTCACATACCGACTACTATACAATATAACACCAATAGGACTCAAACAACTCCACAGGTACAAAACTTGCACACCCAAGTGTCAACTCTGCAGACACAACATCCCAGAAACAGAAGAACATATATTTTTCAAATGCAATATAGTAACGCAAACTGTACATACATTAAGACAGATTATAAACAAACACACAAAAACCAAAGTCAATATGTACAGGGCAATTATGCTAAATAACATTCCCAAAACAGACAAAACCACTCAAGACACATTACTAACACTCTTGGCAACATTCAAACATTTAGTTTGGACCTGCAGAAACAAAGCAACATATGAACTCCGCACTTACACTCCTGAATTGTTTAAACATATATATATACAGAATTATTTGTGGGAGTTTTTCACTTTGGAATGAATGTGTTTTCTCTTTATACTGGACAGCAAAACTGCTGGTTTTGTTTTTCTCTGCCAGTTACGGAAATTTACTTCTCCATTTTGCATATTGTGCCCAAACTGCTTCAAATCTCAACATGAGGAACATTCATCGAAGACATTCTCCTTCAATTATATCCTATCTTCCTCTTCTTTCATCCAAACCCTTTAATCCATACTTCTTTGTCTACTTAACTGGATAAAACATGTCTCCTTTCCTCCTCTCTCGACCATTGCCATTCTATTCCTCTTTCCACTTCCTATCCTACACTCATATATTCATATGGGAAGTCTATTGCATTTTGAATTTGTGACACATGAATATTCTAAATGTCAAATTGTAAATAAAATTCACTTTAAAACGCTATCAGTTATGTTGCTCCTCTTTGTATCTTTTCCAGCATGTTTATATCTCCTGATAAGGACCTGTACACAGTACTTCAATCTAGGTCAAACCAATGCTTTATACAGTTTGACAATCACTTCCTTACTCCTATGTTTAATATTTATTTTATCATACCTAACATTGCATTTGCCTTATTCACTGCTACCTGGACTTGCTCCCTCACTTTACCTGTGTGCTCTATTAAAACCCCTAGGTCCCTTTCCTTATCGATCATTCTAATATTGTTCTCTCCTATTCTGTAATTATCTTCCTTAATTGGATCTATCCATGTGGATGATTGTACATTTATCTATATTAAACGCCATTTGCCATTATAGACCTCTGCTCTACATTTTCTCATTGCGTGTCTATCATGAGCTGCATGCGTACAGATTACTCTAGCTGATTGCAATGGTTTTTTTTACTTTTTGAACGATTTTAAGCCAAGTTTTCCCAGGTGGTAATGTCTATTTGATATCACTGAAGACTCCTTCAGACCTTGAAATGCTTTTTTGGACTTCCTCGTTATCAGTCCTTCACTCAGTTCAGTTTACAGAAGTATCTTTGGGAGACTTTTGCTTGACATTCGACAGGAGAAGGGCTCACACACACATAGGGCAGTGTAGGGAAAAGGACGGCATTGTAATTTGTATCTGTATATATATATTGGAAAATAACCTGGAAGCTGTTAATGGTTCTGATATTATAGCTGCTCGGCCAACTGCAAAATAATTTACAAGCATTATTCTAAGATGAGAAGGCTGCCTAACTCGCACAGCGTCGTCTTGTCAGTTCAGCTTCCAGGTTATTCTTCATGTTGAGGAGGCACCAAAGATAGATGTGCTCGTTGACATACTCTAATCGTACCTCGCCAAGGAAGACTGGATCACAATTAGCAAAATGATTGCACAACACATTGGTCTTCAAGACCAGTGCCTCTTTCCTGCCCTCACCATTGAGTAGCTGCATCATTTGGTTGACTTCTGCTTCTGATTCTGTGATGTGCACTATGTCATCGGCAAATCGAAGGTACCTGAGGGGGTCTGTTGTGGATATGGATACCAAAGGTGTTCCAGTTGTATCGGCTGATGTCTGATTCCAAACATGCCTGTATGGCATATTGGGGATATGGTATTAGGCCCATATCGTTCTTGACCAGCTGCCCAATAGAGGTGATCTTGTCAGCATCACGCTGACCGCCGTGACTTCCCCAGATTGTTCTGGTACCCAATTTTTTATTTCTAGGCTGAGTGGACCCCGAAAGCAGAAAAACACTGAGCTTAATGACTTAAGAGCAGCACTCTGCAAACTGTGCCAGCTGTCCGCCCCAAAAAGGGTAGTGGTACAGTGGGTTCCGTCACACTGCAACATCCAAGGCAACGAGGAGGCAGACAGACTGGCAAAAGAAGGTGCAAGGCTACCACAAACAGATACCAGTATGACGTACGAAGAGTCAAAACGGCTTATCAAAGCCAGGTACATGACCAAATGGGAAACCGAACATACTGGTTACACCAAAAACGATGCCTATTACCAGTTGAACCGAAGAGAGCAGGTCGTTGTCTTCAGACTTCGCACTGGCCACAACAGACTGAGGTACCACCTATTTAACAAATTGAAGATAGGGTGTACCGACGAATGCCCGTGCGGTACTGGTAAAATGACCACTGAACATCTGCTGCAGAACTGCCCGACATACGGGGATCAGAGAGAGCAGATGTGGCCATTGCCAGTGGAACTGCAAGACAAGCTCTATGGTAGTGGCGAGAGTCTCAGGATGACCGCCGCTTTTTTCGAAAAAATAATGGTTACTGTCTGACTGTGTACGCAGAAGAAGAAGAAGAAGAAGGACCCCGAAAGCCATTTTGTGAGCAGGAAAAATCGAGCTACAACTAGGGACCGAACCCTGATTGCTCATCTGAGAAACCAGTGCACTAGCCATTACACTACCTATGTCGCTATCATACAATTGTTTATTGGCTGGCATATATATCCAAGTCGACTTATTGGGAAGAAAAGAATAGACCTACTACATACATGCATGTGATAGAAACATACTTAGTAGGATTGTATAAAACACAAAACAGCACAAATCGACCGGTGTAGGAGCACATATATAAATCGACTAATAGTTCATGGTACTCGGCCAACTGTTAAGTTAAGCAGAATCTTCAACACATCAGCCCCATAGGGGCTTAATCTCTTTCAGCAGATGGTGAAGGATATGAATACTGATGTTCTCTATAGCTCACCAGTTATACACCCAGTGATCTGTCCTAGTAGAAAGCTATCCCTGTTTGATTTCAAACTATGACAGTCTGTGGATTGCTGATTCATCTTTTGCAGTTTCTATTTCTAAGGATTAACTTCATTCTAGGCATACTCATAGTGTGCTCAGTCTCTCTCAGCAAATGGCACAGGGTCTAGATGCTGCTGGTACCTGTAAACTCTCCTGCTCCGTCCTCTCATGGGCCCTACTCCGCTCAAACCTCATTTAATGCCGTAACTTTGCAGTCTATGGAGTGCTGATTCATCTATTGGGATGCCCTCATACAAAAAGCGGACACTGATCGATTTCAAACTGTCACTCCTATCCATCAATAATGTGCCTATGATGGGGCTGGTAAACTTAACTTAACCTAAAATCATTGAGCGCTGAACATTCAAAGAGATGATGATCAACGATTTCATATGGGTGGGTACACAGCTGGCACTCAGACGTATGTTGTGGTTGAATTCTGTTCAGGTGCTTGTTAAGTGGGATACGTTGGGTTCTCAGCCAGAAAATAATGCTATTATCCTTCCTTGTGAGCTGATTTATACTTTCATTTGAAATGGGGCTTGCCATATGTCTGATTCCCATGGCCCATCTGTTCAGCCGTTTCTTTGTTTGCTGTTCTTATGAGCCATTTGGCTGTTTGTAAATTTGTTTTGTGCCTGTGATTTTGCACCTTTAGGTCTGACACATCCGTCTTCGGTAGACTCATACTAACAATGCTTGCAGTTAAAACTAACCAACTTGGCATATCAGAAGAAGAAACTGATGGCTGATTCACTTCAAGTTTCAAGTGCATGTCAAGCCTCCATGCTTGAACATCTTTGACCGAGGCTATTGACTTTTCCAATGTGGAGTGTAATAGTTAACACCACCTCAAGCTACATGTGTGGTTGGACGGCATGGTTAAATAGCACAGCTCACAAGCTGAAGGTGCTGGGTTCGCTCCCTAATCACAGTACCGACCGTTACCCAGGGAAAGCAAACCTTTAGAAGATGCATGCTGAAGTTGGATGCAGTGGGCCGACACACAAAGAAAATGAAAGCTATATAGTCCTGCTTACAGATGCTCTCGCCGTAGTCACAGCGCTAAAAAGCCAGAAAAACACTGAGCTTAATGACTTAAGAGCAGCACTCTGCAAACTGTGCCAGCAGTCCGCACCAAAAAGGGTAGTGGTACAGTGGGTCCCATCACACTGCAACATCCAAGGCAACGAGGAGGCAGACAGACTGGCAAAAGAAGGTGCAAGACTACCACAAACAGATACTAGTATGACGTACGAAGAGTCAAAACGGCTTATCAAAGCCAGATACATGACCAAATGGGAAACCGAACATACTGGTTACACCAAAAACGATGCCTATTACCAGTTGAACCGAAGAGAGCAGGTCGTTGTCTTCAGACTTCGCACTGGCCACAATAGAAATTGAAGATAGGTGGTACCGACGAATGCCCGTGCGGTACCGGTAAAATGACCGCTGAACATCTGCTGCAGAACTGCCCGACATACGAGGATCAGAGAGAGCAGATGTGGCCATCACCAGTGGAACTGCAAGACAAGCTCTATGGCAGCGGCGACAGCCTCAGGATGACCGCCGCTTTTTTCGAAAAAATAATGGTTACTGTCTGACTGCGTACGAAGAAGAAGAAGAAGAATGATGCAGTGGGCCAACAGGCACAAAAATAAAAGCATAGTGCAACGCACACAGCCTTGAGAAACAGAGAAATAAGGTGAACGAAAAAAAAAAGCTAGATGTGTAACAGGCTATGAATATCCTATGTGCTGTTTTGCCAGTTATCATAGATTAGGAGAAAATTCTTCAAGTGGCAGTGTATTTGCGGCACTAACACAACCAAAAAAAACCATCGTTGCATCATTTATTCCCATTGCTGAGGTACACAGAGATGATATATAGGGCGGAGAAATAAAGGTAGCTTGTCCTTGCATTCGCTGTGCTCTACAGGCTGTTTGTATTTCACCTTCTATTGAAATAACAAAATCTGTATGAATGTTATGATGAATATTGTTGTTGAGTGCCTACGATGAGTATGTTTAGTTAATCTTTTGTTCATTCTGAAAAAGGCGTTGTTGTTGTTTGCGAATGTTCACAATAAGTAGGTTTATTCTTTTGTGTACCCTGAAAAGGAAATTAATTGGTGGGTTGCAGTAGCTTTCCTCACATCCTGATCGTGCTGATGAAGGTGGACCAGAGTCCTCCAGGCGGTTGTGCTATTCTGTTCTGTTCTGTTCTAGGAGTTGACTTCACTGCACTCCGGGCATACTCATAGGTGCTCAGTCTCTCTCAGCAGATGGTGCAAAGTATGGGTGCTGATGGTGCCTGTAGCCTGTTGGTTGTACATCTTCCTGTTTCGTCCTCTCAGGTTCCCTGATCCACTGAATCCTAATTTGATTCCAAAGTGCCTTGCAGACTCATCCAAAGCAGTGTCGTTTTCCATCAGGTGGTCCTTGATAACCTTCACTATGTCACCTTTATCCATATCCATTGTGCCTGTTATGGGTGCGTGTGACGCCAACAAATCAGCTCGCTCGTTGCCCGGAACCCCGTCATGATCAGGACAGTAGAACCACACCAGCCCCTGGAGTTTTGAGGTCTCCAGCGCTGACATCCACTCATGTCGTAGCCACCCATTCTGTACCTTGCGAAGTAGTGTTTGGGAGTCTGACACGATGACTGCTCCTGTTGAAGATGTCTCAGACAGCCACCTCAGAACTTCTGTCACCGCCTGCATCTCCATTCTCATACTTGATGTTGTGGTATGCTTGGTTTCAACAGCGTATCGCTCACTACTACAGGGATCACGTCGATCCTCACCTTATTAGCAAGACTGCCATGAAACGTCTGTTTCCAGGGAGAATTGTATGAAAGTGAGGTGGAATCTTGGTCAGTATGTTCACCTGACCCTGACTAACATTGTCTGATCAGAATTTTCTTGCCTGACCAGACATTAGTCTCCTCTCCCCCTGATGCACATATTTCAATTAAAGAAGATCTAAGAGATCCAGTTTAAATATAACAGGGAGTATACCAGGATTGCTTGTTTCACACAGTCTCTATTTCACATATTCAAAGATGATGATGGAAAAAGTTGTTCGGAGTTGTAATGGGGTGTCAAAGTCAGTTGTCTTAGTTGACCTGTACTTCTACAGGGGCAGATACCCTTGTGCAAGTTACATCTCTGGCGTGAGCTGGATGTAGCCGCGAGAAGGATTTTCTGCTTAGTGGGCTAGGCTCAAGCATCTTATTACTCCGCTGCATTGGGATAAGGGCCACAGAGGGTGGTTAACCGATGTGTTAGTTCATCTCAATAGACTCGAACACTAGAGCAAAGTAGACCTACAGCCTGTTAGGCACCATTTATGCTGCTCTTAACAAACCACCTAACCATGGCCGGTGTTATGCCAGTCGCCTCTTACAACATGCTATATGTTGGGCAGTGGTGCTATTCTTGTCTTCATCATACACAAAGACCCCGGCAGACCACTCAGGACTATTGTCAATTGTATAAAGCTTAATATCATCAAATCTGCTGATGATCAAGCCAGAGTGGGGAGATCAGTAGCAACGCTGGAAAGGCTTTTGAAAAAGAATAACAGCAGAACCAAAGAGTTTGGATTGAAAATAAACACATTGAAAACAGCAACTATGGTAATAGGCAAACGAATAAAATCATGAATAGAGAAACAAGTACAGAAGTTTACATATTTGGGGCAAACCATAAAAATCTAAGGTGAGCTGCTGTAAAACCAAAGGTCAAAAGTCGATAAAAACATAGAGGTCTTTTGAAAATGTATCAAACCTTAATTCTTTCAGTGGAAACAAATGAAGCATGGGGGTGTCCTTCGACGGGGAGGTTTAAGGCACCTTCATATGCATGCGCACATTTTTTCAGCGCAGGCTGGAGGATCAGAGAACCATTTTCTGGCTGAGAATCCAACACATCCCACTTAACAGCACTTGAACAGAATCCAACCACAACACACTCCAGAGTACGAGCTGAAATGATCATCATTGCTTTAAGTGCTAGATGCTTAATGGTGTTAGTAAAATATTCTTCCTGGAACACTGTGTGGCACAAACTGCTAACAAACACATGCAGATACCATTAAATTACATTGGGCTGAAGGGGGATCCATAAGCTGTATCTATAACAACATAATATGTATGTGTGTGTATGTGACTTTTTTTTCTTTCTGTATACATACACCTAATGTTTTGTTGTTATCCCATAGCTTCTGAACAAGCCTGCTCTTGGCAGCTCAATGCCATTCTAATATAGATACAGGTCTTCTTCAGTTGTTTCACTTCTCCGTACAGTGTGTTGGCAATAGTCGACAGTGCTTGTAAGAATATTTTCCTCATGTCCTCTAGCGTCTTGCACTCAATAAGTAGGTGTCAAACTGTTTTGTCAGGGTGAAAGCAATTTCTGCACATGGGCAGGTGCTAGGAATCGATATGGCTCAATTGGCTATTGACTCTGGTATGTTCTGTTTATAATGCAAATACTTTGGTCACATCAAGAGACATAACGGTCTTGAGAGAACATTGATGGAAGGTAGGGTGCCAGGCAAAAGAGGAAGGGGTAGACCAAGAAGACAATTGCAGCAAGATATCCAGGAATGCCTGGGTATGACTGGCGGAGGCTGGAGTTTTGGCAAGAGAATGAGTTTCTTTCAGGCCAGACTGTGATGGGAGCGACGTTCATCAAAGGACATGCTACATGATGATGATGTTCTGTTTGGAACTGAAAGATGAGACTTTGATCTATTCTATGTAGTTTATTTATTTCATCATTACCATTTGGCTGTGACATTTCGCTAAATACACTGCGACCTGTTGTTCCCGTCGCCCACCTGTTCATCCAGATTTCCCTGGTATTATTCTTAATAATTCGTTTTACTGTGTGGTTACTGCAGGGTCTGTCCAATTGTTATTTGGAGGCTTCTGTTTTTGCCAATCTGTCAGCCATCTCATTTCCTGTTAGCCCGTTACGTCCAGGGTTCCATTGCTAGGTGACATTAATCATGTGGGCAGTGATAATTCCGTTACGTGCAGGGATCCATTGCTCATCATCATGTAGCATATCCTTTGTAGAACGTCGCTCCCATCACAGTCTGTCTGAAAGAAACTCGTTCCCTTGTTAAAACACCAGCCTCCACCACAGTCATACTCAAGCATTCCTGGATATCTTGGTGCCATCATCTTCTTGGTCTATCCCTTCCTCTTTTGCCTGGCACCATACCTTCCATCACTGTTCTCTCAGGACCATTGTGTCTCTTGATGTGACCAAAGTATTTGCATTTTCTAGCCAAAATGGAATTGATAAACCAGTTCTCTTCTATGCTCAACTCTTGCCGAATGTCTGCATTTGTTTTTTTCTCTGCCCAGGGAATTCTGATGATCTTTCTGTAACATTTTGACTCGAAGGATTCGATTCTGTGTCTAGAAGTTTTGGTAATCGTCCATGATTCACAGCCATAAGCTGCCACAGGAAAAACACAGGCTCTCAAGACTTTTACTTTTATCATTTTGTTGGTGCCCTGCCATAATTTCTTCAAGCTGTTCAGTCTCTGCATTGCCATAGCTAGTCATCTTCTGATTTCTTTCGAGCAGTCGCCATTTTTGTCAATTCTGGAGCCCAGATATTCAAAATGTGTGACCTGACCTATTTCCTCACCACCCACTGTAAATTTATGGTGACATTGTGTTTTGTCTGTGGTCATTATCTTTGTTTTATTTATGTTTATGAACAAGTTTTGATCTTTACTATGTCCATTAACGGCTGAAAGTAGCTGCTCTAGCCCTTCTGCACTTCTTGATAGTATCACTGTGTCATCTGCATATCGTAACTCTGGAATCTCGTACCCCCCAATTGTAAATGGGTCGAAACTTTCGATGTTCACATCTTCTCGAACATTTCTCATAATACATTCCGCATATATGTTGTACAGATAAGGTGAGAGGATACATCCCTGTCGGACTCCCTTTTGTACTGCAAACCAATCCGATGTTTGTCCAGATACTCGGACAGCGGCTTGTTGATCTTGGTATAATGTTTCAATGAGATGGACAATGTGCAAAGGAAACCCCATTTCCCCCATGATTCTCCACAGATTTTGATGTTTTACCGTGTTGAAGGCCTAAGTGTAATCAATAAAACATGTGTACCGGTCTACATTAAACTCTCTACATTTTTCATAGATATTCCTTAACTTGAATATATGGTCCCGGATCCCTCTGTCTTTCCTAAAACCTACCTGGACTATGTGAATTTCAGATTCAAACCTTTTCTCTATCCTTCTTAACAGGATTCGCAAGAGTATCTTGCTAGCATGGCTGATCAGCGCTATAGTTCGGTAGTTAGTGCACAGCTTCAGGTTGCCTTTTTTGGGGAGAGGAATATAAATTGAGGGATCCATTGCTAGGTGACATTAATCCTGTGGGCAGTGATATTGTTGTTACCCACCAAGAATATCTTCTTTTTGTTGTATGGAGTGTGCTTCAGCGCCTCCAGAACTGACTTAATATACACCTGATATAAATTTACATTAACCTTTAGGAGCCTTTGGCCCTTTATTGAGGAGAAAATAATATAACCACTGTGCCTTGCTCTGCAGATCGTAGTTAGTTTTCTTTCCGCTTGTGGCATTGAGCGTCGCAGGGAGCTTAAGTCGTCTGTCCAGCACCAAGTGTGTTGCGTCTGGCAATGTGAGCCTGTAAAAAAAAAAAAAAACTTTAAGCGAGGGCTCGACTTCATTGCCTCCCATTTTCCTCATTTAGCTCGGTCTCTCTCGGCAGATGGATGCCCCACAATCGCACAAAGCACCAACTCTTTAGCTCAAGGGATCTCCGGAAAAAATTGACATCATGGACCGACCGTCGCAGCTCGAATTCGAAATCCGACAGTCTGAACACGAGGCAAATGGCTTGACCACTTCGCCACAGAGACCACCAATGTGAGCATGTGTCACTGCACAATCACTCTAATGTCATCTATCCACCTGCCTCGTGGTCGACCCCTTATCTTGTAGCCAGATCTAACAGCGCTGTATTCCATCAGTGAAAGTTGATGAGTGTGCATTCTCATGAGATGACCAAACGAACTTATTTTCGGCCTGGAAATGTATTCAGCACAGTCATAGTGCCAACCATACTGCGAATGATGTCGTTCCGCATTCGGCCTTTCATGGTAACACCGATGACCTTCCTTAACCCTACCAGATCTAAGGCCCTGGGTTCCGGGGTTCCAGAGCATTAAAGAGAAAAAACCAACATGATATAGAAAAATGTTAGTTATATGCAAACAAGTGGTTAGAATTAGATGTAACTTGGAGACATTGTAGAAAATAGGTTTACCTTTCATCTAGCGTCAATATTCCACCTTTGTGTGCCAATCCACTCAGCAAAAGGCAAAGAATCTGTCTCGAGTCATAAAACATTTCGAAATCCAGGAGTAAACACAACAAAGAGCCCTCATTTGTCCAATAATCCTGATAGCTGGGCTTTATACATGAGTATTCCATATAGATCCTCAGTCCAAGAAAAGCCTTCATCTCATCACTCGAGCTCTCTCTGTCTGTTTCACTTGAACAGAGTCTGAATCAACCAAATTATTGATCACCTGTTGGACTGTCATAAGCCTAGACTTACTTTGCTTTCTTATTGAAGTGCTTGGTTCATCAGTCGCTCGTTTCATTGTCAATTTTCCGAATTTGTTCATGTTAAACCCCACAAAATCAATTCAAACATGGGGGCAGACATTTGCAATGACTAATCATGAGGTTTGACCACAATTGGTTGGTTATTTTTAGATTCTGACGCATGTTATTGACCTACTACCCAAAGTACCGTAAATCCGGTTCAGTGGTATAGCGGCAGTTAAGGAAATTACCGGAAAAAGTGGACAGCGGTCTGGTAAGGGTTAAACACTTAATTTCACATTTCGAAATTCTGCTCTCAAGCGCCCTGGACAGAGACCATGTTTGGCAATGGTAGTCAATAGACAGCATAAATATACTGTTTATCAGCTGTTGCTTTGTTGCCAAACTAATGCTCGGGTGTCTAAGCAATGGGGACAGCTGATAAGTCACAGCAGATGCTTTCTGACACCTAGTCTCAATTTCCCTGTTGATCTTGCCCAAATACTTGAACTCGTCACCTGCTGGTGACCTCATTCAGGTCAAGTTATCCTGTAACCGATGAAGTCATTGGAGCACACATGAAGACACCCCCACAACTCCACCCCTCTCTGTCGGTGTCCGCTGCCTGTGCCTCCTCTTGTCAGAGATTTGTCTATTCTTTTATGTTGTCCTCCCACCTCTTTTTAGGACGACCTTTTCGTCGTCCGTGCAGGATTGTATTTGCAAGACCGTTTGATCTCGACATATGGCCGTACCAAGTGAGTTCCGTCTTTTGACCGTTGTCAAGAGGTCTTCAAAAGGCCCTATTGCTGTTTTAATTCTTTATCATATTTCCTCATTTGTAACTCGGTTTTTGTGTGTGACCTCGTTATGAAAACCAAAAAGGCTGCAAACACTATACTTTTATTAGAATGACAAAAAAAAGGATATTTATGATTGAGGTTTTTTAATAAACATAATTTGTAATGTTTATTGGCTGTTCATCTAGGCTTTGTCAACTGCCATCATGAGTTTTGGGAAGGAGATGAAGGGGAAGACATCCCATGATGCCATTATTCGTGTACAAGATGCAGAGCTGCGTCTCCTCGACACATTCCATCATCTGATCACTCAACGTGTGGACAACGACAAGAAGTACACCCTGGGCCTGAACAAAATACTGAATGCAGCTATGAAGTCTGAGAATTCCGAATTCAAGGAGACCTGTACTATTTTTGGGGTATGTTTTGTTAGTTAGTTAGTTTTCTTTCCACTTATGCGATTAATCATCATGGTGAGCTTAAGTCATCTGTACTGCACCAAGTGCATTGCTCTGGTCAGTTGCGTTGCACAATCATTCTAATGTCATCTATCAACATTGGGGACGGCATGGGCTAGTGGTTAAGTGACACGGCTCACAACCCAAAGGTGCTGGATTTGATCCTCATCACAGCACCGGCAGTTACCCCGGGGAAGGAAACCCTTAGAAAATGCAGGAGGAAGCAGAACCTAACATAAAATGCATGCTGAAGTCAGATGCACTGGGCCGACAGGCGCAAAATAAAAACCACAGTGCAATTCACACCGCCACCGCCTTGGGGATTAGAGACATAAGACGAACGCAAAAAAAACAACAACAAAAAAAAACTATCTATATGCCTCACGGCAGTCCCCTTACCTGTAGGCATATCTACCACCTTTGTAAGTCATAAATGGAAGTTGATGAGGGTACAATCTCATGAGAGGACCAAACCAATGTGTTTTGTGTCTGGAAATGTATTCCGCACAAGACATAGTGCCAACAATACTGCGCTTACTCTGCTATCTTTTTGCTTATTTTTTGGCTTCTGTTCTGTTATGGTGGATAAAATAATTGACTATGACCAAGAGTTGCATGTTGTTTGTAGATCAAGAAAAAGCTTTTGACGGGGTAGATAGACAACATATATGGAAAATATTGGCTCACTATGAAATAAACAATCACCTAATTAATTTATTGAAAAAGTCCTTACATTGATAGCCAGTGTTCTGTTCAAATAATAGCTGGACTCTGCAACATTTCATATCAAATCTGGAGTGTAACAAGGATTTGTGCTATTCCCTTTGTTGTTCATTATGTATGTAGACCATATTTGTAAAATAGCCAACCCAAATGAAGGTAGCAATATTGGTGAACTCTTAAATGAACTTTTTTTTGCTGACAATCAAGCGTTCATAGCAATTTCAGAACTACAATTGCAGCAACATATTGACAAACTAAATACAACTTGTAAAAAATACAGCGTGAAAATCAACATAGAACAAAAATATATAGAATAGCCGGACACATCAATATCGTTCTTGATAACCAGCAAATCAAACAGGTGAAAGATTTCACATACTTAGGGAGCACGTTATCAGCAAACAGGAGAATTATAGCGGAAATCCAACAAAGATGCAATAAGGCAAATCAGATCATTGAACAATTAACTCCAATACTTAACTCCAAGACAATAAATACCAAAAGAGCTTTATACAACACAATTTTCATCCCGACACTATGTTACCAATGTCAAAACTGCACACTAATATCAAATTAAAAACGCAACATCGTAACAGCAGAAATGAAATGCCTTAACAAAAATATTGGGTGAAACAAGAAAATACATGATCAGAAACGATGAACAGAAACGATCTTGGCGAACTGTGAGAAACAAAGTCATAACATGATTTTTAGCACACAGTCGGACAGTGTTTATAATTCGTCTTTCCTGCAAAAACTGCACACAATTTATTTTCTTACGTGTCAAGTGTGACAACTGTAATAAATCCATCTTCCACGTACGGTGTTAGATCTCAGAATGTCATGGACATAGGTTTACCGCGCGAATTGAAAAGTATGGTGCTTCGTGTAGCTACATTCTACTAAATTTTACCTATTATAATCCGTGGGTGAATTAACGCACAAGTATCGGTCAACTTACTCGTTGTGGGCGTACCACAACAACAACCTGGACCCTGACTAAGACAATGGAGAAGCGTTTTGAGGTCTTTGAACAGATAGGAAAACCAATAGTGGAGAGTTCTGGAACAATTCCAAGTTGAACGGACACTTCTGAAGGAAATAAAAAGCATAAAAATACAATATTTTGGTCATGTCAAGCAACATGACAGTCTGCTAAAGGTTATATTGGTGGAAAGAGTCAAGGGCAAGAAAAACAAAGGACGGCAGAGGTATAGATGGACAGTCAACATCGGGATGTGATCAGGACACTGAGTGTACCAGTCTGGCACAGAGACAGCTGGAGATTCATTACCATCAACCTCTGATGCGAAGATGCCACTTGATGATGATGATGTTTTAGATTCTTTGTTTGAAGTTCTTTGACTGTTTTAGGATTCTTTGCTTTATTTTCTTTTTGACTGTTTTAGATTCTTTGTTTGAAGTTTTTTGGCTGTTTTAGTTTGTCTCTTACTGCAGTAATAATTTATGGATGTTTTTATAATGTCATGAAGGCTTGGGACGTCATCTTACAAGAGATAGACAGCCTGACGAAAGTGATGAAGACCAACTGTGACCACCTTCAATCCAGCACCTTGGAAATTCTCTCACAGCTGATCAATGAAAAGAAGCTTGCCAAGAAGAGATATATGGATGAGAGAAACCGCCTGGATTCTGATTTTGTCAAAGTAAGTGTGTGCTTTTGTCATAGATGTAAGATTTTATGGGTTGCTTGTAATGTCCCCATGGAGCTATCATGCAGGGAATCTACGAAATCCACGTCCCAGCATCACTATTAGTGCAGTTCTCAAGGGGCGGTCAATTTACAAGTAAACAGCAGATGGTGGAGGCAGAGGGAGTGGTGCTGCAGCAGGGGGGAACTAATGAAACCAGAGACCCTGATCAGCACTGGCCCTCTGATAAGGAAAGAGATGGTCAATGACAACCCCGAGATTCATCAGCCCAGACCAACCCTTCACTAGCATGGCTGCGCGGGGGTGATTCGATCGGCATGAGCATCCCAATAGTTCACTGGTCATTTTGTGATAAAAGCAGAGTCTTCTGGGAGTTGCTGTGGTCGAGAGGTCAGGCACTCGCCTCTCAAAGCGATGACCAGAAACTGTGGACGATCGAATCTCACAAGTTTTTAAAGTGTCCCCCTGGTCTCACGGGTGGTGGGACCAGAGTGCCTGCATCCTGAGTTACCTCCAGTCGTCTTGACTTAGTCTCTCCACTTGTCCAATGTAGCTCGGGACCAGAGAGTGAGGTGATGACCAGCAAAGTTTCTTTCTCACTATAATCCAAATACAGCGCATGTTACATTATCAAGACAAAACCACCTGATGATGTTGCCACCATCGCTTGCGATGAACAACTAACTACCTTACTGTAAAAAAACAAACAAACTTGTACCACTTTATTCCTTTTGCTGGGGTAATCAAGAATGTTTAGGCTTAACGTTTTTATACTAGTTTAGAAGACTCATCAGAGTCTGTAGACAACCAGTTACATTTGCACCACCCTGCTCTAAAATATATGCGCATCCAATCCATTCTTAAATGCATTAACTGTCTCTGCCTCCACTATCTCCTGGGGCAATGCATTCCAAGCATTCATCACTCTCTGACTAAAAAAATATTTCCTAATATCAAATCTTTCTTTAGCTAATTTGTATCTGTGCCATCTTGTTCTCGTTAGTGGTTGCATTTTGAAAAACTTGTTATATTGATGTCAGCTCCTTGGAGATGCTTGCACAAGTAGTATCACGGTAGTATCACTGGAGGGGCTCAGATTGCAGAGAGTACAGCCATAGCGGAAACATAAGTGAAAGCGTGTTGCCCGAAAAAACAATACTCAAAACGACTCTGCAGCCGGCTTCCCCCATGCGTGTCCTGAATGTGTCAGGGTGTGCCGTTCCAGGATTGGTCTTTACAGCCATCAGAGAACACATTTTGCAGCAATAGTCTGATGCTGTAGCCATCCTCGCTCGTGATGAGCAACTATTATTAAATTATTATTATTATATGGTCCATACTTGAATACTTGAGATCACGATGCTGAGCAGTGCGTGAGTTGTATCAGTCAGCGACCCAAGAATTACTACTAGTGTCAGGGCAGCAACCCAGAGCTGTTCTCTACCTCCACGTGGTGATCCTGGTTAACAGGCTAAAACAGTGGGCAGACTGGCTAAGGAGAAGGGGTCGAAGCGGGATGGCTAACCCGGTACCAAAAAATGTTATGCTGAAGTAGGATATGTCGGACCGAAAGTTGCAAATATCATAGTTAAGCTGTAAACTATGACACAATGCATTCTGTTCTCCAGACTACATCCTGCTACTTGCAAATTTGCAACGCCCTTTTCAGGGCTTGGTAGCGGGAGTTTGAGAACGAGCGAAGAAAAATACTTGGATCCTGGTGTTCCAACCAGGCAAGGTTGCCTGATGCCAGGTAGTCAAAAGTTTCATGAATCCATGTCTTTCCTTCACCCTGGGGTACCATGATAGTCCAAGGACGTGATGCAGATCATCTCTCCATCTGGGTTGGTGGGCGGTGGATGATTGTAGTTGTACACAGTTGTCCATGAAGAGAAGATTAATGATTAATTGATAAGATTAATTGTCATGTCTTCTTCAGGTGCAGGATGAAATGTCAAAAAATAAAATAGAATATTCCAAATCGGTGGAGAGATTCAATGTTGACAAGTCTAAGTTTCAGGACATACAATCCAAGGGTGAGTGTTATAGGGTCCCTGGTCATGTTGTGGCTTACGGCAATGAATGTTGGCATTCTGTCCTCGAGGACACCAACAGTGGGTACACTGAATATGGTCAGGAGTTGTTGTTTGTGATTGCCCATGATGAGTAAGGTTACTCTTTTGTGCGCCCTGATGAAAAAGACGTTAAGTGGCGGGTTGCAGTAGCTTTCCTCACACCCCGAGCGTGCTGATAAAGGTGGACCGGGGTCCTCAAGGCGGTTGTGCTATGCTTGGCTGCATCTGTGTGTCACTTACTACTACGGGGATCATGTCGAACCTCACCTTGTTAGCCAGACTGTTGTCCTCGACAACAGCCCGTTTCCAGGATGACCAACAAGGAGGTCAGGTGAGGGTCTTGGCCAGTATATTTCTCCTGACCCTGGCTAACATTCTCTGATCAGTGTGTTTTGCCTGACCAGACGTTAGCCTCATCATCCCGCCAGGTGAGGGTCTTGGCCAGTATATTTCTCCTGAACCTGGCCAACATTGTCTGATCAGTGTGTTTTGCCTGACCAGACGTTAGCCTCATCATCCCGCCAGGTGAGGGTCTTGGCCAGTATATTTCTCCTGACTCTGGCTAACATTGTCTGATCAGTGTGTTTTGCCTGACCAGACGTTAGCCTCATCATCCCGCCAGGTGAGGGTCTTGGCCAGTATATATCTCCTGACCCTGGCTAACATTGTCTGATCAGTGTGTTTTGCCTGACCAGACGTTAGAAGTAACATTCTACATTTGATCAATCCAACCACGTAGAAAGGGGGTTTCTCTGCTAGGGTGAGAGGCAGGGTTGTTGCCGAGAGGGGCGGTGCATACTTGGCAATAACACCCAGTGTCAGAATGGAGACTGAGGCAGTGACTTCGGCTCTGAAGTGGCTATCTCGTCAAGTCAAGCCATCCCGTAACCAGTGAGGTTAAGGCACATATGAAGACACCCCCACAATCCCACACCAACCACCTTAGCTGCCGGTGCCTGTGCCTCCTCTGGTTGGAGATTGGTCCATTCTCTTATGTTGTCCTTTCATCTCTTTTTGGGACGACCTCTTCGTTGTCCGCCGCCTAGCACTTTTCTGTGCAGGCTATCTGACTTCTTTATTGAGGGTAGTAGACTTCTCTTACTCTCAATCTTTGCTTCTGAAGGTGCTGAAAGGCTGACTATGGCATGAGTGGATAGTGGACATAGAGGCCTCAAACCTCCAGGAACTTGTGTGGATCTACTGTCTAAGCCATGATGTGGTTTGCAGGAATGAAAGAACTAACATCCTTAGTGCGGACATTGGCATTGGATAGAAGTGACATTTTGAGGTTGGTCGACGGCCGTCTTTTGGACATTTGCAAAGGATAGAAGTGACATTTTGATGTTGGTCGACGGCCGTCTTTTGGATGAAGACGATGTGGTCGATGAACCAATGCTGCACAGATTGTAAGATTCTGAAATCATATGTGGGTCCAACAGAGATGGGCGCCTGAGAGGATGGAATTGGAATGTGTATAACCAGCGAGCTACAGAAACCATCATTGTCTACACTCTTCACCATTTTCTGAGAAGGACTGAGCACCTATGGGTCTGTTCAAAGTGCAGTGATGTTGATTCTTAAAAAAAACAGAACAGAAAAAGTCATGAATATCTGCTTCTTCTTCTTTGCCATTATCGACTGGGTACATAGACCATCAATTTATCCTCTCCAAGCAGACATCCTATTTATCCAGTTCTTTCTAGTTTCTCCCTGTTTTTCTTGTATACACCTCTAGGTTTCTTCTCTGTGTGCTTTTTTACATTAATTTACCTCCTATTCCACATGGGTTCTATGGTAGAGATTCTTCTTCTTTTTGCTTGTGTCCTGCTTGTGCCTTTCAGCATCAGATTTGATAACTGAGAACACCCAGGAGAGTGACGCTGTCATATACACCGACGGATCAGTCGTGAGCAGTGGGACATCAGGCTGGGGTTTCTCGGCTAGAGTGAGAGGAGATGTTGCTGAGCACAGTAGGGCATACATGTCAACAACCTTCAGTATGAGAATGGGGACGGAAGCAGTGACTTCAGCACTAAAATGGATATTTGAGACTTCTATAACAAGGGCAGTCATCGTGACAGACGCGCAAGCCGTACTTCAGAAAGTACAGAAGGGATGGCTTAGGTACGAGTGGATAGCTGCTGTTGAGGCCTCAAACCTCCAGGAGTTGACATGGATCTACTGTCCTGCTCATGCTGGGGTTCAGGGCAATGAAAGAGCTGACATCATGGCTTCACAAGCTACCATCGTAGGCACATTAGTGATGGATGAAAGGGACATTTTGAAATCAATCAATGACCGCCTGCTGGATGAGGACACCGCAATAGATGAAGCAGCAATCCACAGACTACAAAGTTTTGACCTTAAACAAGGTTCGAGCGGAGTGGGGCGCATGATAGGACAGCGCAGGAGAGTGTACAACCAGCGAGCTACAGGGACCATCAGCATCCATACCTTACGCCATTTCATGAGAGAGACTGAGCACCTATGGGTATGCCTGGAGTGCAGTGACATCGAATCTTAGAAATAGAAACAGAAGCGTCAAAATTATGTACATGTTTCTTGACCAGGCTCTAGTACGTGCTTCGTACATGGGGAGCTGTAATGTTAATGTCTCTTGCCAGGTAGATAAATTGCTTTGGCTATAAGTAATTTTACAACTTCCTGCGGCTTACTAGGCCTGAGGGAAGATACAAATAATTTGGGTGGATTTTTAACAACAATTTTTTGAATTTTGCCCGGGCAGCGGCTGTTAAGCCTACTCTTTTCGATTTCTTACTGCCAAGGTATTTTTAACGTGCTCCACACTGAACATGGGAGTCCGATCTCACTACCCAGAGATCAGGGGAATTATTACCAGAAGATCCACACGGGAAAAAAAATCCTGGTTTCAACTGTGATTTGAACCCACCACTTCCAGCATTCGAGGCGGACACCTAATCTTGAGACCACTAAGCCCCTTGGGCCTAGAGTGACTGAGTTAAATTGGTGAGCACCTTCTGCACTTTTTAATTTCTGTCAACTTAAAGATGTTGACCCTTTTGGTGATTTCAGGGAGACCTGGACCAAAAGTTGATGAAGCAAAGTCCAAGTTTTTCCGTTCTGCCGTCCACCTACACAAGATACACAACGACTACATCATATCGGTGAATGGTGCACAGGAACATCAGACGGTAATGAGAGAGGCATCCCTGCCTGCCTTCCTGGATTGTCATCAGAGCGAGCAAGAGTCTCTTGTGCACAAAGTGTAAGTTTTAAACGTTTTTACACAATTCCACAGATTGTCACTCTCAGGCTGGAAATCCTACTTTGTGTCTCAGGTAAGTCAGATTAAGCATAGTGTGTTAGTCACTTTGTGAGAGTGGCTTCCACTTTCAGTCTATGACATCATTGTGCAAGTAGCTTCCACTTTCAGTCTGTGACATCACTTTGTGAATGTCTTTCACTTTCAGTCTGTGACAACACTTTGTGAGTGGCTTTCACTTTGTCTGTGACATCACTTTGTGAGTGGCTTTCACTTTCAGTCTGTGACATCACCTTGTGAGTAGCTTTCACTTTCAGTCTGTGACAACACTTTGTGAGTGGCTTTTGCTTTCAGTCTGTGACATCAATTTGTGAATGGCTTTCACTTTCAGTCTGTGATAACACTTTGTGAATGGCTTTCACTTTCAGTCTGTGACATCACTTTGTGAGTGGCTTTCACTTTCAGTCTGTGACATCACTTTGTGAGTGGCTTTCGCTTTTAGTCTGTGACAACACTTTGTTAGTGTCTTCCACTTTCAGTCTGGGACAACACCTTGTGAGTGGCTTTCACTTTCAGTCTGTGACATCACCTTGCAAGTGGCTTTCACTTTCAGTCTGTGACATCACCTTGCAAGTGGCTTTCACTTTCAGTCTGTGACATTGCCTTGTAAGTGGCTTTCACTTTAAGTCTGTGACAACACTTTGTGATTGGCTTCCACTTTAAGTCTATGACAACACTTTGTGAGTGGCTTCCACTTTAAGTCTATGACATCACTTTGTGAGTGGCTTCCACTTTAAGTCTATGACATCACTTTCTCAAAATCCAGCACATTATTTGGTACTTACAGTTTCCTGTGACATTTAACCTTTACCAACCGACATTAAAAATTTTTCCAATTTCCCCTGCACCTGCATTATTTTTCACCAGGTCACGTTTGGCTATGGTTGCTGACTTTGAGAATATTTAACCTTTTCTTAATTGTTGGTCTATGTATATGATTTGTTTCCATGATACAAGAAGATATGGTGAAAATGATGACAAACAGCACACACATTCAGTTCACCTATTTCAGGGCGTACTTGGTCCTTCAAAAAATATTAAAATTGCCGCAGAGGTTGGATAATGATTTTTCCGCTGCAAATGTATTTAATTACATCTACATAAACAAACTAATCGGATCTACCTAAGAAAAATTTGTTGTGAATACCTCAATAATCAAAGTGAAAAAGAGAGTAAATGGTTTCAAAATTCACTTTAATAATCCAAGAAGCCATTTATGCAGTTGATACCAGAGCCTCCATTTTTAATTCAAATACCTGTATGATTAGCCGTTTTTATAGGTTCTAACCCGGATGTTTTAACATGATATACCGAAGACTATCCGTAGAGTCGCCTTGCAACGACATTGTCTATGAAAGGTAATTTTTTTGTCAGTCGCGATTTCGTGATTATGGTGTGGTAAAGGTTTGTGGCAGAGTCAGACGTTTAGCTGAGTAGTTTTAGCAGTTGCGTAGTACTTATCTAAAGAGTTACAACATTTATCTACACCACGACTTCACACAGTAAATAACACAGTACACACTATATATAATTTATTAACATAGAGAACAAAATACATCTAAACTAAATAATCAAAATATATATATTTATATATTGAACTACATCGGATATTTTAAGCACTAGCTTTTTATATCTCCCCCAACTACATAACCCAAGTTCTCGCCGCAGCACTCTCCTTATCTGCACACTCAACACACACTCACAAACTCGTCCTCAGTTCTGTGCATTCACGCACAATCAGCTCATCTTCAGTCAGGGTGATCTGTACATTCACATACAATTGGTTCACATATGCTCAGGTGATCTGTGCGTTCATATGCAATTAGATCATGCCCCTTATAGTAGAATCACGTACTCACTTGTGGTCACATACTCAGTCGATTTGTGCATATACATACACTCAGAACACACATCGTTCCAAAAGTGCCTTGCACATACCACAGACATTCAGATCCTGTCCTTAGGCGATCTGTACATTCACAATTACTTAGATCCTTTCACGTATTCTTACATTCATATGTAATTAGATCACACATCGTTCATTAGACATTAACACCTTTGGAAAACCTGGCTCAAAATTGTTCAACCTGGAAGGGTGCGATCAAAATGGGCATTTCAATCAGCCGGGGCCTCCGTGTTCAGACAGCTCAGAATAGGTGTGCAATCAGGAAGTCTAGAGCCGAGAGAATACCGGTGGCAGCTCTGAATTATGCTTGCCAGTCGTGTTATAGAACATTCCCTCATCAGTCACGAATGCACTCACATACTCAAGGATGCTGTATGACAGAATGATATTGGTGATCTTCATTGACGACGATGGATGAATTTATTATTATTATTCGAGAATAAATAACAAGCATTCCCAGGAGTTGGAAGAAGATGAGTAAACAAATGAAGTATGGATGTTGTCCTTCAGCAGGGAGGTATATGGGACCTTCAGGTGCATGCGTGAACTTTTTCCCGTCCGCAGGTTGCATCAGTCGCTGGCAGGGTGGAGTGTAGTACTCGAAATGATGAAAAGAATTGAGCAGCGATGTTGTATCAATTTTTTGCCAAAAGTTAGGTGATACCGAGTGGAAATCATTTGGAAGCTTCAACAGGCTTTCGATGATGACGCCATGAGCATCACTCAAATTAAGGAGTGGTATAATCGCATCAAAGATGGCTGCATATCGGTGGAGAGCGGATCACATTCCGGTAGGCCCTCAACAAGCCGAAATGGTGAAGTTATTGACCATGTACGGACTTTGGTAGTACAGAACCGTTGTGTCACTATTCGAGAACTTGCGGATGAGATGGGGATAAGCATTGGTTCAGTACACTTCATTTTGAGCGAGGATTTGGTTATGCGGAGAGTGTCTGCAAAGTTCATGTAGAAGCTGCTAACATTGGAGCAAACTTTCTTGGCCAAACACAACCTTCCTCTGGTCCACCAGGATCCCTATTCTCCCGACATGGCTCCTTGCCAATTTTGACTGTACTTCAAGCTCAAAATTCAGCTGAAAGAGATTGGATTTGAGTCACGAGAAGACATGGAATGCAACTTAACTTAACTTAACGTCTTTATACTGGTTTTGAAGACTCTGCAGAGTCTGTATACAACCAGTTCCAATTACAACGACTCAGCTGTTTTCTATTTTCAAAGAGGCCTTCCTGAAATACTTCCAACAATGGTGGAATCGCTGGAGAAGTATGTGTAGTCCCAAGGAGAGTACTTTGAAGATGATTAGGGCTTGAATCCTGGTCACCTGTAAAACCCCATTCCCCTGGGCTCCTGAAGAAAAAGTGCCAAAAATGGACACCTGAACAAAACTAGTTACAATGACAAAACTAAGTGATCTGTTTCAATTATTCAATCTCAAATAGACTGACCTGATCATCTCCAATATTCATGCTTATTATGTCAGTCCTCCCAGCATGAAGACCCATCCTTTAGACACATAAGTCCCACAATGGTTACACCAAAATTTTGTCTTCACCTGTCTTGTCTTTGTAGGCCATATTTGGGAAGTCCTTGACATGCTTATTAAATTTAAATGAGCATACTACACAAACATTATTTTCTGTAGCTTTTGGGGACATTTGTGGATGATGGGAACCAACATTTTGCAGCCTCTGATGTGCCTCGACACGATTGTGAAGTTTTGCAGTAGCTGTTCTATAATCTCCAATGAGGGATAAACAAACTTCGTTCACGAACATCCCAAATGTCCTATAGCGTCTTCCTGTTGTATTGTGGGGACTATAGTGATCCATAAGTATGTGGGCATTATTACATGCCCACATAAAGAATTTCACAATTAGCCACCTAGGCCAGAGATAATGCCGTCGTGTGTCGCAGAAAAATGAGGAACAGGGTAAGATGTAGCTTCATCAGAGTCTAATGAACACATGTTATCACTCAAATGATCATCTGATTCAACTTCTATATCAGTTTCAGAATAGTTGTTATCTAAATCTAATTCATCGTCCTCCGAATCATTGAGAACAATCTCGACAGCTTGTTTCATTGTAAGCCTTTTAGAACGCTCATTGACTGGTTTTTCTGCATATCTTTTCATCGTTAAAATGGTGTAAAAATGTGTAACAATATGATCAGTTCATAGGCGCCACCATTTTGAAGTAACATTCCAGAAGATGTATGCAAATTCGGCCGTGTTTATCCACACTATGCCCATCCTTAGAAGATACGTGTGCTATACCGCCAAACCGGTGACTCGGGGCGGGGGCTATGTACACACACACTGGTTCATTGGCATCCAGAGTTCAAAGGGTTAAACCTCCAAGTGAGTAATTGAATTTTTCCAGTCCAAAGGTTGAATACTTTTGAACACCTCGCATGTTGTTTTTCTGTTCGGGGTGAAATAAACAAACATTGCCAGCAAATGACATTAGCAGTGGCCTGTTGTCTGTGGTCTAAAAAAAACACCATTGACAATCCTAAAGATGAGAATAAAGTTGTACAACAGTTTTAGAAGATGATGATGAAATTGTGCATGGAGAAATATAATCATTCGTGGCATTTGAGAGTAAATTTTAACAAAATTCTTCTTTGTTTTCAGAAAATTTGTCTTGGAAGACTATTTGAAACACACAGATACATGCAGGGCTGATTTTCAGACTATCTCCAAAAATGTTCATAATGCAGTACAGGCTATTCAGCCAGGCAAAGAATATTCTACTACATTCATAGATCTTCACAAGTAAGTCTGGAATAGTTGTGGGGCAAAGAATATTCTAGTACATTCATAGATCTTCACAAGTAAGTCTGAAATAGCTGTGGGGGGAAGAATGTTCTAGTACATTCATAGATCTTCACAAGTAAGTCTGAAATAGCTGTGGGGGAAGAATATTCTAGTACATTCATCGATCTTCACAAGTAAGTCTGGAATAGTTGTGATGCAAAGAATATTCTAGCACATTCATCAATCTTCACAAGTAAGTCTGGAATAGCTGTGGGGGAAGAATGTTCTAGTACATTCATAGATCTTCACAAGTAAGTCTGGAATAGCTGTGGGGGAAGAATGTTCTAGTACATTCATAGATCTTCACAAGTAAGTCTGGAATAGTTGTGGGGCAAAGAATATTCTAGTACATTCATAGATCTTCACAAGTAAGTCTGGAATAGTTGTGAAGCAAAGAATATTCTAGTACATTCATCGATCTTCACAAGTAAGTCTGGAATAGCTGTGGGGGAAGAATGTTCTAGTACATTCATAGATCTTCACAAGTAAGTCTGGAATAGCTGTGGGGGAAGAATGTTCTAGTACATTCATAGATCTTCACAAGTAAGTCTGGAATAGTTGTGGGGCAAAGAATATTCTAGTACATTCATAGATCTTCACAAGTAAGTCTGGAATAGTTGTGAAGCAAAGAATATTCTAGTACATTCATCGATCTTCACAAGTAAGTCTGGAATAGCTGTGGGGGAAGAATGTTCTAGTACATTCATAGATCTTCACAAGTAAGTCTGGAATAGCTGTGGGGGAAGAATATTCTAGTACATTCATAGATCTTCAAAGTCTGGATTAGATCTGGGGAAGAATGTTCTAGTACATTCATAGATCTTCACAAGTAAGTCTGGAATAGTTCTGGAGAAAGAAAATAATATTCTAATACAGGCATCGATCTTCAAAGTCTAGATTGGCTCTGGAGAAAGAATAGTGTGTAGCGGTTTTTAATTTCTGGTCAGCTGACTTCTGTAGTCCACTTTAGGGGGGGGCGCCGCAAAGGCTTAAAGAAACGTTATAAGCTTTTACATTTAAATTCAAAAGATAAATAGAAAAATGTAAAAGATAGAAAGACAGAAACATTGAAGGATGTGGACCAGATAGAATAAAAATACTAGAACGGAAGATAGATAAAAGTTTCCAATGGTCGGAGAAATTGGAGCCAGCGACTTGATTGATAATGTTCTAGATCGCTAAAAGAATGAAATTCAGTAAGACGATTGACTGAGATGATCTGTGGAAAGATAGGATGAACAACATCGAATTGAATTTCAATTTTAAAAATTTGACTGAGGATGAATCGCATTCCATGATTTTTCTTTCTTGTGCGACGGTGATAGTCCATATCTCATTCTGATAGCAAAGAATTGAAATAAAAATACTATTTATCGTCTGTCTCTGTTTCCACTGGGATGCGTAGAAAACGCGCATCGAATTATAACGCCAAAAACAATGGTCGCTCCGCCACTAACGACAGGAAAATACAGCAAGTGATAATAAAAATTCTAGAGCACTGTTGTTCATTTACACCGGTTGATACACCCAGGAAATTGAATCTAAAAATAAGTAATGCCGTTATTGTAGATGTAAACAAGAAGCCACGTAGCGCAGTGGTTAGCGCACTGGCTTCACATCTGAGTGGTCCTGGGTTCATTTCCCAGTTGAGGTGGAAATGTTTTTTTTCAGACCGCAACAGCTCCCGGGTCGACCCAGCCTAAAATGGGTACTGGTTCAGTCCGGGAAGTAAAGGTGACAAGGGAGAGAAGATGGCTACCGCCCTCATGTAACACCTCACACCCCAATGGCAGTAATGCTAAGAAAGATGGCTGGTTTAGCGTGAAAGAAAATTTTGAAACAATGTTTTTCCATCACGTAACAAGAATACCAAAAAACAAAACACACACACAACCCCCCCCCCCCCCCCCCCCCCCCCCCCAACAAGCAATATTATTTAGATACAATTGATTTAAGGCCAAAGGCAGACCACGAAAAAGGTTTCTTACAGAAATATCTGAGGTAATAAATGGTACTCATGAGGCACACAGAGGGCTCGTTCTAGATGTGTCTTCAAAACCTGACAGAGAACGGCATAACAGGATAAGTGAAAAGAAGAAGAAATAGAAGGCATTTGAGGCCTGTTGCATCTATCGACCACATCCATGGCACACTGCTGCAGCATGACTCCAGGCCATACTGTGCAGGGACAGCTTCTTCTGTGCCTCCAACTTGGTCAAGGAAAGTCCTTTGACGCTGAGGAAGGATCTGTGGAGTATCTTGTGGGTTGGGGTTTTCTGGTCCAGCCGTACGACATGACCAAACAAAGTGACTTGGTGGTCAACTGTTTTCTGGTCCAGCCGTACGACATGACCAAACAAAGGGATGATGGGGTCAACTGTTTCTTGGTCCAGCCGTATGACATGACCAAACAAAGGGACGCTGGGGTCAACTGTTTTCTGGTCCAGCCGTACGACATGACCAAACAAAGTGACTCTGGGGTCAACTGTTTCTTGGTCCAGCCGTATGACATGACCAAACAAAGGGACTTGGTGGTAATCTGTTTCTTGGTCCAGCCGTACGACATGACCAAACAAAGGGACGCTGGGGTCAACTGTTTTCTGGTCCAGCCGTACGACATGACCAAACAAAGGAACTCGGTGGAGGTCAACTGTTTCCTGGTCCAGCCGTACGACATGACCAAACAAAGGGACGCTGGGGTCAACTGTTTCTTGGTCCAGCCGTACGACATGACCAAACAAAGGAACTCGGTGGAGGTCAACTGTTTCCTGGTCCAGCCGTACGACATGACCAAACAAAGGGACGCTGGGGTCAACTGTTTCTTGGTCCAGCCGTACGACATGACCAAACAAAGGAACTCGGTGGAGGTCAACTGTTTCCTGGTCCAGCCGTACGACATGACCAAACAAAAGGAATCAGTGGCAGTCAAGTGTTTCTGAAATTGAGTGGAGGCCTGTTTAAGCAAAGAACTTCACGTTGCGGATGTATTCATGCCATTAGATGCCCCAGATACACAGCTAGTTGCACAGGTTAAAGGCCTCAAGTCTTGATATGTCATGTTTGAGTAATGCCAAGGTTTTCGACCCGTAAAGAAAGTAGGACTGGGACATGCAAAACTGGTGGATTGAGATTTTTGTTATAAGGAAAATCTTGCCGTTACTCCATACACGTCAGAGGTCGTGCATAGCAGATGCAGCGAGTCCAATCCGCTTTGACACATGGCGGCCAATGCATCTATCAGATGAGATCATGCTGCTGAGATAGATGAATTATTAGATGCCCACCTCCGTGTGACCTCCATGTCGAAATGAAGTTCTGAATTTTGGTTTTGGCCCAGGATATAGACAGGCCTGGCAAGGTTGCTTTACTGCCTAGAATTTATAGCCCTCTCTATCCGCCTCTCTAAAATAGTTTTTAAAAAATTAATTTATACGATTAAATATTAATTTATAATTTATGCGGGTCGTTCCAGGTCAAGCGCCGAAAGGCCGGCTGATCTAATTCGCTCCAGAATCATGTGTGTTTTTCTGTGATCTTTGGTTCTACCAATGCAGTGTTACAGATTCCTGTTGGATAACATGTTTTATGTGCATTTTTCAAATTTGTTCAGACAAAATGCAAAGATGTATTTTAATCGACATATAGGATAAAGTCGAACTCAGAGTACAAAGGAGCGACTGAGGGCAGATGGGCAGGATGAATGCGTGGCTGGAGAAAGAATACAGAAAGGCATAACCTTCAGATTGAAAATGTGAAACCAAGCCTGAATGGACAGGGAGATCATAGAAAAATTCACAATGTGGAGGAGCACATTGCCTGGAGAGGGATGGGCTCCGCCAGGTGCAAAACGGCCTAAAATATTGAGAAAAATTAGAAGCACGCCAGCCGTCTCAACACACAACAATGACAGAGTAGCCACTGGGGCTGACTCGTCTGGATGATTAAATATCCTGACAAAAAATCCGAGTGGAGTTGCAGGAACTGATCCAACAATCTGCAGTATTGGTGCCCAAATGACCTTTCATTGCAAAGACTGAAGAACAGCTGCAACAACGCTTAAACAAGTTAACTGCAGAAGGACATAACATGAGAATCAACGTAAAACTGACACAATGACAATAGCAAGAACAGAAACAACCACTAAGATCTACATAGAACAGAAACAACCGCTAAGATCTTCATAGAACAGCAACAACCGCTAAGATCTACATAGAACAGAAACAACCGCTAAGATCTACATAGAACAGAAACAACCGCTAAGATCTACATAGAACAGCAACAACCGCTAAGATCTACATAGAACAGAAACAACCGCTAAGATCTACATAGAACAGAAACAACCGCTAAGATCTACATAGAACAGCAACAACCGCTAAGATCTACATAGAACAGCAACAACCGCTAAGATCTACATAGAACAGCAACAACCGCTAAGATCTACATAGAACAGAAACAACCGCTAAGATCTACATAGAACAGCAACAACCGCTAAGATCTACATAGAACAGAAACAACCGCTAAGATCTACATAGAACAGCAACAACCCCTAATATCTACATAGAACAGCAACAACCGCTAAGATCTACATAGAACAGCAACAACCGCTAAGATCTACATAGAACAGAAACAACCGCTAAGATCTACATAGAACAGAAACAACCGCTAAGATCTACATAGAACAACAACAACCCCTAAGATCTACATAGAACAGCAACAACCGCTAAGATCTACATAGAACAGCAACAACCGCTAAGATCTACATAGAACAGAAACAACCGCTAAGATCTACATAGAACAGAAACAACCGCTAAGATCTACATAGAACAGCAACAACCACTAAGATCTACATAGAACAGCAACAACCGCTAAGATCTACATAGAACAGCAACAACCGCTAAGATCTACATAGAACAGCAACAACCGCTAAGATCTACATAGAACAGCAACAACCGCTAAGATCTACATAGAACAGAAACAACCGCTAAGATCTACATAGAACAGAAACAACCGCTAAGATCTACATAGAACAGCAACAACCGCTAAGATCTACATAGAACAGAAACAACCGCTAAGATCTACATAGAACAGCAACAACCGCTAAGATCTACATAGAACAGAAACAACCGCTAAGATCTACATAGAACAGCAACAACAGCTAAGATCTACATAGAACAGAAACAACCGCTAAGATCTACATAGAACAGCAACAACCCCTAATATCTACATAGAACAGCAACAACCGCTAAGATCTACATAGAACAGAAACAACCGCTAAGATCTACATAGAACAGCAACAACCGCTAAGATCTACATAGAACAGAAACAACCGCTAAGATCTACATAGAACAGCAACAACCGCTAAGATCTACATAGAACAGAAACAACCGCTAAGATCTACATAGAACAGCAACAACCCCTAATATCTACATAGAACAGCAACAACCGCTAAGATCTACATAGAACAGCAACAACCGCTAAGATCTACATAGAACAGCAACAACCGCTAAGATCTACATAGAACAGAAACAACCGCTAAGATCTACATAGAACAGCAACAACCCCTAATATCTACATAGAACAGCAACAACCGCTAAGATCTACATAGAACAGCAACAACCGCTAAGATCTACATAGAACAGAAACAACCGCTAAGATCTACATAGAACAGCAACAACCCCTAATATCTACATAGAACAGCAACAACCGCTAAGATCTACATAGAACAGAAACAACCGCTAAGATCTACATAGAACAGCAACAACCGCTAAGATCTACATAGAACAGCAACAACCGCTAAGATCTACATAGAACAGCAACAACCGCTAAGATCTACATAGAACAGCAACAACCGCTAAGATCTACATAGAACAGCAACAACCGCTAAGATCTACATAGAACAGCAACAACCGCTAAGATCTACATAGAACAGCAACAACCGCTAAGATCTACATAGAACAGAAACAACCGCTAAGATCTACATAGAACAGCAACAACCGCTAAGATCTACATAGAACAGAAACAACCGCTAAGATCTACATAGAACAGCAACAACCCCTAATATCTACATAGAACAGCAACAACCGCTAAGATCTACATAGAACAGCAACAACCGCTAATATCTACATAGAACAGCAACAACCGCTAAGATCTACATAGAACAGAAACAACCGCTAAGATCTACATAGAACAGAAACAACCGCTAAGATCTACATAGAACAGCAACAACCGCTAAGATCTACATAGAACAGAAACAACCGCTAAGATCTACATAGAACAGAAACAACCGCTAAGATCTACATAGAACAACAACAACAGCTAAGATCTACATAGAACAGCAACAACCGCTAAGATCTACATAGAACAGAAACAACCGCTAAGATCTACATAGAACAGAAACAACTCAAGCACATGAAGGATTTCAAATATTTAGGAAGCAGAGAATCATCTAATGGAAGAATGTAAGAAGAAATTGATCAAAGATGCGCCAAAGCAAACCAAATCATTGATGTCGACAAGACTGAAGAACACGCCCGCTAAGATTGGCACAAAAAGAGACCTGTTCAACACAATTTTCATGCCTACTCTATGATACCAGTTTCAAACTTGGACACTGATGGCAACAGATAAGAGAAAAATAGAAACAACAGAAATGAAATGCCTGAGACGAATGATAAATGTGACAAGATGGGACAGAATTAGAAACGATGAGATCAGGAAACAGATGGGCACAAGCCAGTGCTAGACGTCATTAGAAAACAGCAAATTCAGTGGTTTGGCCACATATCGCGACAGTAACACAGCATCGTCCCACAGATGGCTCTATCACTTAAACACAGCAGTCCCAGGGGTAGAGGCTGACCCACCAAAAGATGGATTGACGGAATATCCGAGGCAGCCAGTTCCACCTTATACGAAGCGCACACCAAGGCGCAAGAGAGAGAGATAGAGAGAGAGAGAGATATATAGATAGATAGATAGATAGATAGATAGATAGATAGATAGATAGATAGATAGATAGATAGATAGATAGATAGATAGATATATAGATAGATAGATAGATAGATAGATAGATAGATAGATAGATAGATGGATGGATGGATGGATGGATGGATGGATGGATGGATGGATGGATGGATAGATAGATAGATAGATAGATAGATAGATAGATAGATAGATAGATAGATAGATAGATAGATAGATAGATAGATAGATAGATAGATAGATAGATAGATAGATAGATAGATAGATAGATAGATAGATAGATAGATAGATAGATAGATAGATAGATAGATAGATAGATAGAGGGATGGATGGAATGAATGAATGAATGAATGACCATTAAGGTCACAGAAAATGATGATGATGATGAATTAATTTCTAATACCAAATTTAGCCCAAAGTTTTCTACCTATTTCTTATGGTCAATGCTCTATTTCACATGAAACTCTACAGGTCTTCCCAGTCTACACCAATAGATTTCACCTTCGATGACAGATTACTGGAGAGCTATTCAGGATCTCTGAAAACGAATGTGATTGAGATCAATGACTTGACTTTGGAGCTTCTTCAGGAGAGGTTGTTATGGTTCTTTATCATCAAGTCCTAGAGCATGTGGGCTCGTTTTGTTGTTGTGGTTGTTTTGTTCTGTTGTTTCTTTGTTCTGTTGTTGTGTTATTATTGTTTTGCTCTGGTGTTGTTTTGTTTTGTTGTTGTGATGTATTTTTTCTTTGATGTTGTTGTGTTGTTGATTTACTTTGTTGTGTTGTTGTTTTGCTTCAATGTTGTTGTTTTACTTACTTGTGTTGTACTTTTGCTTTGTTGTTTTGATGTTGTTGTGTTGTATTTTTGCTTTGTTGTTTTGATGTTGTTGTTTTACTTTGTTGTAGTTGTTTTGCTTTGATGTTGTTGTGGTGTTGTTTTACTTTGTTGTATTGTTGTTGTGTTGTATTTTTGCTTTGTTGTTGTGTTGTATTTTTGCTTTGTTGTTTTGATGTTGTGTTGTTGTTTGACAAGGATGATGTCGGCGGTCCTCATCGACAACGATGGAAAGCTATTATTATTGTTGTTTTACTTTGTTGTGTTGTATTTTTGCTTTGTTGTTTTGATGTTGTGTTGTTGTTTGACAAGGATGATGTCGGCGGTCCTCATCGACAACGATGGAAAGCTATTATTATTGTTGTTTTACTTTGTTGTGTTGTATTTTTGCTTTGTTGTTTTGATGTTGTGTTGTTGTTTGACAAGGATGATGTCGGCGGTCCTCATCGACAACGATGGAAAGCTATTATTATTGTTGTTTTACTTTGTTGTGTTGTATTTTTGCTTTGTTGTTTTGATGTTGTGTTGTTGTTGTTTTACTTTCCTGTTGTGTTGTCTTCTGTTTCTCCTTCGTTCGTTCTCAATCTCCCGCTACCAAGCCCTGAACAGGACTTTGCAAGTAGCAGGATATAGTCTGGAGAACGGAATGCGTTGTGTCAATGGATGACTCATTTGTTTGTTTTATGATTGCAAATGTTGTGCAGCTGGGTCTGCCTGGTGGTCTTGTTTTTCCCCGCCGGTACCACAGAATGGTCGCTGTGCTCCAGCGTTTGTCTTTCCTTCAGACTCCATGGCCAGCCCAGCGGTGCTTATAGTTGTTGGCATGATAAATGACATCATTGACGCGTGGCAATGCCTGGATATCACTGTGGTGTAAGCCCATCTGGCGCTGTTGCCTAAGTGATTGGCGCATAAGATGGCCCTCAAGTGAGGCTTGTGTTGTCCTTAGCTGGTTCTCGATGGCTTTTGTCAGAGATTAGATTTCACTTCCATTAATATTACTTGGAATCCTGGTATTCAAACAAGCAAGCTAATATCTGTTGCCTGGTAGCCAAAGTCTATCAACTATCTGTAGTAAGTATTTTAAACTTTCTGTGACTTACTAGGCCTGGGGGAAGGTACAAATAATTTGGGTAGATTTTTAACTTGAATTTTGTCAGGGCAGCAGCTGGTAGACCAACTCTTTTCAATTTCTAACTGCCAACGAATTTTGAACGCGCTCGACACTGAACATTCATTATTATTATTGTACATCATGAATTGAATATTATTGTCAGGCTTGCAAGACTGACAGAAGAAATGGCAGAGATAAAGGAAAAGATATCAACTGCTGGCACAAACCACCAGAAAACGGCCATGGAGGTGAACCGACTGTCAGTGTGTCTAGGGGACGACTGTAGTATAGAAGATGTCAACAGGTTAGTACTCGAAGAATTATTTATTTATTTAAAAAAAAATTTGAGATCAAGCTGAGAAATGAGCCTATTGAACATGTCAGCTTCTACATATACTTGCAAAGGCAAAGGTCGCCGTCCATCGTAGACGATGATGGCATAATTAACTTTGCTAGTGCTATTTTTAATAAGGATTAACTGCACTACTTTTAATCCTCACTCGGAAAAGTCAGATCGAGAGAAACCGAATGAGAGCCAGACAAAGAATGGCAATCATGAGGAAAATTGCTGGCACAAGCTGGGGAGCAGACGAAAGAATACTAAAGAAACTGTACACTGGAAGAGTGAGACCAGTTCTCGAGTATGGCATTGCGGCATGGACAACAGCAGCAAATGCGAACTTTGATAAAATTAGCAAACTCCAAAACCAAGCCATGAGAGTTATAACAGGAGGCATGAAGTCAACGCCAATTGTAGAACGACAGAAGAGACTGCAGAGCCCAGCTGCAATCAGAAAAACTCAGAAGACTTGACTGACCATCCAATGCACCAGAGACTAAACAATTTCGGAAATGGGAAACTAAAGCGAAGAAACTTTGCAGAAATAGCCAAAGCAAAGATGCACGAAAACCCCATGAACGCACTAACACCAAAGCCCATCCCTACTGTACGAAAACCTACCTGGAGGCAGCATATATTTCCATAGGTGGTAGAAAATATACCAGGTATTGGAAACAAAAACTGCCAGTCTGAAAAAGAAAGTAGAGATACTACCCTGAGTTATATAACGGAAAACTATCCAAGCATGGACTGGACCCATGCATACACCGACGGTTCCGTAACAAATACAACACAGAACGGAGGGGCAGGAGCATTTCTGAACCTACCAAATGGCAGAAAAATAACACTGTCATTCACTACTGGAAAATACACAACCAATTTCAGAGCGGAGGCAGAGGCACTGAGGGCGGCAGTGGAAGAAATGGTGACAGGTAAAAGGAATGAAAGCCACATAGTCCTGCTTACAGATGCTCTGGCCGTAGTCACAGCACTAAAAAGCCAGAAAAATACTGAACTTAATGATTTAAGAGCAGTACTCTGCCAACTATGCCAGCAGTCCGCACCAAAAAGGGTAGTGGTTCAGTGGGTTCCATCTCACTGCAACATCCAAGCAACGAGGAGGCAGACAGACTGGCAAAAGAGGGTGCAAAACTACCACAACCAGATACTAGTATGACATACAAAGAGTCAAAACGGCTTATTAGAGCTAGATACATGACCAAATGGGAAACCGAACATACTGGCTACACCAAAAACGATGCCTATTACCAGTTGAACAGAAGAGAGCAGGTCGTGGTCTTCAGACTTCGCACTGGCCACAATAGACTGAGGTACCACCTATTCAACAAATTGAAGATAGGTGGCACCGACGAATGCCCGTGTGGTACCGGGAAAATGACCGCTGAGCATTTACTGCAAAACTGCCCAACATACGAGGATCAGAGAGAGCAGATGTGGCCATCACCAGTGGCAACACTAGACAAGCTCTATGGCAGTGTTGACAGGCTCAGGATGACCGCTGCTTTTTTCGAAAAAATAATGGTTACTGTCTGACTGCGTACGAAGAAGAAGAAGAAGTAATCCTCACTCTCTCGTCTCGTGCCGCCCGACCCCAGTGGCAAGTCAAGGATAAGACGACTAGGGGAATACTACGAGATGCAGATATACTTAAGAAATAAATGCCACCCACACTCTAGACCGAGAAATCTCCAGACAAAAAGCTACAGCCTGGTCCAGCTTCAATACCAGAAACCTATACTCCTGCAGCCTGGTCCAGCTTCAATACCAGAAAGCCTATACTCCTGCAGCTGAAGGACACCATAGCAAAGGCGCACCTTTTCAATTCTGTGGTCATACCAGCCATGATCTACGGATGTGAAGTGTGGAATCTACGCAGCATGAATGCAGAGAAACTACGAGTTACCCAGCGAGCGATAGAAAGACGCATCCTTTGGATCTCGATCAGATATCGAATCCACAATGCTGAAATAAAAGAACGCACTCTATTTCGAGACGTCATGGAGGCTGCGTTGTCTCGCAAATACCACGTGTTGCGCATGCCAGATAACAGATGGACACTCAGAACAACGTTTTGGTGGCCATATAATTATACACGACCATTCGGCCGCCCACCCACACAATGGTGAGATGGTCTGCTGAGAGACCTAGGTCCGAAATGGTACGACATGGCGAAAGATCAGACTGCATGCAGGACATTTATGACTACCTTGCATACAGCACACCCGCTAGACTAAAGTCAAGGATATTGTATTGTATTAACAACAACAAAATAATTACTACACATATTCCATTTAAAAGTGACAAATAAAAATCATCCTAGAAGACCTGACTGTGGAAGAAAACTGGCTCATAAACAATGTTATGTTTCGGAAACTGAGTTTTTTCGGCCACATGGACTGGAAGGAACGGTCCTGGAGGGCATGATACCTGGAAGGCGAAGTAGGGGTCGACCAATGCGAAGGTGGATACAAGATATCAAGGATACACTAAACATGAACATGGAGCAGGCGGGAAGATTGACTGCTGACGGAGATTCATATTAGCTGGCAGTGATGAGAGTGATGTTCTACAAAGGACATGCCACATGATGATGATGATTCCAAATGCGGGGGTCAGCGAGCGAAATTATCGGCATATGGAATAAAGGCTCAGAATGATAATTAGCAAAGTGGACTTGAAATCTACTCTACAGTTTAAAATAGATTTAGGCGAAAAGGGCTTGTCGTGCTGACCGTCCATGAGCACGATGAGAGTCCCTGGCCACATGTAGTGAGGATGATATCTTTCCCATTTGACCTAGTCAAGTGGTCCATGGATGGCTACAGGGATTAGGCCATGACCTTATCCCCTGGTTGATCAGTCTTAGACTGGTTGTAAGGTTGTCTGAGTATGTCTCTACCTTTGACCCTATTCTCTGGTTGATCAGTCCTAAGATTGGTTGTAAGGTTGTCTGAGCATGTCTCTCCATTTGAGGTTGATCAGTCTTAGACTGGTTGTAAGATTGTCTGAACATGTCTTTCAATTTGACCCTATCCTCTGGTTGGTCAGTCCCGATACTGGTTGTAAGGTTGTTTGAGCATGTCTCTCCATTTGACCCTATCGCCTGGTTGATCAGTCCTAAGATTGGTTGTAAGGTTGTCTGAGCATGTCTCTCCATTTGAGGTTGACCAGTCTTAGACTGGTTGTAAGGTTGTCTGAGCATGTCTCTCCATTTGAGGTTGACCAGTCTTAGACTGGTTGTAAGGTTGTTTGAGCATGTCTCTCCATTTGACCCTATCGCCTGGTTGATCAGTCCTAAGATTGGTTGTAAGGTTGTCTGAGCATGTCTCTCCATTTGAGGTTGACCAGTCTTAGACTGGTTGTAAGGTTGTCTGGGTATGTCTCTTCCTTTGACCCTATCCTCTGGTTGATCAGTCCTAATACTAGTCGTAAAGTTGTCTATGACCCTATCCTCTGGTTGATCAGTCCTAATACTAGTCGTAAAGTTGTCTATGACCCTATCCTCTGGTTGATCAGTCCTAATACTAGTCATAAAGTTGTCTATGACCCTATCCTCTGGTTGATCAGTCCTAATACTAGTCATAAAGTTGTCTATGACCCTATCCTCTGGTTGATCAGTCCTAATACTAGTCATAAAGTTGTCTATGACCCTATCCTCTGGTTGATCAGTCCTAATACTAGTCATAAAGTTGTCTATGACCCTATCCTCTGGTTGATCAGTCCTAATACTAGTCATAAAGTTGTCTATGACCCTATCCTCTGGTTGATCAGTCCTAATACTAGTAATAAAGTTGTCTATGACCCTATCCTCTGGTTGATCAGTCCTAATACTAGTCATAAAGTTGTCTATGACCCTATCCTCTGGTTGATCAGTCCTAATACTAGTCATAAAGTTGTCTATGACCCTATCCTCTGGTTGATCAGTCCTAATACTAGTCATAAAGTTGTCTATGACCCTATCCTCTGGTTGATCAGTCCTAATACTAGTCGTAAAGTTGTCTATGTCCCTATCCTCTGTAGCTCTCTTCATGTTTATACTTCAATGTCCCTGCATGCCTGAGATGTAAAGGTGAGTTTGGTCGCCACCTTTCTCTTTTCCCCTACATAGTTCCCTCTGTTATCTTTTGTAGAAGACTTTCATGTCTCATATTGCGACCCAGCTAACTCAACCGACATTTGTTATCATATACAATATTTGTCTTTGTGAGCCCACTCCAGTAAATGAGTACATTGTCACTGGACCTTCTTTCTGTCCAACTCGCTCTTTCCGTTCTGCGGTAGCACCACATTTCAAACTCTTCCAAGATTTTTAATCTTTTGCTAAAGTTCATATTTTAGCCCCATATAGTGCATTTGCCATACATGGAGCAGTTTCTTTTTTTTTTTTTTTGAAGCCTTTTCTTGCCAATGCTTAAGAGTGCCTTGAAAAGAGAAGAATTCAAGGTGACGATACAGGTTTATAAGATAATCACAGGAAAGGTAAAATTAGACTATAACAAGTTTTTCAAAATACAACCACCAACAAGAACAAGAGGGCACAGATACAAATTAACTAAAGAAAGGTCCAGATTGGATATTAGGAAATATTTTTTTAGTCAGAGAGTGGTGAATGCTTGGAATGCATTGCCCCAGGAGGTAGCGGAGGCAGAGACAGTAATGCATTTAAGAATAGATTGGATGCGCATAGCTTTTAGAGCAGGGTAATGCAAATGTAACTGGTTGTCTACAGACTGATGAGTCTTCTAAACCAGTATAAAAAACGTTAAGTCAATGCAATCTGTCTTAATTTCTATCTCATTGTGGACATCTTATGTGATGAAATTCCCCAAATATGTTTAGTTTAGTTCAGTTCATCCCGTGACCTCTTGACATCGTTGGGGCACCCCTGTTGACACCTCCATCTTCACCACCTCTCTCTGTCTGTGGTTGCTTTCTGTGCCTCCTCCTGTACACATGTCAGCTTTGCCCTGGTGTGTGATGGCAGGAGTGATCATTGTTAACCCGGGCTTCAACCGAGTCGGTATGGTAGATTCTGGTTGTGTCATCATGGGTGTGTCTTGGGTTATTGTCACTTGGCGGTGCCCATCTCCTCTCAAAATATGTAAAATTCTGTCATTGTTTGATTTTTTCTCCGTTAATGAATATATTCATTAGCTTATGTTGCTTGGCTATTACTATAGTTTTTGTCTTCAATAAGTTTAAAAACTGACTGATTGACTGACAGACTGTCTATCAATCAATCAAAGCTCGTCGCTCCTCTCGGTGCATAGGCCATCGACAACATCTCGCTAGCGTGCACGGTCCTGGGCTGCTCTTTCTGTCCCCGGCTGCTCTTTCTGTCCCCGGCTGCTCTTTCTGTCCCCGGCTGCTCTTTCTGTCCCCGGCTGCTCTTTCTGTCCCCGGCCCAGGAGGAACTGTTTCATTTTAGTTCCTTCTCACATTCTCTTCTCCACGTATTTTTGGGTGTACCTCTCTGACCTTTCCACTGAGTATTCTATGTAAGAGCCTGTCTGGTTATGTTAGACTATGTCTTTTGTAGTGTATGTCCTATCCGGCCCCATTTTCTTTGCTTAATTTGTCGTTCCAATGGCTGTTGTTGGCTCCTTTTCCACAAGTCTTCATCCCTCACCATGTTCTGCCACTTTATGAACACAAGTCTTCATCCCTCACCATGTCCTGCCACTTTATGAACACAAGTCTTCATCCCTCACCATGTCCTGCCACTTTATGAACACAAGTCTTCATCCCTCACCATGTTCTGCCACTTTATTCCCATTATCCTTCGTAGGCTGTTAACGAAGGCCTGGAGTTTTTGTTGAATGACCTTGGCTGTTCTCCATTTCTTCGTTCCATACAGCAACATCTACTTGACACTTGCGTTGAATATTCTAATTTTGATATGAATCTTGATATCTCAGAGATATAAAGACTGACTATCTATCCCGACCGTTTTATAGCGCGGGACGGGCAACTATTTTCGCCTATTACCCCAAACTATATTTGTTTGCCTCAATATTACCCCTTCCAGTTAAAATGAAAACAATCAAAGAACATTTAAAATAAAATAATTTATTAATCAATTATGGAGAATATAGTTATATTTATAAAACATTTCTCTTCAATCTTTTGAGAAATATTGAACTTTTAAAATTTGGATGGACTTGTTTATGTCAAAGCTATTTGAATACTGGTGAGAGAACACTTGGTGTGCCTACACGCGTGCATTGACGTCTACTTTCCGCTCGAATCTGACTGTCACTGTCCTAAAGTAAACATGTCAGCAAAATAAATTAATGCAAAAATATAATACTCTCAATTAGTATAAAATAGTATATATATTTAAATTTTTGTTGATGCCTTCATTACCCCTACAAATTTTATTTTTACCCATTTTGAGGTAATTTACACCATTAACCCGACCATTGATTTATAGTTCTTCTTCTGCATTTGTTCTCAATCTCCCGCTACCTAGCTCTGAATAGGGCTTTACAAGTAGTAAGATGTTGTCCAGAGAACGGAATGCGTTGTGTCGCTAGTTTACAGCTTGGCTGCAATATGTGAAACTTTCAGTCCGATACATCCATCTTCGGCAATTGATTTATAGTTGTTTCAAATTCCCACAATGAGAGGTCTACTAATGAGCAGGTTGCAGTAGCTTTCCTTACATCACGAGCGTGCAGATAAAGGTGGACCGGGGTTCTCCAGGCGGCTGTGCTATGATTGGCTTCATCTGCGTGGCGCTCACTGCTACGGGGATCACATCGATCCCTCACCTCGTTAGCCAGACTGCAATGAAAACAGCTCGTTTCCAGGGACGGCTACGAAGAAGCCAAGGTGAGGGTCTTGGCCAGTGTATTTTGCCTGACCCTGACTAACACGTCTGATTAGTATAATTTGCCTGACCAGACGTTAGTCTTCCTCCCCACTGATTGATAGAGTGATGGATAATAACAATGTGTCGCTGTATTTTGTTGCAGTTTCTTACAGAAGAGAGCTCAAGCTGAAAACAGCACTCGGGAAATACTAGTACTGGAAGGAAACTTTAAAAAATTGGAAAAACTAGCTTCCTTACTCCAGAAACCACTGGATAAACTTGGATCGAATCCGGCACCCCTAGCTTCTGATATATATGGCTTTGGAGAACAGGTAAGTTGACTCATTTTCTAAACTCTGCCAGTACATTCTTGATACAGTCTGATCGCTCAACCTAACTTAACGTCTTTATACCGGTTTAGAAGACTTGGAACAGTCTGTATACAAACCAGTTTATTTTACTTCCACTACTGAAATTTCCCACTACCAATCCCTGAAAATGGCTTCGCAAGTAACATAATGTTGTCTGGAGAACAGACAGTTTACTGCTTGTCTGCAATATTTGCACCTTTTGGTCCGACACATCCAACTTCAGCAGGCATTTTTGAGCACAGAGCTAACCTTCCCATTTCGATCCCTTCTCCTTAACCAGTCTACTCTATTGCGGCCTGTTATCCAGGATCACCGCGGGGAGGTGTAGAAGGGTCTTGACAGTTCTGGTTCACTGGCCTTGACGCTAGCAGTCAGCTTAGGGTCGATGATCGCTGCAGCTCATTACGTACTATGTAACGGAAACATCTGTTGGGGAAAGTCTGCAGTCTGGATGTGATACTCTTAGTTACATGTGACAGAGGGAGAATTGACAAAATGTCTGGTCAGGCAAAACATACTGATCAGACATGTTAGTTAGGGTCCGGTAAAATATACTGGCCAAGACTCTCACGCAACTTCCTCGTAGTTCTCCCAGAAATGAACTATTTTCTTGGCATCCTGGCTAACGAGGTGGGGATCGATGTGATCCTCGTAGTAGTAAACCATATGCAGTTAAAGTCGAGCATAGTGCGACCTCCAGGAGGACTCCGACCCACCTTGATCAGTATGACATGAGACATCTGTTGGTGGAAGTCTACAGTCTGGATTTAATATTCTTAGTTACATGTGACATGAGACATCTGTTGGTGGAAGTCTACAGTCTGGATTTAATATTCTTAGTTACATGTGACATGAGACATCTCTTGGTGAAAGTCTACAGTCTGGATTTAATATTCTTAGTTACATGTGACATGAGACATCTGTTGGTGAAAGTCTACAGTCTGGATTTAATATTCTTAGTTACATGTGGCAGAGACATCTGCTGGTGAAAGTCTACAGTCTGGATTTAATATTCTTAGTTACATGTGACATGAGACATCTGTTGGTGAAAGTCTACAGTCTGGATTTAATATTCTTAGTTACATGTGGCAGAGACATCTGCTGGTGAAAGTCTACAGTCTGGATTTAATATTCTTAGTTACATGTGGCAGAGACATCTGCTGGTGAAAGTCTACAGTCTGGATTTAATATTCTTAGTTACATGTGGCAGAGACATCTGCTGGTGAAAGTCTACAGTCTGGATTTAATATTCTTAGTTACATGTGGCAGAGACATCTGCTGGTGAAAGTCTACAGTCTGGATTTAATATTCTTAGTTACATGTGGCAGAGACATCTGCTGGTGAAAGTCTACAGTCTGGATTTAATATTCTTAGTTACATGTGGCAGAGACATCTGCTGGTGAAAGTCTACAGTCTGGATTTAATATTCTTAGTTACATGTGACATGAGACATCTGCTGGTGAAAGTCTACAGTCTGGATTTAATATTCTTAGTTACATGTGACAGAGCCATCTATTGGTGAAAGTTTACAGTCTGGATTTAATATTCATAGCTACATGTGACAGAGACATTTGTTGGTGAAGGTCGCGAGACTGGATGTGATACTTGAAGTTACATGTGATGTTTATTATCGATGTAGTTGGACTGATTTTAGTATTGAACATCATAATATACCACATTGGACATAGAATCGACAGTAAATCTGACTTCATTTATCCAGACATTAACATCCCGGCTTATTCCTCCATCTTTGTCAATTTTCCATATCCCTAATGTCTATTGCGCTGTTTTCTCAAATTTCATCAGGAGAACAACGGTACAACATCATCACCAACAGCTCAGGGAGCCAGCAAAGACTCTGCGTTCATGAAATCTCTGACGATGATTAACCCATTCAAGAAAGTAGTTAAAGATGGGAATAACCAGCCAGGAACTGATGGCAATGTCGCTGATGATAAAGCTCCAAAAAGGAAACAGACACCTGGATATGAGCTGTAACTGTTCTGTGTTGATAATTGATGTTGTTTTTGTTATTAACTTGCTTGCTTCGTCTGGTCAGTGCATCAAATTTGTAAACTTTATAAAAACATTGCAGTTCGAACATATCGGAGTTAACTATTTTTCTACAGTTCAATCAGGGATGATGAGGCTAACGTCTGGTCAGACAAAACACACTGATCAGACAATGTTAGCCAGGGCCAGGAGAAATATACTGGCCAAGACCCTCACCTGACCTCTTTGGTCGTCCTGGAAATGGACTGTTACGGACTGTTGTCGAGGACAACAGTCCGGCTAATAAAGTGAGGTTCGACGTGATCTCCATAGTAGTGATTGACACAAAGCATAGCACAACTGCCTGGAAGACACCAGTCCACCTTCATCAGCACGCTCGGGATATGAGGAAAGCTACTGCAACCTGCCACTTAACATCCTTTTCAGGGCGTACATAAGAGAAACCTACTCCTTGTGGGCAATCGCAAACAATAACAACAGTACAATCAAAGATTGCAAAGTTTTTGCTTGGTTTTTGAAATTTTTTTTTCTAAACAAGCTACCATGCAATTTTTTTCTAAACAAGCTACCATGCAATTTTTTTCTAAACAAGCTACCATGCAATTTTTTTCTAAACAAGCTACCATGCAATTTTTTTCTAAACAAGCTACTATGCAATTTTTTTCTAAACAAGCTAACATGCAATTTTTATAGGATTGGAGAGCATTAAAGAAAACACTTGTGAGCAAGTCCAGGTAGCAGTGAAGAAGACAAATGAAATGCTGGGTATGATAAAAAGAAACATTACACATAAGAACAAGGAAGTGATAGTCAAACTGTAGAAATCATCGGTGAAATCTAAATTGGAGTACTGTCTAGAGGTGTAAAGTCCTCATCGTAGAGTGGAAATGGACATGATAGAAAGCATACAAATAAGAGCTACAAAAATGATCGTGAGATTCCAGAATTATATATATATATTTTTTTTGTGTGCATTATTTCTGTAATCTTCAAGGCAGTGTGCGTTGCACTGTGGTTTTTATTTTGCACCTGTCGGCCCAGTGCATCTGACTTCAGCATGCATTTTATGTAAGGGCTGCTTCCTCCTGCATTTTTTAAGAGTTTGCTTCCCCGGGGTAACGGCCGGTGCTGTGATGGGGATTGAACCCAGCACCTTCTGGTTGTGAGCCGTGTCACTTAACCACTAGCCCACGCCGTCCCCAAATACAGTTATAGTTATGAGAAGAGACTTAGAAAAACTGGTCTGCAGTGTTTAGACCACAGAAGAATTTGAGGTAAATTAATACAGGTTTATAAATTAATACAAGTTTATAAATTAATACAAGTTTATAAATTAATCGATGAAAAGGATAGATTAGACTTTACCAAGTTTTTCAAGATACAACCACCCACAAGAACAAGAGGGCACAGCTTCAAATTGTTTAAAGACAGGTCCAAAATAGATATCAGGGATTATGTTTTTAGTCAGAGAGTGGTGAATGCTAGGAATGCATTGCCGCAGGAGGTAGTGAAGGCAGAGTCAGTTAATGCATTAAAAAATAGATTAGATGCTCACAGTTAATTTAGTATCGGTGGAGTGGAATAACCTTGTTGTATACAGACCCTCTAGAACATTCTAAACCAGTATAAAGAAGTTAAGTTGCCATGCTAAACCATTTTACAAAAAACATATACATTTGTAACCTACAGATATTTTACCACATTGATTTTAAAACATGCAGACATTGTTAGGACTTGGAAAGGTCATTTCCTGTGGATTAAAACAATTTGGATCGGATTTTGGCGCAATTAGTCATCTTTTGGATTCATTTTCTCAGTTCAGTTCGTGCCATCTCCCATTCATGGTCGGTTGTAATGAATCTCCAGTGTACTCGATCTCGTGTCATAATGGTGTCATCTGAGAGGCTTTGTCCTGATGTTATCCACCCTTAAAACCCCTACCCTCCAGTATGGTCTTCAACAAGGAGATATGTCTTGTTATGTGACCAAAATAACGTAACTGTCTAACCCTGATTGTGTTCATTAATTCATCCCCAACTTTTCCAATACCTCCAAATTTGTTTTCTTCTCTTTCTAAGAAATGTGACCCAATCTTCTATATACCCACATTTCGAAGGCTTCAATTCTCTTTTCCAACTTGTTATTCATTGTCCATATTTCTGTGCCATAAAGTAGTGACGAGTATACATAACACCTGACAATTCTCATTTTCAAATTATGAACTATCTGTTTGGATGTCAGTATGTGTCGCATGTTGCTAACTACCATCTTGACCATACCTGTTCTCTTTCTGATTTCATTTTCACAGCTGCCATCTTCCGTTATTATATGACCTAGATAGGAGAAACTCTGTACCAGTTCAAGTAGTTGATCATTTATTTTTATTTGTACACATGGTTTCTTGTCACTTTTCCCAATTATCATAGTCTTTTTCTCTATGTTTATGTCTAATCTAAACTCTTGACTTATTGTGTAGATTGTTGTCACAAGCTCCTGTAATTCTCGCTCACTTTTTGCTATCAAAACTGTATCATCCGCACATCTAAGATTATTCTTTGCCACTCCTCCAATGACAAGCCCTGGAATCCTCACTAATTCCTTGAATTTTTAAAATCTGTATCGGATTTTGAAGATGTTAGTCATCTTTTAGATTACTTTTCTAACAAATCTAAATTTGCCTCTGGTACAGGCTTTTGGCCATAATTGGTATATCTAAAAGTCACTTCCAGTGGCATGCAGTAGTGAATGAGTTAAAGGAAACAATTGTATTTTGTATATATCTTCTTCTTCTTCTGCGTTCGTTCTCAATCTCCCACTAGGGCTTTTCACGTAGCAGGATGTTGTCAGGAGATTGGAATGCGGTGTGTTGCCAGCTTAAAGCTTGACTGCGATATTTGCACCTTTCGGTCCGACACATTCGTATTCAGCAGGTGTATATATCAAGTAACCTTTCACACAACCCTAGGGCTAGCTAACCCTGGTCTGCGAGCTGGCAAATGGAGTTTAATATAAATAAATGTACAGTCATCCACATGGGTAAATCAAATATGGAACATAATTACAGAATGGGCGAGAAAAATATTAGAATGATAGAAAAGTAAAGGGACCTAGGGGTTATAATAGATTATACAGGTGAAGTGAGTGAGCAAGTCCAGGTAGCAGTGGAAAATGGCAAATGCAATGTTAGGTATGATAAAAAGAAATATTAAACATAGGAGCATGGAAGTGATTGTCAAACTGTGTAAAGCATTAGTTAGACCTAGATTGGAGTACTGTGTACAGGTGTGGAGTCCTTATCGTAGAGGAGATATAAACATGCTGGAAAGGATACAAAAGAGAGCGACAAAGCTGATAGTGGGATTCCAGAATTACAGTTATAAGGAAAGACTCTGACCTACAATGTCTAGAAAAGAGAAGAATTCAAGGTGACTTAATACATGTTTATAAGATAATCAGGGGGCTGCTATAGTCAAGAGGTTAAGGCACTCGCCTCTCACAGTAATTAATGGAAACGGTATGCGATAGAATCCCGCAAGTTTGAAGCGACCATTGGTCTCACGGGAGGTAAGACCAGAATGCCTGTATCCCAAGTTATCTCCAGTTGTCTCAACCAGTCGTCTTGCCACTGATCTAAGGTAACTTGGGATAAGAGTGAGATTGATGACCAGTGCATTCACTCCCTCACTATAATCCAAATACAGCGCACATCATTAAGACAAGCGCGATGGGCAATAATATAAGATATTCAAAGAAACAAATAAATTAGACTATACAAAGTTTTTCAAAATACAACCACCTACAACAACAAGAGAGCATAGCTACAAATTAACTAAAGAAAGGTCCAGATTAGATATTAGGAAATATGTTTTTAGTCAGAGAGTGGTGAATGCTTGGAATGCATTGCCACAGAAAGTAGTGGAGGCAGGGACAATTAATGCATTTAAGAATAGATTGGATGCACATAGCTTTTAGAGCAAGGAAATATAAATTAAACTGGTTGTATACAGACTCTGCAGGGTCTTCTAAACCAGAATAAGGACGTTCCGTTAAGTTAAGAGCTAAATATAACACACCTGTGCTATTTATTTCCAGGCATAAACCAAACCTGACTGCTTCGACTGGACCGAATGCTAAGCTGACAATGAAAGAATTAAGAGACCAAGGCAAGCTTGTGGTAGGTACTTGCTGTTTGTGGGGAGACTGGTTCCATGGCGAAGTGGTTAAGCCGTTGGACTCGTGATCAGGTGGTGTGGGTTCGACTCTGGACTCCGCCGTCTTTTTCAAGGGTTCTTGATGCGGAGTCCCATGCATCTCGTAGTCACCCCCTAGTCGTCTTGTCCTTGACTTGCCACTGGGGTCGGGCAGCACGAGACGAGAGAGTGAGGATAAAAAGTAGCGGAGTTAATCCTTACTAAAAATAGTGCTAGCAAAATTAATTATGCCATCATTGTCTACGATGGACGGCGGCCGTTGCTTTGCTTGGTTTCTGTTGTCACCGCAGAGTTGTGCTCATCAAAATTTATAATTTTTGGATTGGCGTGACGAATGTATGCATTTGTATATCAAATTTGTTGATGATCAACCCATTAGTAGCCATGTTGCAAAGACTGTTTGAAAAAAAATTAACAGCACAGCAAAAGAGTTTGGCTTGAAAATGAAAACATTGAAGATAAAGACTTTGGTTATAGACTAATTACAAATTATGGTGGATGAGAGGGAATTTTTATTTTTTTTTGCGTTCGCCTTATTTCTCTATTCTTCCAAGGGATGTGGTAACCTGGACTGAATTATGGTGTGCAGTTAAGCAAAACGTTGACCTCCGTCATGGACTGGTTTCCCACGGCTTGAGCCAGGCATGGAATGCAGCATAACAAACAGGATAAATGATTGAAAGCACATCAATTCCACAGAATGAAGTAGTTGATACCACCTGGTGAAGGAGTTGTGAAATATAATCCGAATAGAAATCACTAAACATCGGAAAACTCGACACAAACACCGGAGAGAGTCGAGAGCGCAGCCACTAAGGCGCGGCCATCTTACTTTTTCAATGGTCAAAAGTGTATTAGATCAGGTCAGGTCATCCTGTAACCGGTGAGATCGTTGGGGCACATATGAAGACATCCTCACAACACCATGCCACCCTTCTCTGTCAGTGGCTGCTGCCTGTGACTCTTCTGGTCGGAGATTGGTCCATTCTTTTATAATGTCCTCCCATCTCTTTTTGGGACGGCCTCTTCGTCGTCTGCCATGCACCTTTCCGTGGAGGATTGTATTTGCCAGATCATTTGATCTCGATATGTGACCGTACTAAGCGAGTTTCCTTCTTTTGACAGTTGCCAAGAGGTCTTCAAAAGGCCCTATTGCTGTTGTAATTCTATCTCGTATTTCCTCATTTGTAACTCGATCTTTGTACGTGACGTTTAAAAGTCTTCGGAAACATCTCATCTCCAAGGCCTGTATCCTTCGCTGAAGGTCAGCTGTAACTGTCCATGTCTCACAAGCAATGAGGAATATTGACAGGACCAGTGTACGCATTAATCTGATTTTCGTGCCAAGATATGATTTGGAATATATTGGCATCCAGGGAACTAACTCATCACCAAATATGAAAGACACTCTTATTGTGCTTGTCATGATTATGATGATATAATCCCTTTAGCTGTGAGCTAGCAGCTCTCGACTGCCCAATGCCTCCGGGACAGAAGCACACATCCTCCTCAATTGTTGAGGCGACGTCGAATCTTTTATAAAGTCTGTTGTCTTAGAGTCAATAATTGTATTGCAAAGGCGGTTATAGACGCATCTTTCGAGTATCCCCGAAGGAAGGCAGTCCATTGTGTCTGTGTCCCAGCATTGTCACGTCCTACCAGGACCAGGACATCATATTCATCTGAGTCAGCGGCTATCATCATTCTTCCGACAGTTTTTCCAGCCCAGAGCATTTACCACTTGCCCATGGGCTCTGCACTTACACCTGTAAGGCTCTACCTGCCCCTCAGTCCTTTTTGTCTGGCTCCTCTCCAACGACTTGTCCGGCTTGGAGGCCCCTGCCAGGAGTAAAACTCTTGCTGGCATTCAGATCTCGTCCTTAGGCGATCTGTACATTCATAATTACTTTGATCACTTCACGTATTCTTACATTCATATGTAATTAGATCACGCATCGTTCACTATGTGTCCTGCATGTATGACGCCACATTCAGATCTCTTACAGTTCACAGGGTGTCCAACATAAACACCTATAGAGCTAGTGGCCAAAACCCGAGGTGTATGCTGGTTCAGTCACTCTGCAAACTCACACTCACTCTCCTAGCCAGCCTGTTTGAGTTCATCTTTACAGAGTATTTTATAGTCTCGAACAACATCATGGCTGTCCAATGGTATTCTGTTCGTTGTCTGACTTAGCCATCACTCTTAATTTGGAATTACCTCTAACTAGTTGTTATTGGATGATTATCCCCGAATCACTGTCCCTCTAAATGTTGTGGTGGCCTCTGACTGTCACCAACCCCAACTACGCTAAATTTTAATGCCAGAGTGGTCAGCTCTGAAGCCCCACCTCAGCTCCGAACATATTGTGCCTGACCCTGACGTGACATCCTGGTCAGTATGTTGTGCCTGACTGGACTAGCGTCTCAGTTCCCCTTTACAACTGGGTAAACTAAAGCATGTACAGACTGTTGGTTGAGCCAGGTACCTTTGCAGACAGAAGCAAACACACTAACCACCATGCCACTAAAAATATTATTATTTTTCGTTAAAGGTTTGCCTTTCTGTATTCTACTGCTGGAGGCGCTCCTCTTTCCACCCGGTACAGTAGTCCTTTGGGGGATATCAGGACGTGTTAACCAATGCTTGGATGTATGTGTGTTGTATGTACCTATGCTAGTTGGTGCTACCACAGGGGTCAAACCCAACCGAAGTGCAATGGAAGGGACTCACACCGAGGGTGTGTGTTGGTGTGTATGTCCCCCAAGTGTGGTGTGTATCTTAAGCAACTTAAATGCTGTATTGTTTCACGTAGTGCATCCTTTCATTCCGTTTTGTGAACTTTGCAGGATATGGACGTATCGGAAGCCAAGAGCAGGATCGCCGATGAACAGTGGTTCCATGGAATATTACCCAGGGAGGAGGTGCAGCGTCTTCTGGTCAAGGACGGAGACTTTCTGGTCCGAGAGTCCAAGAACAAAAAGACCAATGAGATCCAATTTGTCCTAAGTGCCTTCTGGCAAGGCCATCGACATTTCATCATACAGTTCATTCCAGTAAGAAATAATTTGTCTTCTTTTTCAGATCTTATTAGTTTCTTCCTTGGCTGGTAGCATCTTTAAAAGGGTAGCGACAAACTCTCTCCAGTTCTTAGTTCCTTGGTCAGTGACTGACAGAGTGGTCAGTGACCATCACTCACTCCTGACAGCATCTTTAAGGGAAGTGACAAACTCTTCTCCAGTTCTTAGTTCCTTGGTCAGTGACTGACAGAGTGGTCAGTGACCATCACTCACTCCTGACAGCATCTTTAAGGGAAGTGACAAACTCTCTCCAGTTCTTAGTTCCTTGGTCAGTGACTGACAGAGTGGTCAGTGACCATCACTCACTCCTGACAGCATCTTTAAGGGAAGTGACAAACTCTCTCCAGTTCTTAGTTCCTTGGTCAGTGACTGACAGAGTGGTCAGTGACCATCACTCACTCCTGACAGCATCTTTAAGGGAAGTGACAAACTCCTTCCATTTCACCAGGTCTGTATCCATCATTTGTACAGTTCCCAAACTTTTATTCATCATTCTCATCTCAGCCTCTATGGTAATTCACCAGTTTGACTTAGGTCGGCCTCTCTTTCGCCTTCTATTCGGTGTCCACACCAAGGCATCTGTGGTGATGGTGTTTGGTTCTTCTCTTAGGATATGGCCTATTCAATTCCAGCATCTGCCGATTATGATGAGACCTTTCAAGAAATGGATCAAAGCACGGAATGGCAATCATCGAAATTCACAAGTTTCAAACATTCCCTGGGGTCGACGTGGGCTAGTGGTTAAGTGACACGGCTCACAACCCAAAGGTGCTGGGTGTGCTCCCCATCACAGCACAGGCTGTTACCCCATGGAAACAAGTCCATATAAAATGCAGGAGGAAGCAGACCCTTACATAAAATGTATGCTGAAGTCTGATGCACTGGGCCGACAGGCGCAAAATAAGAACATAGTGCAACGCACACCGCCTTGGGGAATAAAGAAATAAAGCGAACGTAAAAAAAAAAAGGGAGGTGACATCTAGTGCCTAGTCTTATCGAAGATGGTCAATAAACTCAGAGGTCCCATGTACATGTTGTGCACATTAAAGAACCTTCAGAGCTGTTACCTGTTGTCCCGGCAAATATTAAAAAAAATTACAACATTTGTACAGAATCCCGCCTTTCCCCAGGCCTCATTAACCATAGGAAGTAACAACCGCAAAAAAGAAAAAAAGAATCTGTTACGCATAGCCTTTGGCTACCTGGCAGCAGGTACATACCTGCCAGGTAGATATGATGTCCCAAATCTTCTTCTTCAATCATCAGAGGCTGTGCTTCTAGCCCGGTGAGGTTCGCAAATGAGACTGCGTTTCAGGTTTTCGCTTGTCCGACCCCCACAGCTTTTACAGAGTATGGTCACTACCTCTGCCTCTCAAAGGTCTGCATATGTGGGGCAGTCCTGCAAGATATGTTCTGATGTCTGCTTGGCAGTGTCTAAGACCCATTCTGTGGAGAATGGCCTTGAGTCTACAATGTCCCGTTCTGAGTCTGATCCAGTTTATCTATGCCGTCATTTTCTGGGTGCTGGTCTCTCCAGTCCGTCCTCATGGATCGTTTGATGAGTGTCTTTGCTTCTTATAGCTTTGTGGATAGCGAGTGTGTGCCACTACTTCCAGCTTTTGCAACCTCATCTGACTTCTCGTTTCCAAGGATCCCACAATGGGCCGGAATCCACTGTAGGACTAGATCTATTTTTAGGATAGCAACTCGATGTTATATTTTTTTTCATGTGAGAGTCTATTTTGTTTGGGAGCTTGAGATGGCTTGGCTTCGTTCATTCTCAATCTCCCACTACCAAACCCTGAAAGGGCTTAAGTAGCAGAATGTAGTCCAGAGAATGGAATACGCTGTGTCGTAGTTTACAGCTTGACTGCGATATTTGCACTTTTCGGTCCAACACATCCGAATTCAGCAAGCATTTTTTTAGTACTGGGCTAGCATTCCCTCTTCGATCCCTTCTCCTTAGCCAGTCTGCCCTGCTGCAGCCTGTTATCCAGGATCACCACGTGAAGGTGTAAAAGGGTCTTAGCAGCTCTGGTTCGCTGGCCCTGGCGCTAACAGTCAGCTATGGGTTGCTGACCACTGCAGCTCATGCGCTGCTCAGCATCTTGATCCCGGAACTTGAGATGGCTTGGAGTACGCTCCAGGAGCCTGTTAGAATGACCGATATCCTTGTAGTTGTGTTTTGGCTGATAGGAATCTGGATGTCTCAATCATCTTCTGGGTTGTGTGAAAGAAGAATGAGATTTTGTTATTCATTATCGGAAAGTCAGAGAGTTCTTGCTTTGCAAATAGGTTTCCATATAATTTGATTGTCTAACCATCCTGTCTGTTCCAGGACCAAGGCTGGCACTTTGAGGGCAACTCGTATCCCACAATTCAAGAGTTAGTCCGCAGGCAGCATGAATCCGGACAGGCAGTCACGACCAAGTCAGGAGTTATCTTGAAAACCCCAATCCTACGAGAGTGGGAGTTGCTGAATGATGACATTGAGCTAACGGTGAAGATAGGGTCGGTGAGTAACATTACATAACGAAGGGGTTAGTTGCAGGGCTCGCATATTTGCTTGTGTTCGTATTCATGAAATAGCAAAGTTTTTCTCAGATGGAAAATAAACCCATTAAAAAAATATGTGCTGAAATCAGATGCACTTGGTCGTTAGTCGCACAATAAAGTACAACGCCCTAACCCTTTAAACTCATGACACCCATATATAGCAGTGTGTGCTGTTGTTGTTTAACCTTTTGCACGCCACATTTTTTAATTACAAAAATTTGACCTAATTAATTAACTTAATTTCTCGCTATGGTAGTTGACTTTCAAAATTTGTAACTTTTCTGTTTGTTTGTCAATAAATATGATTTTCTTGTGTATAGAGACACAATTGAATAACGAACTTGTGGGTGTTATTGTTTTTGTTGTCTGTTTGTTAATTTCTGAGATACATAAAGATGAAGTTGAAAATTTATGAAAATCTCGGAACAATTTTGGACTTAAGCACTAGGTCTAGTCGCTCCGATAGAAAACCATGGAAACCACAACAACGTATCGATACTGTGTTTACAATATCGATACAACTGTTAGTTTCCAATTCAAACGTAGATCTTTCATCTAAACAAACAAAATAAACAGATCTACTCGATAAAGATCTTTCCCAACAACCTACTTCACCTTTCGCAAAAAGTCGGCTTGCTCAAAACGGCGTATACAAATTAAAATTGTTCAAAAGCCATTTGTAATCAAACATACAATACTTTTAGCGGCCAAATATCGTGTGTAGATGGATGACGTATTCAGCATTTTAAAAATGGCTGTCGAGAGTGTCTCCGTAAAAAAAAAAAAATTTTTTTTTAGAATTCCGTTTTTGTTGGCCAAGTTGATCACCTAGTTGTTGACCGTAGTGTGCTAAAGATGGTTCAAGATGGTGGTTGGTTTGAATTGGCAGAACAGAGATTTATAACGTTTCAGATAAGTATTAGTGTTGAAAATTAATTTGTGTAATAATAAAATAGTTGTGATTGTAGTTTATTGTAGCATACGTAATTTCAAATATAGTGGCCTTGTTATAACAGATAGTTAGTGACTTGACAGAATTAAATAGCGTGGAACAGTGAGCGGTAGTAACACTCAAGTAACACTAGGCCTAGTCGTTTTGATACTTTGTAGAAAGGTAAGTACCAGCGACATTTGTTTGTTCCTTTTTTGGCGTTGCTTTAAGAAGTATACATTTTATTAGGTATTAATATAACTTATTGGCTAACGGAAATAAATAGCAAAATTAGTATGGCCACTAAGACGAGACGAACTGCTGCGAGGAAAGGCCAAGTCAGATTATGTGATATGTGTGGCGAAAATGTTAGTATTACTACAACGTTGGAAGATGAAGGAACCGTTTTATGTAGGATATGTAGAGTTGAAGAGAGGCAGGCACAAATGGAGTGCAATATAAGGGAAAATGAGAAGAGATTAGAGGAGATAGAAAAGAGGCAGATGGAAATAGAAGGGAAACAAGTGAAAATGGAGGAAATTTTAAAGAAGCTGCAGTCAAGGTGTAGTCAAGGAAGTAAGGGAGATTTGAGTGAGGAAACAGCTCACAGGGCAGAGAGCTTTGGAGAGAAGTATGCACATATATGTGAGGGGTCAGTTTTGGTAGTAGGAGATTCAATGGTGAGAGAGGTTGGCAGACATTTGTCTAAACAACACAACATGTTTGAAAGAATGGATATTGGGGGAGCAAAAATAGAGGACATAGAGGGGAGAATAAAGAGGTTAGATGACAAAGGAAACAGTCATGTGGTAGTATTGGCAGGTACAAATAATGTAAAGAGAGATGGTACAGAAATAATTATGGATAAATATAAAAGTCTTATGAGAACACTTAAGGAAAAAAAGTTTAGAAAGGTCACAATGATGGGCATTTTAGACAGAGCAGATGGGTCAGACTATCTAGATAGCAAAATAATAGGTATCAACCTTAGGTTACAGTTGATGTGTGCGGACATGGGAATGGAATTTATTGATGTTAAAGTAGACAAAAGTAAAATGTTAGATAGGGGAGGTTTACATCTAAATGAGATAGGACAGCATGTTGTAGCAAAGTATATGTTCTATCATTGTGTTAGAAATTTAAACTAGTTAGGCCTATGAAGTATGAGACTAAAGATAGGCCTACAATAGGGTGCTATAGAGGATGTAGTCAAAGGAGTAATTTGGTGTCAGGGAAGTGTGAAATACATAGTAGAAAAGCAAACACTAAAATGATAAAGCAGAAGCAAAAAGAGGAAAACCAACAACATTACAAACTAAAATGTTTTTATGCAAATGTGAGAAGCATAGTAAATAAAAGAGAAGAATTGGAACTGTATGTAGAAGAAGAAAAACCAGATATAATAGGGTTAACAGAATCATGGACATATGAGGAGATTGCAGATAGTGAACTTGAAATTGAGGGATATACAATGTTAAGGAAAGATAGGATAATTGGAGACAAGACTAAGGGAGGTGGCGTTTTATTATACTGTATAAATTCTGTTAATATAACGATCAAAGATTATTTATCATGTGGTAACAAAAATGAAAGTGTATGGGGAGAAATAGAAAGTGGGGGTGAAAAAACAGTGATTGGAGTGTGCTATAGATGTCCATCAAGTCAAAAAGAGGAAGATGAGGAGCTGATTAGTAGCATAGCAAAGGCAAGTAAAGGGAAATTATTATTAATGGGAGATTTCAACTATCCAGAAATAAAATGGGATATGGCAGAAGCACTTGTAGAGTCAAAACCTTTTGTTACGTGCATAACTGACAATTTTTTAATTCAACATGTAGAAGCAGCCACCAGAGGCAAAAACATACTCGACCTAGTTTTTACCACAGAGGAAAATATGATTGAAAACGTTACCGTTGGCGAACTGTTTGGCTCAAGTGACCATCAAATCATCCGTTGGGATCTTATTGCAGGGAAAGAAGTAAACATAAACACGCGAACATACGACTACTCTAAGGCAGATGTTAAGAGGATGAAAGAGGCAGCAAACCACATAATCTGGAAAGATATTATTGTAGGAACAGATGTTGAACAGGAGTGGGAAAGTTTTAAAACAGTTCTAGAAACGCTAAAAGAGGAATGTGTTCCATGTAGGGAGGTAAACCCCAAGCGTAAAAAGTGGATAACTAGATTTGTAGTGAAATGTAGAAGAGCAAAAAATAAAGCATGGCAAAAATATATAGAGGCAGGTAAATCAAAAGAAACATATGTAAAATATTTGGACAAGCAGAACATATCTCAGAAAGCGAATAAAACAGCAAAAATAGACTTTGAAAAAAAACTTGCTCAGAGGATCAAGACTGACAGTAAAAACTTCTTTTCTTATGTTAGAAATAAACAAAGAACGAAAGACAAAGTAGGCCCTCTCATAGACAGTACAGGGAAAATAATAAGTGAGAATAGGGAGGCTGCTAATCTGCTCAATCAGTACTTTGGCACAGTCTTCACAAAGGAGGACTGCTCCGAGATCCCAGAGCCTATAGATATTTTTCAAAGAGACATGGATACAGCGGGATTAAGATCAATCTGTATTACAGAGGAAATGGTTTTTAAAAAATTGGGGGTGTTTAAAGTGAATAAATGTCCAGGTCAAGATGGTATTCACCCAAAATTGCTGTATGAAATTAGAAACCAACTAGCAAAACCATTGGCTATATTATGTTCTCAATCACTTACAAAAGGGATTGTTCCACGAGATTGGAAAGATGCAGGAGTGATCCCCTTATTCAAAAAAGGCAAAAAATCAGATCCGGCAAATTATAGACCGGTGAGTTTAACGAGCATAGTCTGTAAATTGTTAGAGTCAATAATCAAAGAAAACATTGTAATGCATTTAGAAAAATTTAATCTAATTAGAAATAGTCAGCATGGGTTTACTAGAGGGAGATCATGCTTAACAAATCTATTAGAATTCGTGGAGGAGGTTACTAAAATCATAGATAAAGGGGAGCCAGTGGATGTTATTTATCTAGACTTTGCAAAGGCCTTTGATAGAGTACCTCATCAAAGATTATTTCGAAAGTTAAAATCACATGGAATAGGTGGCGAAGTTGCCAAATGGATTGAAAATTGGTTAACGGGAAGAAGGCAGAGGGTGGGCATAAATAAGGAGTACTCTGAGTGGAGTGAAGTGAAAAGTGGTGTGCCACAGGGCTCGGTTTTGGGACCAATTTTGTTCTTGATATATATAAATGATTTGGACATTGATATGAGATCCATGATTGCAAAATTTGCTGATGACACAAAACTATGCAGTAGTGTCTCATCTAAAGCGGAAGTGGATATATTGATGTCGGATTTAGATAAAATTCGAGAATGGTCTGTAAGCTGGCAAATGGAGTTTAATGTAGATAAATGTACAGTCATCCACATGGGTAGATCCAATATGGAACATAATTACAGAATGGGAGAAAACAATATTAGAAAGATAGATAAGGAAAGGGACCTAGGGGTTATAATAGATCATACAGGAAAGGTGAGTGAGCAAGTTAAGGTAGCAGTGAAAAAGGCAAATGCAATGTTAGGTATGATAAAAAGAAATATTAAACATAGGAGCAAGGAAGTGATCGTCAAACTGTATAAAGCTTTAGTTAGACCTAGATTGGAGTACTGTGTACAGGTGTGGAGTCCTTATCATAGAGGGGACATAAACATGCTAGAAAGAATACAAAAAAGAGCGACAAAGATGATAGTGGGATTCCAGAATTACAGTTATGAGGAACGACTCAGAAAAACCGGCCTACAGTGTCTCGAAGAGAGAAGAATTCGTGGTGACTTAATACAGGTTTATAAGATGATCAGAGGAATCGATAAATTAGACTATAACAAGTTTTTTAAAATACAGCCACCTACAATAACACGAGGGCATAGCTACAAGCTGATTAAAGAGAGGTCCAGGTTAGATATTAGGAAATATCTTTTTAGTCAGAGAGTGGTGTCTGCTTGGAATGCATTGCCAGGGGAGGTAGTGGAGGCAGGGACAGTTAATGCATGTAAATGATGTAAATGTAACTGGTTGTATACAGACTCTGCAGGGTCTTCTAAACCAGTATAAAGATGTTAAGTTAAGTTAAAGGATAATGGCTTTAATGAGTAAGTTTACCCTTTTGTGTGCCCTGAAAAGGATATTAAGTGACGGGTTGTAGTAGCTTTCATCACATCCCGAGCTTGCTGATGATGCTAGACCAGGGTCCTCCGTGCGGTTGTGCTATGCTTGGCTTCATTTGCGTGGCGCTCACTACTACAGGGATCATATTGATCTATATCTCATCAGCCAGTCTGCCTCGAAAGCAGCCTGTTTCCAGGAAAACGCTACATGTAAGAGAGATTGTGGTCTTGGTCAGTGTATTGACCCTGACATGACGTCCTGGTCAGTATGTTGTGCCTGACCCTGACACGACGTCCTGGTCAGTATGTTGTGCCTGACCCTGACACGACGTCCTGGTCAGTATGTTGTGCCTGACCCTGACACGACGTCTTGGTCAGTATGTTGTGCCTGACCCTGACACGACGTCCTGGTCAGTATGTTGTGCCTGACCCTGACACGACGTCCTGGTCAGTATGTTGTGCCTGACTGGACTAGCATCTGTACTGCTTAGATTTTGGCCATAATATAGTGACATTTACACAGTACATAAATGTTACAGAAAGATCCTGAGAATACCCTGGATGGAGAAAAAGACAAATGTAGACATTTGACAAGAGTTGAGCATAGAGAAGAACTGGTTTATAAATTCCATTATGGCCAGAAAATATAAATACTTTTGTCACATCAAGAGACACAACGGTCTTGAGAGACCAGGAAAGGAAGGTATTGTGCCAGGCAAAAGAGGCAGGGGTAGACCAAGAAGACGATGGCACCAAGATATCCAGGAATGCCTGGGTATGACTGTGGTGGAGGCTGGAGTTTTGGCAAGGAAAAGAGTTTCTTTCAGGCAGACTGTGATGGGAGCGACGTTCTATAAAGGACATGCTACATGATGAGACAGTACATAGATTTAAGGAAATAACAAATATGCGCGTAAATATTGAAACATGTCTTCAAGATGATTTGCTTTAGCACACTATGATTAAAATGATTTTGACCAACTCGGCCTACAAAAACGGAATTCTAAAAAAAAATTTTGGTTTTTGAATGGGGTCACTCCCGACAGCCATTTTTTTAATGCTGAATACGTCATTCATCTACACACGATATTTTGCAGCTAAAAGTATTGTATGTTAGATTACAAATGGCTTTTGAACAATTTCAAATTTGTAAATGCCGTTTTGAGCAAGCCGACTTTTTGCGAAAGGTGAAGTAGATTGTTGGGAAAGATCTTTATCGAGTAGATCTGTTTATTTTGTTTGTTTAAATGAAAGAACTACGTTTAAATTGGTAACTAACAGTTGTGTCGATATTGTAAATACAGTATCGATACGTTGTTGTGATTTCCATGGTTTTCTATTGGAGCGACTAGGCCTAGTGGTTGAGTCCAAATTTTTTCCGAGATTTTCATAAATTTTCAACTTCATCTTTATGTATCGCAGAAACTAACAAACACACAACAACAACAATAACACCCACAAGTTCTTTATTCATTTGTGTCTCTACACACAAGAAAATCATATTTATTGACAAACGAACAGAAAAGTTACAAATTTTGAAAGTCAACTACCATAGCGAGAAATTAAGTTAATTAATTAGGTCAAATTTTTCTCAATGACGTCATGGTGTGCTGCAGGTTAATGATGTTTGTGATAAAAAGTTGTTTTTTAACATTCATGAAATAGCCGTTCTAAAAGGCTAACAACAGAACAAGTTTAAAGTAATTTTAAGGCTGATAAATTGGATTTAGATGGTGATTATTCTGAAACGGATCAGTTTTTGAACAAAACTTGTGTGTGATTCGTATTACCGTTCTTCCAATGATTTGGATCAAGCTAAATCTGTTCCTCGGAAAATCCGACTACATAAAGTATCAAGTAAATTAATGATGAATATATTTCACACTCGGGCAACTGAGACGCTAGTCCAGTCAGACACAACATACTGACCAGGACGTCGTGTCAGGGTCAGGCACAATACTCTGACCAAGATCACAATCTCTCTTCCATGTAGCATTCCCTGGAAACAGGATGTTTTTAAAAGGCAGCCTAGCTGCTGGCTGACGAGATGTGGACCGATGTGATCCCCGTAGTAGTGAGCGCCACGCAGATGAAGCCAAGTATAGCACAACGGCCTGATGGACCGCGGTCCTCTTCATCAGCACTCAAATGAAGTAGGAACATTAGAGATGACCAGGTCAGCCAAATTTAGGTAAAATAACTCAATTAGAGCACGTAGTTTTGTCATGGTAAATAGCTTTACTCAAATGTCTACATTGTGCATATTTTCTCAGGAGCACAACGGGATGGGATTTTGCGGAGTGGGTAGACAGGGTTCAAAATGTTAAGAAAGAGGGCAAACAAGAGAACAAGTATATATTATTCTTGGATTCCAAGAAAAATATGTTGCAACAACTTACCTTCATCACCCGCAATAATGGAATAATCCGCCAGTCGTCCAGAAAGAAGAAAGAAGAGAACACATTGTTTCTAAATTCTCTTTCACGCTATACCGGCCATATTGCTTGTTTACATCTACATTGACGTCATTGTCTATTTTTAGTTTCAAAATGGCTGGGTGTTCAACCGATGTAAATGCATGACAATCCTCTAGAATAATTTTCTTATCGCTCTGCGTATTTTCTTGACATCAGTGGTGGAGCGACCATTTTTTTGTTGGTGTAATAATGCTTGGAATGCATTGCCACAGGAAATAGTAGAGGCAGGGTGAATTATTGCATTCAAGAATAGATTTGATGCACATAGTTATTTTTAGATCATAGGGAGTAGAAGAAACTGGTTGTATAGAGACTCTCCAGATTCTTCTAAACCAGTATAAAGAAGTTAAGTTAAGTACAGTTCCACTAGCGGGCGGATGTTCTGCTGTTCTTCTTGCATCTGCTAGTACACCTTAACCCATGAGACTTTATTCCACACAGGGTAATTTTGGCGAAGTTTTCAAGGGCAAGTACAAAAATACACTGGAAGTGGCTGTTAAAACATGCAAAGACACTCTGAATGAAGACCAGAAAATGAAGTTCCTACAAGAAGGCAGAATTCTCAAACAGTATAAACACCCCAACATTGTCAAGTTCATCGGCATCGCAGCTCAGAAACAGCCTGTGATGATTGTCATGGAGTTTATTTCAAGTATGTTGTTGTTTTGTCAAAGTTGCCAGATTGTACGAGGTGTGATCAAATGAAACCAGTCCCAGTGGCTTTGCTTTGTTGCAAACGCATGAAAGGTACATCAGCAAATGTAGAATTAAACAAAGCAATTGTTAGGAAGCAAGCATCCATCGGTGGTCATTAGAAGAAGTCGACGTTGCAATTCAGACATGCATTCCACTGCTTGGTGGGGTGGCATATATCGTCCATGCAAAAAAGGACCCATTTTGAACAAACTTTCCTATACTTCAGTTTCTTCCAAACTACCATTTGAACTGTTCCAATAAACTGTTGGAGCAGATACAGTGAGCTGGCTTGCTAAGACTGGGATTACAGTATGCCAGAGTTCAAAATCATGGACGGACATAAATTCCAGGTGTGGTTCATTCCTGGTACGACATCTCCTCTAGTCGACCCAGCTGTAAATGAGTACCTGAGGACCCATTTTGAACACACTTTCCTATACTTCATTTTCTTCCAAACTACCATTTGAACTGTCCCAATAAACTGTTGGAGCAGATACAGTGAGCTGGCTTGCTAAGACTGGGATTACAGTATGCCAGGGTTCAAAATGATGAACAGATATAAAAAAAAATCCAGGCGTGGTTCATTCCTGGTACGACCGCGCCTCCAGTCAACCCAGCTGTAAATAAGTACCTGACGGATGAGTTGGGGAAGGTATAAACAGCAAGGCAGGGAAGTGGCCACCCTACCTCACATAGGCTCCTCCAGTCGACCCAGCTGTAAATGAGTACCTGACGGATGAGTTGGGGAAGGTATAAACAGCAAGGCAGGGAAGTGGCCACCCTACCTCACATAGGCTCCTCCAGTCGACCCAGCTGTAAATGAGTACCTGACGGATGAGTTGGGGAAGGTATAAACAGCAAGGCAGGGAAGTGGCCACCCTACCTCACATAGGCTGCAGCTTAGTGTTTGAGGAGTTACCTTCATCCCCGGCAGCAGTTGTTGCCTTCGGACTCAACTTTATCTTTACCTTCAATAAACTGAAGATAGGTGCTACTGGCGAATGCACCTGTGGTACTGGGAAAATAATCCTTGAACATCTGCTGCAAAATTGCCTGACATACGAGGACCAGAGAAAGCACATGTGGCCATCACCAGTGCCAACACTAGACAAGCTCTATGGCAGTGTCGACAGCCTCAGGATGACCGCTGCTTTCTTTGAACAAATTCAAGTCAACGTCTGACGGTGTATGAAGAAGAAGAAGAAGATGGACTGTCCCAAACAACACAATGAACTCCTCCGCTAACGAACATAAGCTCCGATGATGGTCCACTCGTATTGCTGCATCAGTCATGCCAATGGCTTTTTCTGTCGCAACAATATGCACCTGACCTGGCCGCGGAAGATCTCTTGTTAACTCACGTCCTTCCCTAAACATTCGCACCCAATCCTTCATTGCCATCTTCAACACACATTTGTCACCATACACTGCCTGCATTCTGCGATGAATGTCTACTGGTCAACATCTTTCGGCTGTTAGGAACTGAATCACCTCTCGCTGATCCACCTTTGACAAAATCAGTATCACAACGACCATGTTCTCAGCAATCTACAGCAGGACCTACGCATGTCAGGAAACTGGACACATACTTGCTTGTTTGGTGGTCTGCGTTTATTATATGAACTGTGGCATCGTCATGATTCCCGTACGTTGGCACATATCATGTAGTACGGACATATTTCATTTGATCAACCATTGTACATCATCTTCAACATCATCATCCTTCCATATGGTTCCCCTTGGAACATTGAACCACAATGAGGCTCTCTGTTTCTTTTTGTTGTGTCGCCAAGCCAATCTTTTAAATACAGTAAAGACAATGTTGATGACAAACAACACTGAAGGAATCAGTGCTGTCATCAAAGCAAAGGAACAGGATCGTGAAACAGTGAACCCTTTCAAATATCTGGACTCAGTGAGGAGGGATCAAAACCAGAGGTTCTGGCCAGAGTGGCACAAACAACAGCAGCGATCGCATGATTGTAACATATCTGGAAAGATAAACGACTCTCCCTTGCCATAAAGGTCAGACTAATGCACTCACTGGTTCTTTAGATATTCCTCTACACCTGCGAAACATGGACTATTACAACAGACCTCCAGAGAAGAATCCAGGTCATAGAGATGGGATGTTTTAGAAGACTCCTAAATATCACCTACAAAGACCGTATCACAAATGATGAAATAAGACGAAGAATCGAGAATGTAAGTGTACTGTACGACGACCTCCTCACAACAATCAAAAGGCGAAACCTGACTTGGTATAGCCACGTCTCGAGGTTCAATGGACTTGCAAATACCAAACTACAGGACATAGTATAAAATTCCACCAAATTATCTTAATCCAACCTTAGGATCACCAACATGTCTTAATGCAACCTTAGAACCACCAACATGTCAATGCAACCTTAGGACCACCAACATCTTAATGCAACCTTAGGACCACCAACATGTCTTAATGCAACCTTAGGACCACCAACATGTCTTAATGCAACCTTAGAACCACCAACATGTCTTAATGCAACCTTAGAACCACCAACATGTCTTAATGCAACCTTAGGACCACCAACATCTTAATGCAACCTTAGGACCACCAACATGTCTTAATCCAACCTTAGGACCACCAAACTATCTTAATCCAACCTTAGGACCACAAACATGTCTTAATCCAACCTTAGGACCACCAACATGTCTTAATGCAACCTTAGGACAACCAACATGTCTTCACCCAACCTTAGGACCACCAACATGTCTTAATCCAACCTTAGTACCACCAACATGTCTTCACCCAACCTTAGTACCACCAACATGTCTTCACCCAACCTTAGTACCACCAACATGTCTTCACCCAACCTTAGTACCACCAACATGTCTTCACCCAACCTTAGTACCACCAACATGTCTTCACCCAACCTTAGTACCACCAACATGTCTTCACCCAACCTTAGTACCACCAACATGTCTTCACCCAACCTTAGGACCACCAACATGTCTTAATTCAACCTTAGTACCACCAAACTGGTTCTCATGTGGCCTCAGGGTGATTAGAGTCAAAGGCCCCTGCCTTAGATGTTCTGTAAGGTTCTCTAGAAGTGTACAGATATTTGTTAATATACTTTCAGAGGGATCTCTGCTGTCTTTTCTGAAAGTCCAGGCTATGTCACTGACAGTTAAACAGAAGGTCCAGATGTGTGTAGATGCTTCCAGTGGGATGGAGTACTTAGAGGGCAGAGGATGTATTCATAGGTGAGTATTAACTGTTACTATAGGTGAGTATTAACTATTTCCATAGGGGAGTATTAACTGTAACCATAGGTGAGTATTAACTGTTACCATAGGTGAGTATTAACTATTTCCATAGGGGAGTATTAACTGTAACCATAGGTGAGTATTAACTGTTACCATAGGTGAGTATTAACTATTTCCATAGGGGAGTATTAACTGTAACCATAGGTGAGTATTAACTGTTGCCATAGGTGAGTCAGTTTGCTATTACCATAGGACAGTTAACTCTTACTGTAAGTGAGTTGTACCTCTTGCCATAAGTGAGTTTTACCATTTTCGAGTTCTAACTATAAGAATGGGTGAGTTACACCAGTCACTCAGAGTATTTTGTCCGATGATCTTCAGCATATCTCCATTTCTATCCTCTGGTTGATCAGTCCTAAGACTGGTTGTAAGGTTGTCTAAGCATATCTCCATTTGACCCTATTATTTGGTTGATCAGTCCTAAGACTGGTTGTAAGGATGTCTGAACATGTCTCTCCATTTGACTCTATCCTCTGGTTGATCAGTCCTAAGACTGGTTGTAAGGATGTCTGAACATGTCTCTCCATTTGACCCTATTATTTGGTTGATCAGTCCTAAGACTGGTTGTAAGGATGTCTGAACATGTCTCTCCATTTGACGCTATCCTCTGCAGCTCTTGTTATTTCAGCATAGCTTGATACTTTAATGTCCCTCCACAGTTGATTGGTCTGTTGGGTTGTTATCATAACGCAAGAGTTGCCTTAATTTTTGGCTACAATTTTATAGAAATGACATAGCCTTTAGTACTTTTACTCTGATGGAGGCTAACAACTTGCTCTTTGTACAATTGTCATCTGCCAAGGGTTCTTTTATATGCACAGCATGTGCATGGGACCTCCAAGTGTATCATCCATCTCCAATAGGACTAGGTGCTGATCTCACCTCCACTGAGACCAGAAAATGATTTAAATTTTCAGGATTCGAACCACCTGCTGTTTCCACATTATAATTCATTTCTTAGAAACAAGTGCCTGACCTCTTACCTAGGGACACCAAATTTTAAAAATACACGCACACATTCATTTACGTACGTACACACATACGCAATATGCCATTGTCTTCTTGGTCTGCCTCAGCTTTTCTTGCCCGACACCATACCTTCCATTACTTTTTTTTGTTTTTTATTTATTATATTTGTGTGTGTTCGCCTGGGTTACAATCCAGTCAACGATCGCATAATTGTAATCAGACTAAAGAAAAAGACTAGAAATTTAACAATAATTCAAGTGTATGCACCAACATCAGCAGCAGACGATTGTGAAATGGATGATTTCTATAACATCTTGCAAGAAGCGATGGAAAAAGTTGAAAAAAGAGACATCTTGGTCATCATTGGAGATTTCAATGCGAAAGTTGGAGAGGAAAGAGCCGAAGAGGAGAGAAGTGTTCGAGGACCTTTTGGTTTGGGACACAGAAATGAGCGAGGAGAAAGACTGGTTGAATTCTGCACGGAAAACAACCTCTCCATTGCCAACACCTTCTTCAAACAACATCCACGAAGACTGTACACGTGGACCTCCCCGGATGGCAACAGCAGAAACCAAATAGACTACATCCTAGTGCAACAAAGATGGAGATCAAATGTGCTGGCGACAAAAACACTGCCAGGAGCAGACTGCGATACGGACCACGAATTACTGTTTGCAGTTTTCCAAACAAGACTACGCAGGATCTACAAAGGTTGCCAGCCAATACGCTTCGATGTATCAGCAATACCTACTGAATACAACATCAAAGTAGAAAACAAATTTGAGGCGTTGCTTGCTATACAGGAAGAGATGACATCTGAGGAGTTGACATCGTACGCAAGGGAGATTTTGATCTCGACAGCAAAAGAAATGATTCCAAAGATATTGCACAAGACACAGAGCTATATAACAGACGAAACACAGAAACTCATTGCAGAAAGACAACAATTAAAACAAATGGGAAGTAAGGGGACCAACACAGCATATAAAAACTGCGCAAGAAAAGTCAGAAGAGAAATAAGAAAAGATAAAAGAAGATACATAGTAGAAACATGTAAGGATATAGAAAACCTACAACAACAAGGCAAAGAAAGAGATGCATTCAAAGCAATAAGAACACTGACAAGGAAATTCCGTCCGGTTCCACATGTCATAAATGACGAAGAGGATAACACACTAACAGAAACCAAAAACATACTGTATAGATGGAGATAGTACTGCAGAACCATGTATGGAGATAGCACAAAGCGCTCAGTTACAATCCTACCAAAGGATGAGAAAGAACCTGAACCAACATTGGAAGAAGTACGCTCTGCAATTAAAAGCCTGAAAAAGGGAAAGTCCCCAGGATGCGATGATATCCCAGCAGAGCTAATACAAGCAGGAGGAGAGGCATGTGCTCGAGTCTACCACAAGCTGTGTAAACAGATATGGCACAGTGCAGAGTGGCCAGAAGCATGGAAGAAATCAATTTATATTCCCCTCCCCAAAAAAGGCAACCTGAAGCTGTGCACGAACTACCGAACTATCGCACTGATCAGCCATGCTAGCAAGATACTCCTGCGAATCCTATTAAGAAGGATAGAGAAAAGGTTTGAATCTGAAATTCACGTAGTCCAGGCAGGTTTTAGGAAAGACAGAGGGACCCGGGACCACATATTCAATTTAAGGAATATCTATGAAAAATGTAGAGAGTTTAATGTAGACCTGTACACATGTTTCATTGATTACACTAAGGCCTTTGACACGGTAATACATCAAAATCTGTGGAGAATTATGAAGGAAATGGGGTTTCCTTTGCATATAGTCCATCTCATTGAAACATTATACCAAGATCAACAAGCCGCTGTCCGAGTATCTGGGCAAACATCAGATTGGTTTGCAGTACAAAAGGGAGTCCGACAGGGATGTATACTCTCACCTTATCTGTACAACATATATGCGGAATGTATAATGAGAAATGTGCGAGAAGATGAGAACATTGAAAGTTTCGACCCATTTACGATTGGGGGGTACGAGATTCCACAGTTACAGATACGCAGATGACACAGTGATACTATCAAGAAGTGCGGAAGGGCTAGAGCAGCTACTTTCAGCCGTTAATGGACATAGTAAAGATCAAAATCTGTTCATAAACATAAACAAAACAAAGATAATGACCACCGATAAAACACAATGTCAGCATACATTTACAGTGGGTGGTGAGGAAATAGATCAGGTTACACATTTTGAATATCTGGGCTCCAGAATCGACAAAAATGGTGACTGCTCGAAAGAAATCAGAAGAAGACTAGCTATGGCAATGCAGAGACTGAACAGCCTGAAGAAATTATGGCAGAGCACCAACAAAACGATAAAAGTAAAAGTCTTGAGAGCCTGTGTTTTTCCTGTGGCAGCTTATGGCTGTGAAGCATGGACGATTACCAAAACTTCTAGACAAAGAATCGAATCCTTCGAGTCAAAATGTTACAGAAAGATCCTCAGAATACCCTGGACAGAGAAAAGAACAAATGTAGACATTCGGCAAGAGTTGAGCATAGAGGAGAACTGGTTTATCAATTCCATTTTGGCTAGAAAATGCAAATACTTTGGTCACATCAAGAGACACAACGGTCTTGAGAGGACGGTGATGGAAGGTATGGTGCCAGGCAAAAGAGGAAGGGGTAGACCAAGAAGACGATGGCACCAAGATATCCAGGAGTGCCTGAGTATGACAGTGGCGGAAGCTGGAGTTTTGGCAAGGGAACGAGTTTCTTTCAGACAGACTGTGATGGGAGCGACGTTCTACAAAGGACATGCTACATGATGAGTGTTCGCCTCATTTCTCAAGGCGGTGTGCGTTGCACTAGGTTTTTTTTTTTTTTTGCGCCTGTTGGCCCAGTGGTGCATCCGACTTCGGCATGTATTTTATGTAAGGGCTGCTTCCTCCTGCATTTTCTAAGAGTTTACTTCCCCTGGGTAACGGCCGGTGCTGTGATGGAGATCGAACCCAGCACCTTCGGCTGTGAGCCGTGTCACTTAACCACTAGCCCACGTCATCCTCCACCTATTAGAATTATTGGCTCATCGCAAGAAGTTTTTTCCAACCATTATTGTATTTCAGCCATAAATTTTGATTCATCCATCTCATGTGGGGCTTTCCCGAGTTCCTGTTGATGTAACACATGATGATGATGTGATATTTGCAGGGATCTAGCTGCCAGGAACTGCCTTGTGGGTGACAACAATGTGATCAAGATCTCAGACTTTGGCATGTCCAGGGAGGAGCAGGTCTACTCTGTGTCTTCTGGGGTCAATCAGATCCCCATCAAGTGGACAGCACCTGAAGCTCTCAACTTTGGTTAGTGGGGATGTTTGTGTGTGTGTATGTTGTGTGTGTGTGTATGTTGTGTGTTAGTTTTGTTAAAATAAATTGTCTGTGTAATGTTAGTTTTGTTAAAATAAACTGTGTAATGTTAGTTTTGTTAAAATAAACTGTGTAATGTTAGTTTTGTTAAAATTAATTGTGTAATGTTAGTTTTGTTAAAATAAACTGTGTAATGTTAGTTTTGATAAAATAAACTGTAATGTTAGTTTTGTTAAAATAAACTGTGTAATGTTAGTTTTGATAAAATAAACTGTGTAATATTAGTTTTGTTAAAATAAACTGTAATGTTAGTTTTGTTAAAATAAACTGTGTAATGTTAGTTTTGTTAAAATAAACTGTGTAATGTTAGTTTTGTTAAAATTAACTGTAATGTTAGTTTTGTTAAAATAAACTGTGTAATGTTAATTTTGTTAAAATTAACTGTAATGTTAGTTTTGTTAAAATTAACTGTAATGTTAGTTTTGTTAAAATTAACTGTAATGTTAGTTTTGTTAAAATAAAATGTCTATGTAATGTTAGTTTTGTTAAAATTAACCTTTTTTTGTAATGTTAGTTTTGTTGAAATAAACTGTCTATGTAATGTTAGTTTTATTAAAATAAAATGTCTATGTAATGTTAGTTTTGTTAAAATTAACCTTTTTTTTTGTAATGATAGTTTTTTTTAAATAAACTGTCTATGTAATGTTAGTTTTTTCTTAAAAGTTAGTCATCATTTGATTTCCGTCACAGCCAAATATACATCTTTGTGCGATGTATGGAGTTTTGGTGTTCTTATGTGGGAAATTTTCGCGTGTGGGAAGACTCCTTACCCAATGATGACAAACATAAAGGCCAGGCAATGGATAGAAGATGGTAAGAGAGAAGTGTACCTTCATGTTCTCTTTGAAATATTCATTATCTTCTTTTTCTTCATCGCTAGCTCTCAAATAACCATGTCTTTGAAGCATGGGTTCGGATCTATACTGATTGACCAGCAACGAGAGCTAAAGTACAGGAACCAAGTCTTGTTCTGTCTTGTCTTGTTTTGTCTTGCCTTGCCTTGCCATTCCTTGCCATGCCATGCCTTGCCTTGTCTTGCCATTCACTGCCATGCCATGCCTTGTCTTCTCTTGCCATTCCTTGCCATGCCTTGTCTTGCCTTGTCTTGCCTTGCCTTGCCATGCCTTGTCTTGCCTTGCCATGCCTTGTCTTGCCATGCCTTGCCTTGCCTTGTCTTGCCTTGCCATGCCTTGTCTTGCCTTGTCTTGCCATGCCTTGCCTTGTCTTGTCTTGCCTTGCCATGCCTTGTCTTGCCATGCCTTGTCTTGCCATGCCTTGCCTTGCCTTGTCTTGCCATGCCTTGTCTTGCCATGCCTTGCCTTGTCTTGCCTTGCCATGCCTTGTCTTGCCTTGTCTTGCCTTGCCTTGCCTTGTCTTGCCTTGCCTTGCCTTGTCTTGCCTTGCCATGCCTTGTCTTGCCTTGTCTTGCCTTGCCATGCCTTGTCTTGCCATGCCTTGCCTTGCCTTGTCTTGCCTTGCCATGCCTTGTCTTGCCTTGTCTTGCCATGCCTTGCCTTGCCTTGCCTTGTCTTGCCATGCCTTGTCTTGCCTTGTCTTGCCTTGCCATGCCTTGTCTTGCCATGCCTTGTCTTGCCTTGCCATGCCTTGTCTTGCCTTGTCTTGCCATGCCTTGCCTTGTCTTGCCATGCCTTGCCATGCCTTGCCATGCCTTGTCTTGCCTTGCCATGCCTTGTCTTGCCTTGCCATGCCTTGTCTTGCCATGCCTTGCCATGCCTTGTCTTGCCTTGCCATGCCTTGTCTTGCCTTGCCATGCCTTGTCTTGCCATGCCTTGCCATGCCTTGCCTTGCCTTGTCTTGCCTTGCCATGCCTTGTCTTGCCATGCCTTGCCATGCCTTGCCTTGCCTTGTCTTGCCTTGCCATGCCTTGTCTTGCCTTGCCATGCCTTGTCTTGCCATGCCTTGCCATGCCTTGCCTTGCCTTGTCTTGCCTTGCCATGCCTTGTCTTGCCTTGCCATGCCTTGTCTTGTCTTGCCATGCCTTGTCTTGCCTTGTCTTGCCATGCCTTGCTTGCCATGCCTTGCCTTGCCTTGCCTTGCCTTGTCTTGCCTTGTCATGCCTTGCCTTGCCTTGCCTTGTCTTGTCTTGTCTTAACGTAACTTAGCTTCTTTATACTGGTTTAGAAGACTCTGCAGAGTCTGTATGCAACCAGTTTATGCTACTCCAATTAATATAAAAATAACTGTACATCCAATCTTGAATACATTAACTGACTCTGCCTCTACTATTTCCTGTGGCAACGCATTCTAAGCATTCACCACTTTCTAACTAAACAAATATTTCCTGGTATCTAATCTGGTGCTCTGCCATAACTACTTCAGGCTGTTCAGTCTTTGCATTGCCATGGCTAGTCTTCTTCTGATTTCTTTCGAGCAGTCGCCATTTTTGTCAATTCTGGAGCCCAGATATTCAAAACGTGGGACCTGATCTATTTCCTCACCACCCACTGTAAATTTATGTTAACATTGTGTTTTGTCTGTTTTATCTTTGTTTTTTTAATGTTTATAAACAGGTTTTGATCTTTACTGTGTCCATTTACGACTGAAATTAGCTGCTCTAGCCCTTCTGCACTTCTTGATAGTATCACTGTGTCATCTGCGTATCGTAACTCTGGAATCTTGTACCCACCAATCGTAAATGTATCAAAACTTTCAATGTTCTCGTCTTCTCGAACATTTCTCATTATATATTTCACATATATGTTGTACAGATAAGGTGAGAGCATACATCCATGTCTAACTCCCTTTTGTACTGCGAACCAATCTAATGTTTGCCGAGATACTTGGACAGCAGCTCGTTGATCTTGGTATAATGTTTCAATGAAATGGATAATATGCACAAGAAACCCCATTTCTTTCATGATGTTCCACAGATTTTGATGTTTTACAGTCTTTATGGCCTTGGTGTAATCAATGAAACATGTGTACAGGTCTACATTACTCTCTACATTTTTCATAGATATTCCTCATATTGAATATGTGGTCCCTGGTACCCCTGTCTTTCCTAAACTCTGCTTAGACTTTGTAAATTTCAGGTTCAAACTTTTTCTCTATCTAAAGTGAAAGTTTTAGTCTCGTCTAGCTTCGTTGGTGGTTTTCCAGAGGCATCTCAAATGTCATGATCTTTCTTCTTTAGAGATATTGTTAAAGCCCATGTTTGGCACTGATAACCTAAGTATTGCTGTAGAAATAATAAACAACACAACAGGAATTAGAAAATAGCATTACAAGCGAGAAACTCAACATGATGGGAAAAGAACTCAGTATTACTTAACTTAACTTAACATCTTTATACTGGTTTAGAAGACTCTGGTTTAGAGTCTGTATACAACCAGTTTCTTCTACTCCTTATCTTGTAATTCCTGTAACCCCAGGAGACCATTGGGACATCACGCAGCAAGTGAGTGATATATCATGGGCATGTTGCCAACTGGGCAGGACCCAATCTCTCCTGGGCGCGATGTGTTAGTCTATTATTGGCCTGTGTGTACATTTCCCAACCACGATGTTTTAGTATATTTTTGGCCCGTGTGTACATTTCCCAACCACAATGTGTTAGTCTATTATTGGACCGTGTGTACATTTCCCAACCACGATGTGTTAGTCTGTTATTGGCCCGTGTGTACATTTCCCAACCATACCAAAACTGGAACTGTCAGCATACAGAGCGAAGGCGCCAATCTCATGAAGTTCAGTCGAGTGCACTGGACCATGGAAATACGGCACAGGGTAACCAAAATATTATTTCAAATAGCCAATGACCATGCAAGGATAATCGAAGGAAAATCACCACAAAATGAACGAATTAATCCAAATGGAACCCCCCCCCCCCCCCACCCCCCCCCCCCCCCCCCCCACCCCACCCCACCTTCTGAACTGGTACTACAATCAGATGTTGGAAGGGATGAAATGTGGTAGTGCAGTTCGAATAACTGTTGGCAAGAATGATGATTTAAGGAGGGTGAAAAATCCCCAATAAAAACCAATGTTTGGCATGCAATGACGGAAGACTGAGGTTAATCCACCTTCACTTCCAATTATTTTGTTGAGCTGCCATTTTTGGTTTGTTTTCCAGCTCTATCAGTTTTCTGATCTTTTCATGTGTGCTTTCACTTCCAGGTAACAGAATGGCATCTCCCTCTGGCACCCCAGAAGCTGTATACGCACTGATGCTGGAGTGCTGGAACTATCTAGATGAGAACCGACCCCATTTTAACACAATCAACATAACATTGGCAGACATTGTACGGAAGCTTTGAGGAATTTAAGAACATTGTTAGTTTGTTCCTGAAAGAGAATCGGATAAATCATTCTAGATTTATTTTGTAGGTCAGACGAAATTTATGATGTTTTGACTTTTTCAATCTCCGAGATAAGTGATATTCACTTCACTTTCCCATGTGCCTAGTAGGAGAAGGTCCATGTTTTCGACAGTCGTTCTGTGCAGCCATACATGGTGATGGTGGTAGACGGAGTTGGTGGTTGTAGTTGCTTCTACAGTTCTGGTTACTTAGTTACTTTACTTTCCGTGTCCTTGGCACCACATCAGACATCTTGTTTCCAATGCCCATCCATGTGGATTGCCTTGTCAATCCACCTCAACATGTCATCCGTATTGCATGTCTCCAGAAGGTTTGGGCAGACCATCATGTGGTCTGGGTCTTGTGTCGCTCCACAGCCGCATGGCTCATCATCCCTGTATCCCCATCTCTTTAAGTTCTTCCTGCGTTGTGACACACCAGTTCGGAGTCTGTTTAATGACTTCCATGTTGTGTAAGGCAAGTGGTGTCCAAACGCAGGTTCCATCCGCAGCTCGATCCAGGGGATCTGCGCCAGGTCATTTCATTTTTCGATTCAACATTCTCCTGGACTAGTCTGTAGGGGCTGTGCCTGCAAGAAACTTTTTCTTAGATTTCTGCCGTGTGTCCCGCACCTGGAGTCCAAAGATAGGGTGCCTTGGGTTGTTTACCTGTTTCTCTCTTCCAATTTCTGATGCAAAAACTTTGTTGTGTCTCAGGTGATGCTATAGAGATTGAGATTCTACATACGAGTGTTGGTCAGCAGTTGTTGATGTCTAGATCGCTTCCAGAGATAAACTGTTTCTAACTGTGCTTTTGGTTTGTGTACATCATCACAATATGGTTGGACTACCGCCTGTGGGTTTCGGGCATTATGTATGTTTTTGTTTTTGTTGTTTGTTTTGCATTTGTCTTATTTTTCTATTCCCCAAGGTGGTGTGCGTTGCACTATGTTTTTATTCTAATTCTGCGCCTGTCGGCCCAGTGTATCTGACCTCGGCAGGCATTTTATGTAAGGGTCTGTGCTTCCTCCTGCATTGTCTAAGAGTTTGTTTCTCTGACATAACGGAGGGTGCTGTGACGGGGAGTGAATCCAGCACCTTTGGGTTGTAAGCTGAGTCACTAGGCGGCCTTCTTCCTGATGTTCTCCTGTAGAAGGTTGCATGAACAATGTGGTCTGGTTGCATTCTCACACAATGTAGCTAAACCAATTCATTCTCTGTTGCTCAATGTACTGTAGGCAGGGAATTGGTCCAACCTTCTCCCGAATACTGTCTTTTCTGGTGTTGTTAGGAACCTGCACTACGTTTCACAGGTGGCTAACTTCCGTTCCTGGGCCTTATTCAATGACCCTGTCTGGTGCTGGTAGCACAGGGTTGCGATGAAGATAATATTTATCATCTACTTTTTTTCTTGGGGGGAAATCTTGGAGTGCCTTAGTAGTGGAGACAGCTGGTAGGTGACAGCGTTTGCACTTTCGTCTCTATCTATCTGTTGTCTGCCATCCTATTTCCTGAAAACATCTTCAGGTCAGGTCATCCCGTAACCAGTGAGGTCGTTGGGGCACACATGAAGACATCCTCACAACCCCTCACCACCCTTCTCTGGTAGCAACCGCTGCCTGTGCCTCTTCTGGTCGGAGATTGGTCCATTCTTTTATGTTGTCCTCCCACCTCTTTTTGGGACGGCCTCTTCGTCGTCTGCCTTGCACCTTTCCGTGGAGGATCATATTTGCAAGACCATTTCATCTCGGTATGTGACCGTACCAAGCGAGTTTCCTTCTTTTGACAGTTGCCAAGAGGTCTTCTAAAGGCCCTATTGCTGTTGCAATTCTATCTCGTATTTCCACATATATAACTCGATCTTTGTACGTGACGTTTAAAGTCTTTGGAAACATCTCATCTCCGAGGCCTGTATCCTTTGCTGTAACTGTCCATGTCTCACAAGCATAGAGGAATATTTATCCTTCATCCCTGACAATCGAACCCAGATACTTGAAATGATTTTTTTTAAATCTTACAAGACAAAGAAAAACCTTGAATGGCCAAGGCATCTGTCTCTGTAGAAGTACAGGTCGACTAAGAACTACTGGAGCTTCCAGGTTTTCACACTGATAGGAAGTTGTTGTTTCGAATGTTCACAATGAATAGGTGTACTATTTTCTGGGCCCTGAAAAGGACGTTAAGTGGTGGGTTCCAGTAGCTTTCCTCACATCTCGGGTGTGCTGATGAAAGTGGACCGGGGTCCTCCAGGTGGTTGTCCTATTCTTGGCTTCACCTGTGCGTCGCTCACTACTACGGGCATCACATCAATACCTAACCTTGTTAGTCATGCTGCCATGAAAACAGCCCGTTTCCAGGGAGGGCTGCGAGGAAGCTGAGATGAGGGTCTTGGCCAGTATATTTTACCTGACCCTGACTAACATGTCCGATCAGTATGTTTTGCCTGACCCTGACTAACATGTCCGATCAGTATGTTTTGCCTGACCCTGACTAACATGTCCGATCAGTATGTTTTGCCTGACCCTGACTAACATGTCCGATCAGTATGTTTTGCCTGACCCTGACTAACATGTCCGATCAGTATGTTTTGCCTGACCCTGACTAACATGTCCGATCAGTATGTTTTGCCTGACCCTGACTAACATGTCCGATCAGTATGTTTTGCCTGACCCTGACTAACATGTCCGATCAGTATGTTTTGCCTGACCCTGACTAACATGTCCGATCAGTATGTTTTGCCTGACCCTGACTAACATGTCCGATCAGTATGTTTTGCCTGACCCTGACTAACATGTCCGATCAGTATGTTTTGCCTGACCCTGACTAACATGTCTGATCAGTATGTTTTGCCTGACCAGACGTTAGTCTTCCTCCCCACTGATAGGAGATCTTAATTAGGTCCAACAGTCTGTGATTAGGCATTTTTTTAAATGTATTTGTGGGTGACTGAGGGGGTTTAGATTGTGGTCTTCTGACCAAGGGGACACAAGTTCAAATCCTCAGTCCATCAAGTTTGTTTTTCTTCAAGATAAATGGGTAAAAGGGGATACCTTTACCTATTTGGGCAGCATAATTGACACATCAGGGGTATAGGTGCAGATGTAAGTATCAGAATTGGAAAAGCCAGAGGGGCATTCCTGACACTAAAGAACATATGGAGATCCAGAGAAATCAAGATTCACACCAAAATTAGAATATTTCAACGCCAGTGTCAAGTCAATGCTGCTGAATGGAGCTGAGATAGATGCATACGAGGGATAATGGGTATAAAGTGGCAGGACATGGTGAGGAATGAAGACCTATGGGAAAGGAGCCAACTACAGCCACTGGAAGAAAATGAGGCTACATTGGACATACTCTACAGAAGGCATCGTCCAATAGAGCCAGACAGGATCTTACATGGAATCCTCAAGGGAAGAGAGAGAGGTACTAAAAAATACATGGAGAAGAGAATGTGAGAAGAAACTGCGATTGAATTATTACACCTGGAGAGAGACAGAAAGAGCAGACTAGGACCCTGCATGTTGGCGGCACTCTGTCAATGATCTATGCACTAAGAGAAGCTGGACTTTGATTGATTGATTGAATTAAAATAAAGACCTAGCCTTCACACTTCCTGTCAGCTGCGTGTGCAGTTGGCTGGCCTTTATTTTGGCTTGGCTTGGCTTCGTTCGTTCTCAATCTCTCGCTACCAAGCCCTGAAAAGGGCAAGTAGCAAAATGTAGTCCAGAGAACCGAATGCATTGTGTCATAGTATACACCTTGACTACAATATGTGCACCTTTCGGTCCAACACATCTGACTTGAGCAGGCATTTTTTTGGTACCAGGTTAGCCTTCCCTCTTTGATGCCATATCTCCTTGTCAGTGTTCTCTGTTGCAGCCTGTTATCCAGAATCACCTCGTGGAGGTATGACCTTGACATAAATTCAGGAAACCTTTATTCTTAGTCCACAGCCAAATCTCCCGTGCCCTAAACGCCCATGCTTCAGCTGAAACTGTCACAGTTTGCTCATTCGTTCGTGAGTTTACTCACTCGTTCGTGAGTTTGTTTGTGCGGGAATTTGTAAGTTTGCTCCTTCGTGAGTTCATTCGTTCGTTTGTTTGTGAACGTGAGTTTGTTCATTCATTCACTCATTTATTTGTGCGTGAATTTGTGAGTTTGCTCCTTCGTGAGTTCGTTTGTGAGTTCTCAATCTCCCAAAAACTAAGCCCTAAATAGGGCTTTGCAAGAAGCAGAATGTAGTCCAGAGAACGGAATGTGTTGTGTCATAGTTTACAGCTTGACTGCGATGTTTCCACCTTTCGGTCCGACACATCCAACTTCAGCAGGCATTTTTGAGTGTAGCGTTGCCTTCCCTCTTCGATCCCTACCCTCTTCGATCCCTTGTCTTTAGCCAGTCTGCTCTATTGCAGCCTGTTATCCAGAATCACCGCTTAGAGGTGTAAAAGGGTCTTGGCAGCTCTGGTTCGCTGGTCTTGACACTAACAGTCAGCTGTGGGTCGCTGACCGCGGCAGCTCATGCGCTGTCTGTCTTTATTTTTAAGCTTATAAATACTCTTGATGGACTTCACCAAGAGAATAAACTTGAAATTTTCATAATTTTAAAAAACCGACTATATTCTGCTAATCTGCGGCTTTTGCTCATCGGCAGGGATCTAGACTCTAACCCAGTCACAATGGGGTCCTACTGCATATACAGATTTTTACGAAGGTGTCATTTTATTTTGTAATGACTTTTATATTTATAGTGCTGGTACATTAATTTTTTTGAAGAGTTCCAATTCATGTAAAATGATATTTTACTTTCTAATACTTGTCACATTATATTTTATGACTGTAATGCTTGTCAAATTTCATTATTAAATTGCTTGTATATAACGTCTTTGGTTACAATTCCATTCCTTAAGTACGCACTTGTATCATGCGAAGAAGCTTGATCACTTCCATCTAGGCTGACTAAGGAAACTGCTGAACATAAAATGGCAACATAGGATGACGAATGTAGAAGTTCTTTCGCGGGCTGGCATGACATGAATTCACACAACTGGCATCCACACAACTCTGTGCAAATTGCAGCTTAGATGGGCTGGCCATGTTCTCCGCATGTCAGATGAGCAGCTTCCAAAGAAAAGAAAATATTCTATGGCGGCTTGAGTAAGGCAAGCGAGCTCACGGTGGCCCCAAATAAAACGTTACAAAGACACTCTGAAAGTCTCACTGAAGAACTGCGACATTGATTCTGAGAACATTGCTGCTAAGCGACACGAAAGGCAAGAGATGAGTTGCCTTCATCTGACTGTCAGACAGTGTTTCTCTGCCCTTAGTCTGACAGACGCTTTCGGGCTCGGATCGGTTTGATCAGCCACCTGCAAACCCATTCCAGGATTGACACACGACAATGTGGTCCTAAATGATGGACAATCATACAGCGTAAAGCAGATATGCTAGACAGTTTAATCATTTTCACTTGTGCTGTCTGCTCAGACTATTCGGGATCTTTTATGTTTCTAAGAATCAACGTCACTGCACTCCGGACATACCCATAGGTGCTCAGTCTCTCTCAGCAAATGGTGCAGGGTATGGGTGGTGATGGTCCCTGTATCTCGCTGGTTGTACACTCTCCTGCGCCGTCCTCTCATGCGCTGCACTTCACTCGAACCTCGTTTAATGTCGAAACTTTGCAGTCTGTGGATTGCTGCTTCATCTATTGCGGTGTCCTCATCCAGCAGGCGGTCATTGATTGATTTCAAAGTGTCACTTCTATCCATCACTAATGTGCCCATGATAGGAGCTTGTGAAGCCATGATGCCAGGTCATTCATTGCCCTGATACCTGGCATGAGCAGGACAGTAGATCCATGTCAACCCCTGGAAGTTTGAGGCCTCAACAGCAGCTATCCACTCGTACCTAAGCCACCCCTTCTGTACCTTCTGAAGTACGGCTTGCGCGTCTGTCACGATGACTGCCCTTGTCATAAAAGTCTCATATCCGTCTCAGCACTGAGGTCACTGCTTCTGCCTCCATTCTCAAACTGGAAGTTGTTGACATGTATGCCCTACTGCGCTCAGCAACGACCTATCCTCTCACTCTAGCCGAGAAACCCCAGCCTGATGTCCCACTGCACAGCACCGATCCGTTGTTGTATATGACGACATCACTATCCTACGTGTTCTCAGTTATCAGCTGATTCAGCTTCCTAAAAACAACAAACCCCATACACACAAACCCTGAAAGCCGTATCGAGAGGTGCACGAATTGGTGCAGGCCCCAGAGATGGAACTTCGGGAGGAACCTGCTCCTGGACATCATCTACCTTACACACAAGTCGCTGAACAGACTCCGAACTGGTGTATCACGGTGCAAGAGGAATATGAAGCGATGGGGATACACAGATGATGACACGTGTGATTGCGGCGCAATACAGTACCCAGACCACCTGATGACCTGTCCCAACCTCCAAGAAACATGCAACATGCTGGAGGCAAATGACAAGGCAATCCATGTCTCTGAATACTGGATGCAAGATATATAACGTGATGCTTGGACACGGAAAGTGAAGTGAAGCTGATTTACCTCGAACAGGTAGCAGGATCTGCTGAAGACGGATGTGGCGAACCAAAAGGTGCAAATATAGCAGTCAAGCTATAAACTAGCGACACAACTTATTCCGTTCTCCGGACTACATCCTGCTACTTGCAAAAACCTATTCAGAGCTTGATAGTGAAAGATTGAGAATGAACGCAGAAGAAGAAGGTAGCATGACAAAGTACCCAACTCTTGAAATTCTTAAAAAGTCAAACATATTGAGCATTCCATACTATTCTGTAAAAAGCACAGATGAGATGATTGGTAACACAAAGTAGGAACAAATGCTGTATTTATCAGCCTCCTCTTATTTGAAACAAGCCTTATAGGGTGTTTCAAAATCCGTATAATTTGATAGTGGACTCTGTTTACCTTCTGAATTCTATGTGCAATCTCTCTGTCCACTAAGTCGTCATCAGTGAACATTCTACCCAGGTATTTGAACTCCCTTAATTGCTTGGCTTGGCTTCGTTTGTTCTCAATCTCCCGCTACCAAATCCTGAAAGGGCTTAAGTAGCAGAATGTAGTCCAGCCAGAGAACGGGATGCATTGTGTCGTAGTTTACAGCATGACTGTGATATTTGCACCTTTTGGTCCAACACATTCGACTTCAGCCTTCCCTCATTGATCCCCTCTCCGTAGCCAGTTTGCTCTGCTGCAACCTGTTATCCAGGATCACTGCGTGGAGGTGTAGATGGGTCTTGACAGCTCTGGTTCGCTGGCCCTGACGCTTGCAGTCAGCTATGGGTTGCTGACCACTGCAGATCATGCGCTGCTCAGCATCTTGATTCCAGTGGAGCTGTAGAAGAGTCTTGGCAGCTCTGGTTCGCTGGCCCTGACGCTTGCAGTCAGCTATGGGTTGCTGACCACTGCAGCTCATGCGGTGCTCAGCATCTTAATCCCCCTTAATTGCTTGATACCAATGTCACTGATTTGGAAACTTCTCCGCACTTGTTCACATGAAATCAACATAGTCTCTGTCTTGCCTGTGTTTGATCTTCATGTCATATTCGTTACAAACGAAATGGAGATAGTTCAGGTGGTGGTGTAGGTCTTCTCCATATTGGTAAAACATGACTCGATCATCAGCAAACATGTGAACAACATGCCCAATCCATCTGATATTGGCTCTCAACAGCAGCGAACCATTCTTCTTCTTCTTCTTCTTCATTCGTTCTCAATCTCCCACTACCAAACCCTGAAAGGGTAAGTAGCAGAATGTAGTCCAGAGAACGGAATGCGTTGTGTTGTAGTTTACAGCTTGGCTGCGATATTTGCACCTTTTGGTCCAACACATCTGACTTCAGCAAGCATTTTTTGAGTACCGTGTTAGCATTCCCTCTTCGATCCCTTCTCCTTAGCCAGTCTGCCCTACTGCAGCCTATTATCCAGAATCACCGCGTGGAGGTGTAGAAGGGTCTTGGCAGCTATGGTTCGCTGGCCCTGACGCTAGCAGTCAGCTATGGGTCGCTGACCACTGCAGCTCATGCGCTGCTCAGCATCTTGATCCCAGCGAACCATTCAATAACATAACCTATCTAAATAAATTATTCACACACAAAAAAAAACATAAAATTATTTTATGATTCTAGATTTTCTTCATCTTTTTCGATCAACTGATGCTGCGCTTCTAGTCTGGTGAGGTTCACGATCAACTGATGCTGCGCTTCTAGTCTGGTGAGGTTCACGATCAACTGATGCTGCGCTTCTAGTCTGGTGAGGTTCACGATCAACTGATGCTGCGCTTCTAGTCTGGTGAGGTTCACGATCAACTGATGCTGCGCTTCTAGTCTGGTGAGGTTCACGATCAACTGATGCTGCGCTTCTAGTCTGGTGAGGTTCACGATCAACTGATGCTGCGCTTCTAGTCTGGTGAGGTTCACGATCAACTGATGCTGCGCTTCTAGTCTGGTGAGGTTCACGATCAACTGATGCTTGCGCTTCTAGTCTGGTGAGGTTCACGATCAACTGATGCTGCGCTTCTAGTCTGGTGAGGTTCACGATCAACTAATGCTGCGCTTCTAACCCAGTGAAGTTCACGAAGGAGACTATACGTTCGCTGTTCCCCCATAGTTTTTCGAGCATGGTCGTTCGCCCGAACCAGACTACCTCTATTTGGTCTGTATAAGTGGAACAGTCCTGCAGAATATGTTCTGGTGTTTGCTTGGGTGTTCCCCAATCGAACGTGGCCGTGTCTCTGAGACCCATTTTGTGGAGGTGGACCTTGAGGATGCAATGTCCCGTTCTGAGTCTGAAGATCTTTGTCTGCCCATCAATGTCAAGTTTGTCTGTGCTGTCATTTTCTGGCTTATATTCTTTGGGAACTATGAAGATTGAGACATTGAAGTCAGAAACTATGAAGATTGAGACATTGAAGTCAGAAACTATGAAGATTGAGACATTCAAGTCAGAAACTATGAAGATTAGCTCACTAAATATGAGAAACTATGAAGATTGGCTCATCAAATTCAGAAACTATAAATATTGACTCACTAAATTCAGAAACTATAAATATTGGCTCACTAAATTCAGAAACTATAAATATTGGCTCACTAAATTCAGAAACTATAAATATTGGCTCACTAAATTCAGAAACTATAAATATTGGCTCACTAAATTCAGAAACTATAAATATTGGCTCACTAAATTCAGAAACTATAAATATTGACTCACTAAATTCAGAAACTATAAAGATTGGCTCAGTGAAGTTAGAAGCTTTGAAGATTACTAGAACACCTTTCTCGCTAGAAACACGTGTCAGGTTCAAGAGTTAAAATAACTGGGAAGCATTTTTGAGGAAGAAGATATCGATACGAGATATTAGAAAGCCTCTTATGTGGTTTATCAACTGTTGCCACTATTTAACAACCTGAGCATTATCTTAGCAACAAAACAACTACTGATAAAACAGCATTGTTGTTCTTTCAATGACAAATGTGGCCCTTATCAAAGGAATTGGAGAGGATAGTTACAATCTGTGAAGTGAATTGAAAAGCCGTTGGTGTCACCAGGGGAGATAACATGAGACATGAGATCAGAAATATGGTGAGATGTATCCCTTGTGCTATAGATGCAGACATGAGGATCAGAATTGGAAAGCCGAGAGGAAAATTCCTGACTCTAAACGTCTTCTTCTTCGTACGTTCTCAATCTCCCGCTACCAAACCATCAAAAGGGCTTTGCAAGTAGCAGAATGTAGTCCAGAGAACGAAATGCATTGTGTCGTAGTTTATAGCATGACTGTGATTTTTGCACCTTTCGGTCCGGTACATTAAACTTCAGCAGGCATTTTTGAGTACCAGGTTAGCCTTCCCTCTTCGATCCCTTCTCCTTAGCCAGTCTACTCTGTTGTAGCCTGTTATTTAGGATCATCGCGTGGAGGTGTAGAAGGGTTTTGGAAGCTCTGGTTCGCTGGCTCTGACGTTATCAGTCAGTTATGGGTCGCTGACCGCTGCAGCACATGCGCTGCCCAGCATCTTGATCCCTGGCACTAAACAACATCTGGAGATCCAGAGAAATCGAGATCCACATCAAAATTAGAATATATTCAATGGCGGTGTAAATGTTATTTAAATATCAGATTATTTCAATTACTTAAGGTCTCCATAAGACCTTCCAGTTTCCATAAAATGGGGTACGACAGGGCTGCTTGCATTCACCGAGTCTCTATAACGCATATTCTGAGATAATCATGGTCAAGGTTATGCGGAGTTGTATTAGGGGTGTCAAAGTTAATGGTATGAAAGTTAATGGTATGAAAGTTAATGGTATGAAAGTTAATGGTATGAAAGTTAATGGTATGAAAGTTAATGGTATGAAAGTTAATGTCACCAAATCTTCCGAATGACCAAGCGATAGTGGGAGGATCAGTAGCAACGTTGCAAATGCTGCTTGAAAAAAATTAATAGCACAGCTAAAGAGTTTGGCAGGAAAATAAACACATCGAAGACAAAGACTTTGGTAATATCCGAGCAACGCAGGCAAATAATATATCCATCAATAGAGAAATAATCGAACATGTACAGAAGTTTATTTTGGGGCAGAAGATGTCCGTTAGGTATGATAAACAGAAATATTAAACATAGGAGCAAGGAAGTGATCGTCAAACTGTATAAAGCTTTAGTTAGACCTAGATTGGAGTACTGTGTACAGGTGTGGAGTCCTTATACGGGCCTACAGTGTCTCGAAGAGAAAAGAATTCGTGGTGACTTAATACAGGTTTATAAGATGATCAGAGGAATCGATAAATTAGACTATAACAAGTTTTTTAAAATACAGCCACCTACAATAACACGAGGGCATAGCTACAAGCTGATTAAAGAGAGGTCCAGGTTAGATATTAGGAAATATTTTTTTAGTCAGAGAGTGGTGTCTGCTTGGAATGCATTGCCAGGGGAGGTAGTGGAGGCAGGGACAGTTAATGCGTTTAAGAATAAACTGGATGCGCATAGATTTTAGAGCAAGGTGATGTAAATGTAACTGGTTGTATACAGACTCTGCAGGGTCTTCTAAACCAGTATAAAGACGTTAAGTTAAGTTAAGTTATGAGGCAGAAATCAAGACAAGGATTGCAATGGTAATAAAGGGCTTCAAAGAAAAACAGAAATTGTGAACGTCAAAGAATTTTAGGATAGAACTGAGGAAATGAATAACCTCCACTCATATATGGTCAATTGCACTGTACGGGGGCTGAAATATGAATTCTTGCAAAGAAGTTTGAAAAAAGCTTGGAAACGTTTGAAATGTGGTGAATGGAAAGAGTGAGTTGGACAGAAAGTAGATCCAATGACAATATACTCACGGATGTGGGCGCACAAGGACAAATATTGCATATGATACAAAAACGTTGTTTGAGTTGACTGAGTCACAATATGAGACATGAAAGTCTTCTACAGAAGATACTAGGAGGCAAGATTGAGGGGGAAGAGAGGACCGGGGAGACCTACACTCACTTTTACATCTCAGGTGTGCAGGGGCATTAAAGTACGAACTTATGCTGCAATGAAGATAGCTGCAGAGGATAGGGTCAAATGGAGAGACATACTCAGACAACGTTTCAACCAGAAAATAGTGTCAAATGGAGAGACATACCCTAACAACCACCAGTCTCAGGACTGATCAACCAGAGGATAGGGTCAAATGGAGAGACATACTCAGACAACGTTTCAACCAGAAAATAGTGTCAAATGGAGAGACATACCCTAACAACCACCAGTCTCAGGACTGATCAACCAGAGGATAGGGTCAAATGGAGAGACATGCTCAGACAAATTTATAACCAGTCTCAGGACTGATCAACCAGAGGTTAGGGTAAGATGGAGAGACATACTCAGACAAATTTATAACCAGTCTCAGGACTGATCAACTAGATGATGATGATGAGATGTTTTAGGGGACACACCCCATCCTTTGTCCAACTATCACCACCTCTAAACAGTTGTTAACATACAAAACAACAGAACTTGTTTCTTGTCACAACCACACAGCCAGGAAATCTTGCCATAGAGCTTGTCTAGTGTTGGCACTGGTGATGGCCACATGGGCTTTCTCTGGTCCTCGTATGTCGGGCAATTTTGCAACAAATGTTCAGGGATTATTTTCCCTGTACCACAGGTGCATTCGTCAGTAGTACATATCTTCAGTTTATTGAATAGATGGTACCTCAGTCTGTTGTATCCTGCGCGGAGTCTGAAGATCACGACCTGCTCTCTTCTGTTCAACTGGTAATCGGCATCGTTTTTTGTGTAGCCAGTATGCTCTGTTTCCAATGTGGCCATGTATCTGGCCCTGATAAGCCTTTTGGACTCTTCGTAGGTCACACTAGAATCTGGTTGTGGTAGTCTTGCACCTTCTTTTGCCAGTCTGTCTGCCTCCTCGTTGCCTTAGATGTTACAGTGGGATGGAACCCGCTGTACCACTACTCTTTTTGATGCGGACTGCTGGCACAGTTGACAGCATCTCAGAATTCAAAACGCAAAAGTGGCGTAGCCTGGTTGAAGACTTGGACATGAAGTAAAACAGCAGGCGAGCAAGGAAACTCATTAAGAACCTAAGCAATGACCCAACATGTGCTCCCCCTGGGATAACGCAAGTTACTCCTGACCAAGTGACCCACCAATTACTGATGAATGGTCAAACCAACTATAAAACGGGACAAACAAGAACCCAACGCGAGGTAGAGAGTGATATACCGGGTGCACCTTTCACAACTGACAACGAGAGGTAGAGAGTGATATACCGGGCGCACCTTTCACAACTGACAACGGGAGGTAGAGAGTGATATACCGGGCGCACCTTTCACAACTGACAACGGGAGGTAGAGAGTGATATACCGGGCGCACCTTTCACAACTGACAACGGCAGGTAGAGAGTGATATACCGGGCGCACCTTTCACAACTGACAACGGAAGGTAGAGAGTGATATACCGGGCGCACCTTTCACAATTGAAGAATTAAGTGCAGCAATAAAGCAAACGAAATCCAATAAAGCAGCCGGCCCCGACGACTTGAGAACAGAGCAAATAAAACAGTTTGGACCAATAACAATCAATTGGTTACTAAATATCATGAACATTTGCGTGGAATCCTTGAATATTCCCAAAATCTGGAGGAAAGCACACGTGGTTGCCATGTTAAAGCCTGGGAAAACTCCAACAGACCCAAAGAATTTTCGACCAGTGTCGCTCTTATGCCATCTATACAAGGTATTTGAAAGGATGATCCTGAACCGCATCTCTCCCTGGCTAGACTCGAGCTGATCAAGGAACAAGCTGGATTCAGACCTGGGAGATCTTGCAGTAGTCAAATCCGTAATTTATACACAACTAATAGAGGATGGTTTCGAGCGCAACCAGGTGACTGGAGTGGCATATATAGACCTAAGCGCTGCCTACGACACATTAAATCATCGTAGGTTGCAGGCAAAGGTATACAACATGACGAAAGACTGGCGTCTGTCAAACATAATCAAATGCTTACTTCAAAACAGGCGATTCTATGTAACCTTGGGGAATAAAGAGAGCAGATGGCGAAATCAAACCAACGGCCTGGCTCAAGGAAGTGTTCTTGCTCCCATGCTATACAACATCTATACCAATGACCAACCTATGGATACAGACACAAGGAAATTGATTTACGCCGATGACGCAGCAGACGACGCTCAGGTTAATGGCTTCGAGGAGGTAGAAGGTAAACTAACACGCTCTCTGAATGACCTCGCAGAGTATTATCGGGAAAACCACCTAAAACCCAACCCTAGCAAAACTCAGGTATGCGCCTATCATATCAAGAACAGAGAGGCAAACAGAGAACTACGGATCAGATGGCAAGGGCAGGATCTTGAACACTGCCCGGCTCCCAAATACCTGGGTGTAAAGTTGGATCGCACATTATCCTATATGACACTGTCGGTTGGACCGCATACAGCATGAAGGTATGCGTCTGGTTCTGGGCTGCACTAGAGATACCCCGATTGTGATGATGCAGTACATGTTGGGATTGTTATCGGTGACATCCAGACATAAACTGGCGCGAGTCAAAGCCTGTATGCGTGTCACCACAGACACTGGACACCCTCTGCACAGTAGTTTCTCAGACATCAAGGGATCAATAATCAAGAGAGGGTCGTCATGGATGGCACAGGCTGAGACAACAATCGGACACGTCACTCCAGCTGAGACGATAGCCAAAGGGGAAGAATGGGTCCACACTGGTGATAGAATGATAGAGTACCAGAGAGTCATCATAACCTTAGGCAAGGAATGCAGACAACGGAACAACGGGGGAGCAGAGCACGAGGTAAATCAGCTGATAACTGAGAACACCCAGGAGAGTGACGCTGTCATATACACCGACGGATCAGTCATGCGTAGTGGGACATCAGGCTGGGGTTTCTCGGCTAGAGTAAGAGGAGAGGTCGTTGCTGAGCGCAGTAGGGCATACATGTCAACAAGCTCCAGTATGAGAATGGAGACAGACGCAGTGACCTCAGCACTGAAATGGATATCTGAGACTTCTATAACAAGGGCAGTCAACGTGACAGATATGCAAGCCGTACTACAGACAGTACAGAAGGTATGGCTTAGGTACGAGTGGATAGCTGCTGTTGAGGCCTCAAACCTCCAGGCGCTGACCTGGATCTACTATCCTGCTCATGCCGGGGTTCAGGGCAACGAAAGAGCTGACATCTAGGCTTCACGGGCTCCCATCATGGGCACATTGGTGATGGACAGATGTGACATTTTGAAATCAATCAATGACCGCCTGCTGGATGAGGACACCGCAATAGATGAAGCAGCAATCCACAGACTGAAAGTTTCGACATTAAACGAGGTTCGAGCGGAGTGGGGCTCATGAGAGGACGGCGCAGGAGTGTGTTCAACCAGCGAGCGACAGGGACCATCAGCATCCATACCTTACGCCATTTTATGAGATAGACTGAGCACCTATGGCTATGCCCGGAGTGCAGTGACGTCGATTTTTAGAAACAGAAATACACTGTCAGGAGACAAAGCGTAAGGTACATGCGAGAACAACATGGGGTGCTCAGCCATCAGTCTTACGCATATCAGCGATTGACCTGTGCCTTTCCGCAGCGGAATATGCAGCCCCAGTCGGGAAAAACTCCGCCCCTGCAAAACAAGTTGATACAGCAGTGAACAAGATGGGCAGGATAGTGTCAGGGTGCCTTAAACCCACCCTCACAAACAAAATATATCCCTTAATTGGCATTGCACCACCTGATATAAGAAGAGGTGTAGCTGCGGAAATCGAACGAGGGAAACAGGAAAACGACCCTAGACACTCGATGTTTTGCCACCAGGAACAAGCCACAAGACTTAAATCAAGGCACAGTTTCTTAAAATCGACAGAGACCATCCAGACATGCCCGGAAGGTCGACGCATCGAGAGGTGGCACGATCCAACGCAGGATCCATGGATAGAGCTCAAGGCAGAGGCTGTGCCTAGACACCACCTGCCCTATGCTGTATGGAAGGCAATGAACAGACTTCGAACTGGTGTGTCAAGACGCAGAGTAAACTTGAAGAAATGAGGATACTCAGATGTCGACACATGCGAATGCGACGCAGTTCAGGACCAAGATCATATGATGACCTGCCCCAATCTCCCTGAAACCTGTGACATGAACGATATGATGGAGGCGAACGACGAGGCAGTTCAAGTCGCTGAATACTGGACGGATGCAGTGTGACATGGTGTTTGGACACGGAAACTAAGTAAGTAACGGGCTGTTGGCAGCCTGGACTGGCCAACGAGGTGGGAGATCAACGGGATCACCGTAGCAGTAAATGGCCCACAGTTGAAGCCAAGCATAGCACAACTGCCTGGAGGACCCCCAGCCCAACTTCATCAGCACGCTGGGGATGCTAGGAAAGCCTAGTCATTATGGGCATTCATTACAACAAATTATTTTCAAAATTAATTATATTGGTATTTCCCGATTTGTTGGCCGGGGTCTTTGTGTTATGACAAGGACACTCACGAATAGCACCACTGCCCCACAGAGAGCCTGTTGAAAGAGGCGACTGTGTGATATGGTATAACACCGGCAATGATGACGTAGTTTGTTAAGAGCAGCATAGGTGGCGCTTAACAAGCTTCTGGTCTCCGTTGCTCTAATGCTTGAGTCTACTAAGGTAGACTCGCACATCAGTTAACCACCCTCCACGGCAGTTGTCCCAACACAGCGGAGTAATAAGTTGCTCGAGCCTAGTCTGCCAAGCAGGAAATCTTCACCCGACCACATTCAACTTGCGCCACAGCTAGGACCTGCACAAGGGCATTCACCCCTGTAGAAGAACAGGTCGACTAAGACTATTAGTTATTTACCCTACTTTAACCCCTGACCTTTAACCTCCGACATCCCCTGACGTCATATAATAACACGGCCGGAAACCTGTTCTTGTTCGCCAGATATTCTCCTGTCAAAGGCAGACTCCAATTCCGACAGTTTTTGTTTATCACTTTCTGCAATAATTCCAGCAAAATATCAGATCAAGACTAACCCTAGATGCTTCCTCTGCTCCTAGACAGGTAACGTGGATATAATTTGAACACGAATCTAACAAAAATACAAGTGCTAGACAGTGAGGAAGAAATGTGGTGGTGGCCGACCACTAACGGAACATCATGGTTGACACATTGTTGACACTTTGTCGTGCGACTCGCCTCGCAGGGTCCCAGGTATTCAACGACCAGACATCTAGACATCTGTTCACTTCTGGTTGTGGTTAATGTCTGGATTTCGGGAACAAGAACACGGAGTTAGCAGTGCGGTGAGCGATTGTTTTTGCTGTGTCTTAAAGTCTTAAATACGGAGGATTATAAAGTTTGCAGGGAAGTGAAGGTCGTTTGATAAGTGTTACACAGTGTAAGGAGGAGGCTGGCAGTGGAGATAATTATTATTTGTGTGAGCCGGTAGATGTAAGTACATCCGTCGTTGTTTTTTTGTGTTACTAGTGTTAGCTTTGTTTAGTGTTTTAGTTATATTAGTAATACTAATAATACTATTATTATAGTATTACTGACCAGGATGTCGCCTCAGGCACAATCACAATGTCAACGCAATACACGAACCAAGACCACAATCTCTCTTCCATGTAGCGTTCACTGGAGACAGGTTGTTTTCAAAGTAGCCTGGCTGACGAGATGTGGATCGATGTGATCCCCGTAGTATTGAGCGCCACGTAGATAAAGCCAAGCATAGCACAACCGCCTGGAGGACCGTGGCCCACCTTCTTACTTCATCAGCATACTCGGGATGGGTGATAACAGTTACTACAACCTGCCACTAAAAGTCTTTTTCAGGGTGCACAAAAGAGTGAACTTACTCATTGTGGGCATTAAACAACAACAACCGAACTGCTAGATTTGATCTCAGTTGGTCCAGCTGTAAATGGGTACCTGACTTGCTGTTAGAGAAGAGGAAGGGAATTGGCCAATCATCGTAACCCTAGTCACCCTAGGAAGGGAATGCAGAGAGTGGTGCAACGGGAGAGCAGATCTCGAGGTTAATCAGCTGATAAATGATAACACTCAGGATGATGTTGTTGTTGTTATCCCATCTGCTGAGCAAGCCTGCTCATAGCTGCCCAATGCTATTCTAATCTTATATAGATACAGGTCTTGTTGTTGAAGGAATGTCCATAATGCGTAGATTTACCCTTTTGTATGCCCTAAAAGGATATTTAGTGATGGTTTGTTGTACATTCCAAGTGTGCTGATGGTGTACTGAGGTCCTCCAGGCTGTTCTGTTATGCTTGGCTTCATCTGCATGCTGCTCACTACTACGAGGACCATGTAGATCCCTCACGTTGTTAGCCAAGCTGCCATGAAAACAGCCCGTTTCCAAGAAGAACCCTGGGAAAATTGAAGTCTTGACCAGTATATTTTACCTGACCCTGACTAACAAGTCTGATCAGTATGTTTTCCCTGCCCAGATGTTAGTCTTCCTAGCACAGCTCTTCTCCAGTTATTTCACTGCTTTGTACACTCAGGATAGTGGTGCTAATCGTATAATTATCCTGATGTGAGATATCTGGATCATGGTTTGCCTTCTGGGTTTCCCTATTAGAGTGTGATGTCAGATTGGTGCTGGGCAGTAGGAGAATGGAGATCAAATCAGTGACTGCAGCTGTAAGTCTCAGGGGGGGGACTCGGTGGTCTCAAGGCAAGCTGTCCACATCGGGTTCCGGAGGTCACAGGCTGGAATCATGGTTGAGATCGATATTTGTTTCATGTAGATCTTCTGGTAAAATTTTCCCTGATCTCTGGGTAGTGAGATCGGACTCGCGTGTTCAGTGTCGAGCATGTTAAAAATGTCCTGGCAGTCAGTTGGCAATTGAAAATAGTAGACTTAACTGCGGCTGCCCGAACAAAAATCAAATTAAAAATCTACCCAAATTATTTGTACCTTTCCCTAGGTGCTTTGTTAAGAGCAGCTAATGATAGCGTCTAACTGGCTGCGGGTCTACTTAGCTCTAGTGTTTGAGTCTATTAAGATGGACTCGCACATCGGTTAAGCCACCCTCCAAGAAACTAGTTGTATACAGACTCTGTAGAGTCTTCTAAACCAGTATAAAGACGTTAAGTTAAGATGACTGTCTGAGACATCTTTAGCAAGGGCAGTTATTGAATCAGACTCTTGGTTCTTATTTTGGAAGGTACAGAAGGGGCAGACTAAGACATGAGTGAATGGCAGCTGTAGAGGCATCACACCTGCAGGGGAAGGTGTGGATCTACTGTTCTGATCATGCCGGCTTCTTCTTGCGCTGTTAGGTGTCGACTTGAATCTGTTCAAAGAAAGCAGTGGTCATCTTGAGTGAGCGTCACGCAGATAAAACCAGGTATAGCCCAACCGCCTGGAGGACCACCGATCCACCTTCATCAGCACGCTCAGGATGCGAGGATAGCTACTATTCCCGCACTTTTCAGTGCGCACAAAAGAGAAAACATACTGATTGTGTGCATTAAACAACAATAACAACACTGGGTTTGCATGGTGTTAGTATCCTCACCATGTACTACGTCTTCTTCGTACGCTGTCAGATGTCGACTTGAATCTGTTCAAAGAAAGCAGTGGCCATCCTGAGGCTGTCGACACTGCCATATAGTTTGTCTAGTGTTGGCACTGGTGATGGCCACATGTGCTCTCTCTGGTCCTCGTATGTCGGGCAATTTTGCAGCAAATATTCAGAGGTCATTTTCCCTGTACCACAGGTGCATTCGTCAGTGCCACCTATCTTCAGTTTATTGAGTAGATGATACCTCAGTCTGTTGTGGCCTGTGCGGAATCTGAAGACCACGACCTGCTCTCTTCTGTTCAACTGATAATAAGCATCATTTTTTGTGTAGCCAGTATGCTCTGTTTCCCATTTGTCCATGTATCTGGGCCTAATAAACCTTTTGGACTCTTCTAATGTCACACTAGAATCTGGTTGTGGTAACCTTCCACCTTCTTTCACATCTGTCTGCCTCCTTGTTGCCTTGAATGTTACAGTGGGATGGGACCCACTGTACCATGACTTTTTTGAGTGTGGACTGCTGGCATAGTTGACAGAGTACTGATCTTAAGTCATTCAGCTCTGTATTTTTCTGACTCTTCAGTGCTGAAACCACGGACAACGCATCTGTAAAAAAGACTACATGGCTTTCATTGCTTTCGCCTGTCAGCATAGCTTTCGCCTGTCAGCATAGCTTCTACTGCAGCTTTCAATGCTCCTGTTTTTGCTCTGAAATTATTTGAGAATTTTCCCGTTGCCATTGACAGCGTTATCTTTCTACTGTTTGTAAGGCTGAGAATTAGCCCCTCCCCATTTTCTGCCGCATTTGTTGCATAACCATTAGCGTATGCATGATGCCAGGATTCAGGGCAACAAAAGAGCTGTCACCCTGGCTTCACAAGTACCAGTTACTGGTACACTAGACCGGAATGACATTTTGAAGTCTATTTATGACCGCCTGTTAAAGATGAATCATCAATTCAGACTGCAGAGCTTTGAAATTGAAAGGAGGTCTCTGCCGAAGATGGATGTGTCAGACCGAAAGGTGCAAATATCGCAGTCAAGCTGTAAACTAGTGACACAACGCATTCTGTTCTCTGGACTACATCCTGCTACTTGCAAAGCCCTGTTCAGGGCTTGGTAACGAGAGATTGAGAACAAATGAAGAAGAAGAAGAAGAAAGAAGGTTAGGGCGGAGTTGGGGGCATTAAAGGAGGGGCAGAATGGTGTACAACCAACGAGCTACAGAAATCATTAGTATCTACACCTTTTTGTCATTAACTGAGGTTGGTTGGTTATTGATACAGCAGCATGTGGGCTTCTGCCCATTGGCCCAATGCCATATGTTATCTGCAAGTACTTGTGAGCTGCTGTTTTGTTCCGTACAGTGTGTTAAATTTGTCTGACCTCAGAATAAGAAGCCCCTTCCTAACAACTGTCAAACGCTGAATACTTAAAAAGATTGTGTTTAACAGTTTCGTGGAGATGTGTGAACTGTCGGCACTCTGGAATCTGTTCTGGTTGGATTCTGTTTAAGTGATTGTGTATGTGTTGTGAAGTCGGAAAATGGGGCTTTGATCTCTTTATTCCAGGACGTTGATGTTGTCTTTGTTATTTAGGATGACAATATGTTTGTAGATCTATCTCTGCCTTATGAACAGCTGCCTTTCGCCCTACTCTCTAGTATGGTTTTCAACAAGGAAGTATGTCTTGTTATGTGACCAAAATAACTTGTCTAACCTGATTTTGGTCATTAATTCTCTTTTCACTCCCAACTTGTCCAATACCTTCAATTTTGTTTTCTTCTCTTTCCAAGAAATGTAACCAAATCTTCTATACACCCACATTTTGAAGGTATCAATACTCTTTTCCAAAGTGTTATTCTGTGTCCATGTTTCTGATAATTCTCATTTCTAATTTATGGTTTATCTGTTTGGATGTCAGTATGTGTCGCATGTTACCGAATACCATCTTGGCCATACCTGTTCTCTTTCTGATTTCTAATTCACAGCTGACATCTTCAGTTATAATATGACCTAGATAGGAGAAACTCTGTACCTGTTCCAGTAGTTGATCTTTAATTTTTATCTGCATACATGGTTTCTTGTCACTTTTCCCAATTATCATAGTCTTTGTTTTCTTTATGTTTATGTCTAATCCAAACTCTTGATTTATTTTGTATATTGTTTCTACAAACTCCTGTAATTCTTGCTCACTTTTTGCCATCAAATTTGTATCATCCGATCATCCGCATATCTTAGATTATTCATTGCCACTCCTCCAATGACAAGCCCTGACATCCCCTCTATCTGTTTGAATATGTTTTCTGCGTAGATATTAACAAGACAAGTAGATAATACACATCCCTGTCTCACTCCTCTTTTTACATCTACACTTGGAGAGCATAACTTTTTCCTGATTTGTCTATAACAAATAGTGAATAGTGTGGATACTGATGATTGCCTGTAGCCATCTGGTTGTACATACTCCTTCTGTCTTCTCAGGCACTCCTCCCCTCCCCCCAACACTACTGTAATTTCAAAATGTTGCTAGTCTGTAGACTGGCCGGTTCATCGCTTACAGTGTCAATATCCAAGAGATGGTTACTGACATACCTCAGAATGTCACCTGTATCTGTATCCAAAATATGTGGTGGACGCACTTGAGATTAGCACATTTGCTCCTCTATTGTCACAAGCCTCCATCTTAACTTCTTCTCATTTAATGTACAAGAGGCGTTCAAGTCAAACCGGGACTTTTTTAAATGAAAAAAAAATAATCCTTATTGCATGCAGCCTGGGACTCCCAACTCATCATGCTCACGACGCAGCCTTGTTGCTTAAGTGAATTACCTACCTACCTTTTTAACATGTCACAATGTCCCTCCCTCATTCCCTCCCTCCCCACCCCACTGCTTCTTAACTTAACTTAACGTCTTTATACTGGTTTAGAAGACCCTGCATACTCTGACACAGACAGCAGAGGTGACGAAGTGGAAGATTGGGAGATAGATGCAAATCCCTCCCTAATCAATAGGCCGGAGGATAGCCCTAGCTTCTACTCAAGAACATGGCATACCACCTCGACTCCAGATTTGGCCTTCTCCACACAGGACATACACCATAAAATAGACCGCCAGGTGCTAAACCAACTGGCAGGTAGCGACCACAGGCCGATCAGACTAACCATTGACATGGAAGTAGGCCCACAGGAAACAAAACCGCTCCCACGTTGGAATTACAAACGAGCCTACTGGGACAGATTTGCAATCCTGACAGATGGGCTGTGTGAAACCATCAACACACGAAACACAAAAATGAAGCCCATGGTAGAGAGCCTAAGCAAGGCAATAATGCAAGCCGCCACTGAAACCATCCCAAGAGGAGCTAGGAAAAACTATAAGCCCTCCTGGAATGATGAGTTGCAGAAAGTGGAAGATGCAGTAACAAATGCTAGGAACATGGCAGAGCGAGACAAATCCATGGAGGCAAACATCGCCCTCAAAGCCGCCGCGGCAAAGTACAAACACACTCTCAAGCAAACAGCAAGAGAAAGCTGGAAAAATAAAACGGAAAGTCTAAACCTGGACAAAGACGGGAACAAGCTATGGAAGCTAGTCAGAGCCATGAACGACGAAACCCCGTCAAATAAACAGATTACTATCAAGCAGGGCGAGAACTTGATCACAGATAAGAGAGCCGCAAACGCCTTTGTCGATCACTATGCCAGAGCAAACCACATCGAGGTCCCTGCAGATAAGCATACAGACATTAGCGAAGAGCTAAAGGGACACGAAAACACAAATACGGCTCCTGAAGAGCACATGATGGCCAAACTAACAATGCGCGAAATGGAAGAGGCTATGAGAACACTAAAGAAAAGGAAATCTCCCGGAAAAGACGGGATAACAAACGAAATGCTGATGGGGCTGGGCCAAACAGCGAAGAAGAAACTGCTATCGGTCCTGAACCAAAGCTGGAAAAGGGGAATTGTACCACAGGCATGGAAAGACGCAATACTGGTACCAGTACCAAAAACAGGAAAGGACAAAACAGATCCAAATGGATACAGGCCCATAAGCCTACTGAGCTGTGTCGGCAAGCTGATGGAACGGATGATAAACACCAGACTGATGTGGCATCTGGAAGAAAAACGAATACTAATTCCACAGCAAGCCGGCTTTAGACAGCACAGATCCACTGAGGACCAGGTCATCCTCATAGCCCAGGAGATAGAAGATGCCTACCAGGCACAGAAACACACAGTAGCTGTTTGGGTGGATCTGGAAAAGGCATTTGACAAAGTCTGGAAGGATGGACTTAGAGTCAAACTAAGAAGAAGTGATGTCTGTGGGAAGATGTACAAGTGGATCAACCACTACCTCAAACAAAGAACGGCCAGAGTCCAAGTACAAGGGCAGATGAGCAAAAAGGTGACACTCGAGCAGGGAGTACCCCAAGGGGGAGTATTGTCACCCACACTCTTCCTGGTATATATAAACGATATTACAGAGAATATACCAAGAAGAGTCCATAGCTCAATGTTTGCAGACGATCTGGCTATGTGGACCTCTGAAAAGAATCTCACCATAGCAAGAAATCGGATGCAGACGGCCCTAACATCGCTGGAAGAGTGGGCGAACTCATGGCTGGTCAAAATAAACGAGGAGAAAACCACATGCACAATATTCTTGCTTTCATTAAAACCCCAAAGTACCAAATTAAGTCTAAATGGCAAAATCCTGCAGCCAAACGACAACCCAACCTATCTGGGAGTCACATTTGATCGGCGCATGACATGGAAAAGTCAGATTGAGGGAAACCGAATGAAAGCCAGAGAAAGAATGGCAATCATGAGGAAACTTGCTGGCACAAGCTGGGGAGCAGACGAAGGCATACTAAAGAAACTGTATACTGGAAGAGTGAGACCAGTTCTCGAGTATGGCATTGCGGCATGGACAGCAGCAGCGAAGGCGAACTTCGATAAAGTTAACAAACTTCAAAACCAAGCCATGAGAATTATAACAGGTGGCATGAAGTCAACGCCAATTGTAGAACTTGAAAAGATTACAAAACTGCAATCCATGACCGATAGAAGAGACTGCAGAGCCCAGCTGCAGTCAGAGAAACTCCGAAGACTGACGGACCATCCAATGCACCAGAGACTAAACAATTTGGAAAATGGGAAACTAAAGCGAAGAAACGTTGCAGAAATAGCCAAAGCAAAGATGCACGAAGATCCCATAAACGCACTAACAACACCAAAACCCATCACTACTGTACGAAAACCTACCTGGAGGCAGGATATATTTCCAGAGGTGGTAGAAAATATACCAGGTATTGCAAACAAAAACTGCCAGACTGAAAAAGAAAGGAGAGATACTACCCTAAGCTTCATAACGAAAAGCTACCCAAGCATGGACTGGACCCATGCATACACCGACGGTTCTGTAACAGACACTACACAGAACGGAGGGGCAGGAGCATTCCTGAACCTACCAAATGGCAGAAAAATAACACTGTCATTCGCTACTGGTAAGTACACAAGCAATTTCAGAGCGGAGGCAGAGGCACTGAGGGCGGCAGTGGAAGAAATGGTGACACACAGTGAAAATGAGAGCCATATAGTCCTGCTGACAGATGCTCTCGCCGTAGTCACAGCGCTAAAAAGCCAGAAAAACACTGAGCTTAATGACTTAAGAGCAGCACTCTGCAAACTGTGCCAGCAGTCCGCACCAGAAAGGGTAGTGGTACAGTGGGTTCCGTCACACTGCAACATCCAAGGCAACGAGGAGGCAGACAGACTGGCAAAAGAAGGTGCAAGACTACCACAAACAGATACCAGTATGACGTACGAAGAGTCAAAACGGCTTATCAAAGCCAGATACATGACCAAATGGGAAACCGAACATACTGGCTACACAAAAAACGATGCCTATTACCAGTTGAACCGAAGAGAGCAGGTCGTTGTCTTCAGACTTCGCACTGGCCACAACAGACTGAGGTACCACCTATTCAACAAATTGAAGATAGGGTGTACTGACGAATGCCCGTGCGGTACTGGTAAAATGACCGCTGAACATCTGCTGCAGAACTGCCCGACATACGAGGATCAGAGAGAGCAGATGTGGCCATTACCAGTGGAACTGCAAGACAAGCTCCATGGCAGTGGCGACAGCCTCAGGATGACCGCCGCTTTTTTCGAAAAAATAATGGTTACTGTCTGACTGCGTACGAAGAAGAAGAAGAAGACCCTGCAGAGTCTGTATACAACCAGTTACATTTACATCACCTTGCTCTAAAAGCTATGCGCATCCAGTTTATTCTTAAATGCATTAACTGTCCCTGCCTCCACTACCTCCCCTGGCAATGCATTCCAAGCAGACTTGATTCCATAGTCGTCTCTATATTAGTAGTTGTTTGTTGAAGATTTGCTTTTCTAAATTTGCGTCAGGAAGACACGCCTTTTCAGCCCCAGACCAATCGTAGTCTGACTGTGGTCTCGAGATAGGACGTCCACTTAGTGTGCTGGAGGTCGCGGGTTCAAATCACGGTGGAAACATATTTCTTCATGTGGACTTTCATGGGTTTTTTTCCCCCCTGGATCTCTGGGTTGTAGAGATCGGACACCTGTGTTCAGTGTCAAGCACGTTAAAAATTCCTGGGCAGTTAGAAATTGAAACGGTTAGGCTAACAGTCGCTGCCTGGGCAAAATTGAAAATTATGTTAAAATCTACCCAACTTATTACTGGGTCTTCGCCGGTGCTACGGAGTTCGTGCAATTTGTTGAGATTCTTCAACAATATGGAGAAGAATAGAGCACTTATGGGTTAAACCACAGCCTACTGTATATACAGGCCTTCTGACTTACGGAGAAATCTCTTTGAAACTTCACATTCCACGGCTGACTAAATAACGGAATTTGCGTGTGTCAACTATCAGTGCAGCTATAATAGCGTGTTAGAGACACAAAGATGGTTATGCAGTTGGTTTTAGGGCAGGATTCTCGGAAGGAAGTCTAACGACTGGTCAGTCAAAATATACTGATCAGACATGTTAGTCAGGTCCAGGCAAAACATACTGGACAAGACCCTCACCTTGGCTTCCTCGTAGCCCTTCCCTAAAACGGGCTGTTGTCACGACAGCCTGGCTATAAAGATGAGGGGTCGACATGATCCCTGTTGTAGTGAGCAACACGCAGATGAAGCCAAGCATAGCACAACTGCTTGATGACCCCGGTCCACCTTCTTCAGCACGCTCGGGATGTGAGGAAAGCTCTTCACTTAACGTCATTTTCAGGACACACAAAAGAGTAATCCTACTCATTGTAGACATTCAACAACAACGATGGCAGGATTCTGTGAAAGGATCACCCTCAACAGGGATTTGTTGTGTTTTGTACCGTGACTTTGTTTTCTCTCTGTGGGGCATGGATTGATTATAAACCTTGGCACAATATGAGTTCCGTTATTTAGTCGGCGGTGGAATGTGACGTTTCAATGGATTTCCCCAGGTGTGTCAGACGTCCTATCTAAAGTAGCCTACGGTTAAACCCTGTGCATTGGAGTTGATTCTTCGACTAAACTATACTAAAAGGGTAATAGCGAAACCTACTGGTCTGTGTAAGGATGCGCGTGTGTATCTGTTTGTAGCGTGTTGTGTGTGTGTTCCACTGGCAGTTTTATTGTACAAAAGTAGCTTGTTAAACCTTTTTGTACGTGTAGAAGCGGTCATACCGAGAAAAAAAACCTGACATGCCCAGTTAAACTGGACACGAAGTCATTTCTGACCCAGTGTTGGGATTGTAAACCAAGCTTTGCATTCGATTTACACTTAGAACAGATGTTAACTTGTATGGCCTTACCTGGGTTTGATTACCTGGATTGGATTACCTCAATCATTTACAATTTTATTCTTTATTTTTGTTTGTGTTCGCCTTATTTCCATATTCCCCAAGGCGGTGGGTGTGCGTTGTACTATGGATTTTATTTTGTGCCTGTGGGCCCAGTGCATCCGACTTCATTTACATGAAATGGTTACCTGTAATTTATATTATTTGTTACTCTGTCCGCCCGTCCATCCATCTCTCTATCTCTGTTGCTCTCTATCTTTCTCTATATCTCTCTGCTTGCCTGTCTGTCTATCTCTGTATAACTATCTCTATCGCTCTCTATATCCACCTCTATATCTCTCTGCCTGTCTGTCTATATCTTTCTGCCTGTCTGTCTATATCTCTCTGCCTGTCTGTCTATCTCTCTATCACTATCTCTATCCCTCTATATCTGTCTCTATATCTCTCTGCCTAGTGTCTGTCTATATCTCTCTGCCTGACAGTCTATCTCTCTATAACTATCTCTATCCCTATATATCTGTCTCTATTTCTCTCTGACTGTGTGTCTATCTCTCACTATCTCTATCGCTCTCTATATATGTCTCTATATCTCTCTGCCTGTCTGTCTATATCTTTCTGCCTGTCTGTCTATATCTCTCTGCCTGTCTGTCATGGCGTAACACTGGCCATGGTTAGGAGGTTTGTTAAGAGCAACATAGATGGCTCCTTCCAGGCTGCGGGTCTGTTATGCTCAAGTGTTTGGGTCTATTAAGATGAACTCGCACATCGGTTAACTACTCTTCGCTGCACTTGTCCCAATGCAGCGGCGTAATAAGCTGCTCGAGCCTAGTACACTAAGCAGGAAATCTTCCTTCCGGCTATATCCAGCTCGGGCAAAAAATCTGGGACATGCACATGGGTATCTGGCCTTGTAAAAGTACAGGTTGACTAAGACTAGGATAAGGTACTCGTCTCGCGATCATCGGAAACAGCCTCGGTTCCAGACCTGCATGTTTCAAGCCACCCCTGATGTCAAAGAGGTGGGACCAGAGTCCCCGCATCCTGCATTATCTTCAGTCGTCTTGCCACTGGCCCAAGGTAGCTCGGGACCAACGAGTGAGGTTGATAACCAGCGCAGCTTTTTCTCTCTATAATCCTCATACAGCGCCACTTACAACATCGAGACACAAAAACTGTCTGACGATGTCGCCATCATCGCTTGGTGCTGGCCTCCCTGTCGATCGGCGATCGATTTGTCTGTCGATCTATCCGCCCGTCCAGCCTTTCATCTGGTGCCTGTCTGTCTGTCAATCTGTCCAACCGTTCATCTGGTGTCTATCTCCAATTCTCTCTCTCCCTCTCTCTCTCCTTCGCGGCCTCTCTCCTCTTCCTCTCTCTCTCTCCCCTCTTTTTCTCTCTCTCTCCTCCCTCCTCTCTCTCCTCCCTCCCTCTGTCTCTCTCTCTCTTTACCTCGCTCGATCTCCCTCCCTCCCTCCCCCATTCTCCCTCCCCTTCTCCAACCCTCCACCCCTCTCTCCCTCTTCCCCCCTCTTTCCCTCCCTCCCTCCCTGCCCTCCCCCATTCCCTTCCCCTCTTTCTCTCCCTTTCCCTCGCTCGCTCCCTCCCTCCCTCCCCCTTTCTCTTTCCTCCCCCCCCTCCCCTCCCCCTCCCCTCTCTCTCTGTTGATCAGGTTTTGAGGAGGACACACAGGGAAGTTCAAGGACGTATACAGATCCCTACACAAGCCGGCTCCATCTTACAGCGACCACCAAACTAATTACAACAGATTGCTGTGAAGCATTGAGTGACTGACGTTGAATGTTTCAAGTGGTCCCGGTCGTCAGGTCTATAGCGAACCCCATATTTTCTGAAAGTTGAGAGGAAGTGGTCAACATTTGTACGATGGGTGTTCAAGTCAAACCGGGACTTTTTTCAAATGAAATTTTTTTCTCCAAAAAGTTAAAATGTCATTTATTTTTCCGATGTAATCTTCTGCAACGTTTATGCCCTTATCCCAGCGTTTAAGTAATGCTTGAAAAGCTTCAGCGTAGAAATATTTGTCAGTATGTCTGAACCAACCTGGGGGAGGCACCTACCTCCTACCAGGCGCGTCAGCAGGGTTGCGGATTGCTGAAAGGCCTCCCAATTTGGAGGTTAGCTGCGAATAAATAAGCAGCCGTGGACAAAAACGGGTCGACTCAAACTCTGAGTCTTTAGCCTATCAGCAATCAGTATCTCCTTTGTCTGTATTCCATGCTAAATCCTGCCCCTCCATGTAACACGATCCATGGCGTCCTGTTCCCATGATTCCAAATCGATGTCTGCGTCATTCATGTCCTGCTTGCATACATCCTTATACCGAAGTAGTGGCCGGCTCCGAGACCTTTTCCCCAACTGTAATTCCCCATATAGAAGATATTTTGGTATTCTGCCATCATCCATCCTCCGAATGTGTCCCAGCCATCGGAGCCTTCGAAGACCAAGCATGGACAAGATTGTGACAGTGCCTGTTCTCTCCAACACCTCTGCGCTGGTGATCTTGTCCTGCCACCAAACGCCCAGGATTCTGCGCAGTCACCTCATGTGAACGTTGTCTAAAAGAAGGGAGCTGAGAACACGGTTGATCAAACTACCTGTATTCAGGTATGGCCGAGTGGTCTGTCCACAGTGCAGCTATTGTCCTTTTATCTTTTTCATGTCAAGGATAAGCACGGGCCACGTGTAAGTCTCTGTGCCTTTGTCTCAAGAAGCAGTTTTGTTAAATCATGTCTTTTTTTTGTGCGTACTTCTCCAAATATTAGCATTTCTATAGTTTGGGTTTTGTTTCTCGCCACTTTTGCTAATATATCTGTCTCATTTTTGTTTGTTTGTTTCGATTTTGCCTTATTTCTCTATTCCCCAAGGCAGTGTTGCACTATGTTTTTATTTTGCGCCTGTCGGCTCAGTGCATCCGACTTCAGCATGCATTTTATGTAAGGGTCTGCTTCCTCCTGCATTGAATGTAAGGGTCTGCTTCCTCCTGCATTGAATGTAAGGGTCTGCTTCCTCCTGCATTGAATGTAAGGGTCTGCTTCCTCCTGCATTGAATGTAAGGGTCTTTTTCCTCCTGCATTGAATGTAAGGGTTTGCTTCCTCCTGCATTGAATGTAAGGGTCTGCTTCCTCCTGCATTGAATGTAAGGGTCTGCTTCCTCCTGCATTGAATGTAAGGGTCTGCTTCCTCCTGCATTGAATGTAAGGGTCTGCTTCCTCCTGCATTGAATGTAAGGGTCTGCTTCCTCCTGCATTGAATGTAAGGGTCTGCTTCCTCCTGCATTGAATGTAAGGGTCTGCTTCCTCCTGCATTGAATGTAAGGGTCTGCTTCCTCCTGCATTGAATGTAAGGGTCTGCTTCCTCCTGCATTGAATGTAAGGGTCTGCTTCCTCCTGCATTGAATGTAAGGGTCTGCTTCCTCCTGCATTGAATGTAAGGGTCTGCTTCCTCCTGCATTGAATGTAAGGGTCTGCTTCCTCCTGCATTGAATGTAAGGGTCTGCTTCCTCCTGCATTGAATGTAAGGGTCTGCTTCCTCCTGCATTGAATGTAAGGGTCTGCTTCCTCCTGCATTGAATGTAAGGGTCTGCTTCCTCCTGCATTGAATGTAAGGGTCTGCTTCCTCCTGCATTGAATGTAAGGGTCTGCTTCCTCCTGCATTGAATGTAAGGGTCTGCTTCCTCCTGCATTGAATGTAAGGGTCTGCTTCCTCCTGCATTGAATGTAAGGATCTGCTTCCTCCTGCATTGAATGTAAGGGTCTGCTTCCTCCTGCATTGAATGTAAGGGTCTGCTTCCTCCTGCATTGAATGTAAGGGTCTGCCTCCTCCTGCATTGAATGAAAGGGTCTGCTTCCTCCTGCATTTTCTAAGGGTCTGCTTCCTCCTGCATTTTCTAAGGGTCTGCTTCCTCCTGCATTTTCTAAGGGTCTGCTTCCTCCTGCATTTTCTAAGGGTCTGCTTCCTCCTGCATTTTCTAAGGGTCTGCTTCCTCCTGCATTTTCTAAGGGTCTGCTTCCTCCTGCATTTTCTAAGGGTCTGCTTCCTCCTGCATTTTCTAAGGGTCTGCTTCCTCCTGCATTTTCTAAGGGTCTGCTTCCTCCTGCATTTTCTAAGGGTCTGCTTCCTCCTGCATTTTCTAAGGGTCTGCTTCCTCCTGCATTTTCTAAGGGTCTGCTTCCTCCTGCATTTTCTAAGGGTCTGCTTCCTCCTGCATTTTCTAAGGGTTTGCTTCCCCGGGGTAACGGCCGGTGCTGTGATGGGAAGATACCCCAGCACCGTCGCGTTGTGAGTTGTGTCGCTTAACCACTAGCCGACGCCGCCCCCTATCTGTCTTCTCATTTCCATGTGTCTTACAGTTGACAGAAGTTCGCTGTGTTTTCATTCCTTTGAATTTAGATTTATTGCCACAAATGGAGGACATGGTCTATGCAGATATCTGGTACTTTTGTCACAGTCATGGCCAATGTCAAAAGATACTCGATGGGGTGAAAGAACAATCGGCCAAACTGGGATTGTATATCAACATGAAGACAACCAAGCTCCTTCAACTCAACACTGTTAACAAAGAACCAATCATGCTGGATTGAAAGCAGTTGGAGAAAGTGGATACCGTTACCTATTTGGGCAGCACAATAGACACATCAAGAGGTACAGGTGTAAGGATCAGGAGTGGGAAGGTAGGAGAGGCAGTACTGACGCTAAACAGCAAATGGAGGTCCAGAGATATCAAGATTCGAGGACTTTTAGTGAACTTCTGTCAACTGTAAGACACATGGAAATGAGAAGACAGATAGGGGGCAGCGTGGGCTAGTGGTTAAGTGACACGGCTCACAACCAGAAGGTGCTGGGTTCGATCCCCATCCCAGCACCGGCCGTTACCCCTGGGAAGCAAACCCTTAGAAAATGCAGGAGGAAGCAAACCCTTAGAAAATGAAGGAGGAAGCAGACCCTTAGAAAATGCAGGAGGAAGCAGACCCTTAGAAAATGCAGGAGGAAGCAGACCCTTAGAAAATGCAGGAGGAAGCAGACCCTTAGAAAATGCAGGAGGAAGCAGACCCTTAGAAAATGCAGGAGGAAGCAGACCCTTAGAAAATGCAGGAGGAAGCAGACCCTTAGAAAATGAAGGAGGAAGCAAACCCTTAGAAAATGCAGGAGGAAGCAAACCCTTAGAAAATGCAGGAGGAAGTAGACCCTTACATAAAAATGTATGCTGAAGTCGGATGCACTGGGTCGGTAGGCGCAAACTAAAAACCACAGTGTAACGCACACAACGACTTGGGGAATAAAGAAATAAGTCTAACGCAAAAAAACAAATAACGATTGAGATTCACACCAAAGTTCGAATATATTAGGAAGAAGGAGAGCAAACGAGGACCAAGTTTTGACATTTAACATTTACCAGCCGCCATTGTGTTGACAACAACAAGTCAGCACAAAAGAATAACGATTCAATATGATCCATCTCTTCCAATCTCTCTCTCTCTCTCTCTCTCTCTCTCTCTCTCTCTCTCTCTCTCATAGAAAACCACACGAGAAATGTCAGTTTGAGGGCGAGCTGGAAGAGGCATGATAAGAAAAAGCTGCTTTATGCTAGGGACGTGCAGACTGCAGTTTAAGCGGGAAATAAACGTGGCCATTTTAGAGCGATTGGCCGAGAAGAAATATGTTCCCTTACTAGGAAAACATAGCATTTACATAAATCGAACATCTGGAGATCAAAATCACTGAGATCGCACATCCAACCTCCGGTTAACTTCAACGTTTTACCAATAGGTCAAGTTAAAGATCAGTCAAATGCCAACACTTGTCGTTGGGAATGGACTAAGCCGTAGCCTATTTGAGGTAGAGTAGCCAGTTCCTTTCCATACTGTTTTTAAATATCCACAACTCATTCGTCAGTGAAAAACGTGCAGAGATCGTTACATTCTTGTGGAAAACGTGCAGAAATCGCTACATTCTTGTGAAAAATACAAACATCGCTACATTCTTGTGAAAAACATGCATAAATCGCTACATTCTTGTGAATAACGTGCAGAAATCGCTACCTTCTTGTGAAAAACATACAAACGTCGCTACATTCTTGTGAAAAACATGCATAAATCGCTACATTCTTGTGAAAAACATGCATAAATCGCTACATTCTTGTAAAACGCATAAATCACTATATTCTTGTGAAAAACATACATAAATCGCCACATTCTTGTGAAAAACATACAGAAATCGCTACATTCTTGTAAAAAACATACAGAAATCGCTACATTCTTGTGAAAAACACACAAACATCGCTACATTCTTGTAAAAACATACAGAAATCGCTACATTCTTGTGAAAAACACACAAACATCGCTACATTCTTGTGAAAAACAAACATCGCTACATTCTTGTGAAAAACATACTACTCATTATCCACTGGCCCACCGTGGCCCGAGACAGAGACCGCTGGAAGAGAAGTTAGGACCAACAACGGTGTAACCTCCGCTGAAGAATGGGTCATCCAGTAATCCATCTTCTCCATTATTTAGTTTGCTAGAGACAATGGCGCATACATTAGCTAGACGAAGATTTGGAGCTCTGTTCATTTACCGTTCGTGTAAACGATATTACTCTACAATAGGACTGGGAGTAAGGTATATTATTTTCAGTGGACTGAAGGCTTGATGGAGTGATCATTAATAGGTGTCAGATAGCATCTGTTGTGTTCCGCCGTCTGTCACCGCCGCTTAGACATCCGATCACCAATTTGACGACAAAGCAATAGCTGATAAGCAATATATGTGCGTTAAACATGGCGCCTGAGAGTAGATTTCGAAATGAATTGTGTTTAGGAAAGGTAATCGGTGGTCTGTCTGCCTACCTACCTACCTACCTCCCTCTTTATTTCTCTCTGTTTGCCTGTCTGCCTACCTACCTACCTACCTACCTACCTACCTACCTCTTTCTTTCTCTCTGTTTGCCTATGTCTACATAACTACCTCTTTCTTTCTTTCTGTTTGCCTATGTCTACCTACCTACCTCTTTCTTTCTTTCTGTTTGCCTGCCTGCCTACCTACCTACCTACCTCTTTCTTTCTCTCTGCTTGCCTATGTCTACCTACCTACCTCTTTCTTTCTTTCTGTTTTCCTATGCCTGCCTACCTATCTACCTCCTCCTCTCTGTTTGCCTGCCGCATGCATACCTACCTACCTCTTTCTTTCTCTCTGCCTACCTACCTACCTCTTTCTTTATCTCTGTTTGCCTATGCCTGCCAACCTACCTACCTACCTATTTCTTTCTCTCTGTCTGCCTGCCTACCTACCTACCTACCTCTTTCTTTCTCTCTGTTAGCCTATGCCTGCCTACCTACCTACCTCTTTCTTTATCTCTGTTTGCCTGTCTGTCTGTAAAATGCAGACTTTTGATATGAGTTGGGCATAGAGGAGAATTGGTTAAAAAATTCCACAATGAACAGAAAATACATTGACCACATAAAAAAAAACACACCGGTCTCGAGAGCACGGTAATGGAAGGTGTGGTGCCAGGCAATAGAGGTCAGAAACAGATTAAGAAGGCGAGGGCACCAAGATGTCATGGAATGCTTGGGCAGACCTCTGGAAATTTGGCAAGAGATCGAGTATCTTTCATTCAGGCTGTGATTTGAGCAACATTCTGCTTGCAAGGGACATGGTGCATGATGATGATGATATATATATATATATATATATATATATATATATATATATATATATATATATATATATATATATATTGCTAGCTGTATTGTCCGGGATATTTTTGTGTCAGCCAACTCATTCTCTTGACAATCTTTTCTGACTCTGAAACTCAACCGACAAATCCTTGCGTCCATCTCTTCTGTCTCTGAACCTGCCCTCACTGATTTATTCCTAATCTCCTCACTCCTTGCTTCAAATCGCGGAACCAGTTGAATAATAAGGAACTAATCGTGTCAACATTTTACACTTATCGATATTGTTCGCATGCCCATAACTCGTCAAGGGAACGACAGAACGAGTTCAAATAACTTAACGTTGATCTAGAAAACGGCCATAGAATCCTGAGAGAGAGGGAAAGATAGAGGGAGAGAGACACATACAGAGACACGCCAATAGTTAAGGACATAATAGCCATCCTAAATTCTCAAAAGACAACATCAATCTCCAGAAATGCAGAGATCACCGCACTAGTGAATATTTCATCTCGGTGTATCATTGTATTCTCGAGTTATGGCCTTTTCTGACAAATATATACACGAATAATAATAATAATGTTCGCGTAGGGGTCAAAGGCGCGTAGGGGTCAAAGGCGCGTCGATCGACCACTACCATGTCCAACTACTGAGGCTATGTTCATGCGTAGCGTCTCGACCTAAATCCCAGAAGACTCCCCAGATGGAGCAGAGTACTCCGCTGCCTTGTTACGAGGGCCGTGAGGAGTGTCTGTCCTTATCAAACTCCCAATTTGTCCGTGTCCGACCGCCGATGCTTCTGATTGTGCCCGCCTTTTGGTCAGCGTGACCCTTGCTGTGCTGGGAATACGAGGTTGGAAGAAGTATCGTTTAACTTCCGGTGGAGATGAAAAAGGGGGGGGTGGGGGTGGGGCAGGAGGAAGTCGGCTTCAGTTCGAGCAGGAAGGTCCTTTGAGTAGGGGTAACCTGGACTGAATTCTGGTGTGCAGTTAAGTGGAACGTTGAACTCCCACGGCTTGAGCCTGGCATGAAATGCAGCGAAATGCAGCCTAACAAACAGGATAAATGATCGAAAGCACATCAATTCCACAGAACAAAGTCCCTGATACGACCTGGTGAAGGAGTTGTGAAATGTAATCCGAACAGGAACCACCAAACATCGGAAAACTCGACACAAACACCGGGGCGAATCGAGGGCGCAGCTCAGTATATATATATATATATCATCGTGTAGCATGTCCTTTATAGAACGTCGCTCCCATCACAGTCTGTCTGAAAGAAACTCGTTCCCTTGCCAAAACTCCAGCCTACGCCAGGCATTCCTGGATATCTTGGTGCCATCGCCTACTTGGTCTACCCTTTCCTCTTTTGCCTGGCACCATACCTTCCATCACTGTTCTATCAAGACCGTTGTGTCTCTTGATGTGACCAAAGTATTTACATTTTCTAGAAAAAATGGAATTGATAAACCAGTTCTCCTCTATGCTCAACTCTTGCCGCATGTCTACATTTGTCTTTTTCTCTGTCCATGGTATTCTGAGGACATTTCTAACATTTTGAATCGAAGGATTCGTTTCTTTGTCTGGAAGTTTTCTTCTTTTTCGTACGCTATCAGACGTCAACTTGAATTTGTTCGAAGAAAGCAGCTGTCATCCCGAGGCTGTGAACACTGCCATAGAGCTTGTCTAGTGTTGGCACTGGTGATGGCCACATGTGCTTTCTCTGGTCCTCGTATGTCGGGCAATTTTGCAGCAGATGTTCAGGGGTCATTTTCCCTGTACCACATGTGCATTCGTCAGTGCCACTTATCTTCAGTTTATTGAATAGATGGTACCTCAGTCTGTTGTGGCATGTGCGGAGTCTGAAGACCACGACCTGCTCTCTTCTGTTCAACTGGTAATAGGCATCGTTTTTTGTGTAGCCAGTATGTTCTGTTTCCCATTTGGCCATGTATCTGACCTTAATAATCCTTTTGGACTCTTCGTAGGTCACACTAGTATCTGGTTGTGGTAATCTTGCACCTTCTTTTGCCAGTCTGTCTGCCTCCTCGTTGCCTTGAATGTTACAGTGGGATGGAACCCACTGTACCACTACTCTTTTTGGTGCGGACTGCTGGCATAGTTGACAGGTCTGGAAGTTTTGGTAATCGTCCATGATTCACAGCCATAAGCTGCCACGGGAAAAACACAGGCTCTCAAGACTTTTACTTTTATCATTTTGTTGGTGCTCTGCCATAATTTCTTCAGGCTGTTCAGTCTCTGCATTGCCACGGCTAGTCTTCTTCTGATTTCTTTCGAGCAGTCACCATTTTTGTCAATTCTGGAGCCCAGATATTCAAAATGTGTAACCTGATCTATTTCCTCACCATCCACTGTAAATTTATGCTGACATTGTGTTTTGTAGGTGGTCATTATCTTTATTTTATTTATGTTTATGAACAGGTGTTGATCTTTACTGTGTCCATTAACGGCTGAAAGTAGCTGCTCTAGCCCTTCCGCACTTCTTGATAGTATGACTGTGTCATCTGCGTATCGTAACTCTGGAATCTCGTACCCGCCAATCGTAAATGGATCTAAACTGTCAATGTTCTCGTCTTCTCGAACATTTCTCATTATATATTCCTCCTATATGTTGTATAGAGAAAGTGAGAATATTTATTGACACATTTACATATGTCCATATAACAGTACGCCATAGTATTGTGATCAGCTGCTTAGCCTGATGTGTTCACAAAGTGTAATTTATTTATTGTTTTTTGTTTTTGCGTTCGCTTTAATTCTCTGATCCCCAAGGTGGCGTGCGTTGCACTGTGGTTTTTATTTTGCACCTGTCGGCCCAGTGCATCCGACTTCAACATGCATTTTATGTAAGGGTCTGCTTCCTATTGCATTTTCCCCGGGGTAACGGGCGGTGCTGTGATGGGGATCGAACCCAGAACTTTCTGGTTGTGAGCCGTGTCACTTAACCAGAAGCCCACGCCGTTCCCACAATCTCTAAAGTTACTGGATTTCGTATCCCTGGGTCGCCAGCGAGGCTGTTCTCAAGGCTGTACTTTCTTGTAAATGTCAAAGGCTGCGGGTTGGTTGTTTCAAGCATTTCTTGGCGACTGTTCGCCTGTTAGTCGGAGCTGTTTTTGGCAGAGACGAGAATAGAACAACTGCCACGTTGGCGGCATGCCCTGAGAGGCTGTGACTAACAGTCCAGTGTAACCCTTTCTGGGGTAGCCCTTTTCACGTGTCACCAATCCACCATTCACGTGTCACCACTTCACACGTCACCACTCCATCATTCACGTGTCACCACTCCACCATTCACACGTCACCACTCCACCATTCACACGTCACCACTCCATCATTCACACGTCACCACTCCACCATTCACACGTCACCACTCCAACATTCATACGTCACCACTCCACAATTCACGCGGTACCACTCCACCATTCACATGTCACCACTCCACCATTCACACGTCACCACTCCACAATTCACGTGCCACCAATCCACCATTCACATGTCACCAATCCACCATTCACGTGTCACCACTCCACCGTTCACGTGTCACCACTCCGCCCTTCACACGTCACCACTCCACCATTGACGTGTCGGCATTCACATGTCACCACTCCACCATTGACGTGTCCGCATTCACATGTCACCACTCCACCATTCAATAAAAACCGTTCGACTTCTTGTCCTCATGTCATACGACACTACCGCCACCCCCTGAACGTCTTCCTGTTATGCTCCATCATTTTCTTATCCGTATGTTGCCGTCATTCTTTCTTGCTCTCCCTATCTCTGTCTCTCCCTATCTCTCTCTCCATATCTCTCTCTCTCTCTCTTTCTCTATCTCACTGTCCCCTCTCTCTCCCTCTCTCTCTCTCTCTATATATATATATCTATCTCCATATCTCTCTGTCCCTCTCTCCTTATCTCTCTCCCTTTCTCTCTGCCTTATCCCTCTCTCTCCCTATCTCGCTCTCCCTATTCTCTCTCACATATCTCTTTCCCTCTCTCTCTCACTATGCCCTCACTCTCTCCATATCTCTCTTTCTCTCTGTCTCTCCCCATCTCTCTCTCATGCATTACTACATCTCTCTACTCTCCTTCTTCGTAACTCATCCATGGATAAATAAATTCATTTATTCATCATTATATAATTGATCAGCGAAGAGGGATCGAAGCCAGAGGTAATTGCAAGAATAGCACAAACAACAGCGGCGCTGACTCGGCTGAAACCTACATGGCAAGACAAGCGGCTCGCCCTCGGCATAAAAGTCAGACTAATGCTCTCTTTGGTGCTATCAATATTTCTGAATGCCTGCGAGACCTGGACCATTACAGCAGATATCCAGGGCAGAATACATGCAATGGAAATGAGGTGCTATAGAAAACTCCTAAATATTACATATAAAGATCGTATCACGAACTTAGCAATATTTAAGAGATTTGAAGACGCTATTGGTCCATTTGAAGATCTATTCACAGCTATCAAAAGACGAAAGATGACCTGGTGCGGGCACGTCGCGAGGTCCAACGGAATTACCAACTCGATACTCTTTGGTTCCGTACCGGGACAGAGAGGGCGAAGACGTCCAAGGAAGAGATGGGTGGACAACATCACTGAGTGGTCAGGCCTTCGTCCCGGTGAGATACGACATGCGGCGACAGACAGAGGGGGATGGCGTGGGATTTTCATGTCTTCATGTGTGCCCCAACGACCTGATGGGTTACGGGATGAACTGAACTGATATCATTATCCGTCTTTCTCTTCGCATAGCATGGAAGCTGCAGGGCTCAATCGCCCACCGTATGCGTTCATCGTTTTAGGAAGCGAGTGCCTTACCTCTCGGCCATAGCGATTCTATGGCCGATTTCTAGATCAACACATCTTGTTACAAGCCGCTATGTCGTATCTTTCTCGAGTTATGGGCGTACGATTATATGGTTGCACGAAAAATATTGTTTACCGAGAAATAATGACACGATAAACTGTTTGTCCTTTTGACAACCGGTCCAGCGATATGAACCAAGGAGTGAGGAGAGTGACAGGGCGTGGGGGATAGGTGGTGGGTTGGGATAGAAATGGATAATGGCAGGTATTAGAGGCGAGAGAGGTGGATGGGGGAGAGTTTGATATCGGCAAATTTGAGGGTGGGAAAAGATGAGCCGGGGATGGTTTGATTGACGTGTACAACTTTCTTGGGAACGCCGGGTAAAACAAACTTCTTTATTCTGGTTTAGAAGACTCTACAGAGTCTGTATACAACCAGTTTCTTAGAGGGTGGTTTGATAGACTCAACACTAGAGCTAAGTAGACCCGCAGTCAGTTAGGCGCCACCTATAGCTGCTGGTGGCAAGATCGTGTCACTGACATCGAGGTTCTCTCGAGATCTTACATGCACTGCTAGAAGAAGCACGACTAGGATGGGACGGACACCTCGTCCGTATGTCAGACGAGCGGCTCCCAAAGAAGTTTCTCTACGGCGATCTGAGAGAGGGATGGCGCAAGAGAGGGCGCCCAAAGAAACGTTTTAAAGACGGTCTGAAGGACTCACTGAAAAGTTGCCAGATAGACATCGACACCTGGGAATGTCTTGATCAAAACAGATCTGACTGGAGAAGCGCAGTCAAAGCGGGTGTAGCTACTAGCGAAGACGACCGTGTCGTGAAAGCCCAGAGCAGACGTGAGACCCGGAAATCCCAAGCAGCGGGAACACCATCTCCTTCAACAAAAAAATAATCCTGGTCTCTACAGTGATTCGAAGGGCGTCAGTTAACCCAACAATATGCGCGTGACCTGGTCTCGGAAGATCTTTCTTTAACTCACGTTCTTCTTAAAACATCGTTGCCCAGTTCTTTACTGCTGTCTTCGACACACTTTTGTCGCCATACACTGCCTGCATTCTGTGCTATGAATGTCAACTGGTGGACATCCTTCAGCTGTTAGAAACCGAATCACCGCTCGCTGATCAACTCTGGACGGATTCCGTATCACACCCGCCATGTTTTCAACGGTCTGCTGAGGAAATTATGAGTCAGAGGATAATGCCATTTTTCAAACTTAACGGTTGGTATGTGCTGTTTACACCGAATTGACGTCATCATGCGCATCTTCCGTATGTTCACTTGTTGCAGTTAGGTCCGGTTTCTTTTGAACACGCCTCGTATATACATCACAGCATTCCAACAACACACGCAAACCCTTCTAAATTTATTTTAAGAAAATCACTTCCCAAAAGCCGATTGCAGATCAAAAATACAATTAACCGAATTGAGCTGCGCGCAACAAGCTCCCTCCTTGAATATAAGCTGTACACACAAGTAGGACCCAGGTAAGTGTTGGCTGTAGGCGGTCGCTCTGACGCGATCCATCAATGAAAGCATTCTTCGCATAACTTCCCAGCTGGATGCTATGCGCAACGTCCCACTGAGCTGGAAGTATTGTTAACAAGCACACGCAAATAGAATGGAATTTAACGTTTTGATTTCAGTTTGAAGAGGTCAAAAATCTAAAGAGTCTTGACATACTGCGTTAAATAAAAATACGTAAAACGGACGTGCGCTAAACGTGTTACTGAAGATATTCAAACTTGTCCTCATCCGTTTGGCTGTTTGTGGAGCATAGGAGTACACTTTGATGGGTCCTTCAAGACACGTGTGGGCTATTGCAGTTGTGATGCAGTTGTACGATGAAGAAGTTTGTGGTGGCAGATTACAGTGGCTTCCCTCGTATCCCGAGGCGTACTTGAGAAGGTGGACCTGGGTCATCCTGGCTGTAGTGTAATGCGAGGCTCTTCAGTAAGCTGTGAACGATAGTTTAAGTCTCTCGGTGTGGAAATAAATGGAGGAATTGCTCCATTTTGGTACCAGCTCTCGGCCGACAAGACTACATCAGCACAGGCAGCGTCTTGAGGCCTTCCACCTGCGCAACCAGAGGCGCATCCTCGGGATCGTCTGGCATGACATGATTTCTAACAGTGAAGTAGTTCGACGCACTTAACTTGCAGGCATTGTCTCAACGATTGATCGCCGCCGCCTCTCCCTCTTCGGTCACGTTGCTCGCCTTTTGCCGGGATGTCCCAGTTCACGAGATGCTCCGACTGCTGGGGCGAGTTACGGGAAGAAGACGTGCTCACCCTGGAGACGTTCACTTGGCTAAAACAGATCGCCACCTCCACACCAGAACTACAGGCTACCTGGGACGCGGCCATCAGATGTGGACATGGTTGTTGGACGCGACGGACTCTGGTCGCCTAAGCGTACAAGAAGAGATCTCGACGGGACATAGGCTCTCTCGTTCCCTGTAATCACACAGTGGGAGAGTATCCACTGGATGGCAACCTTGCACGTCCATTGGATAATGTTTAGCCCAGTTCTTATTCTCCGAAGTTTAGTATGTTGTACGCTTAATTTGACCGTTTTAAATATTTGGGTTCGATTGTCAGGGATGAAGGATCAAAATGTGAGGTGATGGCCAGAATAGCACATACATTAGCGGCGCTTGCACGGCTTAACAAAATCTGGCAAGGTAAACGGTTAGCACTACGCACGAAAATCAGATTAATGCGTACACTGGTCCTGTCAATATTCCTCTATGCTTGTGAGACATGGACAGTTACAGCTGACCTTCAGCGAAGGATACATGCCTTGGAGATGAGATGTTTCCGAAGACTTGAAACGTCACGTACAAGGTACGAGTTACAAATGAGGAAATGCGAGATAGAATTACAACAGCAATAGCATGTTACCACATGCATACGCATAATTCACGACCACACACAGCAAATAATATATCAACACTCTCCAGCAAACATCTTTATATTTAATTATAACTCATTCAAACAACCGTGGGATCAAGATGCTGAGCAGCGCATGAGCTGCAGTGGTCACCGATCCATAGCTGACTGCTAGCGTCAGGGCCAGCGAACCAGAGCTGCCAAGACCCTTCTACACCTCCACGCTGTGATCCTGGATAACAGGCTGCAACAGGGCAGACTGGCTAAGGAGAAGGGATCGAAGAGGAATGCTAACCCGGTACTCAAACAATGCTTGCTGAAGTAGGATGTGTTGGACCGAAAGGTGTAAATATCGCAGTCAAGCTGTAAACTACGACACAACGCATTCCGTTCTCTGGACTACATTCTGCTACTTAAGCCCTGTCAGGGTTTGGTAGTGGGAGATTGAGAACGAACTAAGCCAAGTCAAGCCATTCAAACAACCAATACATTTACAAACAACTATTTAAAATACATCTTAACTATAACAGAACATGCAAGAAATTGCTGGATTGCCATGGATGATGTGGGGGGGGGGGGGGGGGGGGGGGTACTGAACTAATGTCCAGAAGTGGATATATTTTGTGGAGCTGGAGAACATCCATGGATGATGTGGGGGATTGAACTAATGTCCAGAATTGGATATATTTTGTACATTATCCTCCACATCACCACCAGGTATGCAGTCTGCGAGTAAACCAACCACATTCTGAATGCATCCCGGTCTGTTGTGAAATAATCCCCACCCGACTCCTGGGGGGAGGGGGCTGCCACGTGAGCGCGTGCAACCATGCCACCAAACCGTGGTACGCCGTTGTCAGGAATGCGCCCAAAGTGACCAGCCCTGCGGTATTTGCTCGATAATGAGGTTTCTATGGCGTCCCGAAATAGTCGAATTTTCTTCGTTTCGAATCTGATCACTTTTCGATGTTTGTAGTTCTCGCCGCTCGATTGCCGGATGAGTAACCGGGAGATTCTCGGCATATGCTTTGCGCAGTCGTCAGACGTCACAGCCGGAAATCATATCCGGAATGACCAGGGAATTGAAGATGTGTGCTCGTGCTGTGGTGTTCATCTGTTGGAGCATTGGCGTTATGCAGTTGCAGCTATGCCACGGCGGACCAGTCAGGTACAAACATGCTGACCAGGACGTCATGTCGGGGTCAGGCACATACCTAACAGGCTGCGGGTCTACTTTGCTCTAGTGTTGGAGTCTATTAAGATGGATTCTCGCAGACAACCCCCAACAAAGATAGCTGTATTCACGGACTGCAGAGAACTATTAGAGACAATACAAAAAAGAAACAACGAACCACTGTTATCAGAGATCAGAGCAGAACTGGGAAAACTCCAGAGATCCCCAACAATAGCGCTCCAGTGGCTACCCTCCCACTGGGGAATCACGAGAAACAAGAGGTGATGCTCTGGCAAAAGATGGCAGCAAAAAGGCACAATTTAATCATCGAGTACCATACAGAGAAATCAAGAACATCATCAGAAATCAGTATATACACCAATGGAGAGAAGACAGAAACATAGGCAGTACGCCAGACCCAATTCACCAACTCAAAAGAAATCAACAAACTACCTTATTTCATCTGAGAACTGGACACTGCAGACTACTAGAACATCTTTACCGACTGAAGATCTCACACATTGATGAGTGCCCATGTGGAACAGGATGCCAGAACCCTGAAGATATTCTACAGGAATGCCCAATCTATAGGGAAATGGGATACCAGACCTGGCCAGAGGTTGCGGAGCTGAGACAAAAGCTGTGGGACAGCCGCTCCGACCTGGTGAAGACTTCAGACTTCATCATGGCGACTGGCCTGCAGATATAGCATGACCAGAAAATCCTTAACGCAAAGAAGAAAGAAGAGGATGGATTCGCGCATAGGTTAACCATCCTCCGTGGCACTTGTCTCAGCTCAGTAGAGTAATAAAGATGCTCGAACCTAGCCAGCTCAGTAGGACATCCTCCTACCGGCTACATGCAGATCTTACCAGAGCTGGGACCTGCGCAGGGACATCCGCCCCTGTAGAAGAACAGGCCCACTACTTACTAAGAAGAAGAACGCACTTGGCACATGATAGATAAATTAAAATCCCCACGTGTGGGGACGCCATGGGCTAGTGGTTAAGTGACACGGCTCACAACCAGAAGGTGCTGGGTTCGATCCCCAACACAGTACAGGCTTTACTCTGGGGAAGCAAACCCTTAGAAAATGCAGGAGGAAGCAGACCCTTACATAAAAATGCATGCTGAAGTCGGATGCACTGTGCCGACATGCGCAAAATCAAAACCGAAGTGCAACGCACACCGCCTTGGGGAATAGAAAAATAAGGAGAACGCATAAAAACAAAACAAAGAAACAAGCAAACAAACAACAAAAAACTGATCGGACATCTTAGTCAGAGTCAGTCAAAACATACTGGCCAAGACCCGCACCTCGGTTTCCTAGTAGCTCTCCCTGGGAACGGGCTGTTTTCACGGCAGCCTGGCTAACGGGGTGAAGGATCGACGTGATCCCCGTAGTAGTGAGCGACACGCAGATGAAGCCAAGCATCGCAACAAATAATCGGGACAGACCCGAAAGCCGTGCTTCAGAAGGTACATAAAGGATGGCTGAGGTACGAGTGGATGGATAACAGCTGTTGAGGCCTGAAACCTCCAGGGAATGGCCTGGTTATGCTGGGGTTTAGGGTAACTTCTTCATCAACTGATGCTGTGTCTCTAGCCGGGTGAGGTTCGCGGAGGTGGAGCGTTTCAGGTCTTCGCCGGACCCTCCACAGCTTGCAGTGCATGGCCGCTTCCCCGTGTCGGACTCGAGATCTCTTTGGTCCGTGTAAGTGGGGTAGTCCTGCAGGGTATGTTCTGGTGCTTGTTTGGGTGCTCCACAATCCACGTGGCGGTGTCTGTAAGACCCATTCTGTGGCGATGGGCCTTGAGTCTGCAATGTCCCTATCTGGGTCTGAAGATCTTTGTCTGCCGTTCTGGGGGGTTCAGGGCAACAACAGAGTCGACATCTTGGCTTGCCAAGCTCACATCATCTGCACATTAGTGATGGATCAGTGACAGCCAGTTAGACTAGGGAGGGGAGGACACGGCATAGTCTGTGGTAGCGGGGGAACTAGACAAGGGAGGGGGAGCTAGGCTAGGGAGAGGAGGACACGGCATACTCTGTGGTAGCGGGGGAGCTAGACAAGGGAGGGGGAGCTAGGCTAGGGAGGGGATGACACGGCATACTCTGTGGTAGCAGGGGAGCTAGACAAGAGAGGGGGAGCTAAGCTAGGGAGGAGAGGACACGGCATACTCTGTGGTAGCGGAGGAGCTAGACTAGGGAGGGGGAGCTAGACTAGGGAGGGGGAGTTAGGCTAGGGAGGAGGGGGGTTAGACTAGGGAGGAGGGGTGTTAGACTAGGGAGGGGGAGTTAGGCTAGGGAGGGGGAGTTATACTAGGGAGAGGGAGTTAGACTAGGGAGGAGGGGGGTTAGACTAGGGAGGGGGAGCTAGACTAGGGAGGGGCGGGGGACACGACATACTCTGTGGTAGTGGGGGAGCTAGACTAGGGAGGGAGGGGGTTTCCAAATTAAACGAGGTCAGAGCGGAGTGGGGAGCAGGAGAGTAAGGAGCAGCGGAGTGTTCAGCCAGCGAGCTACAAGGGCCATCTGCTGAGAGAGACTGGGCACCGGGGTGCAGTGACGTCGATTCTTAGAAACAGAAACAAATGGCACGTTTTGTTTGTGCCTAGGTTAGGTCAGGTGAGGTCATCCCGTAACCGGTGAGGTCGTTGGGGCACACATGAAGACATCCTCACAAAGTTAAGCCATCTATATCTGTCAGCGGCCTCTGCCTGTGCCTCCTCTGGTCGGGGATTGGTCCATTCTTTTATATTGTCCTCCCACCTCTGAGACGACTTCTTCGTCGTCTGCCTTGCACCTTCTCATGGAGGATCGTATTTGCAAGACCATTTGATCTCGATATGTGACCGTACCAAGCGAGTTTCCTTCTTTTGACATTTGCCAAGAGGTCTTCAAAAGGCCCCATTGGTGTTGTAATTCTATCTCGTATTTCCTCATTTCTAACTCAATCTTTGTACGTGACGTTAAAAAGTCTTCGGAAAAATCTCATCTCCAGGGCGGGAATCCTTCACTGAAGGCCAGCTGTAACTGTCCATGTCTCACAAGCATAGAGGAATATTGACAGGACCAGTGTACGCATTAATCTGATTTTCGTACATAGCGCTAACTTTCCAGATTTTGTTAAGCCATGCAAGCGCCGCTATTGTCTAAGCTATTCTGGCCAACACTTCACATTTTGATCCTTCATCACTGACAATCGACCCTAGATATTTAAAACGGTCAACTACTTCGAGTTCCTGGCCATTAGCTTTTATCCTGCTGTTGAAGCCCTCGGCGTTTTGGGCCATTAATATTTTCTTTCCAGCGTTAATCCTCATCCCATAATCAAAAGCTGTGTCATCGAGTCTTGTTTGTCCTACTAGGAACGTAAAACCCTCGCCATCCCACCATGTCACTGTACCACCGAAGTCGCCTACTTGTGTCCTTTGTTTCACCGTCTGGAGAACCGCTGAACTGTAACATTCTGACATCCTAGACCGTTACGTCTCGGTCTTGTTAATTACCCTTCCATCGATAACAGCCAAATCGTCGTAACTTATTCTATCAAGGTCAGAGACATATCTCGATTACGCTCCCAACCCGATCGACTATATTTGTATGGGAGGATCAATAAGTGGTGTTTCCGATGGTCTCCGGAAGAAAGACATTGGATCACACGGGGAGGAAGTAGTTATGTCTTGCTCTGGGGTCGTGTTGCTCTGTGATAGTGTCCTTGCTCTGTGATAGTGTTCTTGCTCTGTGGTAGTGTCCTTGCTCTGTGATAGTGTTCTTGCTCTGTGGTAGTGTCCTTGCTCTGTGATAGTGTTCTTGCTCTGTGATAGTGTTCTTGCTCTGTGGTAGTGTCCTTGCTCTGTGATAGTGTTCTTGCTCTGTGGTCGTGTTGCTCTGTGATAGTGTTCTTGCTCTGTGGTAGTGTCCTTGCTCTGTGATAGTGTTCTTGCTCTGTGATAGTGTTCTTGCTCTGTGGTAGTGTCCTTGCTCTGTGATAGTGTTCTTGCTCTGTGATAGTGTTCTTGCTCTGTGGTAGTGTCCTTGCTCTGTGATAGTGTTCTTGCTCTGTGATAGTGTTCTTGCTCTGTGGTAGTGTCCTTGCTCTGTGATAGTGTTCTTGCTCTGTGATAGTGTCCTTGCTCTGTGGTAGTGTTCTTGCTCTGTGGTAGTGTTCTTGCTCTGTGGTAGTGTTCTTGCTCTGTGATAGTGTTCTTGCTCTGTGGTAGTGTTCTTGCTCTGTGATAGTGTTCTTGCTCTGTGGTAGTGTTCTTGCTCTGTGGTAGTATTCTTGCTCTGTGATAGTGTCCTTGCTCTGTGGTAGTGTCCTTGCTCTGTGGTAGTGTTCTTGCTCTGTGATATTGTTTTTGCTCTGTGGTCGTGTTCTTGCTCTGGGGTCGTGTTCTTGCTCTGGGGTCGTGTTCTTGCTCTATGATATTGTTCTTGCTCTGTGATAGTGTTCTTACTCTGTGATAGTGTTCTTGCTCTGTGGTCGTGTTGCTCTGTAGTCGTGTTCTTGCTCTGTAGTCGTGTTCTTGCTCTGTAGTCGTGTTCTTGCTCTGAAATAGTGTTCTTGCTCTGTAGTCGTGTTCTTGCTCTGTGGTCGTGTTGCTCTGTGATTGTGTTCTTGCTCTGTAGTCGTGTTCTTGCTCTGTGGTCGTGTTCTTGCTCTGTGGTCGTGTTCGCTCCTACATGTTACTGGCGGGTGGCGTTGTCTGGGGAATGGAGGACACAACATACTATGGGACAGCGAGGGGGGAGGTAGAGCTGGACTAGGGAGTGGACACAACTTACTTTGTGATAATAGTGGGGGGGGGGGGGTCGGTAGGGAGAGTTAGTCTAGTGAGTGTAGGATTCAAAATACTCTGGGACAGCGAGGGGGGAGGTAGAGCTGGACTAGGGAGTGGACACAACTTACTTTGTGATAATAGTGGGGGGGGGGGGGGGGGTCGGTAGGGAGAGTTAGTCTAGTGAGTGTAGGATTCAAAATACTATGTGACAGTAGTTTGGCATTGCCTTCCGCTGAGAGCTATTGTGGTGTGGGCGGGCATTTTTCTGGTCCCTAACCAAATTGGCTTTCCAGAGTTGTGGTCGTAAGGGTATATAGAGGGACTTGCTTTATGTTGCAAATGTTCAAGATTTGCTTCTCAGTAGAGAGACGCCCCATCCAACCCAGATGTAAATGGCTTGCCGTTATGGGAAGGCAGAGCATCGGGGATGTCAGATGATTACGGGATCTCCCAGTAAGCGGATATCTACGCCAATGAGGTCTCTAACACTTTAGCCCCGGCGGCAGTGGCTAGTACAGGAGTGCTTTATCTTGTTACTCATTCTCCTTTGGAGCACTTGCTTTTCACGGCGACAGTTCAGTTTTCAACTTCCGTTTGCAGGAATGCCCCAGTTGACCCAGAATAGATTGGTACATGGCTTACTCATAGGGAATAAAAAGCACAGACACATAGAACTGGCCACCCCACCTTATAAACACGCTGTAGATATGTACATTGAAGTCTCTACCACTTTATCCCTGCCAGCAGTGTCTTCACCTTATGCATGTGATACTATGGTGTGGCCGTTCAGAGAAATGCGATAGCTTCATCTGGCTCTTGGTAAAGTTGACTTCATACGGCCTTTGGACCATTAACTTGACCTCATACTGTCATTGGTTCATGAACTTGACTTCATGGTCTCATTGGTCCATTAACTTGACCTCATACTGTCATTGGTTCATGAACTTGACTTCATGGTCTCATTGGTCCATTAACTTGACCTCATACTGTCATTGGTCCATTAACTTGACCCCATGCTATCATTAGTTCATTAACTTGACTTCATGCGACCATTTGTTCATTTATTTAACCTCATACGACCATTTGTGCATTTACTTGACCTCATGCGACAATTTGTTCATTAACTTGACCTGATGCATCCATTTTGTTCATTAACTTGACCTGATGCGACCATTTTGTGCATTAACTTGGACTTGATGGAAAAATTGATCCGTTAACTGGACATCAGATAGAATGGGTCAGTCTTGTTTCGAGTTTAACCTGTATGGCCATTTGTATGTTCCATCCATGCCTCTGCTGTGTTCCTCAAATACCACCCTCACCCTCGCCGCGCCGCGCCTACATCCACGAAGCCAGGACTACAACCTGGAGCGGACACACGCAGCCTGACACACACGCCATACTCAAACAAACAACGCTGTGCCTTCATCACAGAGTTTCTCCGATAACAAGCGAGGAGAAAAGACCTTAACGCACACACATCCACAACCTAGGTCAGATTTCTCCGCTCCCGTACCTTCACTCGCCTCATGAAGACAGACGGTAATGGCAGAGTGCCCCAGTCCTAAGGGATCACGTCTTAATGCTCACAATCCATTTCTATATACGGCTGATTATCTCCGTCTGCACCTGATATCGAACTTGCCATTTCCCCGCGCGGGATCGTATTATTGCCGCGCGGTTGTACTTCGATCCCGAATCCACATGCTATGTTGGTTGTTTGTGTTGTGGGGTTTCCAGACTGTTGTTATCGGCGAGGACTTGTTTTTCTTGGGTAGCTACCTAGGATATGTACCTTTGTGTTCTTCCCGTCTGCGCCCCTTTGATGTTTTGTCAAAACATGGGGTTGTAGCGGGTCCGTCGTGCCGTTCTGATTTGTGAGGCTCGGTTAACTCCGGACATGAGATTCCAGGTGCAATGGCGTAGTCTTTCGCCGTCTGTACTTCCCTGTGTGTTGTCTGGCCTTCCCTCTGTTTGTTCTACGTCGTATGTTGTCTGGGCTTCCCTCTGTTTGTTCTACGTCGTGTGCTGTCTGGCCTTCCCTCTGTTTGTTCTACGTCGTGTGTTGTCTGGCCTTCCCTCTGTTTGTTCTACGTCGTGTGTTGTCTGGGCTTCCCTCTGTTTGTTCTACGTCGTGTGTTGTCTGGCCTTCCCTCTGTTTGTTCTACGTCGTGTGTTGTCTGGGCTTCCCTCTGTTTGTTCTACGTCGTGTGTTGTCTGGCCTTCCCTCTCTTCTCCATCGTGTGTTGTCTGGCCTCCCCTCTCTTCTCCATCGTGTGTTGTCTGGCCTCCCCTCTCTTCTCCATCGTGTGTTGTCTGGCCTTCCCTCTCTTCTCCATCGTGTGTTGTCTGGCCTCCCCTCTGTTCTCCATCGTGTGTTGTCTGGTCTTCCCTCGTTTTATTCTTCATCGTGTGTTGTCTATCCTTCCCTCTTTTCCCCATCGTGTGTTGTCTGAACTTCTCCCTGTTTGTTCTTTATCGTGTGTTGTCTGGCCTTCCCTCTGTTCTTTCATTATGAACTTCAGCGTAAATTGATTGATCAGTCCTAAGACTGGTTGTAAGGTTGTCTATGTCTCTCCATTTGACATTATCCTCTGCAGCTCTCTTCATTTCAGCATAAGTTCATACTTGAATGTCCCCGCCTGTCTGAGATGTAAAGTTGAGTCTTGGTCACTGTTTTCATATTGACCCTGCTTCTTGCCCTCCAGTATCTTCTGTAGAAGACTGTCATGTCGCATATTGTGTCCCAACTAACTCGATATTCGTTTTTGTTTCGTTTTCAATTTTTGTATTTGTACTTTACGCCTATCTTGGATCTTCTTTCTGTCCAACTTTCTACATACAAGGGGGCTTGTCATAAGTCTTGACCCTGACCATGAAGGAGTAAGAGGAGAAAGTTGTAATTTTACACAGTGCTTATTCATTCTCAGTGTAGCCGCCACCTGAATTTATACATTTCTGCCATCTCTGCTTGACCTTGTAAAGACCTTCAGAATAAGGTAACCTATTTTTCGAACTAAACCAGTTATCACAAACCAGTATGACATCTTCGTCACTATAAAAATGAATTCCTTTCAGCTGTTTTTTTAAAGTTTTAGGAAAAGAACAAATCTAGGTCATAATGGTGAACCCAAGTATCATCTACTATCACCATGGCCGGCAACATGTTTTCGACCGACACATTTTGAGCAACGGGCCACAGCAATCAACCCTCGTTTGTTTCTGTTCACATGTCAGCAGACGCAGGACCCAGCGGGCACACACTTTTCTCATGTTAAGTTTGTTGGTGTAAAATTATAAAAACTTTCATTCAGATTTGCTGACCTAGATATCTCTGCAATTGTCATTTTCCTATGCTGGTCAATGATTTTCTTCACTCTTGTAGCATTTTCATCGCTGCACTCTGAGGATGGTCTATCTGATCTTGGAAGATCAGCAACAAGGGAACGGCCACACTTAAACTGCCTACACCAGTTTTTTACAGAAGCATACGAAGGATAGAATCCCTCAAACACTTGGTTCCATCTTCCTGTGTATTTCTGTAGGCGTTTTTCCCTACAACATCAAGAATTCTATCACAGTTCTAGCCTCTGATTTCTCCATTGTTCTGACATACCCTTAGAGTAGCAGATCCGGTCAATAAGGTGTGTTGCGCCATGCACCATACCGGGTAAACCCGTCAAGAAGTGAAATTCATACTTTTCAAGTCCAGTACAAATTTGAATGAGCTACATATAATAAGGAAGACCATCCTCAGAGTGCAGCGATGAAAATGCTGCAAGAGTGAAGAAAATCATTGACCAGGATAGGAAAATGACAATTGCAGAGATATCTAGGTCAGCAGAACTGAATGAAAGTACAGAATTTATAATTTTACACAACAGACTGAACATGAGAAAAGTGTGTGCCCGCTGGGTCCCGCGTCTGCTGACATGTGAACAGAAACAAACGAGGGTTGATTGCTGTGGCCAGTTGCTCAAAATGTGTCGGTCGACAAACATGTTGCCGACCATGGTGACAGTAGATGAGACCTGGGTTCACCATTATGACCCAGATGTTTCTTTTCCCAAAACTTAAAAAAAAACAGCTGAAAGGAAATAATGTTGACAGTGACGAAGATATCATACTGGCTTGTGATAACTGGTTTAGTTCGAAAAATAGGTTACTTTATTCTGAAGGTCTTATCAAGGTCACGCAGAGATGGCAGAAATGTATACATTCAGGTGGTGGCTACATTGAGAAGGAATAAGCACTGAGCCGAATTTCAACTTTCTCCTCTTACTCCTTCATGGTCAGGACTTACGCCAATCCCCCTTGTATTCCACTACATCACCTCATATTACCCTTCTATGCTGTAGTCCATGGTTCAGCCCCATACAAACAGTGCAATTAACAATATATGCGTGGCGACTATTCTGTGTCCGATATTCTTTGAGATTAACAATTTTATGGTTTTCTCTGAAGCCATTTTTGTTGCCAATGCAATCGTTGTCTTCATTTTCGTCTCATTGCTGGCATCTTCTGTTATCAGTTCAGTTCAGTTCATTCCGTAACCCATCAGGTCGTTGGGGCACACATGAAGACACTCCCAAACCCACGCATCCCTCTCTGTCTGTCGCCGCCTGACGTATCTCACCGGGACGAAGGCCTGACCACTCATTGATGTTGTCCACCCATCTCTTCCTTGGACGTCCTCGCCCTCTCTGTCCCGGTACGGATCCAAAGAGTATCGAGTTGGGAATTCCGTTGGACCTCGCGACGTGCCCGCACCAGGCCATCTTTCGTCTTTTGATAGTTGTGAACAGATCTTCAAAAGGACCAATAGCGTCTTCAACTCTCTGACGGATGTCTACGTTCGTGACACGATCCTTATATGTAACATTTATGAGTTTTCTATAGCACCGCATTTCCATTGCACGTATTCTGCCCTAGATATCTGCTGTAATAGTCCAGGTCTCGCAGACATACAGAAATATTGACAGCACCAAAGAGCGCAGTAGTCTGACTTTTCGAGGGCGAGGCGCTTGTCTCGCCAAATAGGTTGCAGCCTATGGTTATCTTGCAGCCTTCTGTTATGGTTTGCCCTAAATATGTCAACTTCTGTATGTGTTCGATTTTTGTTCTCCATTATTGATTATATTCATTAGCCTATGTTGCTTGGTTATTACCATTGTCTTTGTCTTCGATGTATTTATTTTCAAACCAAACTCTTTGCCTGTGCTGTTAATTTTCCGTTATTATATTTTTATATAGATGAAGCTCTTGACCTTTGCCAGTGTTTGACCGTCTGTTTTAATGTGTAGAGTTACGATACGCAGACGACACAGTGATACTATCAAGAAGTGCGGAAGGGCTAGAGCAGCTACTTTCAGCTGTTAATGGACATAGTAAAGATCAACATCTTTTCATAAACAAAACAAAGATAATGACCACCGACAAAACACAATGTCAGCATAAATTTACAGTGGGTGGTGAGGAAATAGATCAGGTTACACATTTTGAATATCTGGGCTCCAGAATTGACAAAATGTGGTGACTGCTCGAAAGAAATCAGAAGAAGACTAGCTATGGCAATGCAGAGACTGAACAGCCTGAAGAAATTATGGCAGGGCACCAACAAAATGATAAAAGTAAAAGTCTTGAGAGCCTGTGTTTTTCCCGTGACAGCTTATGGCTGTGAAGCATGGACGATTACCAAAACTTCTAGACAAAGAATCGAATCCTTCGAGTCAAAATGTTACAGAAAGATCCTCAGAATACCCTGGGCAGAGAAAAAAACAAATGTAGACATTCGGCAAGAGTTGAGCATAGAGGAGAACTGGTTTATCAATTCCATTTTGGCTAGAAAATGCAAATACTTTGGTCACATCAAGAGACACAACGGTCTTGAGAGAACGGTGATGGAAGGTATGGTGCCAGGCAAAAGAGGAAGGGGTAGACCAAGAAGACGATGGCACCAAGATATCCGGGAATGCCTGGGTATGACTGTGGGGAAGGCTGGTGTTTTGGCAAGGGAACGAGTTTCTTTCAGACAGACTGTGATGGGAGCGACATTCTACAAAGGACATGCTACATGATGATGATGAGTATGCCTGACCAGAGGCTACTCTCCTCTCCCCAAGTTCAGTTCAAGGGCCATCTCCGCATCGACGGTCTGCTGCAATGGATCTCCAGTGTACTCTATCTCTTCCATAGTGGTACAATCTGAGAATCTTTTCCCAGTCCATCTCCTGATGTTATCCACCAACTTAAAACGTCTACCTCTTGAACGGCTACCTTCCACCCCACCCTCCAGTATGGTCTTCAACAAGGAGGTATGTCTTGTTATATGACCAAAATAACGTAACTGTCTAACCCTGATTTCGTTCATTAGCTCTTTTCACTCCCAACTTTTCCAATACCTCCAAATTTGTTTTCTTCTCTTTCTAAGAAATGCCACCCAATCGCCTATATACCCACATTTCGAAGGCTTCAATACTCTTCTCCAACTTTTTATTCATTGTCCATGTTTCTGAGCCATAAAGAAATTTCCCCCCAAGAGAAATCATTGAATGACTAGAGTAACGCATTAGTCTGACCTTTATGGCGAGGAAGAGTCACTTTTCTCTTTCTAAATAGGTTTCAATCGTCAGCGAGCGCTCCTGTTCTTTCTTATATGCCATACAGCGACAGATGTAATCATGGAGCGGGGTAAAGATACCATATTGTAGATGTCATTACACGGATCAATTCCTCTAGAGCTCTCATCATTTCTATATTTATTGTGCCCTTGCCTGTTGCTTCCCCTTGCTCGTTGCTTTCCCCTTGCCTGTTGCTTTCCCCTTGTTCGTTGCTTTCCCCTTGCTCGTTTCTTCTATCGATTTCTCCACTTCTGATCTGAGAATGCTGGGGTCATCATCATGAAATATCGATGGGTTCGTTGCGTCAGTTGTTGTCGCACAGTCTTCTTTTAGTATTCACTGCCTCAGATATCACTGTAAGCCACCTTTTTTTCGTGGTCGGCATTTTGGCATTGAATCCGTTGTCTCAGAATATCATCGCGTGTTGGTTGGTGGGGTGGGGGTGGGGTGGGCAAGATATCCCATAAAAGGTGTCATAAGAGGGAAAGTCGTGTCCCCGAGGAGACAGAGTACCCATGTATGGATTATCTACATTCGATTCAAATTTTAGGGTTTTTTTTTGGATTTTTTTTTGTGTGTGCACAATACGGTGTGCGTTGCACTGTGGTTTTTATTTTGCTCATGTCGGCCCAGTGCATCCGACTTCAGCATGCATTTTATGTAAGGGTCTGCTTCCTCCTGCATTTTCTAAGGGTTTTCTTCCCCGGGGTAACGGCCGGTGCTGTGATGGGGATCGAACCCAGCACCTTCGGATTGTGAGTCGTATCACTTAACCACTAGCCCACGCCGTTCCCCGATTATTCTAATCTCTTAGTTGTTGATTGCCCACAGTGAGTAGGTTTACTCTTTGATTGCCCACAGTGAGTAGGTTTACTCTTTGGTTGCCCACAGTGATAAGGTTTACTCTTTGATTGCCCACAGTGAATAGGTTTAATCTTTGATTTCCCACAGTGAGTAGGTTTACTCTTCGATTGCCCACAGTGAGTAGGTTTAGTCTTTGATTGCCTACAGTGAATAGGTTTACACTTTGATTGCCCACAGTGAGTAGATTTACTCTTTGATTGCCCACAGTGAGTAGGTTTACTCTTTGATTGCCTACAGTGAGTAGGTTTACTCTTTGATTGCCCACAGTGAGTAGGTTTACTCTTTGATTATCCCACAGTGAGTAGGTTTACTCTTTGATTGCCCACAGTGAGTAGATTTACTCTGTGATTGCCCACAGTGAGTAGGTTTACTCTTTGATTGCCCACAGTGAGTAGGTTTACTCTTTGATTGCCCACAGTGAGTAGGTTTACTCTTTGATTCCCCGCAGTGAGTAGGTTTGCTCTTTGATTGCCCACAGTGAGTAGGTTTACTCTTTGATTGCCCACAGTGAGTAGGTTTACTCTTTGATTGCCCACAGTGAGTAGGTTTATTCTTTGATTGCCCACAGTGAGTAAGTTTACTCTTTGATTGCCCACAGTGAGTAGGTTTACTCTTTGATTGCCCACAGTGAGTAGGTTTAATCTTTGATTGCCCACAGTGAGTAGGTTTACTCTTTGATTGCCCACAGTGAGTAGGCGTATTCTTTGATTGCCCACAGTGAGTAGGTTTACTCTTTGATTGCCCACAGTGAATAGGTTTATTCTTTGATTGCCCACAGTGAGTAGGTTTACTCTTTGATTGCCCACAGTGAGTAGGTTTACTCTTTGATTGCCCACAGTGAGTAGGTTTACTCTTTGATTGCCCACAGTGAGTAGGTTTACTCTTTGATTGCCCACAGTGAGTAGGTTTACTCTTTGATTGCCCACAGTGAGTAGTCTTATTCTTTGATTGCCCACAGTGAGTAGGTTTACTCTTTGATTGCCCACAGTGAATAGGTTTACTCTTTGATTGCCCACAGTGAATAGGTTTAATCTTTGATTGCCCACAGTGAGTAGGTTTAATCTTTGATTGCCCACTGTGAGTAGGTTTAATCTTTGATTGCCCATAGTGAGTAGGTTTATTCTTTGATTCCCCACAGTGAGTAGGTTTACTCTTTGATTGCCCACGGTGAATAGGTTTACTCTTTGATTGCCCACAGTGAGTAGGTTTACTCTTTGATTGCACACAGTGAGTAGGTTTACTCTTTGATTGCCCACAGTGAGTAGGTTTACTCTTTGATTACCCACAGTGAGTAGGTTTACTCTTTGATTGCCCACAGTGAGTAGGTTTACTCTCTGATTGCCCACAGTGAGTAGGTTTACTCTTTGATTGCCCACAGTGAGTAGGTTTACTCTTTGATTGCCCACAGTGAGTAGGTTTACTCTTTGATTGCCCACAGTGAGTAGGTTTACTCTTTGATTGCCCACAGTGAGTAGGCTTACTCTTTGATTGCCCACAGTGAGTAGGTTTACTCTTTGATTGCCCACAGTGAGTAGGTTTACTCTTTGATTGCACACAGTGAGTAGGTTTACTCTTTGATTGCCCACAGTGAGTAGGTTTACTCTTTGATTGCCCACAGTGAGTAGGTTTACTCTTTGATTGCCCACAGTGAGTAGGTTTACTCTTTGATTGCCCACAGTGAGTAGGCTTATTCTTTGATTGCCCACAGTAAGTAGGTTTACTCTTTGATTGCCCACAGTGAATAGGTTTACTCTTTGATTGCCCACAGTGAGTAGGTTTACTCTTTGATTGCCCACAGTGAGTAGGTTTAATCTTTGATTGCCCACTGTGAGTAGGTTTACTCTTTGATTGCCCACAGTGAGTAGGTTTAATCTTTGATTGCCCACAGTGAGTAGGCTTACTCTTTGATTGCCCACAGTGAGTAGGTTTACTCTTTGATTGCCCACAGTGAGTAGGTTTACTCTTTGATTTCCCACAGTGAGTAGGTTTACTCTTTGATTGCTCACAGTGAGTAGGTTTATTCTTTGATTCCCCACAGTGAGTAGGTTTACTCTTTGATTGCCCACAGTGAGTAGGTTTACTCTGTGATTGCCCACAGTGAGTAGGTTTACTCTTTGATTGCCCACAGTGAGTAGGCTTATTCTTTGATTGCCCACAGTGAGTAGGTTTACTCTTTGATTGCCCACAGGGAATAGGTTTACTCTTTGATTGCCCACAGTGAATAGGTTTACTCTTTGATTGCCCACAGTGAGTAGGTTTAATCTTTGATTGCCCACTGTGAGTAGGTTTAATCTTTGATTGCCCACAGTGAGTAGGTTTATTCTTTGATTCCCCACAGTGAGTAGGTTTACTCTTTGATTGCCCACAGTGAGTAGGTTTACTCTTTGATTGCCCACAGTGAGTAGGTTTACTCTTTGATTGCCCACAGTGAGTAGGTTTACTCTTTGATTGCTCACAGTGAGTAGGTTTACTCTTTGATTGCCCACAGTGAGTAGGTTTAATCTTTGATTGCCCACAGTGAGTAGGTTTACTCTTTGATTGCCGACAGTGAGTAGGTTTACTCTTTGATTGCCCACAGTGAGTAGGTTTACTCTTTGATTGCCCACAGTGAGTAGGTTTACTCTTTGTTGCCCACAGTGAGTAGGTTTACTCTTTGATTGCCCACAGTGAGTAGGTTTACTCTTTGATTGCCCACAGTGAGTAGGTTTACTCTTTGATTGCCCACAGTGAGTAGGCTTATTCTTTGATTGCCCACAGTGAGTAGGTTTTCTCTTTGATTGCCCACAGTGAATAGGTTTACTCTTTGATTGCCCACAGTGAGTAGGTTTACTCTTTGATTGCACACAGTGAGTAGGTTTACTCTTTGATTGCCCACAGTGAGTAGGTTTACTCTTTGATTGCCCACAGTGAGTAGGTTTACTCTTTGATTGCCCACAGTGAGTAGGTTTATTCTTTGATAACCCACAGTGAGTAGGTTTAATCTTTGAATGCCCACAGTGAGTAGGTTTAATCTTTGATTGCCCACAGTGAGTAGGTTTAATCTTTGAATGCCCACAGTGAGTAGGTTTATTCTTTGAATGCTGACAGTGAGTAGGTTTAATCTTTGATTGCCCACAGTGAGTAGGTTTAATCTTTGATTGCCCACAGTGAGTAGGTTTAATCTTTGATTGCCCACTGTGAGTAGGTTTAATCTTTGATTGCCCACAGTGAGTAGGTTTACTCTTTGATTTCCCACAGTGAGTAGGTTTACTTTTTGATTGCCCACAGTGAGTAGGTTTACTCTTTGATTGCCCACAGTGAGTAGGTTTACTCTTTGATTGCCCACAGTGAGTAGGTTTACTCTTTGATTGTCCACAGTGAGTAGGTTTACTCTTTGATTGCCCACAGTGAGTAGGTTTACTCTTTGATTGCCCACAGTGAGTAGGTTTACTATTTGATTGCCCACAGTGAGTAGGTTTACTCTTTGATTGCCCACAGTGAGTAGGTTTACTCTTTGATTGCCCACAGTGAGTAGGTTTACTCTTTGATTGCCCACAGTGAGTAGGTTTACTCTTTGATTGCCCACAGTGAGTAGGTTTACTCTTTGATTGCCCACAGTGAGTAGGTTTACTCTTTGATCGCCCACAGTGAGTAGGTTTATTCTTTGATTGCTCACAGTGAGTAGGTTTACTCTTTGATTGCCCACAGTGAGTAGGTTTACTCTTTGATTGCCCACAGTGAGTAGGTTTACTCTTTGATTGCCGACAGTGAGTAGGTTTACTCTTTGATTGCCCACAGTGAGTAGGTTTACTCTTTGATTGCCCACAGTGAGTAGGTTTACTCTTTGATTGCCCACAGTGAGTAGGTTTACTCTTTGATTGCCCACAGTGAGTAGGTTTACTCTTTGATTGCCCACAGTGAGTAGGTTTACTCTTTGATTGCCCACAGTGAGTAGGCTTATTCTTTGATTGCCCACAGTGAGTAGGTTTACTCTTTGATTGCCCACAGTGAATAGGTTTACTCTTTGATTGCTCACAGTGAGTAGGTTTACTCTTTGATTGCACACAGTGAGTAGGTTTACTCTTTGATTGCCCACAGTGAGTAGGTTTACTCTTTGATTGCCCACAGTGAGTAGGTTTACTCTTTGATTGCCCACAGTGAGTAGGTTTACTCTTTGATTGCCCACAGTGAGTAGGTTTAATCTTTGAATGCCCACAGTGAGTAGGTTTAATCTTTGATTGCCCACAGTGAGTAGGTTTAATCTTTGAATGCCCACAGTGAGTAGGTTTATTCTTTGAATGCTGACAGTGAGTAGGTTTAATCTTTGATTGCCCACAGTGAGTAGGTTTAATCTTTGATTGCCCACAGTGAGTAGGTTTAATCTTTGATTGCCCACTGTGAGTAGGTTTACTCTTTGATTGCCCACAGTGAGTAGGTTTACTCTTTGATTGCCCACAGTGAGTAGGTTTACTCTTTGATTGCCCACAGTGAGTAGGTTTATTCTTTGATTGCCCACAGTGAGTAGGTTTACTTTTTGATTGCCCACAGTGAGTAGGTTTACTCTTTGATTGCCCACAGTGAGTAGGTTTTCTCTTTGATTGCCCACAGTGAGTAGGTTTACTCTTTGATTGCCCACAGTGAGTAGGTTTACTATTTGATTGCCCACAGTGAGTAGGTTTACTCTTTGATTGCCCACAGTGAGTAGGTTTACTCTTTGATTGCCCACAGTGAGTAGGTTTACTCTTTGATTGCCTACAGTGAGTAGGTTTACTCTTTGATTGCCCACAGTGAGTAGGTTTACTCTTTGATTGCCCACAGTGAGTAGGCTTATTCTTTGATTGCCCACAGTGAGTAGGTTTACTCTTTGATTGCCCACAGTGAATAGGTTTACTCTTTGCCCACAGTGAGTAGGTTTACTCTTTGATTGCACACAGTGAGTAGGTTTACTCTTTGATTGCCCACAGTGAGTAGGTTTACTCTTTGATTGCCCACAGTGAGTAGGTTTACTCTTTGATTGCCCACAGTGAGTAGGTTTACTCTTTGATTGCCCACAGTGAGTAGGTTTAATCTTTGAATGCCCACAGTGAGTAGGTTTAATCTTAGATTGCCCACAGTGAGTAGGTTTATTCTTTGAATGCTGACAGTGAGTAGGTTTAATCTTTGATTGCCCACAGTGAGTAGGTTTAATCTTTGATTGCCCACAGTGAGTAGGTTTAATCTTTGATTGCCCACTGTGAGTAGGTTTAATCTTTGATTGCCCACAGTGAGTAGGTTTACTCTTTGATTGCCCACAGTGAGTAGGTTTACTCTTTGATTGCCCACAGTGAGTATGTTTACTCTTTAATTGCCCACAGTGAGTAGGTTTACTCTTTGATTGCCCACAGTGAGTAGGTTTACTCTTTGATTGCCCACAGTGAGTAGGTTTACTCTTTGATTGCCCACAGTGAGTAGGTTTACTCTTTGATTGCCCACAGTGAGTAGGTTTACTCTTTGATTGCCCACAGTGAGTAGGTTTACTCTTTGATTGCCCACAGTGAGTAGGTTTACTCTTTGATTGCCCACAGTGAGTAGGTTTACTCTTTGATTGCCAACAGTGAGTAGGTTTACTCTTTGATTGCCCACAGTGAGTAGGTTTACTCTTTGATTGCCCACAGTGAGTAGGTTTACTCTTTGATTGCCCACAGTGAGTAGGTTTACTCTTTGATTGCCCACAGTTAGTAGGTTTATTCTTTGATTGCCCACAGTGAGTAGGTTTACTCTTTGATTGCCCACAGTGAGTAGGTTTACTCTTTGATTGCCCACAGTGAGTAGGTTTACTCTTTGATTGCCCACAGTGAGTAGGTTTACTCTTTGATTGCACACAGTGAGTAGGTTTACTCTTTGATTGCCCACAGTGAGTAGGTTTACTCTTTGATTGCCCACAGTGAGTAGGTTTACTCTTTGATTGCCCACAGTGAGTAGGTTTACTCTTTGATTGCCCACAGTGAGTAGGTTTAATCTTTGAATGCCCACAGTGAGTAGGTTTAATCTTTGATTGCCCACAGTGAGTAGGTTTACTCTTTGATTGCCCACAGTGAGTAGGTTTATTCTTTTGTGCGCCCTAAAAAGGACATTAAGTGGCGAGTTGTCGTAGCTTTCCTTACATCTTGAGCGTGCTGATGAAGATGGACCGATGTCCTCCAGGTGGTTGTCATATGGTTGACTTAATCTGTGTGTGGCTTATTACTACAGAGATCACGTCGAACCTCACCTTGTTAGCCAAACTGTTGTCCTTGACAACAGCCCGTTTCCAGGATGACCAACAAGGAGGTCAGATGAGGGTCTTGGCCAGACCCTGGCTAACATTCTCTGATCAGTGTATTTTGCCTGACCAGATGTTAGCCTCATCGTTCCTTAATCTTTTAGTAAAACATAGAAATATTCTGTTCTTAGATGTGGTCCAATGTATCTAATTCCTATTTCCCACATTGTCTTAATAACCTCGGAGATCCCAGGCATAAAAAAAAAATTACCAGGCTAAAAACCTAAAAACCCTCGCTCAGATGACGATTGAAGGGAAAATACAGCCCTAATGACTGGACTCACGTATTCACAGTTAAGGATGGTGGAGGAGGCATCTTTGTAAGTTACAACAATGGGAAAATAACCCATAGAACTGTCCCTACTGGGAGGATTTTCTAGATTTAGGTCAGTCTATGGCGCTCCTACAAGCACTAAGAATGTTCACCAGACTAACACCCGCCAACTCAGATTGCAGATCACTACTAGAAGCAATACAAAACATCAGAGGTGAACAAATGCTGAAAGGAAATCAGATCAGAGCTCAACAAAATCAAAAGAATCTCAACAGTTGCTCTTCAGTGGCTACCCTCTCATTGTGAAAGCACAGGGATCGAGAGAGCTGGTGCGCTGTCCAGAGCAGGTGGCAAGACAGAGCAGCTTATCCACGCAGTGTCTTTTTGAAAGGCAAAAACTTTTATCCACAATCAGTACAACTCAAAATGGAAGAAACAAATTGAAGTGAGCAATAGACTTGACCCAATTCACCAACTCCACAGACACCAACAAACCACTATCTTTCACTTGAGAGCCGGCCAGTTCATTCTATTAGGCCACCTATATCGGCTCAAGTTAACACACTCGTGGCTGCCCATGTGTAACCGGAGTCCAGACCCCTGAACACATCCTACAGGACTGCCCATGTAGAACCGGAGCCCAGACACCTGAACACATCCTACAGGACTGCCCATGTAAAACCGGAGTCCAGACCCCTTAACACATCCTACAGGACTGCCCATGTGGAACCGGAGTCCACACCCCTTAACACATCCTACAGGACTGCCCACGTAGAACCGGGTCCAGACCCATGAACACATCCTACAGGACTGCCCAGTATACAGAGAACAACGATGTCAAATCTGGCCAGAGAGAGCCGAGGTGACAGAAAAGCCGCGTGGCTGGCACCCGGACCAGGAGAGGACTGTGGATGGGACTATAGATCTAGCATGACCAAAAAGCCTGAACACAGACGTTCCATCACCAAAATAAGCCCAAAATCAGAATTTATATTTTCATAGGCAGTAGAACATCCACATATTGTTTTTCTCATAATTAGTCGAATGTTAAATTTTTACAAATATGAATTGCAACATCCACATTGTGCATTCGCTTAAGCATTTGAAAAATCGATTGCTCTATTCCCACATGTAGCCTAACATTCTAATTTTCTATTTTCATAACAAGTCGAACATTCTAATTTTCTATTCTCATAACACGTCGAACATTCTAATTTTCTATTCTCATAAGTCGAACATTCTAATTTTCTATTCTCATAACAAGTCGAACATTCTAATTTTCTATTCTCATAACAAGTCCAACATTCTAATTTTCTATTCTCATAAGTCGAACATTCTAATTTTCTATTCTCATAACAAGTCGAACATTCTAATTTTCTATTCTCATAACAAGTCGAACATTCTAATTTTCTATTCTCATAACAAGTCGAACATTCTAATTTTCTATTCTCATAACAAGTCGAACATTCTAATTTTCTATTCTCATAACAAGTCGAACATTCTAATTTTCTATTCTCATAACAAGTCGAACATTCTAATTTTTTATTCTCATAACAAGTCGAACATTCTAATTTTCAATTCTCATAACAAGTCGAACATTCTAATTTTCTATTCTCATAACAAGTCGAACATTCTAATTTTCTATTCTCATAACAAGTCGAACATTCTAATTATGTATTCGCATTTGAACAATGTATTGCTTCCTTCTTCCTACCGTCGCTTGTCTTGTTATGCGTTTCAGCCTCAGGCTATGGCGAGATCTCTATAACAAGCCTGTCCATGTGCCTAATGCACAGTGGCATTCACTACTTCAGATATCTCTGTAAGCCACCTTTTTAGTTGTCTGCCTTTGGCAAATAGCATTGTTTTTTTTTGGGGGGGGGGGAAGAAGAGGTGTAGTGTGGTGGTAGTGTTGTTAAGTGGCCAAACCATTTTAGTTGCTGTCTTTTGTTGTAGTCTATTACTGGTGTTGTTCCCACTAGTCTCCTGATATCATCGTCTCTCCTAGTTACAACCAATATTTTTCGCAGGCATTTATTTCATTTCTGCTGTTACAATGTGTCGTTTTTCATTTGATCTCAGTGTCCAGTTTTGACATTGGTAGGATAGTGTCGGGACGAGAAACTTGTTGTATAAAGCTCTTTTGGTAGTTATTGTCACATGCTTGTAACTAAATATTGGAGTCAATTGTCCAATGATCTGATTTGTCTTATTGCATCTGTTTATTTTTTCAACTGTAATTCTACCGTCTGCTGATAACGTGCTCCCTAAGTATGTGAAATCTTTCACCTGTTTGATTTGCTGTTTTTCAAGGGCGATATTGATGTCTCCGGCTATTCTAGATATTTTCATGACCTCAGTTTTTTTCTATTTTGGTTTTCATGCTATATTCTGTACATGTATTCTCTTCATGTTGTATTCTGTACATGTATTCTCTTCATGTTGTATTCTGTATATGTATTCTCTACGTGTTGTATTCTCTACACGTCCTATTCTCTACAGGTCCTATTCTCTACATGTCCTATTCTCTACATGTCCTATTCTCTACATGTCCCATTCTCTACATGTCCCATTCTCTACATGTCCTATTCTCTACATGTCCCATTCTCTACATGTCCCATTCTCTACATGTCCCATTCTCTACATGTCCCATTCTCTACATGTCCCATTCTCTACATGTCCCATTCTCTACATGTCCCATTCTCTACATGTCCCATTCTCTACATGTCCCATTCTCTACATGTCCCATTCTCTACATGTCCCATTCTCTACATGTCCTATTCTCTACATGTCCCATTCTCTACATGTCCTATTCTCTACATGTCCCATTCTCTACATGTCCTATTCTCTACATGTCCCATTCTCTACATGTCCTATTCTCTACATGTCCTATTCTCTACATGTCCTATTCTCTACATGTCCTATTCTCTACATGTCCCATTCTCTACATGTCCTATTCTCTACATGTCCCATTCTCTACATGTCCTATTCTCTACATGTCCCATTCTCTACATGTCCTATTCTCTACATGTCCCATTCTCTACATGTCCCATTCTCTACGTGTCCTATTCTCTACATGTCCTATTCTCTACATGTCCTATTCTCTACATGTCCTATTCTCTACATGTCCTATTCTCTACATGTCCTATTCTCTACATGTCCCATTCTCTACATGTCCTATTCTCTACATGTCCCATTCTCTACATGTCCTATTCTCTACAGGTCCTATTCTCTACATGTCCTATTCTCTACATGTCCCATTCTCTACAGGTCCTATTCTCTACATGTCCTACTCTCTACATGTCCTATTCTCTACATGTTGTATTTCTTTTGTCAGTATATTGTAGCAATTGTATTTCTGAAGTTGCCATGACTGCTTGATCATCAGCGAAAAGATGCCGTGGAACAGTTCACGAGCAAATTCCATTCATCTGTTAGAAATGTATTTGTCATCAAGTACAATGCTCCCATTCTTATCCTTAATGTATTGTAGCAGATCCCACTGTTTACACTAGGGTAGTCTAACTACAACGTTACCACACTGAACCACAACATTCATGACCACACACAGCAAATAATATAGCACACAGCAGATGGCATAGCACACAGCAGATGGCATAGCACACAGCAGATGGCATAGCACACAGCAGATGGCATAGCACACAGCAGATGGCATAGCACACAGCAGATGGCATAGCACACAGCTGATGGCATATTTATTATATAATACTCATGCAACACTATCAAAGTAAGTGCAATGAAATTACACACAATACAAGAAATATCTTAACTAAATATTCATAAGAATATATGTTAATATAAATATTAACTAAAGCGGAAATTTTAAGCATTAGCTATTGATGGAATTCCCAACTATCAAAAACGCAGTTCTATTGCCGTACACACATCACACACACACACACCTCCCCTTATCTGCATCCTCAACACACTCTCAAAAACTCTTCCTCATTCAAATCCCCTCAGGTTGGCGATCTGGACATAATGCATTCAATATATTCCACGTATACTCACATATGATCTCTCAACCTAAGTCGATCTGTGTATACACATCACTCTAGAACATACCTCGTTCCCTCGGTGTCTACACACACCACACACACGTCTAGATCTCACCTAGTCGATCTACACACTCGCTTAACTCGTCAGGACATGCCTCGTTCACTAGGTGGGCTGCGTACAACACACGTTTAGATTATCTCTAGACACAAGATGCACACACATGTTTGAGCGACTGGCCCAGACTCAATAGCGTATGCTATTTGAGCGATCCTGTTCTATCTCTAACATTCGTACAACAGTCTATCAATCGCTCTCTATCAAGTCGGTGAGCTAAACAGACTCCTATCTACATTCTCTCTCTCACTCTCATCCCCTCTCCGTGGCAGCCTCCGTGAGCTAAACTTTGTCTAGTGTTATATACTCTCAAGCAGTATCAGCGCTATCCAATGGATTTCTGGGGGATGGCTCTATTCAGTCGTTATTGGGACGAATTACTCTGAACACCTATCACTCAAATATCGCAGCAAGCTCCGCTGTCCTCCTGTCTGTCACTCATCACCCCCCCCCCCCCCCCACACTCCCCAATTCGGAACGCCAGTGGTCAGTTCCTACCTGTACATTCTTTCCTCAACTCCGATTTCCTTTGTTGAGACGGTGAGTGACCTTGGCGTAGTGTCCAGACAGAGAGTGACCTTGGCACGCATTCAGGTACCTTTGTTCTCAGCGTCGCCAATTACATCATGTAACAGAGTTACAGGGGTCCAACGAGTCGAAGCTAGGGAGGCCTGAAAATATCGTTCGTGGTACCCAAACATAACTTGAGAACCCGGCCCGAGAGTTTCAGTTCATTGAACGAGGCATGGTCCTCAACTCTCAAACAATGCAAGTTGGGGCTGGTCGACCAAAATAGGTTCTGTTCTCATGGTTTGAACTGAGAATCCCCGTCAACAAGCGGTCAGTCAGTGTTTGGAAAATAAGGCAGCCTTTCTTTGGGACACGCGAGTTCAAATCAAGTTGGTGGGAAATGAACTCAAGAAAGGAGAAGTCATTGTCTAAAGCGGGGGAAACTTAGCATATAAGCTGGAGTGAGACAGAATAGGAAGGAGATCATAAACAGCAGACCAAGGGTGTCCTACCAGACAGTATAGTGAGTAGCACTTAGTCTAGAACAAGTAGATAGTTAAAAACTACAGAACTTAGCCACTGAGTGAAAATAGTAGAGTTAGAAGCCACCGAAGCAGACCAACACGGAAAGGCAACTAGAGACCACACACATGTAAGAATCAGTCTGTGTGTGATGTTCTGTTCAAGTCATCGTCGCTAACATCTTGCTCGAGTGAACTGACTTCATTCTCGTCAGACGGAGACGTGTTGCTGAAACATGAAGCTGTCGTCCTAAGACGACCGTTGTGAATTATGGGTCTTCCTCGTCCTGACAACCACAGTAACACAACCACTGTCGTCTGTCATAGACACGAGCACAGCTGCAGACAGAGCACAGATGCAGTCACCGACCTTCATCTGGGACAAGAAGCAACGATGCCGAACTAGTGAATCATACATTAGAAGGGAAGAATATATCTTCTTGGTTTTGACGACCCGTTCTTCAGCGTAGCTGCGGGCACTTCATCTCCAGCAGACCCTGTCTTTGGCGTTTTGGGCAACGGTAGTCCAGTGCATGGTAAGTCCTCCAGAGGCGTCGCTGGTGTTGTTGTGTACAGCAAGGGGGTCTGATCTACGCATTGGAGGTCTTCCCCGCCGTCTCTTTTTACCTTGGGGGTAGCGGATTGCTGTCGCCGTGCTCCATCGACCATCGTTTCGTTGCAACATGTAAGTTTCAATTATGGCAGTGGAGGTCCATTTATATTCAGCGCCATAAGCTAGCTTATGTACAATCTATTCCAACAGTAATGTCATTAATAATCGTGCTAGAATCGTGTTGTAGTAGCGATTAAAAACTTCATTAGCGATTAAAAACGTCATTACCGATTTAAAACGTCATTACCGATTTAAAACGTCATGAGCATTTAAAAACATCATTAGCGTTTAAAAACGTCATTAGCGTTTAAAAACGTCATTAGCGATTTAAAACTTCATTAGCGACTAAAAAACGTCATTAGCGATTTAAAACGTCATGAGCATTTAAAAACGTCATTAGCGTTTAAAAACGTCAACGATTTAAAACGTCATTAACGATTTTTTTGGTTTGTTTTTTTGCGTTCGCCTTATTTCTCTAATCCCCAAGGCGGTGTGCGTTGCACTGCGTTTTTATTTTGCGCCTGTCGGTCCAGTGCATCCGACTACAGCATGCATTTTATGTAAGAGTGCTTCCTCCTGCATTTTCTAAGGGTTTGCTTCCCCGGAGTAACGGCCGGTGCTGTGATGGGGATCGAACCCAGCACCTTCTGGTTGTGAGCCGTGTCACTTAACCACTAGGCCACGCCGTCCCCTCATTAACGATTTAAAAAGGAATATTTTTGTTGCCACTCGTCACAGACGAGCAGATGAGCGATCTTTCCCAGCCATGTCTGTCGTTCTCCACACTGTTTCTCATTCTCTATATTATACTACGGTACTCACTAAACCTCTCTCTATCTCTCTTCCTCGCTCTTTCTGTCACCAGAACACATCATTGTCAGTTGCCCATCACAAGGGGTGACGGCGACACTATCAGACGGTTTTGTCTTGGGGATGTAACTTCCGCTGTATGAGGATTATAGTGAGTAAGAAGCTACGCTGGTCACCAACCTCACTCTCTGGTCCCGAGCTACATTAGACAGGTGGCAAGATGATAGTCGAGACGACTGGAGATTTCTCAGGATGCAGGCGCTCTGGTCCCACTTCCCTTGTAAAGTAAAGTAAAATAACCCATAGCATTACTGCCGTAGGTGTGTGAGGTGTTAGCGATCTCACATTTCAAAGGCTAGGCTATATGAGAGCAGTAGCCATCTCCTCTCCCTCGCCGCTTTTACTTCCCAGACTGAACCTGTAGCCATTTAAGGCTGGGTCGACCCGGGAGCCGTTGCGGTCTGAAAAAACATTACCGTCTCAACTGGGGAATGAACCAAGGACCACTCAGATGCGAAGCCAGCCCGCTAACTACTGCGCTACGCGGCTCCCTAAGACTTCCTTTGAGACCAGGTTATATTTGAACTTGCGGGATTCGATCGCCCGCCGTTTTCGTCCATCGTATCAACAGGCGAGTGCCTTTAAACCTCGACCACAGCGTCAGCACACATTCAAACAACACAACCACAGACAGCATGCGTCTTTTCGTTTATATCACACAACGTGGGCTATCAAAAAATGTTCCAACATCCCCAGATTAAACTGTTGTGCGTGGTAAAAGCACTTAGCGATAACAAGCGTTGCAGCGAGGGCGAGATGGAGAGAGAGAGTGAGAGATGTAGCGACAGACAACGGTCTTAGAATAATAGGCCGAGTTTCTGCGCGCTCTTCGATAATCTGGCTCGTTACAAGACGTCTCCTCGAGCCGGGAGATAAGATCTCTCTGGAGTCGGACACAGGCGAAGTTTTCTATCTTCTGGCTATCCCTAGCGGTTCCCTGGTCTTTAGCAATCGATTAAGCTAGATTGCAGTCAATAGGATAATTAAAGAGGTCCAAGGTTTGAATCCTGCTGCCGAATGGTAGCCGGGCTGAAAAGAGAAGTTGTTCTTCTTCGTCGTACGCTGTCAGACGACAACTTGAATAAATTCGAAGAAAGCAGCGGTCATCCTGAGGCTGTCGACACTGCCATAGAGCTTGTCTAGTGTTGGCACTGGTGATGGCCACATGTGCTTTCTCTGGTCCTCGTATGTCGGGCAATTTTGCAGCAGTTGTTCAGCGACCATTTTCCCTGTAGCACAGGTGCATTCGTCAATGCCACCTATCTTCAGTCTATTGAATAGATGGTACCTCAGTCTGTTGTGACTTGTGCGGAGTTGAAGACCACGACCTGCTCTCTTCTGTTCAACTGGTAATAGGCATCGTTTTTTGTGTAGCCAGTATGTTCTGTTTCCCATTTGGCCATGTATCTGGCCCTATTAAACCTTTTGGACTCTTCGTTGGTCACACTAGAATCTGATTGTGGTAGCCTTGCACCTTCTCTTGCCAGTCTGTCTGCCTCCTCGTTGCCTTGAATGTTACAGTGGGATGGAACCCACTGTACCACTACTCGAAAAGAGAAGCTATACAATCACCTTCCATGAATCAATGAGCGTCGCTCCTATCGGGGCACATGCCTTTGATAAGCCTTCTCTCGCAGGTTCTGTCTTGAGCTGCCATGTATGCCTCTCTCCAGTTGAGCTCCAGTGACGGAAGTTCATTTTCAGTCACCTGTACTTGTGTTTCTTGCTCCACTACACTTCCTCTTGCCCTGTGGATTCCATGTCAGGGCCTGTCTGGCCACGTTTCATGGTTATTTGGATCTTCAGATTATTCTTCTTCCTCCTCCTTCTTCTTCTTCCTTCTTCTTCATCCTTCTCCTTCCTCCTCCTCTTTCTTCTTCCTCCTCTTTCTTCTTTTTCCTCTTTCTTCTTCCTCCTCTTTCTTCTTCTTCCTCTTTCTTCTTCCCCATCCTTCTTCTTCCTCATTCTCCTTCTTCCTCCTTCCTTTCTTCCTCCTCCTTCCTCCTCCTCCTTCCTCCTTCTCTTCCTTCATCCTCCTCTTTCCTCCTTTCTCTTTTTTCCTCCTCTTTCTTCCTTCTTCTTCTTCCTCCTTCCTCTTCCTCCTTGTTCCTCCTTCTTCTTCTTCCTCCTCTTCCTCGTTCTTCCTCTTCCTCCTTTTTATTCCTCCTTCTTCCTCCTCCTCCTTCTTCCTCCTACTCCTTCTTCCTCCTTCCTCTTCCTACTTGTTCCTCCTTCTTCTTCCTCCTCCTCCTTTTTACTCCTTCTTCTTCTTCTTCCTCCTCCTCCTTTTTACTCCTCCTCCTCCTTCTTCCTCCTACTCCTTCTTCTTCCTCCTTCCTCTTCCTACTTGTTCCTCCTTCTTCTTCCTCCTCCTCCTTTTTACTCCTCCTTCTTCTTCCTCATTCTCCTTCTTCTTCCTCCTCCTTCTTCCTCCTCTTTCCTCCTCCTTCTTCCTCCTCTTTCCTCCTTCTTCTTCCTCTTTTTTCCTCCTCTTTCTTCCTTCTTCTTCTTCTTCCTTCTTCTTCTTCTTCTTCTTCTTCTTCTTCGTACGCTGTCAGACGTCAACTTGAATGTGTTCAAAGAAAGCAGCGGTCATCCTGAGGCTGTCGACACTGCCATAGAGCTTGTCTAGTGTTGGCACTGGTGATGGCCACATGTGCTTTCTCTGGTCCTCGTATGTCGGGCAGTTTTGCAGCAAATGTTCAGCGGTCATTTTCTCTGTACCACAGGGGCATTCGTCGGTGCCACCTATCTTCAGTTTATTGAATAGGTGGTACCTCAGTCTATTGTGGCATGTGCGGAGTCTGAAGACCACCTCCACAGAATGGGTTCTCAGAGACACCGCCACGTGCGATTGTGGAGCACTCAAGCAAACACCAGGACATATCCTGCAGGACTGTCCTACCTATGCAGACAGCCTGGTCTGAGGAAGCGACCATTCTTGAAAAGATGTTGGGGACCGGGGAAGCACCGTCTCCTTCGATGAACCTCACCGGTCTAGAAACGATCATTTGATCGATGAAGAAGAAGAAGATGATGATTATTTCCGTGGCGTGTGTCCTGTTCGACTCCATTTCCTACGTTTGATCTGTTGCTCTGTTTATCTATTGCTCTGTTTGATCTGTTGCTCTGTTTGATCTGTTGCTCTGTTTGCTCTGTTTGATCTGTTGTTCTGTTTTATCTGTTGTTCTGTTTGATCTGTTGTTCTGTTTGATCTGTTGATCTGTTACTCTGTTTGATATGTTGCTCTGTTTGATCTGTTGCTCTGTTTGATAGGTTGCTCTGTTTGATCTGTTGCTCTGTTTGATAGGTTGCTCTGTTTGATCTGTTGCTCTGTTTGATCTGTTGCCCTGTATGATAGGTTGCACTGTTTGATCTGTTGATCTATTGCTCTGTTTGATCTATTGCTCAGTTTGATTTGTTGATCTGTTGCTCTGGTTGCTCTGTTTGATCTGTTGCTCTGTTTGATCTGTTGCTCTGTGTGATCTGTTGCTCTGTTTGATCTGTTGCTCTGTTTGATCTGTTGCTCTGTTTGATCTGTTTGATCTGTTGCTCTGTTTGATCTGTTGTTCTGTTTGATCTGTTGTTCTGTTTGATATGTTGCTCTGTTAGATCTATTGCTCTGTTTGATCTATTGCTCTGTTTGATCTGTTGCTCTGTTTGATCTATTGCTCTGTTTGATCTGTTGCTCTGTTCGATCTGTTGCTCTGTTTGACCTGTTGCTCTGTTTGATCTATTGCTCTGTTTGATCTATTGCTCTGTTTGACCTGTTGCTCTGTTTGATCTATTGCTCTGTTTGATCTATTGCTCTGTTTGACCTGTTGCTCTGTTTGATCTATTGCTCTGTTTGACCTGTTGCTCTGTTCGATCTGTTGCTCTGTTTGATCTGTTGCTCTGTTTGATCTGTTTGATCTATTGCTCTGTTTGACCTGTTGCTCTGTTTGATCTATTGCTCTGTTTGATCTGTTGCTCTGTTTGATCTGTTGCTCTGTTTGATCTGTTGCTCTGTTTGATCTATTGCTCTGTTTGATCTATTGCTCTGTTTGATCTATTGCTCTGTTTGATCTATTGCTCTGTTTGATCTATTGCTCTGTTTGATCTATTGCTCTGTTTGATCTATTGCTCTGTTTGATCTATTGCTCTGTTTGATCTATTGCTCTGTTTGATCTATTGCTCTGTTTGATATATTGCTCTGTTTGATCTATTGCTCTGTTTGACCTGTTGCTCTGTTTGATCTGTTTGATCTATTGCTCTGTTTGATCTATTGCTCTGTTTGACCTGTTGCTCTGTTTCATCTGTTTGATCTATTGCTCTGTTTGATCTATGGCTCTGTTTGAACTATTGCTCTGTTTGACCTGTTGCTCTGTTTGATCTGTTTGATCTATTGCTCTGTTTGATCTATTGCTCTGTTTGACCTGTTGCTCTGTTTGATCTATTGCTCTGTTTGATCTATTGCTCTGTTTGATCTATTGCTCTGTTTGACCTGTTGCTCTGTTTGATCTGTTTGATCTATTGCTCTGTTTGATCTATTGCTCTGTTTGACATGTTGCTCTGTTTGATCTATTGCTCTGTTTGATCTATTGCTCTGTTTGATCTATTGCTCTGTTTGATCTGTTTGATCTATTGCTCTGTTTGATCTATTGCTCTGTTTGATCTATTGCTCTGTTTGACCTGTTGCTCTGTTTGATCTATTGCTCTGTTTGATCTATTTGATCTATTGCTCTGTTTGACCTGTTGATCTGTTGCTCTGTTTGATCCGTTGCTATGAGAAGGACGTTAAGTGGCGGGTTGCAGTAGCTTTCCTCACATCCCGAGCGTGCTGATGAAGAGGATTCCGTGGTGATGTCGTTAATCCGTCGACCCTCGTGATCAGGTGGTGTGGATTTGACTCCGGACTCCGCCGTCTTTTTCACTGGTGCTTCATGCGGAGTCCCCTGCATCTCTTAGTCACCCTCTAGTCGTCTTGTCCTTGACTTGCCACTGGGGTAGGGCGGCTCGAGACGAGAGAGTGAGGATAAAAAGTAGCGCAGTTAATCCTTACTAAAATAGCGCTAGCAAAATTAATTATGCCATCATCGTCTACGATGGACGGCGGCCTTTGCCTACGTTTGATCTGTTATTATTGTTGTTGACTTCTTTCCCATAGGCCCTCATTCCTCACTATGTCATGCCAGCTTATTCCCATTATCCTTCGTAGACATTTACTGAAGAACGACTGGCGTTACCTCTGTATTTTCTTTGTCTTTCTCCAAGTTTCTGCTCTGTACAGGAGAACCGACTTGACATTGGACTGAAACAATCTTAACTTGGTATGCGATTGCACAGCATTATTGAAACACCCTGAAAAGGGGTTAAAGGATAACAGAATAGTGTTTTTGTGTGATTGGTTGGAAATTTTGCAGTCCACACAAAGAGAACCACGAGATGGTATGGAAAGGGAACTGATATGCCAGCTAAACAAACTCTCAGACCACAATAAAATCACCCTCCAGTGGATTCCAGCTCACTGCGGCATACCTGGGAATGAATGGGCGGACAGGCTAGTCAGGGAGGGAAGACAAAGAGAACAATTCACCCACCCAGTGTCACTGCCAGAAGTCAAGGCAAACATCCCAAAAAAATATAAACAACAGTGGACAGAGAGAACAAACAGTAAAAACCCACATGACCCAATCAATAGACTGAATAGGAAACAGTATACCACAACTTTCCGCCTCAGAACAGATCATTGCAGACTAAATGCACACATGCATAAAATGAAAGCAGCACAGACTGCACATGTCAGAGATGACCCCAGACTCCAGAACACATCCTGCAAACATGTCCACTGCACCAAGGCTCCTGTGAGAAGACCTGGCCCACGGAGAGAAACATACAAGACAAACTGTGGGGAACCATTGAGGACCTGCGACTGACGTGTCACTTCATCTGATGGCATAAAACGAGCATTCGAAACCGAACGCAAAGAAGTAGAAGAAACACCCTAACATAAACATGTCCATAAACGAATGCTGATCAACAATATATCCATCCCAACTTTCTGTTACCAGTGTCAAACATGGACATTAACACAAACTCTAGAGAGAAAGATCACGACACGTGAGATAGATGCCTCCAGAAAACGATCAACGTAACTAGTAGAGACAGAATGACTAACATGTCGGACCAGTATATTTTGCCTGACCCTGACTAACATGTCTGACCAGTATATTTTGCCTGACCCTGACTAACATGTCTGACCAGTATATTTTGCCTGACCCTGATCCTGACTAACATGCCTGACCAGTATATTTTGCCTGACCCTGACTAACATGCCTGACCAGTATATTTTGCCTGACCCTGACTAACATGCCTGACCAGTATATTTTGCCTGACCCTGACTAACATGCCTGACCAGAATATTTTGCCTGACCCTGACTAACATGCCTGACCAGTATATTTTGCCTGACCCTGACTAACATGCCTGACCAGTATATTTTGCCTGACCCTGACTAACATGCCTGACCAGTATATTTTGCCTGACCATGACTAACATGCCTGACCAGTATATTTTGCCTGACCCTGACTAATATGCCTGACCAGTATATTTTGCCTGACCCTGACTAACATGCCTGACCAGTATATTTTGCCTGACCCTGACTAACATGCCTGACCAGTATATTTTGCCTGAGTCTATTAAGATGGACTCGCACATCGGTTAACCACCTAACGCATCACTTGTCCTAACGTAGCGGAGTAATAAGCTGCTCAAGCCTAGCCCATTAAGCAGGAAATCCTCTCGGCCACATCCAGCACATAAAAGCCCTGGGACCTGCACATTGACATCTGCCCCTGTAGAATTAGAGGTCGACTAAGTGGGACCTGTACATGACATCTGGACATCAATTACAGGTCGACTAAGTGGGACCTGCACATGGACATCTGGACATCAATTACAGGTCGATTAAGTGGGACCTGCACATGGACATCTGGACATCAATTACAGGTCGATTAAGTGGGACATGGACATCTGGACATCAATTACAGGTCTATTAAGTGGGACCTGCACATGGACATCTGGACATCAATTACAGGTCGATTAAGTGGGACATGGACATCTGGACATCAATTACAGGTCGATTAAGTGGGACATGGACATCTGGACATCAATTACAGGTCGATTAAGTGGGACATGGACATCTGGACATCAATTACAGGTCGATTAAGTGGGACCTGCACATGGACATCTGGACATCAATTACAGGTCGATTAAGTGGGACCTGCACATGGACATCTGGACATCAATTACAGGTCGATTAAGTGGGACCTGCACATGGACATCTGGACATCAATTACAGGTCGATTAAGTGGGACCTGCACATGGACATCTGGACATCAATTACAGGTCGATTAAGTGGGACCTGCACATGGACATCTGGACATCAATTACAGGTCGATTAAGTGGGACCTGCACATGGACATCTGGACATCAATTACAGGTCGATTAAGTGGGACCTGCACATGGACATCTGGACATCAATTACAGGTCGATTAAGTGGGACCTGCACATGGACATCTGGACATCAATTACATGTCGATTAAGTGGGACCTGCACGTGGACATCTGGACATCAATTACAGGTCGATTAAGTGGGACCTGCACATGGACATCTGGACATCAATTACAGGTCGATTAAGTGGGACCTGCACATGGACATCTGGACATCAATTACAGGTCGATTAAGTGGGACCTGCACACGGACATCTGGACATCAATTACAGGTCGATTAAGAACTAAACATTAAAACACACATTAATTGTAAAATGCACTTTAATTTACAATATACATGAACTAACTGAACACTTTTGCCCATGTATCCTCAGATAGCGAAATCAAGACAGATGGGGTTTCAGCTTTACACAACAAAGGCCAATGCAGTACTGATGTCTGTAGCGTTGGCATGTCAGTTTGACTGACCTTGACATTTTGAAGGTCACGTCCTCCTCGACTCAAAGTGCATTTTGCAAATTCACAAAGGAAAAACATTCAGCCGTTCACCATGCGACTAAAGGAGTTTCTGGTGTCTGCTAAAGCTGGTTTGGTAAGTGTCGCCTTGTTCTTTCTTCTTCATTTGCCCTTGTGTCCTTGCCATGAGGCGTCGCAGAGAGGCGGGATGCGTAGATTTCTTGTTATCGCCAAGGTGGGAGCTTGTGCTGTCGTTAGGTGTAACTTCCTGAGAATGTTAGAGACACCCTTGATCCATCGACGTCGTGGTCTGCCCCTTCCTCGTGGACTGCCCCTTCCTCGTGGACTAGAAACCTAAATACGATATGCTCTTGCTGCATGCTGGTCGTAATGATCAAAGCACTGTCAATGTAGGCACTAACTGGGTTTGTCTCCGCTGTCTGCCTCAGCGTGGTGTTGTGGGTTAGGTCACGGATTGTTTATCTGGCTGCTCATCTCACACATCTCATCTCACACATCTCATCTCACACAGCTCATCTCATCTCACTCATCTCATCTCACACATCTCATCTCACACATCTCATCTCACACATCTCATCTCACACATCTCATCTCACACAGCTCATCTCATCTCACACAGCTCATCTCACACAGCTCATCTCATCTCACACATCTCATCTCACACATCTCATCTCACACATCTCATCTCATCTCACACATCTCATCTCACACATCTCATCTCATCTCACACATCTCATCTCACACATCTCACACAGCTCATCTCACACAGCTCATCTCATCTCATCTCACACAGCTCATCTCACACAGCTCATCTCAGCTCACACATCTCATCTCACACAGCTCATCTCACACAGCTCATCTCACACAGCACATCTCATCTCACACATCTCTGGATCTTCCTCTGGTGTGTTTCTAGTAAGGGCAACAATCGACACTGGTAACACAGCATATAATAAAACAATGTATTTATTAGCCTCCTCTTATTTGAAAGAAGCCCTCTAGTGTGTTTCAAAATCAGTACAATTTGATAGTGGACACTGTTCGCCTTCTGAATTCTATGTGCAATCTCTCTGTCCACTCTGCCATCATCAGTGAACATACTACCCAGGTATTTGAACTCTTGTATTTGATTAATACCAATCGATATCAGTGTCATCTTGTTCTGGAGTACGAAGACGTGTTCAAATGAAACCGGAGCGCATGAGCTGCAGTGGTCAGCGACCCATAGCTGACTGCTAGCGTCAGGGCCAGCGAACCAGAGCTACCAAGACCCTTCTACACCTCCTCGCGGTGATCCTGGATAACAGGCTGCAGCAGGGCAGTCTGGCTAAGGAGAAAGGATCGAAGAGGGATTGCTAACCCGGTGCTCAAAAAATGATTGCTGAAGTCCGATGTGTTGGACCGAAAGGTGCAAATATCGCAGTCAAACTGTAAACAGAGAGTGAAAGAGTGTGTGGGACAGAGAGAGAGAGAGAGAGAGAGAGAGTGTTATTGAGACACAGAGAGTGAAAGAGTGTGTTGGGCAGAGAGAGAGAGAGAGAGAGTGTTATTGAGACACAGAGAGTGAAAGAGTGTGGGACAGTGAGAGAGTGAGTGACGTTGAGACACAGAGAGTGAAAGAGTGTGGGGACAGAGAGATAATCTGAGAGAGACTGAGAGACTGAAACTGAGAGAGACAGAGAGAAACATTGAAACACAAAGAGTGAAAGAGTGTGTGGGACAGAGAGAGAGAGAGAGAGAGAGAGAGAGAGTCAGTGACATGGTGAGAGAGACTGAGACTGAGAGAGACAGAGAGTGAAAGGCGTGGGACAGAGAGAGAGAGAGTGAGTGACAGAGAGAGACTGAGACAGAGAGAGAGAGACAGACATTGAGACACCGAGAGTGAAAGAGTGTGTGGGACACAGAGAGTGAGAGTGAATGACATAGAGAGAGAGGAGCAGAGAGACCGAGAGATAGACTGAGAGAGAGACTGAGAGATACAAACTGAGAGAGAGACACAGAGAGAGACTGAGTGAGCGAGAGACTGTTAGAGAGACTGAGAGAGACAGAGATACTGAGAGAGAGACAGAGAGATACTGAGAGAGGCAGAGATACAAAGAGATACTGAGAGAATGACAGAGAGAGACAGAGACAAACTGAGAGAGACTGCGAGAGACAGAGAGAGAGAGAGGCAGAGAGCCTGAGAGAGACAGAGAGAGACTTAGAGAGAGACTGAGAGAGACAGAGAGAGACTGAGAGACTTAGAGAGAGACAGAGAGACTGTGAGAGAGAGACACTGAGAGAGAGACACAGAGACTGAGACAAACTGAGAGACACAGAGTGAGAGAGTGACAGAGAGAGACTGAAAGAGAGACTGAGAGAGACATAGAGAGAGACTGAGAGAGTGACAGAGAGAGAGACAGAGAGAGACTGAGAGAGAGACAGACTGCGAGAGAGAGACAGAGAGAGAGACTTGTAAAATTCTCACTGTTCCCACATTTATACAACGCCCATGGCCCTGTCAACACTTCCGTCACAACCCGGTCTTCATAAAGCCCCTGTCTCAACATGCGTCCGTCAATCAATCTTGCCCGTTTTAATATGCACAACACAGTCTCTGGTTTCATATTGTCAGGTCAGACAGAACTCATTTCTTCCGTATCATGATTCCAGGTTTTGCATTTCCTACCGCTCTATGTAAAGGTCTTTATGTCAATATACAATGTACTGTAAGAACAAACGTAGGATATCCCGACAACTTGTATAATATACGAGAGGTGTTCAAATAAAACCGGACCAGGGATCAAGATGCTGAGCAGCGCGTGAAATGCAGTGGTCATCGACCCATAGCTGACTGCTAGCGTCTCGGCCAGCGAAGCAGAGCTGCAAAGACCCTTCTACACCTCCACGCGGTGATCCTGGATAACAGGCTGCAGCAGGGCAGACTGTCTAAGGAGAATGGATCGAAGAGGGAATGCTAATCCGGTACTCAAAAAATGCTTGCTGAAGTCGGATGTGTTGGACCGAAAGGTGCAAATATCGCAGTCAAGCTGTAAACTACGACACAACGTGTGTGGACTACATTCTGCTACTTAAGCCCTTTCAGGGTTTGGTAGTGGGAGATTAAGAATGAGCCAAGCCAAGCTAAGCCACACCGGACCAAACTGCAACAAGTGAACATACGTATGATGCGCATGATGGCGTCACTTCTGCTGTATACAGCACATACCAACCGTCAAGTTTGCAAAATATCATTATACTCTGACGCATTGTTTCCTCAGTAGACTGTTGAAACCTGCCGAAGACGGATGTGTCGGACCGAAAGGTGAAAATGTCGCAGTCAAGCGACAACGCATGGCGTTCTCCGGACTACATCCTGCTACTTGCAAATTCATATTCAGGTAGTGGGAGATTGAGAACGATCGCAGAAGAAGAAGAAGAAGACTGTTGAAAACATGGCGGGCGTGATACAAAATCCATCCCGAGTTGATCAGCCAGCAGTGATTCTGTTTCTAACAGCTGAAGGATGTCGACCGGTTGACAATCATCGCAGAATGCAGGTAGTGTATGGTGACAAAAGTGTGGCGAACGTAAGCTCCGGCGACGGTCCACCCGAATTGCTGCATCAGTTTTGTTGTTGTCATCTTCTGACACAACAACATGCGCCTGACCTGGTCTTGGACGATCTTTCTTTAACTTACGTCCTTCTTTAAACATCGTTGTCCAGTTCTTCACTGTTATCTTCGACACACTTGTGTCACCATACACTGCCTGCATTCTGCGATGAATGTCAACTGGTTCACATCCTTCAGCTGTTAGAAACCGAATCACCGCTCGCCGATCAACTCTGGACGGATCTCGTATCGCACCCGCCATGTTTTCAACGGTCTTCTGAGGAAACTATGAGTCGGAAGATAATGAAACTTTGCAAACTTGACGGTTGGTATGTGCTGTTTACACTATACGTGACGTCATCATGCGCATCGAACGTATATTCGCTTCGTGCAATTAGGTCCGGTTTTATTTGAATACGCCTCGTATATTGTGCCTGACACGACGTCTTGGTCAGCACGCTGGGCCTGACCGGACCAGCGTCTCAGTTCCCCGTCTAGTTAAATAAAAGTTGTTTTAGAAGAAGCTCAGCAGAATTCATCGAGGAATCCGGTCTTGTCTAGGGCAGCAGATGGGACAAACCGATTGCCAGTCTACAGCGACTTTCATTTCCGTTATTGCTGCTGCGTCCTCAGAACAGAAATCCTCAGTTTGTGGACAATTTATATTCCTCCGTTATTTTCTCTGCGCTCACTTCGTTTTCTAATTAAGCGAAATCTATTCTTTCTGCATTTCTTTCATTGCTTTTAGGATCCGACGAGAACATTGATATGGTCTGAGGAATAAAGGTGGTTTGTCTCGACAGTCGCAACGTGGTTGTCAGGCTGTTGTTCTCGTTATTCTTTGTTTTTTTTTACTTCTTAGGTTCTGAACTTCATCCCTTCCTCTGTGATTTGTTAGCTCATGTTTTGTTGTTGTTTGTCGTTCTAATAAAGGCTTTTCGGTCGTTACGTAGGTTTAACTTATGAACGTTTTACACGTGAAATAACATTAATATGAGTATTATGAAAGTCAGGTGGGGAGAGGAGGCTAACGTTCCGTCGGATGGGGGCGGGGGAGGCTAACGTCTGGTCGGGTGAGGGAGAGGAGAGTAACGTCTGGTCAGGTGGGGGAGAGGAGGCTAACGTCTGGTCAGGTGGGATAGAGGAGACTAACGTCTGGTCAGGTGGGATAGAGGAGATAAACGTCTGGTCAGGTGGGATAGAGGAGATTAACGTCTGGTCAGGTGGGATAGAGGAGACTAACGTCTGGTCAGGTGGGATAGAGGAGACTAACGTCTGGTCAGGTGGGGGAGAGGAGAGTAACGTCGGGTCAGGTGGGATAGAGGAGACTAACGTCTGGTCAGGTAAGGAGAAGAGGAGGCTAACGTCTGGTCAGGTGGGGGAGAAGAGGAGGCTAACGTCTGGTCAGGTGGGGGAGAGGAGAGTAACGTCTGGTCAGGTGAGGAAAAGAGGCTAACGTCTGGTCAGGTGGGCGAGAGGAGTGTAACGTCTGGTCAGGTGGGGGAGAAGAGGCTAACGTCTGGTCAGGTGCGGAGAAGAGGCTAACGTCTGGTCAGGTGAGATAGAGAAGACTAACGTCTGGTCAGGTGGGGTAGAGGAGGCTAACGTCTCGTCAGGGGAGGAGAAGAGGAGGCTAACGTCTGGTCAGGTGGGATAGAGAAGACTAACGTCTGGTCAGGTGGGGTAGAGGAGACTAACGTCTGGTCAGGGGAGGAGAAGAGCAGGCTAACGTCTGGTCAGGGGATAAGAAGAGGAGGCTAACGTCTGGTCAGGGGAGGAGAAGAGGAGGCTAACGTCTGGTCAGGGGAGGAGAAGAGCAGGCTAACGTCTGGTCAGGGGATAAGAAGAGGAGGCTAACGTCTGGTCAGGGGAGGAGAAGAGGAGGCTAACGTCTGGTCAGGGGATAAGAAGAGGAGGCTAACGTCTGGTCAGGGGAGGAGAAGAGGAGGCTTACGTCTGGTCAGGGGAGGAGAAAATGAGGCTAACGTCTGGTCAGGGGAGGAGAAGAGGAGGCTAACGTCTCGTCAGGGGAGGAGAAGAGGAGGCTAATGTCTGGTTAGGTGGGATAGAGAAGACTAACGTCTGGTCAGGTGGGGTAGAGGAGGCTAACGTCTGGTCAGGGGAGGAGAAGAGACTAACATCTGGTCAGGTGAGGAAAAGAGACTAACGTCTGGTCAGGAGAGGTGAAGAGCAGGCTAACGTCTGGTCAGGGGAGGAGAAGAGGAGGCTAACGTCTGGTCAGGGGATAAGAAGAGGAGGCTAACGTCTGGTCAGGGGAGGAGAAGAGGAGGCTAACGTCTGGTCAGGTGGGATAGAGGAGGCTAACGTCTGGTCAGGGGATAAGAAGAGGAGGCTAACGTCTGGTCAGGGGAGGAGAAGAGGAGGCTAACGTCTGGTCAGGCAAAACATACTAATCGGACAATGTTAGCCAGGGTCAGCGTTGTTTTGTTACTTTGCGACATTTTCTCTGTGGGGCGAGAATCCCTATAAGTAATTTGAGTAGATTTTTAACTTGAATTTTGCCAGAGCAGCGGCCGTTGGGCCTACTCTTTTCGATTTCCAACTGCTAAGATAATTTTAACGTGCGCGCTACTGCACACGGGTGTCTGATCTCACTACTCAGAAATCAGGGGAAATATATACCGGATGATCCACGTGAAAAAACTCCCGGTGTCTCCACCGGGATTTGAGCCCGCGACCTCCAGCACCCGAGGCGAACACCTTACCTCGAGACCACTGGGTCCCCTTGTTAGAATACCAATATCGCAAGTATTCCCCAGCTGTAACACAGCCTGTTTCTAAGTTCACATCGTAAACGGGAGATTATGTCTTGACCAGCATGTCTGACCTGACCCTGCCGCGAGCGACTTGGGACCCTGCTTTGAAGGTCACACCGAAATCTATTATTTGCTGCCCTAACGCCTCTCGGCTGAAGCAACATCGTTACTTGTGTAGTACTCCTCTGTACAGTTGCCCCGTTCTTTCACTCCGCCATCCATCTAATGTCGATTGGGTGGCTGACCGTCTCTGCCAGCTATTTCCCCAAGAGGATGGGAGAGACATTAAATATACATCGACGCAGTGAAAAATCCAAATGCTGATTATTATTATCCGTCCTGGGAGTTCGGATTATTTTTGGATGGATTGAGCGAGAAACAAAACAGCAGCGCGGGAGATTGAAGGGCAATTTAGAAAGGGTTCCTGTAGGATCAAGATTAAAGTAATTATTTTCAGTCAACCCCTCCCGCCACACAAATAAACAGCGAACCCACTTTACAGTTTGAATGCATAATCATACTGGTGCGTCGGGGGGATAATCATCTGGTCCGTCGGGGGATAATCATCTGGTCGGTCGGTGGGGGGGGGGGGGAGGGTAATAATCTGGTCGGTCGGGGGGGGGGATAATCATCTGGTCCGTTGGCGGGATTATCATCTGGTCCGTCGGGGGGGGGGAGGGGGTAATCATCTGGTCCGTCGGGGGGGGGGGGGGGGTAATCATCTGGTCCATCGGGGAATAATTATCTGGTCCATCGGGGGATAATCATCTGGTCCGTCCTGGGGATAATCATCTGGTCCGTCAGGGGATAAATCATCTGGTCCATCGGGGGATAATCATCTGGTCCGTCAGGGGATAATCATCTGGTCCTTCGGGGGATAATCATCTGGTCCGTCGGAGGATAAATCATCTGGTCCATCGGGGGATAATCATCTGGTACGTCGGGCGATATTCATCGGGTCCGTCGGGAGGATAATCATCTGGTCCATCGGGGGATAATCATCTAGTCAATCGGGGGGATAATCATCTGGTCCATCGGGGGGATAATCATCTGGTCCGTCGGGGATAATCATCTGGTCCGTCGGGAGGATAATCATCTGGTACGGCGGGGGAATAATCATCTGGTCCGTCGGGAGGATAATCATGTGTTCCGTCGGGGTGATAATCATCTGGTCCGTCGGGGGATAATCATCTGGTACGCGGGGGATAATCATCTGGTCCGTCGGGTGATAATCATGTGTTCCGTCGGGGGATAATCATCTGGTCCGTCGGGTGATAATCATCTGGTCCGTCGGGTGATAATCATGTGCTCCGTCGGGGGATAATCATCTGGTCCGTTTGGGGGATAATCATCTGGTACGGCGGGGGATAATCATCTGGTCTGTCGCGGGGGGGGGGGAATTAATAATCTGGTCCGTCGGGGGGGGGGGGGGGGCGAGGCAAACCTCAGGTCCATTGGTGGACTAATTCTTTGGACCGTCTGTGGGCTAGTCCTCTGGTCTGTCGGGGGGACTTATCCTCTAGTCCGTCGGAGGAGGGGGGGGGGGTGTACTCATCCTCTGGTCCGTCGAAGGGTCTAATGCTTTGGTTCGTCGGAGGGTCTAATCCTCTAGTCCGTCGGTGGAGGGGGGGGGGGACTAATCCCCTGGTCCGTCGGAGAGTCTAATCCTCTAGTCCGTCAGGGGGGGGGGGGTGGCTTATTCCTCTACTCTGTCGGGGAAGTGGGGGGGGGGGGCAGCTGAAATCCTCTGCTCCGTCGGATAGGGGCCTGGGTCTAATCCTATTGTTCGTCTGGGGGGGGGGGGGGGGTTGTCTAAGCCTCTGGTCCGTCAGCTGACTGATGCCCTGTTCTGTTCTAGAACGCATCCTATGGTCTGTCGGTGAACTCATCCTATGGTCTGTCGGTGAACTCATCCTATGGTCTGTCGGGGGGGGGGGGGGAATTCTCATATCCGTCGGGGGAGGGAGGGGAGGTCCCTAATCGTCTGTGCAGGGGGGGGAAGGAGGTCCCTAATCGTCTGTGCAGGAGGGGAGGTCCCTAATCGTCTGTGCAGGGAGGGGGGGGGGGGAGATGTCGAATCTTCTGGTAATTCAGAAGTGAGGTGAGATGGGGGGAGTGGGAGTGGAACGTGTAGCCTAGTCGACAGTGAGCAGGTTTGCTAGACTTGGCTTACAGCTTGCCAGGGTTCCAGATCACGGGTGGACAGAAAAAAAGTTACAGGTCATGGCTCGTCCAGATCCAGGTCATCTGATGACTTGCCCCAACATTCTGAATACATGTGACGAGAGCGACATTGCTGAAGGCGAACGACAGGGCAATCCAAGTCTGAACGCTGGATGAACGCTGGATGAACCCTGGATGAACGCTGGATGACCTGCTGCTTGGACAAGGGAACTCAGTGCAGGAGTTATCTCAATCCGACGGCAATTGTTGCCAGGAGAAGAGAGTCTAGATCAGCTTTGAAAACGTGTTGCTTCTGTTCTGTTGCTCAGCATCGGTGCCCTCCAGGTAGACCCATAGGTGCCCAATCAACCAAGGCCAGTCACTCCTCTCCGTACGAAGGCCGTTGGCAATATCCCGCCAGCGCGAGCGGTCCTGGGCTTTTCTGTCTGCCTCTCTCCAGGTGTCATCGTTGTATCTTAGTTCCTTCTCACATTTTCTTCTCCGCGTATTTTGGGTCTACCACTTTATCTATTCCCCCGAGGTTTCCATGTAAGAGCCTGTCTGGCTATGTTGGACGATGCTGTCTGTAGTGTATGTTATATTCAGTCCCACCCTTTTGGCTAAACTTGTTGCCCCATTGCCGCCGCCCCCCCCCCCCCCGAACTTTCCCATAGGTCTTTATTCCTCTTTATGACTGCCACAGTGCGTTTATTATCCTTAGACATTTGTTAGCGAAGGACTGGAATCTTTGTTGTCTGGTGCTTTGTCGCTCTCCGTGTGTCGGCTCCATACAGCAGCAACGTTGTATATTCAAGCGGGCAGCGACCCAAAGCTGACTACTCGTCACAGGGCCAGAGAATCGGCGCTGCCAAGACCCCTCTACACCTAATGATCATAGATAACAGGGCAAACTGGCTAAGGAGGAGGGATCGAAGAGGGAAGGATAGACCGGTGCTAAAAAATGCCTGCTGAAGTCGGATGTGTCGGACCAAAAGGTGAAAATATCACAGTCAAGCTGCAAACTACGACACAACGCATTCCGTTCTTCGGACTACATCCTGCTACTTGCAAAGCCATTATCAGGGCTTAAAAGCGGGTCATTGAGAACGAACAAAGAAGAACAAAAATAGTATTCTAACTTTTTGTGTAATTCTTGATTTCTCTGGATCTTCAAATGTTGTTTAGTGTCAGGAATGCTCATCTTGCCTTTCCAATGATGATCCTTACATCTGTACCTTCTGATGTGTCCTGATCCTTACATCTGCACCTTCTGATGTGTCCTGATCCTTACATCTGTACCTCCTGATGTGTCCTGATCCATCCTTACATCTGTACCTCCTGATGTGTCCTGATCCATCCTTACATCTGTACCTCCTGATGTGTCCTGATCCTTACATCTGTACCTCCTGATGTGTCCTGATCCTTACATCTATACCTCCTGATGTGTCCTGATCCTTACATCTGTACCTCCTGATGTGTCCTGATCCTTACATCTGTACCTGCTGATGTGCCCTGATCCTTACATCTGTACCTCCTGATGTGTCCTGATCCATCCTTACATCTGTACCTCCTGATGTGTCCTGATCCTTACATCTGTACCTCCTGATGTGTCCTGATCCATCCTTACATCTGTACCTCCTGATGTGTCCTGATCCTTACACCTGTACCTCCTGATGTGTCCTGATCCTTACATCTGTACCTCCTGATGTGTCCTGATCCTTACATCTGTACCTCCTGATGTGTCCTGATCCATCCTTACATCTGTACCTCCTGATGTGTCCTGATCCATCCTTACATCTGTACCTCCTGATGTGTCCTGATCCATCCTTACATCTGTACCTCCTGATGTGTCCTGATCCTTACATCTGTACCTCCTGATGTGTCCTGATCCTTACATCTGTACCTCCTGATGTGTCCTGATCCTTACATCTGTACCTCCTGATGTGTCCTGATCCTTACATCTGTACCTCCTGATGTGTCCTGATCCTTACATATGTACCTCCTGATGTGTCCTGATCCTTACATCTGTACCTCCTGATGTGTCCTGATCCTTACATCTGTACCTCCTGATGTGTCCTGATCCTTACATCTGTACCTCCTGATGTGCCCTGATCCATACATCTGTACCTCCTGATGTGTCCTGATCCTTACATCTGTACCTCCTGATGTGTCCTGATCCTTACATCTGTACCTCCTGATGTGTCCTGATCCTTACATATGTACCTCCTGATGTGTCCTGATCCTTACATCTGTACCTCCTGATGTGTCCTGATCCTTACATCTGTACCTCCTGATGTGTCCTGATCCTTACATCTGTACCTCCTGATGTGTCCTGATCCTTACATCTGTACCTCCTGATGTGTCCTGATCCTTACATCTGTACCTCCTGATGTGTCCTGATCCTTACATCTGTACCTCCTGATGTGTCCTGATCCTTACATCTGTACCTCCTGATGTGTCCTGATCCTTACATCTGTACCTCCTGATGTTTCCTGATCCTTACATCTGTACCTCCTGATGTGTCCTGATCCTTACATCTGTACCTCCTGATGTGTCCTGATCCTTACATCTGTACCTCCTGATGTGTCCTGATCCTTACATCTGTACCTCCTGATGTGTCCTGATCCTTACATCTGTACCTCCTGATGTGTCCTGATCCTTACATCTGTACCTCCTGATGTGTCCTGATCCTTACATCTGTACCTCCTGATGTGTCCTGATCCTTACATCTGTACCTCCTGATGTGTCCTGATCCTTACATCTGTACCTCCTGATGTGCCCTGATCCATCCTTACATCTGTACCTTCTGATGTGTCCTGACCCTTACATCTGTACCTCCTGATGTGTCCTGATCCTTACATCTGTACCTCCTGATGTGTCCTGATCCTTACATCTGTACCTCCTGATGTGTCCTGACCCTTACATCTGTACCTTCTGATGTGTCCTGATCCTTACATCTGTACCTCCTGATGTGTCCTGATCCTTACATCTGTACCTCCTGATGTGTCCTGATCCTTACATCTGTACCTCCTGATGTGCCCTGATCCATCCTTACATCTGTACCTCCTGATGTGCCCTGATCCATCCTTACATCTGTACCTTCTGAGGTGTCCTGACCCTTACATCTGTACCTCCTGATGTGTCAATTGTGCTGCCTAAATAGGTCTTCTTCTTCTTCGTTCATCCTCAGATCAAGGTTCCGGTTTCTCTTACAAAGGACACCGTTGTTTGTAAGACTGTTTTATCTCCATACAGCTTTTGTCTCATATCTGTCTCACGAGGCCAGTATTGTTCTCTCTTTTCGTGCAGATTTGGAGGATGTGTTCCACGGTCATGGTATGCTCCCCACATGGACACCTGTCATCTGTCCAAATCCTCATTTTGTTGTAAAGATGACTCTTGAGTCTGTTATGCCCAGTTCTCAGTCTGAAGATGATGACTTGCTCTTCTCTAGTTAAGTTATAGTAGCTGTCTTATTTTCGGAAGTCGGGGTGTTGATCAGCCCATTTTACCCTGAAGTTGGCTTTAATTATGGTCTTGGCCTCATTATATCTGATACTCAGGTCTGTTTGTGGGGATGCTCCTCCACACCTTGCTAGTATGTCTGCAGCTTCATTGCCTTCAATATTTCAGTGGGATGGGATTCACTGTATGACCAACCTTGGGTGTTCTGCTGAGAGCTTTGTCAGGCAGAACATACATTGCTCGAGATCTTCATGTTGTTTTAATACTGACGCGTCATCAGTCAGGAATACTATGTTTTCTTGGTGGATATCTTTATCCTGGAGCCGAAATAGGTCAATGTATCCACCTCTTCCAGCTGCTCTCCATCCAGCATGATTGGTTATTTGCTGATAGTGTTGAGTTAGGTATCTTGGTTTTCTTCATGTTGATTGTCCTTTCATGTTTCTCTTGTATCTGACTATGACTGGGTGACAAAAGTACCATATCTTACTTTGTAGTCAGCATATAGTTGCCCATGAGTGTGACAAAAGTACCAGATCTTACTGGGTAGTCAGCATATAGTTGCCCATGAGTGTGACAAAAGTACCATATCTTACTTTGTAGTCAGCATATAGTTGCCCATGAGTGTGACAAAGTACCAGATCTTACTGGGTAGTCAGCATATAGTTGCCCATGAGTGTGACAAAGTACCATATCTTACTGGGTAGTCAGCATATAGTTGCCCATGAGTGTGACAAAAGTACCAGATCTTACTGGGTAGTCAGCATATAGTTGCCCTTTACATCTGAGTTAATTGTGATGAGTGTGCATACTGATTGTTCCTATAGCTCTTTGGTTATACACACTCCTTCCTTCCAGGCAGTCCTCACTGCTTACTAGGACGTTGATATAGTATGTACAACCAGCGAGCTACAGGGACCATCAGCATCGAACCCTAGGCAATTTATAGCAGATTCTGAGCACCTGTGGTTATGCTCGGAGTGCAGTGACGTCGATTCTTAGAAACAGAGCCACTAACAATCCATGCATGCCGTAGCCAACCATATGTTGTCTTCAGAAGAGAGGATTGAGAGTCTTCTGAAGAGAGGATTGTCTTCCAAAGAGAGGATTGAGTCTTCCGAAGAGAGGATTGAGAGTCTTCCGAAGAGAGGATTGAGAGTCTTCTGAAGAGAGGATTGTCTTACAAAGAGAGGATTGAGTCTTCTGAAGAGAGGATTGTCTTCCAAAGATAGGATTGAGTCTTCCAAAGAGAGGATTGAGAGTCTTCCGAAGAGGATTGTCTTCCAAAGAGAGGATTGAGAGTCTTCCGAAGAGAGGATTGAGAGTCTTCCAAAGAGAGGATTGTCTTCCAAAGAGAGGATTGAGAGTCTTCCGAAGAGAGGATTGAGAGTCTTCCAAAGAGAGGATTGAGAGTCTTCCAAAGAGAGGATTGAGAGTCTTCTGAAGAGAGGATTGAGAGTCAAAAGACGATTGTGGTTCTCGCTAAAGAGGCTTCACATAGTCGCCATCTCAGAGGACGTTGTCATGTCCGCACCGCTGATTTCGGCAGCGACATTGCCTCTCACAAAGCAGCCCCGCTTTTCTCACCGTCCATCACAGGTCAATCTGCATATATGACAGTGTCAACTCCATTGGTATTATCACGGGTAGCTGTTGAACCCCGAAGGTCAGCTTTCGCTTTACGACAGTCTCTGCATCGCTTGAACCTTTCAATCATCTCCCAGCTTGTGACGTGTCCAATTGCTGTCTCCGCCTGTGCCATCCATGACCGATAGCCAAAGGGGAAGAATGGGTCCACACTTATGATAGAATGATAGAGTACCAGAGAGTCAACATAACCTTAGGCAAAGAATGCAGAGAACGGAGCAACGGGGGATCAGAGCACGAGGTAAATCAGCTGATAACTGAGAACACCCAGGACAGAGACGCTGTCATATACACCGACAGATCAGTCGTGCGCAGTGGGACATCAGGCTGAGGTTTCTCAGCTAGAGTGAGAGGAAAAGTCGTTGCTGAGCACAGTAGGGCATACATGTCAACAACCTCCAGTATGAGAATGGAGACGGAAGCAGTGACCTCAGCACTGAAATGGATATCTGAGACTTCTTAAACAAGGGCAGTCAACATGACAGACGCATAAGCCGTACTTCAGAAAGTACAGAAGGGATGGCTTAGGTACGAGTGGATAGCTGCTATTGAGGCCTCAAACCTCCAGGCGCTGACCTGGATCTACTGTCCTGCTCATGCCGGAGTTCAGGGCAATGAAAGAGCTGACATCATGGCTTCACAACCTCCCATCATGGGCACATTAGTGATGGATAGAAGGGACATTTTGAAATCAATCAATGACCGCCTGCTGGATGAGGACACCACAATAGATGAAGCAGCAATCCACAGACTACAAAGTTTTAACATTAAACGAGGTTCGAGCGGAGTGGCGCGCACGAGAGGACGGCGCAGGAGAGTGTACAACCAGCGAGCTACAGGGACCATCAGCATCCATAACTTAGGCCATTTGATGAGAGAGACTGAGCACCTTTGGGTATGCCCGTAGTGCAGTGACGTCGATTCTTAGAAACAGAAATCCTTTCCCAAGTCACTTCATGCCCTCCTCAGTCTCCCGTACCCTCTCTAGTACCTCCACCCCTCTCCACAATCTCTCCTGCTGCTCGTGGCATAACTACAGGATTTGAACCGCGACCACGGACACGCTCTGGTCGGCTCAGATGTAAAGGCCTCACGGCTTACTGATAGGGAACGAAACAAGAGCGACAAAGATGCCCGCTTCCCCACTCCGCCCTTATCACCCCCAACCCAATGATATGTTGATTGCCTGGCATGAACATTTCTGTATCGACTGTATGCCAGCCATTTGATCAGTTGGCTGAACCCACCGTCATTAAATATGCATGATCACTGAAATATCTAAATGTTGATTCTCGCTACAGCACCTGGGAGTTCGCTTGTCACACATGGCTACCTCTCTTCTATCTCTCTTCTACCTCTCTTCTATCTCTCTTCTACCTCTCTTCTCTTCCACCTCTTTACTACCTCTCTTCTACTTCTACCTCTTGTACCCCTCTTCTATCTCTTTTTCCTCTCATACCTCTTTTTCCTCTCATACCTCTCTTCTACCTCTCTTCTACCTTTGTTATACTTCTACCTCTCTTCTATCGCTCTTTTACCTCTATTCTACCTCTCTTCCACCTTTCTACCTCTTTTCTACCTCTTCTCTTCCACCTCTCTACTACCTCTCTTCTATCTCTATTCTACCTCTCTTCTACTTTTCTACCTTTCTTCTACTTCCCACCTCTCTTCTACCTCTTCTATCTGTCTTCTCTTCTACCTCTTATCTACCACTCTTAACTCTCTCCTACCGCTTCTGCCATGTGGTGTAGGGTATTATTGTCTTTGTCTCGTGGCGTGTAGTTTCGCGTGGAAGAATGGTTTAGAGGCCTGCCTGTCGGCGAGGAGGGCAGCGGATCGAATCCTCGGTAAGGCATATGTTGTTTTTCTGTTGAGGGGAAAATAACCGAACATGTTGTTCGCCCATCACAAGTGATGAAGACCACTCACGTTGTTCAACCGTGTGGACCGTCTTCTCTCTTGCTGTGTCCGCTGAAATGGGTGACTTGCGCGGTGATTTGTATTAAAATGAGGAAGAAACTGCGAATTTTGTCAACCTCACTCTCGGGTCCTGAGCTACCATTGGTTAGTGGCAAGATAGTTATCGAGACGACTGGAGATAGTACAGGATGCATATTTGTCCTCAATGTTTACTCCCGAAGCCTTTCCCGTAAACAGGTATCTCGCAATGCAGCGGAGGGGGGATGACATCGTTGTGTCGCGCCTATCCCATAACCGCAAGAGGTCGTAGCGGCATCTCTCCCGGACCGTATTCTAGTCCATTCTAATTGCGTCTATATTACACAGACACAAAAACTGACGCTGTCTGCAGCTAGGGTGAAGTGCGCCAATCTTGTGAAGTTGAGCCGTGTGAACTAGACCGTGAAATACGACACATGTTTAAGCCTTGTGCCATTCATATAGCCGGTATCCATTACAGGATAATCGGACGGAAGAAATCACAAAAAACGAACGAACCAACCAGTCCAAACAGAAAACAACACCACGTTTCTTTAACACAAGTGTAAGTCGTCGATTAGTGTGGATTCTAGACAAATCCATGGCCTGGCGACATCCATAATGAAAACACCAGAGCAATATAAACCCGCAGACGGTTAAGGCGCCATTTTCGCTGCATATTGCATAAACAAACATAACCAACACACGACGCGGCGACAGCAGTGTTGGACAGACCTTTATCCATAGCCTACAAACCCCTGGACTAACCCAGCAATGGGAGTTAATTTGTACGACAATAAGTATACTTTCTACCAGAGTGGATTTTCTACTTGGCGGACAAGGCTCGAACAGGTTACTACTCCTCTGTGTTGGGACAAGTGCCGCGGATGGTGGTTAACCGAAGTGCGTGCGAGTCCATCTTAATAGACTCAAACACTAGAGCAAAGTAGATCCGCAGCATGTTAGACGCAATCTATGCTGTTCTGAAAAAAACCACCTAACCATGGCCGGTATTATGCCATGTCACACAGTTAGTCGCGACTTCCGAAATCCTCTTTGTGGGCCAGTGGTGTTCTTGTCATAGACAAAGACCCCTGCGGACCACTCCGGTTTTTGTTGTGTTATTAATAATTTCCAAGAGGAGCGACACTTGTTGCGTGCTTCCAGAAAGGGTCGTTAAGTGATGGCTTATAGTAACTTGCGTCACAACCCGAGTGTGCTGATGAACGTGGACCCGGGGGAGGGGGGGGGGGAGAGTAACACAGGCTGTTGTGCTATGCTTGGCTTCATCTGCGTGACGCTCGCTGCCACGGGGATCACGTTGATGTTGCCACGGAACAGGTCTGTTTCCAGGGAGCTTTGCATGGATGGGAGGTGTGTGTGTTGGTCAGTAGGCTAATAATAATGGTAGCCTAGGCATTTCAAGCCGTTTGCGTCGATCGACCATTACCATGCCTAACTGATGAGGCTTGTAGCCAAACCTCGTTCAGAGACTGCTATCTTTCGGGGTCATCTAGACCGGGGTTTGCCCGCTCCACCGCCTCCAGCCGGCCGGCGGGAGACCGGTTATGTCGGAGCCACGTAGACCGGGGTTTGCCCCTCCCACGCCCCCAGCCGGCCGGTGGGAGACCGGTGATGTCGGAGCCATCTAGACCGGGGTTTGCCCGCTCCCGCGCCTCTAGCCGGCCTGTGTGAGACCGGTGATGTCGGAGCCACGTAGACCGGGGTTTGCCCCTCCCGCGCCTCCAGCCGGCCGGTGGGAGACCGGTGATGTCGGAGCCACGTAGACCGGGGTTTGCCCCTCCGCGCCTTTAGCCGGCCTGTGGGAGACCGGCGTTACACATAGACTTGAACATGATCTGGTGAGCTGGGACTGCCCGATCCAGTCGGACCACGTGACCAAACACAGACAGACGGCGGCGGACCAGAGTGTCCGAGATGGAGGGAAGACTCGTCTTTGCAGACACCTCGACATTACGGGCGACATCGAGTCACAGATACCGAGGATGTGTCGCTGGTTGCGCATATTAAATGCATCGAGTTTTGATGTGTCCTGTTTAAGTAGGGTCCAAGGTGTACACAGATGGTTCAGCAGAGGAGGCAGGCTGAAACGAGGGAGGAGGCAGGCCGAAACGAGGGAGGAGTCATTTTCATAAGACACAAAAGTGGAAATATAACAGAAGAGGCCCTCCCAACAGGAAAGTTGTCCACATACCTGAGAGCAGAATCGATGTCCCGTCTTCGAGCACTGAGAATACTTCAAACAGAAAAGCAACCTCCAACAAAAATAGCTGTAATCACAGACTGCAGAGTACTATTAGAGACAATACAAAAAAGAAACAAAGAACCACTGTTATCAGAGATCAGAGCAGAACTGGGAAAACTCCAGAGATCCCTAACAATAGCGCTCCAGTGGCGGAATAACGGAAAACGAGAGAGCTGATGCTCTGGCAAAAGATGGCAGCAAAAAGGCACAATTTAATCATCAAGTACCATACAGAGAAGTCAAGAATATCATCATCAGAAATCAGTATATACAACAATGGAGAGAAGACAGAAACATAAGCAGTAGACCAGACCCAATTCACTATCTCAAACTACCTTATTTCGCCTGAGAACTGTCCACTGCAGACTACTAGAACATTTATACCGACTGAAGATCTCACACACCGATGAGTGCCCATGTGGAACAGTATGCCAGAACCCTGAACACATTCTGCAGGAATGATCACTCTATAGGGAAATGAGATACCAGACCCGGTCAGAGGGTGCGGAGCTGAGACAAAAGCTGTGGAGCAGCCGCTCCGACCTGGTGAAGACTACAGACTTCATCATGGCGACTGGCCTGCAGATATAGCATGACCAGAAGACCCTGAACGCAAAAAAGAAGAAGAAATAGGGTCCAAGTCTCTGAACCATACAGAAGGACAGGTTAATGGCCCTGACTAAATGTCTGATCTACATGTCATGCCTGGCAGGATACTAATTCCGAGTTTCCCATAACTGGGTAGTGGGGTTCGAACCCAGCACCTTTTGGAAGTGTGATCGCTAAGCTGTCCCATTACGTTATTGCTCCGCTGCGAGTTCTCCCTTGAAGTGGTACACCAACACGTGGGGAAGGGGCGGCATGGGCTAGTGGTTAAGTGACATGGCTCACAACCAAAGGTGCTGGGTTCGCTCCCTAATCACAGCATTGGCTGTTACTCCAGGGAAGCAAACCCTTAGAAAATGCAGGAGCAAGCAGACTCTTACATAAAATGAATGCCGAATTCGGATGCACTGGGCCGACAGATCTCACAATAAAAACATAGCGCAAAGCACATCGCCTTGTGGAATAGAGAAATAAGGCGAACGCAAACAAAAAATATTTTAACATATACGACAGCGAGGAAGGTAACTGCTCATCGCCATCTGACATGCCTCCGACACTCCATCCCCAACGGCATCACCCACTGTGGAACCACGCTGTCGTTTGTTAAGGATCAACCTGACACTAGGTCGCTGTATAGGTCCAACACAACCGCAGACGTATGCACACACATGATGTCGTCTTTGATTATATTACATTAAAAATAACATGTATAAATATTTATAACTGGGACATGTATTTACATCAACGAAATTATATCAAGAGTGTCTGTTTCTGTTTCTAAGAATCGACGTCACTGCACTCCGGGCATTCCCATAGGTGCTCAGTCTCTCTCATCAAATGGCGTAAGGTATGAATGCTGATGGTCCCTGTAGCTCGCTAGTTGTACACTCTCCTGCGCCGTCCTCTCATGCGCCTCACTCCGCTCGACCTCGTTTAATGTCGAAACTTTGCAGTCTGTGGATTGCTGCTTCATCTATTGCGGTGTCCTCATCCAGCAGGCGGTCATTGATTGATTTCAAAATGTCACTTCTATCCATCACCAATGTGCCCATGATGGGAGCCCGTGAAGCCAAGATGTCAGCTCTTTCATTACCCTGAACTCCGGCATGAGTGGGACAGTAGATCCATGTCAACTCCTGGAGGTTTGAGGCCTCAACTGCAGCTATCCAGTCGTACCTAAGCCATCCCTTCTGTACTTTCTGAAGTACGGCTTGCACGTCTGTCACGATGACTGCCCTTGTTATAGAAGTCTCAGATATCCATTTCAGTGCTGAGGTCACTGCTTCCGTCTCCATTCTTATACTGGAGGTTGTTGACATGTATGCACTACTGCGCTCAGCAACGACCTCTCTTCTCACTCTAGCCGAGAAACCTCAGCCTGATGCCCCACTGCGCATGACTGATCCGTCGGTGTATATGACAGCGTCACTCTCCTGGGTGTTCTCAGTTATCAGCTGATTCACCTCGTGCTCTGCTCCCCCGTTGCTCCGTTCTCTGCATTCATTGCCTAAGGTTATGTTGACTCTCTGGTACTCTATCATTCTATCGCCAGTGTGGACCCATTCTTCCCCGTAGGCTATCGTCTCAGCTGGAGTGACGTGTCCGATTGTTGTCTCAGCCTGTTCCATCCATGATGACCCTCTCTCGATTCTTGATCTCTTGATGTCTGAGATACTACATTACAGAGGGTGCCGCGTGTCTGTGGTGACACGCATATAGGCTCTGACTTGTGCCAGTTTATGTCTGGATGTCAATATAGGAAAATCTGTTCAGTCATAGAAGTCGATACAATATAACGCCATATAATGTGATGAATGCAAGTAAGATATACAAATATATGAGACCAGTTCAAAGATTACAAGCCAGAAAGTGACAGCATAGACAAACTTGGCAGAGATGGACAGACAAAGATCTTCAGACTCAGAACGGGACATTGTAGACTCAAGGGCAGTCTCCACAGAAATGGTCTCAAGGACATAGCCAGGTGCCATTGCGGAGCCCTCAAGCAAACACCAGGACATATCCTGCAGGACTGCCACACTTACACAAAGAGAGGCAGTCTGGGGGGGGGGGGGAGGGGGCGACCATGCTTGAGAAGCCGTAGGGGACCGGCGAAGACCTGAAACGCACAGTCTCCTTTGTGAACCTCATCGGGCTAGGCGCACAGCATCAGTTGATCGAGGAAGAAGTTTGGGTTGTCAGAGACAAGCTCTCCCAATAGGACGTCTTTTTGAACTCGCCCATCCTTCATTCGGCCCGTGTGTCCAAGGGAGGTTTGGCGCCTCGCTGTTTGGGGGCTTGAGATGGCTTGTAGTACCCTCCTGGAGTATGTTATGAGGCGTGTTCAAATGAAACCGGACCAATCTGCAACAAGTGAACATACGTACGATGCGCATGATGACGTCACTTCTGGTCTAAACAGCACATACCAACCGTCAAGTTTGCAAAATGTCATTATTTCTTAGTTTCCTCAGCAGACGGTTGAAAACATGGCGGGTGTGAAACGAGATCCGTTCAGAGTTGATCAACGAGTGGTGATTCGGACTCTAACAGCTGAAGGGTGTCGACCAGTTGACATGTATCGCAGAATATATACAAGCAGTGTATGGCGACAAAAGTGTGTCGAAGACAACAGCGAAGAACTGGACAACGATGTATAAAGAAGGACGTGAGTTAACGAGAGGTCTTCCCAGACCAGGCCAGGCGCATATTGTTGCGTCGATCGACGCAACGGGCCACGAAATATCGGCAGTCAAGCTGTAAACTACCACACAACGCATTCTGTTTCCCAGGCAACTACTGGCAAAGTCCTTGGCTTGGTAGTGGGAGATTGAGAACGAACGAATAAGAAGAAATAATGTCTAAGTCAACATAATAATAATAATATAATTAGCACAATGACCTAATTTAACCGAGTGGTGTTTAAAGAGAAGAAAACTCGTCAGCTTATTTTAGCGAATGCAAATCAGTGTTTCTCAGTTTTATTGAAAACTTCCGTCAATTACCAAAACGATCAGACGATCAGCATGGCCTTCCACGATGGATATTAGCAGAGTCTTAACTTGAGTTTGGTCTGTGTGATTGCTATTGGCATTCACGAAATGTTTTCCCAATCTCTAAAGGGCCGAATAAACTTAGATAAGCGATGAAAACGCCGACGTTGATTTGTGTGTAAGTGTGTACGTGAAGTAATCACAAATCAATCAAACAAAGCCCGTCGTTTCTCTCGATACATATGCCACTGACAAGTTTCAACCAGTATACACGGTCCTCGGCTGTTTCGTCTGCCTCTCTCCAAGTGTAATCATGTAATCGTAATCATGTAATCTTAGTTCCTACTCGCATTCTCTTCTCCGTGTATTTGTTGGTCTACCACTCTCTCAAAACCACATGGACGCGCTTGCGACGACCTGTGCTAAATACAAAATGAGAATTAGCGAGAACAAAACAGAAACTATGATGATCAGTAGAACTCCTGGGCCACTCAAGATAAGTCTAAATGATATTGCTCTTCAACAGGTCCATGAGTTCAAGTATTTGGGCAGGATTTTTTCGGCAGACGGTAGGATCGACAGGGAAAGTGAGACAAGGTCTCAGAACGCATCTGCGGTGACTTATCAGCTGTCTCCATTGCTTAGACACCCGAGCATTAGTTTGGCAACAAAGCAACAGCTGATAAACAGTATTTTGTGCTACCAGTGACAAACATGGCCTCTGTCAATGGCGTGCGAGAGCAGAATTTCGACTTGTGAAATGAAGTGTTTGAGGAAAGTCATCGGTGTTTCCAGAAGAGACAGAATGCGGAACGACGACATTCGAAGTATGGTCGACACTACGGCTTGTGTTGAATACATTTCCGGGTAGAAAATAAGTTGGTTTGGTCATCTCATGAGAATGCATCCTCATCAACTTCCACCGATGGCTTACAATGCTGGTAGATCTGGCTACAGGGCAAGAGGGCGACCGCGAGGTATATGGATATATGACATTAGAGTGATTGTGGAACGACAAGGGCTCACATTGACCGACGCAACGCACTTGGCGCAGGATAGACGACTAAAGCTCCCCACGACGCTAAACGGTCCAAGTGGAAAGAAAACTAATTAAACTAAGTAACATCTCTCTCTCTCTCTCTCTCTCTCTCTCTCTCTCTCTCTCTGTGTCTTCTCTTGAGGATTCCATGTAAGAGCCTATCTGGCTACGCTGAACTGTGCCTTCCGTAGCGTATGTCATATCCAGCCCAATTATCTTCGCTTAGTTTGTTGTTCCAATGGCTGTTGATGGCTCCTTTCCCCACAAGTCTTATTCCTCACCACGTCCTGCCACTTTATGAACACGTCTTCATTCCTCACCACGTCCTGCCACTTTATGAACACGTCTTCATTCCTCACCACGTCCTGCCACTTTATGAACACGTCTTCATTCCTCACCACGTCCTGCCACTTTATGAACACAAGTCTTCATTCCTCACCACGTCCTGCCACTTTATGAACACGTCTTCATTCCTCACCACGTCCTGCCACTTTATGAACACAAGTCTTCATTCCCCACCACGTCCTGCCACTTTATGAACACGTCTTCATCCCTCACCACGTCCTGCCACTTTATGAACACAAGTCTTCATCCCTCACCACGTCCTGTCACTTTATGAACACGTCTTCATTCCTCACCACGTCCTGCCACTTTATGAACACAAGTCTTCATTCCTCACCATGTCCTGCCACTTTATGAACACAAGTCTTCATTCCTCACCACGTCCTGCCACTTTATAACTTAACTTAACTTAACGTCTTTATACTGGTTTAGAAGACCCTGCAGAGTCTGTATACAACCAGTTACATTTACATCACCTTGCTCTAAAATCTATGCGCATCCAGTTTATTCTTAAATGCATTAACTGTCCCTGCCTCCACAACCTCCCCTGCAATGCATTCCAAGCAAACACCACTCTCTGACTAAAAAAATATTTCCTAATATCTAACCTGGACCTCTCTTTAATCAGCTTGTAGCTATGCCCTCGTGTTATTGTAGGTGGCTGTATTTTAAAAAACTTGTTATTGTCTAATTTATCGATTCCTCTGATCATCTTATAAACCTGTATTTAAGTCACCACGAATTCTTCTCTCTTCGAGACACTGTAGGCCGGTTTTTCTGAGTCGTTCCTCATAACTGTAATTCTGGAATCCCACTATCATCTTTGTCGCTCTTTTTTGTATTCTTTCTAGCATGTTTATGTCCCCTCTATGATAAGGACTCCACACCTGTACACAGTACTCCAATCTAGGTCTAACTAAAGCTTTATACAGTTTGACGATCACTTCCTTGCTCCTATGTTTAATATTTCTTTTTATCATACCTAACATTGCATTTGCCTTTTTCACTGCTACCTTAACTTGCTCACTCACCTTTCCTGTATGATCTATTATAACCCCTAGGTCCCTTTCCTTATCTATCTTTCTAATATTGTTTTCTCCCATTCTGTAATTATGTTCCATATTGGATCTACCCATGTGGATGACTGTACATTTATCTACATTAAACTCCATTTGCCAGCTTACAGACCATTCTCAAATTTTATCTAAATCCGACATCAATATATCCACTTCCGCTTTAGATGAGACACTACTGCATAGTTTTGTGTCATCAGCAAATTTTGCAATCATGGATCTCATATCAATGTCCAAATCATTTATATATATCAAGAACAAAATTGGTCCCAAAACCGAGCCCTGTGGCACACCACTTTTCACTTCACTCCACTCACAGTACTCCTTATTTATGCCCACCCTCTGCCTTCTTCCCGTTAACCAATTTTCAATCCATTTGGCAACTTCGCCACCTATTCCATGTGATTTTAACTTTCGAAATAATCTTTGATGAGGTACTCTATCAAAGGCCTTTGCAAAGTCTAGATAAATAACATCTAGATAAATAACTTTATGAACACAAGTCTTCATTCCTCACCATGTCCTTCCACTTTATGAACACAAGTCTTTATTCCTCACCACGTCCTGCCACTTTATGAACACGTCTTCATTCCTCACCACGTCCTGCCACTTTATGAACACAAGTCTTCATCCCTCACCACGTCCTGCCACTTTATGAACACAAGTCTACATTCCTCACCACATCCTGCCACTTTATGAACACAAGTCTACATTCCTCACCACGTCCTGCCACTTTATGAACACAAGTCTACATTCCTCACCACATCCTGCCACTTTATGAACACAAGTCTACATTCCTCACCACGCCCTGCCACTTTATGAACACAAGTCTACATTCCTCACCACGTCCTGCCACTTTATGAACACACGTCTTTATTCCTCACCACGTCCTGCCACTTTATGAACACAAGTCTACATTCCTCACCACGTCCTGCCACTTTATGAACACAAGTCTACATTCCTCACCACGTCCTGCCACTTTATGAACACGTCTTCATTCCTCACCACGTCCTGCCACTTTATGAACACAAGTCTTCATCCCTCACCACGTCCTGCCACTTTATGAACACACGTCTTCATTCCTCACCACGTCCTGCCACTTTATGAACACAAGTCTTCATCCCTCACCACGTCCTGCCACTTTATGAACACAAGTCTTCATTCCTCACCACGTCCTGCCACTTTATGTCCGTTATCTTTCGCAGGCTTCTCTTAACGAAGGACTGGAGTCTTTGTTGTATGGCATTTGCCGTTATCCATGTTTCTGATTCACACAGCAGCACTGACTTGACACTGACGGTGAATATTTTAACTTGTGAATCTAGATTTTTTTTTTGGCGTTCGCCTCATTTCTTTCATCCCCAAGGCGGTATGCCTGTCGGCCCAGTGCATCCGACTTCAGCATGCATTTTATGTAAGGGCCTGCTTCCTCCTGCATTTTCTAAGGGTTTACTTCCCCGGGGTAACGGCCGGGGCTGTGATGGGGATCGAACCCAACACCTTCTGGTTGTGAGCCATGTCACCAAAGAACTAGCCCCACGGCGTCCCAATGAATCTTGATATCTCTTGATCTCCATATATTGTTGTATCTCCATAAATTGTTTGATCTCCATATATTGTTGGATCTCCATAAATTGTTGGATCTCCAAATATTGTTGGATCTCCAAATATTGTTGGATCTCCATAAATTGTTGGATCTCCATATATTGTTGGATCTCCATAAATTGTTGGATCTCCATATATTGTTGGATCTCCATAAATTGTTGGATCTCCACATATTGTTGGATCTCCATATATTGTTGGGCCTCCATATATTGTTGAATCTCCATATATTGTTGGATCTCCATAAATTGTTAGATCTCCATATATTGTTTAGCGTTAGGAATGCCAATCCTTTCCAATTCTGGTCCTCACATCTGCATCTGTACCCCCTAATGTGCCTATTGTGCTGCCAAAATAGGTAAAGATATCCACTTCTTCCGTCTGCTCTCCCTCCAGCAGGATTCTGTGTTTATAGTGTTGAGTTTCAGGAGAATAAAATCAGAATAACTAACTCACCAACTGCCCCTGTGCGCCTACAACGCACGGCGTTCGGCTTTTGGCAACCGTGGCAGACCGATAACCAGATTGATTGGAAATGTTGAGGAAATTCTAACTCGTCTTGGGATGGTGACCACTTCAGCGACACGTCTGACCCTTGGACAGAGAACTGCGGCTCCCCATGGGGCCCCACAACACATGTAGATAAGATAAGACTAGACATGACCTTCTCCCCAGTCCGAGGGCACATTACCTTCCCTCCAGTCTGAGGGCACATCACCTTCTCTCCAGTCTGAGGGCACATCACCTTCCCTCCAGTCTGAGGGCACATTACCTTCCCTCCAGTCTGAGGGCACATGCCTTTCTCCCCAGTCTGAGGGCACATCACCTTCTCCCCAGTCTGAGGGCACATCACCTTCCCTCCAGTCCGAGGGCACATTACCTTCCCTCCAGTCTGAGGGCACATGACCTTCTCTCCAGTCCGAGGGCACATTACCTTCCCTCCAGTCTGAGGGCACATCACCTTCTCTCCAGTCTGAGGGCACATCACCTTCCCTCCAGTCTGAGGGCACATTACCTTCTCTCCAGTCTGAGGGCACATCACCTTCTCCCCAGTCTGAGGGCACATCACCTTCCCTTCAGTCTGAGGGCACATCACCTTCTCTCCAGTCTGAGGGCACATCATCTTCTCTCCAGTCCGAGGGCACATGCCATCTCCAGTCCGAGGGCACATCACCTTCTCTCCAGTCCGAGGGCACATCACCTTCTCTCCAGTCCGAGGGCACATGCCATCTCCAGTCCGAGGGCACATCACCTTCTCTCCAGTCCGAGGGCACATGCCATCTCCAGTCCGAGGGCACATCACCTTCTCTCCAGTCCGAGGGCACATGACTTTCTCTCTCGTCCGATGGCACATGACCTTCTCTCCAGTCTGAGGGCACATGACCTTCTCTCCAGTCTGAGGGCACATGACTTTCTCTCCAGTCTGAGGGCACATGACTTTCTCTCCAGTCTGAGGGCACATGACTTTCTCTCCAGTCTGAGGGCACATGACTTTCTCTCTCGTCCGATGGCACATGACCTTCTCTCAAGTCCGCCGAGGGCACATGACCTTTTCTTCGGTCTGAGGGCACATGACCTTCTCTTCAGTCTAAGGGCACATGACCCTCTCTCCAGTCCAAGGGCACATCACCTTCTCTCCAGTATGATGGCACATGACCTTCTCTCCAGTCTGAGGGCACATCACCTTCTCTTTGGCCTGAGGGCACATGACATTCTTTTCGGTCCGAGGCCACATCACCTTCTCTCCGGTCCGATGGTATTTCTTCTCTGTCCCCAGATCTTTGCCCTTAAACGATCATGTAACCCCTGACCGGACTTTCAGAGCAAGAGGAAGAACACAAAACAGATGGATTGACAAGGTTGTCTACGATCTCCTTCACTGTGTATCACATATTTAAACGCAATATGTAGAAAAGCCAACATTGGTAAGGGAAACAACCCCAGTGATCACTTGAATGAACTTCTCTTTGCTGATGACCAAACAATAATAGTAACTTCAAGACAACAACCGCAGGGACATATCAACAACGTTAATACGGCCTGTACGGATTACAGCATGAAAATCAATAGAGAAAACTGAAGTTATGACAATTGTAAGAAAATAAATAGAAATAAATATATTTGTACAAAATCGAGTAAAACAGGTGAAAAATGTCACGTACCTGGGTAACATAATCTCAGCAGATGGGAAAAGGTTTCACCCTGGGGGCCACTCTTCTCTCTCTTCTTACCTCACTCTGTTTCATTTGACTCTTTCCTACAGTCACACTCTTGCACAACTTTCACACGCGCCCTCACAGTGAGGCCCTTCCATTGCACTTTGGTTAGGCTAGCTTCTGAGGGCGCACAAACCTAGCATAGGTACATACAGATGCATCCAAGCACTGGTTTATGCGTCCTGATATCGCCCAATTGACTACGGTCTGGGGTGGAAAATGGCGCGCCTCCGCCAGTAGAAACAAGTGAGGCAAACATCTAAGCAACAACATCTCAGCAGATGGAAAAGGAGACACTGAAATCCAACACAAATGTAATAAGTCAAATCATTTGGCACATGTCCACGATATTACAATTTAAGCACGTGACAATGGATAAAGAAAGAACGCTATACAACACGATATTCCTACCTACATTGTGCTAACAGCGCAGGACTTGGAGATTAACAAACAAAGATAAAAGAAACACCGTTACAACAGAGATAAGGCCTGCACAGAATGCTTGCAGTAACAAGAATAGATATAATCAAAAACGGAGGTATTAGGAAACAAGTAGGTTCAACACCAGGCACATGACCTCGCCTCATCAAGAGACAGCAAACCAAATGGTTCGGCCCACGTGACAAGACAAACACCAGATAGTATCCACCAGAAAGCAATGCTATACAGATACAATAGATACAAAGCCAAGGACCAACCACGCAGAAAAAAACAACCCAAAAATGAATAGCAGAAATAACAAAAGCATTAAAGCTTCCCGTGTACGAATGACATACCAGGGCCAGGTCAAGATAGCTCTTCGTAACCTGACACTGAAATGAACAAGCAGGACACAAGCGAACAAAAGATGTGAAAGAAACTATTCAATTAATGTCGTTACTTCTTTGATGGTTTCAGTTTTCCGCTTCGCACGGTATGTTGAAAACTACCTTTCACATATCTGACCCGCCGCGTTTGAATTTATTCTGGGAAGGTGTCGTTAGACTGCTGGATCGGCCATTGTTTGGTTTTTAATAAATGTATGTAAATAGTTGGGCATTTTGTAAATGGGAGAGTGGACTACGGTGCACCTTGAATAAGTGTTGATACGTAAACACCGACATGAATATAGCTGAACCTAGACATCAAACCTCAATGCTAATCGTATGTTCTTTACTTGCGCTCCATCCACGCGAATCCAAGGTACAGGTCGTGCCTGAAGAACCACACCTTGGCGAAGGTCAGGGTTCGAGCATACTTTAATAATTAAAGTTCATGTAGATTGGTGGGCGTGTAGAGTGGGCTCCACATGTAGATTGGTGGGCGTGTCGAGTGGGCTCCATGTGTAGATTGGTGGGCGTGTTGAGTAGGCTCCACATGTAGATTAATGGGCGTGTTGAGTGGGCTCCACATGTAGATTGGTGGGCGTGTTGATTGGGCTCAACATGTAGATTGGTGGGCGTGTTGATTTGGCTCAACATGTAGATTAATGGGCGTGTTGAGTGGGCTCCATGTGTAGATTGGTGGGCGTGAAGAGTGGGCTCCACATATAGATTAGTGGGCGTGTAGAGTGGGCTCCATGTGTAGATTGGTGGGCATGTAGAGTGGGCTCCACATGTAGATTGGTGGGCGTGTAGAGTGGGCTCCATGTGTAGAGTGGGCTCCATGTGTAGATTGGTAGGCGTGTAGAGTGGGCTCCATGTGTAGATTGGTGGGCGTGTCGAGTGGGCTCCATGTGTAGATTAGTGGGCGTGTCGAGTGGCTCCATGTGTAGATTAGTGGGCGTGTCGAGTGGGCTCCATGTGTAGATTGGTGGGCGTGTCGAGTGGGCTCCATGTGTAGATTGGTGGGCGTGTCGAGTGGGCTCCACGTGTAGATTAGTGGGCGTGTAGAGTGGGCTCCGTGTGTAGATTGGTGGGCGTGTAGAGTGGGCTCCATGTGTAGATTGCTGGGCGTGTCGAGTGGGATTCATGTGTAGATTGGTGGGCGTGTAGAGTGGGCTCCATGTGTAGATTGCTGGGCGTGTCGAGTGGGCTCCATGTGTAGATTGGTGGGCGTGTAGAGTGGGCTCCACGTGTAGATTAGTGGACGTGTAGAGTGGGCTCCATGTGTAGATTGCTGGGCGTGTCGAGTGGGCTCCATGTGTAGATTGCTGGGCGTGTCGAGTGGGCTCCATGTGTAGATTGGTGGGCGTGTAGAGTGGGCTCCATGTGTAGATTGGTGGGCGTGTCGAGTGGGCTCCACGTGTAGATTAGTGGGCGTGTAGAGTGGGCTCCGTGTGTAGATTGCTGGGCGTGTCGAGTGGGATTCATGTGTAGATTGGTGGGCGTGTAGAGTGGGCTCCATGTGTAGATTGCTGGGCGTGTAGAGTGGGCTCCACGTGTAGATTAGTGGGCGTGTAGAGTGGGCTCCACATGTAGATTGGTGGGCGTGTAGAGTGGGCTCCATGTGTAGATTAGTGGGCGTGTAGAGAAGTTTGCACAATGAGCCACCTGCAGGAGTCAGAATGATCCGCACCCGTCGCCATTTACTGAGAGCTTACGAGCACTTATGGATATGCCCACTCGAGTGGAGGGACTTTGATTCTTAGGGACAGATGTGTTGAATATCGCTAGACTAGCCCAATTGTCATACATCTTTTGGTTGTGTCTCGCTGCTCTTGTACATTCGCTATCTTATGGCAAAGCGCCTCCGTCATCTGGAGGTCCGGAGGGTCAAATTCCTGGCTGCTCGTTACTTTTCATTTGTGCTATCCATTATATATATATATATATGTTACTAAAGTGTTAATGAGCGACAAAGATGGCGTCCAACCGGCTGCGGGTCAACATTGCATTGGTGTTCTAGTACATTATTAATGTCGACAGACCACGGATTTAATTGGAATTCTTACTAGTCGACGACTTACACTATTTTTTCGCTGAAACGTGTCGTTGGTTTTTTTTTTACTGGTTAATTCGTTCGTCTTTTGTGTTTTTTTCTTCCCTTGTATTGTCCTGGCCTGGACATTTGCTATGGGAATTAGCGCTACACTTAAACCTGTGTCGTATTTTCACGAGATTGGCGCCATTCGCCCTAGCTGCATTCAGCGTCAGTTTTAGTGTGTGTAATTTAAACAGGACTTTAATGGACTAGAACACGGCCCGGGAGAGATGCCCAACGCACCACTCACTTAACTTCTTTATACTGGTTTAGAAGACTCTGCAGAGTCTGTAAACAACCAGTTTAATTTTCATCACCTTGCTCTAAAAGCTATGCGCATCCAATTTATTCTTAAATGCATTAACTGTCCCGGCCTTCACTACTCCCACCCCCCCTCCCCCCCCCCCCCCCCCCCCCATGAATTCCAAGCATTCACCACTCTCTGACTAAAAAAATATTTTCTAATATCTAATCTGGACCTCTCTTTAGTCAACATGTAGTTATGCCCTCGTGTTATTGTGGGTGGCTGTATTTTTAAAAAATAAGTGTTATAGTCTAATTTATCCATTCCTCTGATTATCTTATAAACCTGTATTAAGTCACCACGAATTCTTCTCTCTTCTAGACACTGGAGACCGGTTTTTCTGAGTCTTTCCTAATAACTGTAATTCTGGAATCCCACCATCAGCTTTGTCGCGCATTTTTAAAATTCTTTCCAGCATGTTTAAATCCCCTCTTTGATAAGGACTCCACACATGTACACAGTACTCTAATCTAGGTCTAACTAATGCTTTATACAGTTTGACTATCACTTCCTTGATCTCCTACGTTTAATATTTCTTTTTATCATACCTAACATTGCATTTACATTTTTTTTACTGCTACCTGAACTTGCTCACTCACCTTTACCTGTATGATCTATTATAACCCCTAGGTCCCTTTCCTTATCTATCTTTCTAATATTGTTCTCTCCCATTCTGTAATTATGTTCCATATTGGATCTTCCAATGTGGATGACTGTACATTTATCTACATTAAACTTACAGCTTACAGACCATTCTCGAATTGTATCTGAGTTATGTCCCTGCGACCAGTTGCCGTTATGGGAAAGGCACGACATGCAACGTTAGATGCCACTCCCATCCGCTACCTTGCGGGGATACCTGTTTACGGGAAAGGCTTCAGGAGTAAATCCTAGGAAAAATCTAGATCCTTTGCTATCTCTAGTTGTCTCGATAAAATCTTGCCACTTGACAAAGGTAGATCAGGACCAGAGAGTGGGGTTGACAAAAGGCGCAGTTTCTTCCTCACTTTAATCCAAATCACCGCGCAAGTATTCCGTTTCAGCGGACACAGCAAGAGAAAAGACTGTCCACACGGCTGGACAAAGAGAGTGGTCTTCATCACATGTGATGAACAGACATCAAACTGAAGTGCAGATGAATACTTGTGATGAACGGACATCAAACTGAAGTGCAGATGAATACTTGTGATGAACGGACATCAAACTGAAGTGCAGATGAATACTTGTGATGAACGGACATCAAACTGAAGTGCAGATGAATACTTGTGATGAACGGACATCAAACTGAAGTGCAGATGAATACTTGTGATGAACGGACATCAAACTGAAGTGCAGATGAATACTTGTGATGAACGGACATCAAACTGAAGTGCAGATGAATACTTGTGATGAACGGACATCAAACTGAAGTGCAGATGAATACTTATGATGAACGGACATCAAACTGAAGTGCAGATGAATACTTGTGATGAACGGACATCAAACTGAAGTGCAGATGAATACTTATGATGAACGGACATCAAACTGAAGTGCAGATGAATACTTGTGATGAACGGACATCAAACTGAAGTGCAGATGAATACTTATGATGAACGGACATCAAACTGAAGTGCAGATGAATACTTGTGATGAACGGACATCAAACTGAAGTGCAGATGAATACTTGTGATGAACGGACATCAAACTGAAGTGCAGATGAATACAGCTCGGCGTGGATATGTGCCCCGTCTTGCCCGACATGTCTGGTTTCAGAGCGGCATTTTTGTGAATGGGTTAACTTTCCCTCTTCGATACCTAATCTCTAAGCCAGACTGCATGGCTGCAGTCTTTTTCCAGAACCGCCACTTGGCAGTCGAAATAGAGTCTTGGCCAGCTATGGTCGCTGACCCTCACGTTAGCATCCAGCAATGACTCGCTGACCCTCACGTTAGCATCCAGCAATGACTTGCTGACCCTCACGTAGGCAGCCAGCTATGACTCGCTGACCCTCACGTAGGCAGCCAGCTATGGGTCGCTGACCCTCACGTAGGCATCCAGCAATGACTCGCTGACCCTCACGTAGGCAGCCAGCTATGGGTCGCTGACCCTCACACAAGCAGCCAGCTATGGGTCGCTGACCCTCACTCAAGCAGCCAGCTATGAGTCGCTGACCCTCACGTAGGCAGCCAGCTATGGGTCGCTGACCCTCACACAAGCGGCCAGCTATGGGTCGCTGACCCTCACGCAAGCAGCCAGCTATGGGTCGCTGACCCTCACGCAAGCAGTCAGCTATGGGTCGCTGACCCTCACGCAAGCAGCCAGCTATGGGTCGCTGGCTGCTATCAGCTTATGCACTGCTGCATCTTCATCCCCACAGTCCGTTCTGTTCTATAACGTGTTCGCCTGTGCAGATCCCGGTGATATAGAATAGAACCACTGAGCCCTCCCAGTCATGTTGTTGAATGAGCTTAAAGAGGATTGTGCCGCCATTGCTGTTGGGATTTAAGTATTAGGGAATTCATTCTTCGAGATTACACTTTTTTATAGGCTTTGTCTTCTTCTTTGTCTTTGTCTCCTTCATCTTTGTCTTTGTCTCCTTCTTCTTAGTCTTCCTCTTCTTCTTTGTCTCCTTCTTCTTCGTCTTCTTCTTTGTCTTTGTCTTCTTCTTTGTCTTTGTCTCTTTCTTCGTCTTCTTCTTTGTCTCTTCCTTCTTCTTCATCTTCTTCTTTGTCTCCTTCTTCTTCGTCTTCTTCTTTGTCGTCTTCTTCTTTGCCGTCTTATTCTTTGTCTTCTTCTTCTTTGTCTTCTTCTTCGTCTTTTTATTTGTCTTTGTCTCTTTCTTCTTCATCTTCTTCTTCGTCTTCGCCCCACTCTTCTTTTTCCTCTTCTTCTTCGTTGTCTTATTCTTCGTCTTGCTTGTTTTCTTTTTCTTCCTTTTCTTGTGTTCTTAATTTTCTCCCTTTGTCCTTCTTCTTCCTCTTTTTTTCCTCTTCTTCCTCTTATCCTCCTTCATCCTCTATTCTTTTTCATTCTCTATTCTTCTTCTTCTTTCTCCATCTTCTGTCTTGTTCATTGTCATCTTCTTAGTGGTCGTCTTCCTTTTCATTGTTTTCTTTGTTGTGTTCTTCTTCATCGTTGTCTTCTTCTTTGTCTTTGTCTTCTTTTTCTTTTTCTTCTTCATATTAAAAAAAATTATTATCTTAGCCTTTTTCTCTTTCTTTGTCGTCTTTTTCTTATTCTTTGTCGTCTTTTTGGTCATTTTGTTTTCTTCTTCTTCAACGTAGTCTTCTTCTTTGTCATCTTCTTCTTTGTTGTCTTCTTCTTTGTTGTCTTCTTCTTTGTTGTCTTCTGCGTAGTCTTTTTCTTCTTCTTCATCATCTTCTTTGCTGTCTTCTTCTTCATCATCTTCTTTGCTGTCTTCTTCATTGTTTTCTTTGTTGTCTTCTTTATTGTTTTATTTGTTGTCTTCTTCATCATTTTCTTCGTCATCTTCTTCATTGTGACCTTCATCATCTTCTTAATCATCTTCGTCATCAACTTCTTCATCATCTCCTTCTTCATCATCTTCTTCATTGTCTTCTTCATTGTCATCTTCTTCTTCCTCATCTTATTTGTTGTCTTCTTTTTCGTTGTCTTTGTGGTCTTCTTAGTCATCTTCTTTTTGGTGTTTACTAGAAGAAATATATATTGTATTAGGTATTAGTATAGCTAATTGGCTAGGAAGTGCAACTGTAATAAATAACATAATTAGCATGGCTAAGTCCAGGCTAAGACCAGGCTAAGTCCAGGCTAAGTCCAGGCTAAGTCCAGGCTAAGTCCAGGCTAAGACCAGGTGAAATGCCGCCAAGAGTAGAGTGTCAGTGTGTGATTTGTGCGGCGGCAATGTTAGTATTAGTGTAGGGATAGATCCAACGTTGGAAGATGAAGGAAAAGTTATATGTAGGGTGTGTAGAGTAGAAGAATGGAGATTGATATTAGGACATGTGAGAAGAGATTGGAGAAGATAGAAAAAAGGCAGATCAAAATAGAAGTGAAACAAAAGGAAATGGAGGAAGTTTTCAAGAAGCTGCAGTTGGGTGGTCGAGGTGGTAAAATAAAAAGAATGTCAGTTAGGAAATTTTATTGGAGAAGGAAATAGGAATCGGAAGTAAGGGGGATTCTAGTGAGGAAACAATACACAGGGTAGAGAGCGTCGCAGAGAAGTATGCAAATATGGGTGAGGGGTCAGGGTTCAGTGGGTGAGGGGTGAGGGTTCAGTGGGTGAGGGGTGAGGGTTCAGTGTTGATAGTAGGAGATTCAATGGTGAGGGAGGTTGGCAGACATTTGTCTAAACAACATAAAATGCTTGAAAGAATGTATATTGGTGGAGCAAAAATTGAGGACATAGAGGGGATAATAAAGAGGATCGAGGGCAGAGCAAACAGTCATGTTGGGGTATTGGTAGGAACTAATAATGTAAAGAGAGATGGTACAGAAATAGTTATGCAAAGATACAAGAGTCTTATGGGAACACGTAAGGAAAAAAGTTAAGAAAGGTCACAATGATGGGCATTTTAGATAGAACATATGGGTCAGACTATTTAGATAGAGCAGATGGGTCAGACTATTTAGATAGAGCAGGTGGGTCAGACTATTTAGATAGAGCAGATGGGTCAGACTATTTAGATAGAGCAGATGGGTCAGACTATTTATATTTAGCAGATGGGTCAGACTATTTAGATAGAGCAGATGGGTCAGACTATTTAGATAGAGCAGGTGGGTCAGACTATTTAGATAGAGCAGATGGGTCAGACTATTTAGATAGAGCAGATGGATCAGACTATTTAGATAGAGCAGATGGGTCAGACTATTTAGATAGAGCAGATGGGTCAGACTATTTAGATAGAGCAGATGGGTCAGACTATTTAGATAGAGCAGATGGGTCAGACTATTTAGATAGAGCAGATGGGTCAGACTATTTAGATAGAGCAGGTGGGTCAGACTATTTAGATAGAGCAGGTGGGTCAGACTATTTAGATAGAGCAGATGGGTCAGACTATTTAGATAGAGCAGATGGGTCAGACTATTTAGATAGAGCAGATGGGTCAGACTATTTAGATAGAGCAGATGGGTCAGACTATTTAGATAGAGCAGATGGTCAGACTATTTAGATAGAGCAGAGGGGTCAGACTATTTAGATAGAGCAGATGGGTCAGACTATTTAGATATAGTAGATGGGTCAGACTATTTAGATAGAGCAGATGGGTCAGACTATTTAGATAGAGCAGATGGGTCAGACTTTCTAGATAGAGTAGATGGGTCAGACTATTTAGGTAGTAAGATAATAGGTATCAACCTTAGGTTGCAGGTGATGTGTGCGGACATGGGAATGGAATTTATTGATGTGAAAGTAGACAAAAGGAAAATGCTAGACTAGACAAGTTTACATCTATATGAAATAGGACAGCATGCTGTAGCAAAGTATATGTTCAATCATTGTGTTAGAAATTTAAACTAGTAAGGCCTATGAAGTATGAGACTAACGATAGGCCTACAATAGGGTGCTATAGAGGATGCAGTCAAAGGGGAGAGTTGGGGTCAAGGAATTGTGAAATTAGTGCAAAAGCAAATATAAAATGATAAAGCAAAAGGAAAAATTGGAAAAACAACAAAATTACAAACTAAAATGTTTTTATGCAAATGTGAGAAGCATAGTAAATAAAAGAGAAGAATTGGAACTGTATGTAGAAGAATAAAAACCAGATAAAATAGGGTTAACAGAATCATGGACATGTGAGGACATTGCAGATAGTGAACTTGAAATAGAGGGATATACAATGTTAAGGAAAGATAGGATAGTTGGAAACAAGACTAAGGGAGGTGGCGTTTTATTATACTGTATAAATTCTGATACAATAACGATTAAAGATAATTTATCATCTGGTAACAAAAATGAAAGTGTATGAGAAGAAATAGAAAGTGGGGGTGAAAACAAAATAGTGATTAAAGTGTGCTATAGATGTCCATCAAGTCAAAAAAGAGGAAGATGAAGTGCTGATTAGTAGCATAGCAAAGGCAAGTGAAGGGAAATTATTGTTAATGGGGGATTTAAACTTTCCAGAAATAAAATGGGCAAAAACACACTCAACCTAGTTTTTACTACAGAGAAAAAATATGATTGAAAACGTTACCGTTGGGGAACTGTTTGGTTCAAGTGACCATCAGATCATCCTTTGGGATCTTGTTGCAGGGAAAGAAGTAAACATAAACACGTGGACATACGACTACTCTATGGCAGATGTTAACAAGATGAAAAAGACAGCGAGCCACATAATCTCGAAAGATATTGTAGGAGGAACAGATGTTGAACAAGAGTTGGAGAGTTTTAAAACAGTTCTAGAAAAGCTAAAATAGCAATGTGTTCCATCTAGGGAGGTAAGCCCCAAGCATAAAAAGTGGATAACTAGATTTGTAGTGAAACGCAGAAGAGCTAAAAAAAATAAAGCATGAAAAAATATATAGAGGCAGGTAAATCAAAAGAAACATATTTATAATATTTTAACAAGCAGAACAAAGCTCAGAAAGGGAATAAAACAGGAAAAATAGACTTGGAAAAAAAACTTCTTCAGAGGATCAAGACTGACAGTAAAAGCTTCTTCTCTTATGTTAGAAATAAACAAGAGATCGAAGGACAAAGTAGGCCCTCTCATAGACAGTACAGGGAAAATAATAAGTGAGAATAGGGAGGCAGCTAATCTAGTCAATCAGTACTTTGGCAGTCTACACAAAAGAAGACTGCTCCAAGATCCCAGAGCCTATAGATATTTTTCAAAGCGACATGGATACAGCAGGATTAGGATCAATCTGTATTACAGAGGAAATGTTTTTTTTTAAATAGGAAGGGTTGAAAGTGGATAAATGTCCAGGTCAAGATGGTATTCATCCAAAATTGCTGTATGAAATTAGTGACCAATTAGCAAAACTATTGGCTATATTATGTTCTCAATCACTTGCAAAAGGGATTGTTCCACGGGATTGGAAAGATGCAGGAGTGATACGCTTATTAAAAAAAGGCAAAAAAATCAGATCCCGCAAATTTTAAACAGGTGAGTTTAACCAGCATAGTTTGTAAATTGTTAGTCAATAATCAAAGAAAACATTGTAAAGCATTTATACAAGATTAATCTAATCAGAAATAGTCAGCATGAGTTTACTAGAGGGAGATCATGCTTAACAAACATATTAGAATTCATGGAGGAGGTTACTAAAATGATAGATAAGGGGAGCCAGTAGATATTATTTATCTAGATTTTGCAAAGGCCTTTGATAGAGTACCTCATCAAAGACTATTTTGAAAGTTCAAATCACATGGAATAGGTGGGGAAGTTGCTAAATTGATTGAAAATTGGTTAACGGCAAGAAGGCAGAGAGTGGGCATAAATAAGGAGTGCTCTGGATAGTGTGAAGTAAAGAGTGGAGTGCCACAGGGCTCGGTCTTTGGACCAATTTTGTTCTTGATATATATAAACGATTTGGACATTGATATGGGATCCATGATTGCAAAATGTGCCGATAACACAAAACTATGCAGTAGTGTCTCATCTAAAGCAGAAGTGGATATATTGAGGTCGGATTTAGATAAAATTTGAGAAGCTGGCACATTGAGTTTAATGTAGATAAATGTACAGTCATCCACATGGTTAGATCCAGTATGGAACATAATTACAGAATGTGTGAGGTCAGTATTAGAAAGATAGAAAAGGAAAGGGACCTAGTGGTTATAATAGATCATACAGGTAAGGTGAGGGAGCAAGTTCAGGTAGCAGGGAAAAAGGCAAATGCAATGTTAGGTATGATAAAAAGAAATATTAAACATAGGTGCGAGGAAGTGATAGTCAAACTGTATAAAGCATTGGTTAGACCTAGATTGGAGTACTGTGTACAGGTGTAGAGTCCTTATCAGAGAGGGGATATAAACATACTGGAAAGGATACAAAAAAGAGCGACAAAGCTGATACTGGGATACCAGGGATTACAGTTATGAGGAAAGACTCAGAAAAACCGGTCTACAGTGCCTAGAAGAGAGAAGAATTCGTGGTGACTTAATACAGGTTTATAAGATAATCAAAGGAATGGATAAATTAGACTATAACAAGTTTTTCAAAACACAACCACCCACAAGAACAAGAGGGCATAGCTACAAACTAACTAAAGAAAGGTCAAGTTATAAATTAGGAAATATTTTTAGTTTAGAGAGTGATGAATACGTGGAATGCATTGCCACAGGAAGTATTGGATGCATGGACAATTAATGCATGTAAGAATAGATTGGATACGCATGGCTTCTAGAGCAAGGAAATGTAAATTAAACTGGTTGTATACAGACTCTGCAGAAACTTCTAAACCAGTATAAAGACGTTAAGTTATATTAATCAAACTGGAAAAAAGCTGGTATATAGAAGAAAAACTTAGCAAAAATCGAAAGCCTCCATCAATAACTTCTAAAATGTCTCATCACTGCCTAAATCTTCTAATGGAACGTCTTTATCTTGTCCTTGTCTGTGGCAGGGCAGGACGACTTGCCACAAGAAGGCAAGTCTTGATGGACAGAAATGGAGATAGCGGGCCCTGGAGCATTTATTGAAGCTTATATTTTCATTGCCCTTACAACACATTTCGTGATGTGTCCACTGTTAATAATGTCTGTTTGAATGAGTGTTTTCATTGGCTTCCTTGGTCTGGATTGTTCCTGTTTGGTTGGATTGGTGTTTTCATTGGCTTCCTTGGTCTGGATTATTCCTGTTTGGTTGGATTGGTGTTTTCATTGTCTAACGTGATCTGGATTGTTCCTGTTTGGTTGGATTGGTGTTTTCATTGGCTTCCTTGGTCTGGATTGTTCCTGTTTGGTTGGATTGGTGTTTTCATTGGCTTCCTTGGTCTGGATTGTTCCTGTTTGGTTGGATTGGTGTTTTCATTATCTTCCTTGGTCTGGATTGTTCCTGTTTGGTTGGATTGGTGTTTTCAGTGGCTTCCTTGGTCTGGATTGTTCCTGTTTGGTTGGATTGGTGTTTTCATTGGCTTCCTTTATCTGGATTGTTTCTTCTGCTTTAATTTGTGTTTTTCGTGTCTCACTTAGTCTGGATTGTCCCATTTGGTAGAATTTATATTTTCCCCGTCTTCTTTGGCCTGGATTGTCCCTTTTGTTGGAATTGGTCGTTCCCATGCCTTCCTTGGTCTGGATTTCCCTTTTGGTTGAATTGGTCTTCTGATACCTTTCTTGGACTGGATTTCCTCTTTGGTTGAATTGGTCTTAACTTAACTTAACGTCTTTATACTGGTTTAGAAAACCCTGCAGAGTCTGTATACAACCAGTTACATTTACATCACCTTGCTCTAAAAGCTGTGCGCATCCAGTTTATTCTTAAATGCATTAACTGTCCCTGCCTCGACTACCTCCCCTGGCAATACATTCCAACCAGACACCACTCTCTGACTAAAAAAATATTTCCTAATATCTAATCTGGACCTCTCTTTAGTCAGCTTGTAGCTATGCCCTCGTGTTATTGTAGGTGGCTGTATTTTAAAAAACTTGTTATAGTCTAATTTATCCATTCCTCTGATCATCTTATAAACCTGTATTAAGTTACCACGAATTCTTCTCTCTTCGAGACACTGTAGGCGAGTTTTTCTGAATCTTTTCTCATATATGTAATTCTGGAATCCCACTATCATCTTTGTCGCTCTTTTTTGTATTATTTCTAGCATGTTTATATCCCCTCTATGATAAGGACTCCACACCTGTACACAGTACTCCAATCTAGGTCTAACTAAAGCTTTATACAGTTTTGACTATCACTTCTTTGCTCCTATGTTTAATATTTCTTTTTATCATACCTAACATTGCATTTGCATTTTTCACTGCTACCTGAACTTGCTCACTCACCTTTCCTGTATAATCTATTATAACCCCTTGGTCTCTTTCCTTATCTATCTTTCTAATATTGTTGTCTCCCATTCTGTAATTATGTTATATATTGGATCTACCCATGTGGATGACAGTACATTTATCTACATTAAACTCCATTTGCCAGCTTACAGGCCATTCTCGAATTTTATCTAAATCCGACCTCAATATATCTATTTCTGCTTTAGATGAGACACTACTGCATAGTTTTGTGTCATCAGCAAATTTTGAAATCATGGATCCCATATCAATGTCCAAATCATTTATATATATCAAGAACAAAATTGGTCCCAAAACCGAGCCCTGTGGCACACCACTTTTCACTTCACACCACTCAGAGTACTCCTTATTTATGCCCGCCCTCTGCCTTCTTCCCGTTTACCAATTTTCATTCCATTTGGCAACTTCCCCACCTATTCCATGTGATTTTAACTTTCAAAATAATCTTTGATGAGGTACTCTATCAAAGGCCTTTGCAAAGTCTAGATAAATATCATTCACTGGCTCCCCTTTATCTATGATTTTAGTAACCTCCTCCATGAATTCTAATAGATTTGTTAAGCATGATCTCCCTCTAGTAAACCCATGCTGACTATTTCTAATTAGATTAAATTTGTCTAAATGCATTACAATGTTTTCTTTGATTATTGACTCTAACAATTTACAGACTATGCTCGTTAAACTCACCGGTCTATAATTTGCCGGATCTGATTTTTTGCCTTTTGAATAAGGGGATCACTCCTGCATCTTTCCAATCCCGTGGAACAATCCATTTTGTAAGTGATTGAGAACATAATATAGCCAATAGTTTTGCTAGTTGGTCTCTAATTTCATACAGCAATTTTGGATGAATACCATCTTGACCTGGACATTTATTCACTTTCAACCCCTCCAATTTTTTAAAAACCATTTCCTCTGTAATACAGATTGATCTTAATCCCGCTGTATCCGTGTCTCTTTGAAAAATATCTATAGGCTCTGGGATCTTGGAACAGTCCTCTTTTGTGTAGACTGTGCCAAAGTACTGATTGAGCAGATTAGCTGCCTCCCTATTCTCACTTATTATTTTCCCTGTACTGTCTATGAGAGGGCCTACTTTGTCTTTCGTTCCTTGTTTATTTCTAACATAAGAGAAGAAGCTTTTACTGTCAGTCTTGATCCTCTGAGCAAGTTTTTTTTTTCGAAGTATTTTTCCTGTTTTATTCGCTTTCTGAGATATGTTCTGCTTGTCGAAATATTTTACATATGTTTTCTTTTGATTTACCTGCCTCTATATATCTTTCCGATACCTTCCGTGGTCCGGATTGTCCACTGTGGTTGACTTAATCCTTTTCCCGCCTTCCTTGATATGGATTCTCTCTGATGCAGAAACTCTCACTTTGATATATTTTCGGATAATGGAGTCAGTAGAGCGGGGGGACTGGCCGAGTGGCTTGGGTGTCGGTCTCTGACCGCGATGACAAGTGTTCACATCCTCGGTAAGACGTAGGTCTTTGTTTTTTTCTTTCAGGGTTGAAATAAAATGAACTCGTCTGTGCGGTGTGTGGGTCTGTGCAGTGTGTGGGTCTGTGTAGTGTGTGGGTCTGTGTAGTGTGTGGGTCGGTGCGGTGTGTGGGTCGGTGCGGTGGGTGGGTCTGTGCAGTGTGTGGGTCTGTGTAGTGTGTGGGTCTGTGCAGTGTGTGGGTCTGTGCAGTGTGTAGGTCTGTGCAGTGTGTGGGTCTGTGTAGTGTGTGGGTCTGTATAGTGTGTGGGTTGGTGCGGTGTGTGGGTCGGTGCGGTGTGTGGGTCGGTGCGGTGTGTGGGTCTGTGCAGTGTGTGGGTCTGTGCAGTGTGTGGGTCTGTGCAGTTTGTGGCTCTGTGCAGTGTGTGGGTCTGTGCAGTGTGTGGGTCTGTGTAGTGTGTGGGTCTGTGTAGTTTGTGGGTCTGTGTAGTGTCTGGCGACCCCACGGGCAAGCGGCCATTATTTTTCATTTTTACAGATCTTGCCGGTGTATTTCACCAATGGAAATCATCATTTATGCATCCATCTATTCATTCATTCATTCATCCATCCGTCCATTTGCCTGTTCACCTGCGTACCTACCTACCATCCTACCTACCTATTGACCAACCGACCGATTAAGCGACCGACCCACCGACACCTACCTACCGACCTACTCACCCACATACCTACATACCTACCATCACACCATACCTACCTACTTACATATTGATCGAGTGATTGACCGAACGACAGACCAACTAACCGACACCTACCTAACCAGGTACCTACCCACCCACCAACCTACCTACCTACCCACCTGTCCCCCCACCTACCCACCCACTCACCTACCCACCCACATACCTACCTACCTACATACCTACCATCACACCTACCTATCTACATATTGATCGACCGATTGACCGAACGACTAACCGACACCTACCTATCCGCCCAACCACCTACCCACCCACCTATCCACCTACCCGCCCACCTACCCACCCTCCTACCTACTTACCCACCTACCCATCCATCTACCCACCTAACTACCCACCCACCTATCTACCCACCCACCTACCTACCAACCCGACTACCTACCCACCGACCTAACCTACCCACAACCAACCTACCCACCCACCCACACCCACCTACCAACCCACCTACCCACCCACCTACCTACCAACCTACCTACCAACCCACCTACCTACACACCCACCTACATATCCACCTACCTACCTGCCTACCCACCCACCTACCAACCCACCCACCTACAAACCTACCAACCCATCTACCTACCCGCCTACCAACCTACCCACCCACCTACCTACCTACCTACATACCTACCCACCTACCTACATACCTACCTACCCACCAACAACTCTTTATACGTGAGGGCTTCAAGTGGAAACTTTAAAAGTGGGATAGTACTGAACCTTCATTTGCCAATGAATTGCTATAGGTTTCACCCTTTTGCTGTAAAAAAACAAAAAACTGATAACAAATCACTTGTCCTTTAATACAGAAATTCAAGCAAAAGCAGGATTAATTAAACGATAACTTATGGCGACGTTTTTCGAACTAACCCTGTGGCAAGTTTGCGTCATGATAATTGCTATATTTAATTAAGTCATACCAGATGATGTAACTTTCATATGTTTGTAATCAAGCCAGTGGTTCCGATTTCATTTGAACAGGCCTCGTAGAATACACCAGTGCAACTTGTTTCCCCGTTGTAGCCTTTTTGAAGATCTATTCACAACAATCAAAAGACGAAAGATGGCCTGGTGTGAGCACGTCGCGAGGTCCAACGGAATTACCAACTCGATACTCTTTGGTTTCGTACCGGGACAGAGAGGGCGAGGACGTCCAAGGAAGAGAAGGGTGGACAACATCACTGAGTGGTCAAGCCTTCGTCCCGGTGAGATACGACAGACGGCGGCTGACAGAGAAAAATGGCGTGGATTTTGGGAGTGTCTTCAAGTGTACCCTAACGACCTGATGGGTTATGGGATGAACTGAACTGAACTGAGCTTGTCTCCAGCTGTGATTCGCTGAAAGCTGTCAGATAATTTACTGTGCTGCATCTTCGGCCATGGCCCGTATATAGTACTGGGACATACTGGGTGCACAGGAAAGGGGTCATTTGCCATATGTCATCTTTATTCTAGAAGACTCGGAAAAGCCGGAAGTGGCGGCAAACAAACTCGCCATCTACGTGGCTATAAAGAAGCAAAGGCACTCGTCAGACGAAATGGAGAGACCAGTACACAGAATAGAGCCAGGAAATGACGCACAGACAAGCTTTGCGGAGATGGGCACACAAAGATCTTCAGACTCAGAACGGGACACGGCAGACTGAAGGCCCACCTCCACAGAATGGGTCTCAGAGACACCGCCACGTGCGATTGTGCAGCACCCAAGCAAACACCAGAACATATCCTGCAGAAGTTCTCTACGTATGCATTCCAAAGAGAGGCAGTCTGACACAGAGGAGTGTCCGTGCTCGGAAAGCTGTTAGAGACCGCTGAAACGCAGTCTCCTTCGTGAACCTCGCCGGGTTAGAAGCATAGCAGTAATATGCAACATAATTACAGAATGGGAGAGCACCAATATGGAACATAATTACAGAATGGGAGAGCACCAGTATAGAACATAATTACAGAATGGGAGAGCACCAATATGGAACATAATTACAGAATGGGAGAGCACCAATATGGAACATAATTACAGAATGGGAGAGCACCAATATTGAACATAATTACAGAATGGGAGAGGACTAATATATAACATAATTACAGAATGGGAGAGCACCAATATAGAACATAATTACAGAATGGGAGAGCACCAATATGGAACATAATTACAGAATGGGAGAGCACCAATATGGAACATAATTACAGAATGGGAGAGCACCAATATGGAACATAATTACAGAATGGGAGAGCACCAGTATAGAACATAATTACAGAATGGGAGAGCACCAATATAGAACATAATTACAGAATGGGAGAGCACCAATATGGAATATAATTACAGAATGGGAGAGCACCAATATGGAATATAATTACAGAATGGGAGAGCACCAATATGGAACATAATTACAGAATGGGAGAGCACCAGTATAGAACATAATTACAGAATGGGAGAGCACCAATATAGAACATAATTACAGAATGGGAGAGCACCAATATGGAATATAATTACAGAATGGGAGAGCACCAATATGGAACATAATTGCAGAATGGGAGATAACAATATTAGAAAGATAGATAAGGAAAGGGGCCTAGGGGTTATAAAAGATCATACAGGTAAAGGTGAGTGAGCAAGTTAAGGTAGCAGTGAAAAAGGCAAATGCAATGTTAGGTATGATAAAAAGAAATATTAAACATAGGAGCAAGGAAGTGATAGTCAAACTGTATAAAGCATTAGTTAGACCTAGATTGGAGTACTGCAAACAGGTGTGGAGTTCCTATCATAGAGGGGATATAAACATGCTGGAAAGAATACCAAAAAAAAAAAAAGAGCGACAAAGCTGATAGTGGGATTCCAGAATTACCGTTATGAGGAAAGACTCGACCTTACAGTGTCTAGAAGAGAAAAGAATTCGTGGTTTATAAGATGATCAGAGGAATGGATAAATTAGACTATAACAAGTTTTTAAAAAAATACAGCCACCCACAATAACAAGAGGGCATAGCTACAAAGTGACTAAAGAGAGGTCCAGATTAGATATTAGGAAATATTTTTTAGCCAGAGAGTGGTGAATGCTTGCAATGCGTTGTCATGGGAGGTAGTGGAGGCAGAGACAGTTAATGAATTTAAGAATAAATTGGATGCGCATAGCTTTTAGAGCAAGTTAATGTAAATGAAACTGGTTGTATATAGACTCTGCAGAGTCTTCTAAACCAGTATAAAGACGTTAAGTTAATCAGTTAATAGAAGAAGAATGAGCCCTCATTGTGATAGCAAATCCTACCAGACGCAGGAACCAAAAGGTTTTCAGTTATAATACACATGCCCATTACAATGCCTTACATATATTGCTCCAGACAATCTATCGCAGGATCGATAGATGCCCTTTTGTCTAACCACCCTATTAGTAGAACAGGCATGATAGAAAAAGTAAGTGATTACAAAAAGGCACCCCCCCCCCCCCCCCCCCCCCCCAAAAAAAAATGGTAGAAAACCAGTCATGAATGTTGATGAGATTGTTAGATGAACAAAAAAGAAACGAAACCGTTGATAGTGTTAATGCCTTAGCGAGGAATTCCACACATGGAGAGGTGGGAGGAATTTATAACAGGGTCAACTCAAATTATCTCACAGGCGTGCTGGCACATGCATCGAATGATGGATTGAAATTATAGAAGATAGTTTATGCACAGTGTTTAAGGTTCTGCTGGGATTTGTCAAGAAGACAGGAAGAGAAGAGTCTTGGATTTGTTCATCTATTTTCAGACAGATTAAGAGGATAGAGATACCAGACAGGAAATTCGAGAATATAATCTTCACAATGACATAAGGGCAAAGGACAACATACTGATCAACTGTACACTCCATCGTTGAGCGTACACTCCCTTGTTGAGCGGACAATCCCTAGTTGTACACACAATCCCTCATTGAGCGGACAATCCCTCGTTGTACACACAATCCCTCATTGAGCGGACAATCCCTCGTTGAGCGGACAATCCCTAGTTGTACACACAATCCCTCATTGAGCGGACAATCCCTCGTTGAGCGGACAATCCCTCGTACACACAATCCCTCATTGAGCGGACAATCCCTCGTTGAACACGCAATCCCTCATTGAGCGGACAATCCCTAGTTGTACACGCAATCCCTCGTTGAGCGGACAATCCCTAGTTGTACAACAATCCCTCATTGAGCGGACAATCCCTCATTGAGCGGACAATCCCTCGTTGAGCGGACAATCCCTTGTTGTACACACAATCCCTCATTGAGCGGAAAATCCTTAGCTGTACACACAATCCTTCGTTGAGCGGACAATCCCTCGTTGTACACACACTCCCTCATTGAGCGGACAATCTCTCGTTGAACACGCAATCCGTCATTGAGCGGACAATCCCTAGTTGTACACACAATCCCTCGTTGAGCGGACAATCCCTAGCTGTACACACAATCCCTCATTGAACGGACAATCCCTCATTGAGCGGACAATCCCTAGTTGTATACACAATGCCTCCTTGAGCGGACGATCCCTCATTGAGCGGACAATCCCTAGTTGTACACACAATCCCTCGTACACACAATCCCTCATTGAGCGGACAATCCCTAGTTATACACACAATCCCTCATTGAGCGGACAATCTCTCGTTGAACATGCAATCCGTCATTGAGCGGACAATCCCTAGTTGTACACACAATTCCTCGTTGAGCGGACAATCCCTAGTTGTACACACAATCCCTCATTGAGCGGACAATCCCTCATTGAGCGGACAATCCCTCGTTGAGCAGACAATCCCTAGTTGTATACACAATGCCTCCTTGAGCGGTACGATCCCTCATTGAGCGGACAATCCCTAGTTGTACACACGATCCCTCGTACACACAATCCCTCATTGAGCGGACAATCCCTAGTTATACACACAATCCCTCATTGAGCGGACGATCCCTCGTTGAGCGGACAATCCCTGGTTGTACACACACTCCTTCCTCGAACACACACTCCCTCGTTGAGCACACACACTCCCTCGTTGAGAACACACACTCCCTCGTTGAGAACACACTCCTCCCTCGTTGAGAACACACTCTCCCTCGTTGAGAACACACTCCTCCCTCGTTGAGCACACACACTCCCTCGTTGAGAACACACTCCCTCCTTGAGCTCACACTCCCTTATTGAGCTAACAATCCCTCTTTGAACAGACAATCCCTCGCTGAACACACTCCTTTCTCTGCAATTCCGAATTGGGGCCCCTCAGCACAGTACGATGCCAAATTGAATACACTCGACGCACTACAATACCGAGTCGGTACCAAATCCCTGCTGGTCTACCATTCCCCCCGAGTTTCCAAGATAGTCTCCCACCCATTAGCACCGTAATGTTTCAGTTCTGCAAACGGGCACGAGAGACTCTCACCACTATTAGCTACAGCATTGCCCCACTTCCCTAGTAGGATCGCGTCCTCTAAGGCACCTCGGCTGATTTAAAAAGCCATTCGCAGTTTCGTGTGAACTTAGACATGCAAGCAGATAAACATTTGTCTAGTGAACGTTGTCACGTACAAACGTTCTTTTGTTTCCCCAGGCGGACCTTCAGCGCTACGCCAAGGTACACGTTGTCATAGGCAACGAGTCGTGTGACCTGGACTCGGCCATCTCGGCCATTACGTACGCTTACTTTCTGGACAAGGTCAGCCATCTTGTTTATGCGTCCTTTTGTTTGGAGTGTCCAATTTAGCGTTGTTGTTGTTGTTTTCATTGTCGTTTTCATCGTCGTTGTTGCTGCTGTTGTCGTTGCTGTTGTCATCGTCGTCGTTGTTTCTCTTTGTCGGCGTTGTTGTCATCGTCGTCGTTGTTTCTCTTTGTCGGCGTTGTTGTCATCGTCGTTTTCGTCGTTGTTGGTGTTATCATCGTCGTTGTTGTTGTTGTTGCTGTTGTCATCGTCGTTGTTGTTGTTGCTGTTGTCATCGTCGTTGTTGTTGTCATCGTCGTTGTTGTTGTCATCGTCGTTGTTGTTGTCGTCGTCGATGTTGTCATCGTCGATGTTGTCATCGTCGTTGTTGTTGTCATCGTTGTTGTTTTTGTTGTCATCGTCGTTGTCGTCGTTGTTGTTGTCTTCGTTGTTGTTGTCATCGTCGATATTGTCATCGTCGTTGTTGTTGGCATCGTCGTTGTTGTTGTTGTCATCGTCGTTGTTGTCGTTGTTCTTGTTGTCATCGTCGTTGTTGTTGTTGTTGTCGTCGTTGTTGTTGTCATCGTCGTTGTTGTTGTCATCGTTGTTGTTGTTGTCGTCGTTGTTGTTGTAGTCGTCGACGTTGTTGTCGTCGTTGTTGTTATTGTCATCGTCATCGTTGTTGTCGTCGTCGTTGTTGTCGTTGTTGTTGTCGTCGTTGTTGTTGTCATCGTTGTTGTTGTCATCGTCGTTGTTTTTGTTGTCATCGTTGTTGTTGTCGTCGTCGTTGTTGTCGTTGTTATTGTCGTCGTTGTTGTTGTTGTCGTCGTTGTTTTTGTTGTTATCGTTGTTGTTGTCATCGTCCTCGTTTTTGTTGTCGTCGTCGTTGTTGTTGTCGTCGTTGTTGTTGTCATCGTTGTTGTTGTCATCGTTGTTGTTGTCATCGTTGTTGTTGTCATCGTTGTTGTTGTTGTCGTCGTCGTTGTTGTCGTCGTCGTTGTTGTCATCGTCGTTGTTGTCATCGTCGTTGTTGTCATCGTCGTTATTGTCATCGTCGTTGTTGTTGTCATCATTGTTATTGTAGTTGGTGTTAAATTTTGTGGTACACATGGACCAGCTCAGACAACTCGTCAAGTGATATTGTTAATTACAATACTCACTATGTACAAAATATTCACTTAACACAGAAAACACAGTAAGAACAACACTGCACTCAAGCTAGAGAACGAAAGTCATGAAACTGAAATCTCGCTGACGGCGCCCATGATTTCTTTTGTCAACGCGTCCAAACTCACGTGTTGTCCAGTCTCAAAGGACTGACTCACCTCACCCTCACCTGATACTGATCAGTTTTCCATGCGTGGACAGGTGCTGGGGCTTCGTGTATCTGACCTTGAACGGTCGGGCTAAAAAAAAACTACTCCGGTATACCACCAGAATTTATTGGTTATAAATAGTTTTAACTTCGTTAATGTTAATTAGCTCGAAAAGGCAGGGACCAAGCTAACTGAAACTAGTTGCGTTGAAATTTCACCAGAATGATCTGTGCAAATTTCACTTCGCTGAAGGTCACTGTACTAGAGTATTTGCAAGACGGACAGACATACACATGTATTATCTGTTGTATAAGTTAAGATCCAGTTGACATGCGAATTTCTGCTAAGAAGAACGAAAGCAGCTAAATACGCTACAGCATGCAGGAGTGGCGAGTACTAGTGCTGCTGGGAAACAGAAAAAGATAATGAAGAAAAAGATGTTGTTTGTTGAAATGCCCATAATGAGGAGGTTACTCTTTTGTGCGCTCTGAAAAGGACGTTAAGTGGCGGGTTGCAGTAGCTTGCCTCGCATCCTGATGAAGGTGGGTTGGGGTCCTCCAAAGCGGTTGTGCTATGCTCGGATTCATCGGCGTTTCGCTCACTACTATGGAAATCACGTCGATCCATCACCTCGTTAGCCAGGCTGCCATGAAAACAGCCCGTTTCCAGGGACGACCACTAGGAAGCCGAGGAAAGGTCTTGGTCAGTTTATTTTGCCTGACCAGACGTTAGTCTTTCTCCCCAAAGAAAAGGTTAAATTGGCTCAGTGAGTACGAGTACGAAAGATTAGCCCTTCTAAAAACCATCATCGAGGATTGGATAAACACAAACGGCACAAAAGACATCGAATTGAGTTATAATTAATCATACATCGTAACTAGCGATGTATAAAGTGACATCTGTATAAAGTCTTTAAAAGAATAACCCTGCACAGTATCGGCCCCAGACAACACCCCCCCCCCCCCCCCAATAGATAAGAAATTCATCAATGAGCAAGGAGCCTTCTCCCACGCACCCTTAACACTGTCAATGTGGTTACCGTCTGCGTAATGCTTAGCGTTTATAATTTGTTCTCATCCTGTCGCCTATTTGCGCTAACGTCTCTCGCATGCCCCCTCGTGTGTTTCTTGGAGAAAGCTCTGCCTCTCACTAGCGACAGTGGCGACAAAAATCTCTGTGTTCAAAGGGCCCGGGAGAAATTGATTTTCTGCTCGGCTTTTGTCTTCCAAAGTCGAGCTCTTCAGCGAAGGGGTGGGGGAGGGGGGGGGGGGGGGGGGGGGGGGGGGTGGGTGGGGGGTGTAATGAAGATGAAAAGTAGGCACGTGATTGTAAGAGTTTTTGGATGTGTTGTCTTTACAAATATTTATGTGTGTGTTTATTTATATATAGGGGACTGCGTAGGCTAGTGGTTAAGTGACACGGCTCACAACCAGAAGGGGCTGGATTCGATCCCCAACACAGTACCCCGGGGAAGCAAACCCTTAGAAAATGCAGGAGGAAGCAGGTCCTTACATAAAATGCATGCTGAAGTCGGATGCACTGGGCCGACATGCGCAAAATAAAAACCACAGTGCAACGCACACCACCTTGGGCGTTACAGAAATAAGGCGAAATAAAAAAAATATTTGTGTGTATGTTTATTTATTTGTGTGTGAGTGTGTGTGCGTGCGTGCGTGTATATATATAAATATATAAATATATATATATATATATTATATATATATATATATATATATATCATCCCATCATTGGCTCTTTTCGCCTTGTCAGGTAATTGTGCTATTAGCACAAAGCCCGGGCAGACATATAGAGGCCATGCGTTGCAAATGCAGTATGGTCCCCAGTCTGCTTTGTTTGCTCCAAGGAAAAGGGTGATACTTTTGGAATAAGGCAAGATGCCGGATCAGCAGATCAATGCTCTATCTGTCCGCCTGTCGGGGCTTAACTCCTAGACCAAACGCCAACCAATGCTAAGGGCTGGTTTGCCCTGCCACAACACCCAGTTGAGGTTGTCTTTCCTCGCTCTAGGATAAGGCATTGTATTCTCTTGCGTGTGCTCCTTCGCACATCTCCAGGTGTCAGGTTTGGTAGATGCTGACAAACTTTCATCAGCGTTATCAGAAAATAGGTTGCACAGCCACATTTGACAAAACCCGTCAGGATACGACAATATCTTATCTGCAAGGCTTCAGATGGTTTGAAATCAGCGTTTTCCTTCTCCTAGATGAGCTGCCTTCCTTAGCTTTCCAGCCCCATCTGCCCAAAAACTACTGGTTTTAAGGCGCCAGTGACTCCTGTTAGTCAAAACAGTTCTGCCACGCGAAGGCCAGGAGTAGGACTTTGTTGTCAGAGGTTTTATGAGACGCACGCCGTGGGAGCATTTAGTTGGTGTTGAGAGTTCATCCCCAACCCCAGCCCTGACTACAACAACATTTCCAACCAAATTTATTTATGTTCGTTGACAATGAGAAGGCTTTCGATAGCATCAACATAAATGGGACGGTGAACGCCCTGAACAATCGTGGACTTGCAGAAGAAAGTGTTGATAGATGAGATAAACGGCTGATGCACAGCGGAGATCTTTTGGCTTGGCTTGGCTTCGTTCGTTCTCAATCTCCCGCTACCAAACCCTAAAATGGCTTAAGTAGCAGAATGTAGTCCAGAGAACGGAATGCGTTGGTCGTAGTTTACAGCTTGACTGCGATATTTGGACCTTTCGGTCTAACATATCCTACTTCAGCAAGCATTTTTTGAGTACCGGGTTAGCATTCCTTCGATCCCTTCTCCTTAGCCAGTCTGCCCTGCTGCAGCCTGTTATCCAGAATCACCGCGCGGAGGTGTAGAAGGGTCTTGGCAGCTATGGTTCGCTGGCCCTGACGTTAGCACTCAGCTCTGGTTCGCTGGCCCTGACGCTAGCACTCAGCTCTGGTTCGCTGGCCCTGACGCAAGCACTCAGCTCTGGTTCGCTGGCCCTGACGTTAGCACTCATCTCTGGTTCGCTGGCCCTGACGCTAGCACTCAGCTCTGGTTCGCTGGCCCTGACGCTAGCACTCAGCTCTGGTTCGCTGGCCTGACGCTAGCACTCAGCTCTGGTTCGCTGGCCCTGCCGCTAGCACTCAGCTCTGGTTCGCTGGCCCTGACGCTAGCACTCAGCTCTGGTTCGCTGGCCCTGACGTTAGCACTCAGCTCTGGTTCGCTGGCCCTGACGCTAGCACTCAGCTCTGGTTCGCTGGCCTGACGCTAGCACTCAGCTCTGGTTCGCTGGCCCTGACGCTAGCACTCAGCTCTGGTTCGCTGGCCCTGACGCTAGCACTCAGCTCTGGTTCGCTGGCCCTGATGCTAGCACTCAGCTCTGGTTCGCTGGCCCTGACGCTAGCACTCAGCTATGGGTCGCTGACCACTGACCCTGTTTTATAGACCTATCACCATAACCCTTACAACGTGGCGGCTGTAAGGGTCATACAATATCTTCACAGCGATCCCTAAGGTCTCCACAAACCAGGTTTTTGTTTCGAACTGTGGCCTGCGTGGAATTTCCCCGCAATTCTCCATGGAAACGGGCTGTTTTAATGGCAGTCTTGCTAACATGGGGAGGGATCGACGTGATCCACGTAGTAGTGAGCGACACGAAGTTGAAGCCAAGCATTTTGTAACTGGTTGTATACAGACTCTGCCAGGGTCTTCTAAACCAGTATAAAGACGTTAAGTTAAGTTAAGTATATGCACAACCGCCTGGAGGACGCTGGTCCACCTTTATCAGCACGCTCGGGATGTGAGGAAAGCTACTGCAACCCGCCACTTAACCTCCTTTCCAGGCGCACAAAAGAGTAAACTTACTCATTGTGGGCATTCGCAAACAGCAACAACTCAGTTCTTACGATGATGGGGCAAGGATTGGCACGCCATGAGTGGATAGCTTACATATAGAAGTCTAGCCTCGAGGAACTTGTGTGGATCAGCTGTTCAAGAGTTCAAGGTAGTGACTGAGACGACGTTCCCTCAACTAGGACGCCCAAATCGGGTGCTTGATATGAATAAGGATAAGAGGTAGACCCCCTGCGATGATGGATTGATGAGATCAAAGAAACTCTCTAGACGTTCAACACGTCGACAGCACAATCCTCCCACTTAGCACAAGCCATGAGCTCACGCATAACTCGTCGTATACGGCGCAGGGGCAGTAGGACAAAAGAAGAAAAGTGACATTCCGGGGACGATCAATGTTCGTCTCCTGGGCGAAGACACTAGAATCGATGGACTGACAATCCAGGGAATTCAGATTTGTAAAATCGATCTTGGGTCAGGCAGAAGCGGGGGGTGAGAGGTCAGGGCAGTATATGTACCCAGGTCAGGGCAGTATATGTACCCAACAACTTAGAAGAAAGATCAGTGTCTTCACTAATCACCGTATGGGAGAGAGCGATTGTGCACCTGTGAGTCTGTCTGGACTGCAGTGACGGCATGTATTTTTCATCATATATGTATTTAATAATTTTTTTTTTTTTTGGGGGGGGGGGGAATTTGGGTACATGATGTGGCGTACATAAGACGTGTGATGTCACTTAGGGTGGAAAGGGCCGGGCGGGGGTGTGTCCAGGTACATGTTTCGAATAGTGGGGAGAGCGGAATTGGGGGTGAAGGGGGGGGGGTCAGGTTTGGTTTTAAGTTTATTGGGGGGGGGGGGGAAGAAAGAGTATCTAGATTTATGTCCCAAAGTTTGACGAAAGTTAGGGTCGGTTTCGAGAGTGAGAGGGGATGGGGGGGGGGGGGGAGTAAAGCGAGTTAAAGAGAAGACAGAGAGGAGGAAAGAGAGCGGAGTGAGGGGAGGGAGAAAGAGAGAGGGAGAGTGAGAAACGCGAGTGAAATAGAATACAGAGAGAAGGATTCAAGGGGGAAGAGAGCGGAGGGAGGGGAGAGAGGGAGAGGGGAGAGTGAGAAAAGCGAGAGGGGTGAAAGAGAAGAAAGAGATAAGGGAACACGCGGAAGAGAGAGAGAGAGAGAGGATTGAGAGAGAGAAGGGAGGGAGAGGCGGTGGAGAGGAGAGAGCGAGACAGATAGATAGAAAGATATGAATATTAAGGAGGCGATCAATAGAAGAGAAGAAAGTTGATGGACGTCCAGATTGGTGGAGGTCTCGTGTTGTTGTTTGCTGGAGATATGCAAATGGCATTTTGGCCAGATAAAAGGTGGATGACCCTTCTAGGACAGGACAACAGAATGGGAATGAAGGCAGCTCTCTCTCTCTCTCTCTCTCTCTCTCTCTCTCACACTCACACTTCCTCTCTTCCTCCCTCCCTCTCACTCTCTCCCTCACTCTTTCACACCATCTCTCTTCCTCCCTCTCTCTTCCTCTCTCTCTCTCTCTCTCTCTCACATACACTCACACTTCCTCTCTTCCTCCCTCCCTCTCACTCTCTCCCTCACTCTTTCACACCATCTCTCTTCCTCCTCTCTCTCTTCCTCTCTCTCTTCCTCTCTCTTCCTTCCAATCACATACACTCCCTCCCTCCCTCCCTTCTTTCCAACTCTCACAAACACTCCGTCTCTGCCTCCCTCTCTCTCTCTCTCTCTCTCTCTCTCTCACACATACCGTCTCTCTCCCTCCTTCTCTTTCTCACTTACACTCCCTCTCTCCTTCCTTCACTTGATCTAAAAATAACCAAGTGCATCCAATTTATTATTGAGTGCATTATTTGACCCTGCCTCCACTAGTTCCTTTGGTAATTCATTCCAAGCATTCACCACTCTCTGACTAACAAAAAAACTTCCTATTATCTAAACAGTAAGATGGCCACCCCTTGGTGTCTGAGCTCTCGACTCGCTCCGGTATTTGTGTCGAGTTTTCCTATCTTTGTTGGTTCCTGTTCGGATTAAACTTGGCTTGGCTTCGTTCATTCTCAATCTCCTGCTACCAAACCATAAAAGGGCTTAATTAGGAGAATGTAGTCCAGAGAACAAAATGCGTTGTCGTAGTTTACAGCTTGACTGCGATATTTGCACTTCTCGGTCCAACACATCCGACGTCAGCAAGCATTTTTTGAGTACCGGGTTAGCATTCCCTCTTCGATCACTTCTCCTTAGACAGTCTACTCTTCTGCAGTCTGTTATCCAGGATCACCGCGTGGAGGTGTAGAAGGGTCTTGGCAGCTCTGTTTCGCTGGCCCTGATGCTAGCAGCGAGGGTTGCGCTGGCCAATCAGAAGCCTTTGGCAGCGGGACACGTAAAAACAGCGAGTTTGACACGGACAGACACAGAGGGCATGACACAAACATTGGTCTAACACACTCCTCGCGGCCCTCATCCCAAGGCAGAGGAGTACACGGCTTCACCTTGTGAGTCTGTAGGGATTTCGGTCGACATGCCACGCATGAACACAGCCTCAGCAGTTGGATATGGTAGTGTTCGATCAACGCAACGGACCTTTGACGCCTACGCGAACATTATTATTATTATTATTATTATTATCTAATCTGGACCTTTCTTTAATTAATTTGTAGCTGGGCCATCCTGCTCTTGTTGGTGGTTGTATTTTGAAGGAAAATAAACTTGTTATAGTCTAATTTATTGTCTTCCTGATCTTATGTACCTGTATTAATTCACTTTGAATTCTTCTTTGAAAATCCTTTTATAGTCTACTTTATTGTTTTCCTGATCTTATAAACCTGTAGTAATTCACTTTGAATTCATCTTTGAAAAACCTGTTATAGTCTAATTTAACCTTTGCTTTGATTATCTTATCAACCTGCTATTAAGTCACCTCGAATTCTTCTCTTGTCTAGACACAGTAGACCGGTTTTCCTAAGTCTTTCTTCATAACTGCAATTGTGGAATCCCACTATCAGCTTTGTGGTATCCTTTCCAGCATGTTTATATCCCCTCTACGATAAGGACTCCACACCTGTACACAGTACTCCAATCTAGGTCTAACTAAAGCTTTATACAGTTTGACCATCACTTCCTCGCTCCTATGTTTAATATTTCTTTTCATCTTTGCCCGTGAAAACCACAATTGCTCATCTGGAGTGATAAAACGCGTATCTCCTTCAAAGTACCCACCTGGGGACTTCACACACTTCTTCCACCGGCCCCAATATGGAAGGAAGCATTGCAGGAGAGCCTCTTTGGGGTTGAAGAACAGCTGGGCCTTGACGTTCTTCATGTCATAGCGTGACTCTTCTCATTTTTCTGTGTTCGTTCTCAATCTCCGCCTACCAAGCTCTGAACAGGACTTTGCAAGTAGCAGGATGTAGTCCGGAGAACGGGATGCGTTGTGTCGCTAGTTTACAGCTTGGTTGCGATATTTGCACCTTTCGGCCCGACACATCCGTCTTCGGCAGGGTCGCGTGACTCTTATCTCGATGTACCTTTCTCTCTCCCAGTTACCATTCTCTCTCTCTCTGTTACCTTTCTCTCTCCTAGTTACCTTTCTCTCTCTCTCCCAGTTACCTTTCTCTCTCTCTCTCTCTCTGTTACCTTTCTCTCTCTCTCACTCTCCCAGTTACCTTTCTCTCTCTCTCACTCTCCCAGTTACCTTTCTTCTCCCAGTTACCTTTCTCTCTCTCTCACTCTCCCAGTTACCTTTCTCTCTCTCTCACTCTCCCAGTTACCTTTCTCTCTCTCTCTCACTCTCCCAGTTACCTTTCTCTCACTCTCCCAGTTACCTTTCTCTCTCTCTCACTCTCCCAGTTACCTTTCTCTCTCTCTCACTCTCCCAGTTACCTTTCTCTCACTCTCCCAGTTACCTTTCTCTCTCTCACTCTCCCAGTTACCTTTCTCTCTCTCACTCTCCCAGTTACCTTTCTCTCTCTCTCTCACCCAGTTACCTTTCTCTCTCTCTCACCCAGTTACCTTTCTCTCTCTCTCTCTCACCCAGTTACCTTTCTCTCTCTCTCTCCCAGTTACCTTTCTCTCTCTCACACTCCCAGTTACCTTTCTCTCTCTCACTCTCCAAGTTACCTTTCTCTCTCTCTCTCTCACTCTCCCAGTTACCTTTCTCTCTCTCTCTCTCTCTCTCCCAGTTACCTTTCTCTCTCTCTCTCACTCTCCCAGTTACCTTTCTCTCTCTCTCTCCCAGTTACCTTTCTCTCTCTCTCTCTCACTCTCCTAGTTACCTTTCTCTCTCTCTCTCTCCCAGTTACCTTTCTCTCTCTCTCTCTCACTCTCCCAGTTACCTTTCTCTCTCTCTCTCTCTCCCAGTTACCTTTCTCTCTCTCTCTCTCTCTCTCCCAGTTACCTTTCTCTCTCTCTCTTTCTCTCTCTCTCACTCTCCCAGTTACCTTTCTCTCTCTCTCTCCCAGTTACCTTTCTCTCTCTCTCACTCTCCCAGTTACCTTTCTCTCTCTCTCTCTCTGTTACCTTTCTCTCTCTCTCTCTCTCTCTCCCAGTTACCTTCTCTCTCTCTCTCTCTCACTCTCCCAGTTACCTTTCTCTCTCTCTCTCTCTCTCTCTCTCCCAGTTACCTTTCTCTCTCTCTCTCACTCTCCCAGTTACCTTTCTCTCTCTCTCTCTCTCTCTCCTAGTTACCTTTCTCTCTCTCTCTCTCACTCTCCCAGTTACCTTTCTCTCTCTCTCTCTCTCTCTCTCTCCTAGTTACCTTTCTCTCTCTCACTCTCCCAGTTACCTTTCTCTCTCTCTCTCCTAGTTACCTTTCTCTCTCTCTCTCTCTCTCCCAGTTACCTTTCTCTCTCTCTCCCAGTTACCTTTCTCTCTCTCTCTCTCTCCCAGTTACCTTTCTCTCTCTCTCTCTCTCTCAGTTACCTTTCTCTCTCTCTCTCCCAGTTACCTTTCTCTCTCTCTCACTCTCCCAGTTACCTTTCTCTCTCTCTCCATCACTCTCCCTGTTACCTTTCTCTCTCTCTCTCTCTCTCTCTCTCTCCCAGTTACCTTTCTCTCTCTCTCACTCTCCCAGTTACCTTTCTCTCTCTCTCTCTCTCTCCTAGTTACTTTTCTCTCTCTCTCTCTCTCTCTCTCACTCTCCCAGTTACCGTTCTGTCTCTCTCTCTCTCTCCCAGTTACCTTTCTCTCTCTCTCTCTCCTAGTTACCTTTCTCTCTCTCCATCACTCTCCCTGTTACCTTTCTCTCTCTCTGTCTCTCCCAGTTACCTTTCTCTCTCTCTCTCTCCTAGTTACCTTTCTCTCTCTCTCTCTCTCACTCTCCCAGTTACCTTTCTCTCTCTCTCTCTCTCCTAGTTACCTTTCTCTCTCTCTCACTCTCCCAGGTACCTTTCTCTCTCTCTCTCCTAGTTACCTTTCTCTCTCTCTCACTCTCCCAGTTACCTTTCTCTCTCTCTCTGTTACCTTTCTCTCTCTCTCACTCTCCCAGTTACCTTTCTCTCTCTCACTCTCCCAGTTACCTTTCTCTCTCTCTCTCACTCTCCCAGTTACCTTTCTCTCTCTCTCTCTCTCTCCCAGTTACCTCTCTCTCTCTCCCAGTTACCTTTCTCTCTCTCTCTCTCCCAGTTACCTTTCTCTCTCTCTTACTCTCTCAGTTACCTTTCTCTCTCTTTCTCTCTCTTCCAGTTACCTTTCTCTCTCTCTCTCTCCCAGTTACGTTTTTCTCTCTCACTCTCCCAGTTACCTTTCTCTCTGTCTCTCTCCCAGTTACCTTTCTTTCTCTCTCTCTCCCAGTTACCTTTCTCTCTCTCTCCCAGTTACCTTTCTCTCTCTCTATCCCTCTCCCAGTTACCTTTCTCTCTCTTTCACTCTCCCAGTTACCTTTCTCTCTCTCTCTCTCTCTCTTCCAGTTACCTCTCTCTCTCTCTCCCAGTTACCTTTCTCTCTCTCTCTCACTCTCCCAGTTACCTTTCTCTCTCTCTCTCACTCTCCCAGTTACCTTTCTCTCTCTCTCCCGGTTACCTTTCTCTCTCTCTCTCCCAGTTACCTTTCTCTCTCTCTCACTCTCCCAGTTACCTTTCTCTCTCTCTCACTCTCCCAGTTACCTTTCTCTCTCTCACGCTCCCAGTTAGTTACCTTTCTCTCTCTCTCTCTCTCCCAGTTACCTTTCTCTCTCTCTCACTCTCCCAGTTACCTTTCTCTCTCTCCCAGTTACCTTTCTCTCTCTCTCTCTCTCTCTCTCTCTCCCAGTTACCTTTCTCTCTCTCTCACTCTCCCAGTTACCTTTCTCTCTCTCTCTCCCAGTTACCTTTCTCTCTCTCTCACTCTCCCAGTTACCTTTCTCTCTCTCTCTCCCAGTTACCTTTCACTCTCTCTCACTCTCCCAGTTACCTTTCTCTCTCTCTCTCCCAGTTACCTTTCTCTCTCTCTCTCTCTAAGTTACCTTTCTCTCTCTCACTCTCCCAGTTCCTTTCTCTCTCTCTCTCTCTCTCTCCCAGTTACCTTTCTCTCTCTCTCTCTCTCTCCCAGTTACCTTTCTCTCTCTCTCTCTCTCCCAGTTACCTTTCTCTCTCTCTCACTCTCCCAGTTACCTTTCTCTCTCTCTCTCTCTCTCCCAGTTACCTTTCTCTCTCTCTATCCCTCTTCCAGTTACCTTTCTCTCTCTCGCCCAGTTACCTTTCTCTCTCTCTCACTCTCCCAGTTACCTTTCTTCTCCCAGTTACCTTTCTCTCTCTCTCTCTCTCTCCCAGTTACCTTTCTCTCTCTCACTCTCCCAGTTACCTTTCTCTCTCTCTCTCTCAGTTACCTTTCTCTCTCTCACTCTCCCAGTTACTTTTCTTGTCCCAGTAACCTTTCTCTCTCTCACTCTCCCAGTTACCTTTCTTCTCCCAGTTACCTTTCTCTATTCATCCCTTCTCTGCAATTCTCTTTCTATCACCTAACTACCCTTCTCTGCATATTTCTCTCTTTCTATCTCTATATGTGTCTCTGTGTCTTTCTCTCTCCCGCTACCTCTATCTCTGTCTCTCTCTCTCTCCAGCCATTCACATTGAAGACACTCGAACATCAAACAAACCATGAGCCGACTAACATATTCTGACTATCCGTTGTGCCGTGGACAGAAGAGAGAAAGAAAGAGAGAGAGAGCGAGACAGAGAGAAAGAAGGAACACCTTCAATAGACGAGACCAGAAGAGCAAGCAGACGGCAGTTATCAAATATGATATCTTTCAAAGTCGTCTTTTGCTGGTTTGTCCGCTTTGGGAAGAAGAAGACGGTACATTGTTGTGGGATTACCCGAGGAGGTAAACATTCCGGCTGGTATACATCCGGGTTCAGCTCTCTGTCAATCGTTCCCTCCATCTGTCTCCTTCCCTCGCTCGATGTATCATACATTCTCCATCTCTCTCTTTTTCTCTTTCCAACTCTCTCGCCAGCTCGATCTAACTCTCGCAGTCCCTCCGTCACTGATTCTTTCTCTCACATTCTCCGTCACTCTTACTTTCATCATCATTCGCTATCTTTCCATCCCTTTCTCCGTCTCACCTATATCGTCCTTTCGCCATCTCCCCCTCTCCATCTCCCCTCTACATCTCCCATCTCCCCCTCCCCTCTACATCTCCCATCTCCCCTCTCTCAATCTCCCCTCTCTCCATCTCCCTCTCTCCCTCTCCCTCTCACAATCTCCCTCTCTCCATCTCCCTCTCTCCATCTCCCACACTCACCATCTCCCCCACTCACTATCTCCCCCTCCCTCCATCTCCCCCTCACTCCATCTCCCCTCCCTCCATCTCCCCTCCCTCCATCTCTCCTCCCTCCATCTCCCCTCCCTCCATCTCCCCTCCCACCATCTCTTCCACTCACCATCTCTCCATCTCCCTCTCTCGCCATCTACCCCTCTCTCGATATCTTCCCCCTCCCCTTCGCCATCTCCCCCTCTCGCCACCTCACTCTCTCGCCATCCCCCTCTCTCGATATCTTCCCCCTCCCCTTCGCCATCTCCCCCTCTCGCCATCTCCCCCTCTCGCCATCTCCCCCTCTCGCCATCTCATTCTCTCGCCATCCACCTCTCTCGCCATCCCCATCTCTCGATATCTTCCCCCTCCCCTTTGCCATCTCCCCTTCGCATCTCCCCTTCGCATCTCCCCCTCTCGCCATCTCCCCCTCTCGCCATCCACCTCTCTCGCCATCCCCCTCCTTTGCCACCCCTCCCTCACAATCTCCCCCTCTCGCCGTCTCCCCTCTCACCATCTCCCCCTCTCACCATCTCCCCCTCTCACCATCTCCCCCTCTCACCATCTCCCCTCTCACCATCTCCCTCTCTCGCCATCTTTCCCTCACCTCCCCTAGTCATCTCCCCCTCTCGCCGTCTCCCTTCTCGCCATCTTCCCCCTCGCCATCCACCTCTTTCGCCATCCACCTCTCTCGCCATCCACCTCTCTCGCCATCTCCCCCTCTCTCGCCATCTCCCCCTCTCTCGCCATCTGCCATCTTGCCATCTCCCCCTCTCGCCATCCCCCTCTCTCGCCATCTCCCCCCTCTCTCGCCATATCCCCCCTCTCTCGCCATCTCCCACCCTCTCGCCATCTCCCCTCTCCCTATCTCCCCCCCTCGCCATCTCCTCCACTCGCCATCTCCCCTTCCTCGCCATCTCCCCTTCCTCGCCATCTCCCCTTCCTCACCATCTTCCCTTCCTCGCCATCTTCCCCTCCCAACCATCTCGCCATCTCCCCCTCTCACTATCCCCCCCCCCCTCTCGCCATCTCCCCCCCTTCTCGCCATCTCCCTCCCTCGCCATCTCCCCCCCTCGCTATCTCCCCCCCTCGTCATCTCCCCCCCTCGCCATCTCCCCCCCCCCTCGCCATCTCCCACTCTCGCTGTCTCCCCTCTCGCCGTCCCCCACCTCTCGCCGCCCCCCCTCGCCATCCCCTCCTCCCTCGCCACCCCCCTCTCTGGCCATCTTCCTCCCCTCACCATCTCCCCCCCTCGCCATCTCCCCCCCTCGCCATCTCCCCCTCTCGCCATCTCCCCCTCTCGCCATCTCCCCCTCTCGCCATCTCCCCCTTTCGCCATCTCCCCCTCTCGCCATCTCCCCCTCTCGCCATCTCCCCCTCTCGCCATCTCCCCCTCTCGCCATCTCATCCTCTGGCCATCTCCCCCTTTCGCCATCTCCCCCTCTCGCCATCTCCCCCTCTCGCCATCTCCCCCTCTTCGCCATCTCCCCCTTTCGCCATCTCCCCCTTTCGCCATCTCTCTCTCTCGCCATCCACCTCTCTCGCTATCCCCCTCTCTCGATATCTTCCCTCCCCCCTTCGCCATCTCCCCCTTTCGCCATCTCCCCCTTTCGCCATCTCCCCCTCTCGCCATCTCCCCCTCTCGCCATCTCCCCCTCTCGCCATCTCCCCCTCTCGCCATCTCCCCCTCTCGCCATCTCCCCCTCTCGCCATCTCACTCTCACCATCCACCTCTCTCGCTATCCCCCTCTCTCGATATCTTCCCCCTCCCCTTCGCCATCTCCCCCTCTCGCCATCTCCTCCTCACGCCATCCATCTCTCTCGCCATCCCCATCTCTCGATATCTTCCCCCTCCCCTTCGCCATCTCCCCCTCTCGCCATCTACCTCTCTCGCCATCCCCCTCCTTTGCCACCCCTCTCATCATCTCGCCCTCTCGCCGTCTCCCTTTTCGCCATCTCCCTTCTTGCCATCTCCCTTCTCGCCATCCACCTCTCTCGCCATCGCCCTCCTTCCCCATTTCGCCCCTCACCATCTCCCTCTCTCGGCATGTCCCCCTGTCACCACCTCCCCCTCTCGCCGTCTCCCCTCTCGCCGTCTCCCCTCTCGCCATCTCCCCCCTCGCCATCCACCTCTCTCGTCATCCCCCTCCTTCGCCATCTCCCGCCCCCCCCCCCTCACCATCTCTCTCTCTCGGCATGTTTCCCTGTCACCATCTCCCCCTCTCTTGCCCACTCACCATCTCCCCCTCTCTCGTCCACTCGCCATGTCCCCCCTGTCACCATCTCCCCCTCTCTCGCCCTCTCGCCATCTCCCCCCTCTCCACCCACCTCTCTCGCCATCCCCCTCCTTTGCCATCTCCCCCCCTCACCATCTCCCTCTCTCGGCATGTCTCCCTGTCACCATCTCCCCCTCTCTCGTCCACTCGCCATGTCCCCCCTGTCACCATCTCCCCCTCTCTCGTCCACTCACCATCTCCCCCTCTCGCCGTCTCCCTTCTGCCATCTCCCTTTTCGCCATCTCCCCCCTCGCCATCCCCCTCTCTCGCCACCCCCTCTCTCGCCATCGCCCTCCTTCGCCATCTCCCCCCCCCCCTCACCATCTCCCTCTCTCGGCATGTCTCCCTGTCACCATCTCCCCCTCTCTCGTCCACTCGCCATGTCCCCCCTGTCACCATCTCCCCCTCTCTCGCCCACTCACCATCTCCCCCTCTCTCGCCCACTCACCATCTCCCACTCTCTCGTCCACTCGCCATGTCCCCCCTGTCACCATCTCCCCCTCTCTCGCCCACTCACCATCTCCCCCTCTCTCGCCCACTCACCATCTCCCCCTCTCTCGTCCACTCACCATCTCCCCCTCTCTCGCCCACTCACCATCTCCCACTCTCTCGTCCACTCGCCATGTCCCCCCTGTCACCATCTCCCCCTCTCTCGCCCACTCACCATCTCCCCCTCTCTCGCCCACTCACCATCTCCTCCTCTCTCGTCCACTCGCCATGTCCCCCCTGTCACCATCTTCCCCTCTCTCGCCCACTCACCATCTCCCCCTCTCTCGTCCACTCACCATCTCCCCCTCTCTCGCCCACTCACCATCTCCCACTCTCTCGTCCACTCGCCATGTCCCCCCTGTCACCATCTCCCCCTCTCTTGTCCACTCACCATCTCCCCCTCTCTCGCCCACTCACCATCTCCCACACTCTCGTCCACTCGCCATGTCCCCCCTGTCACCATCTCCCCCTCTCTCGTCCACTCACCATCTCCCCCTCTCTCGCCCACTCACCATCTCCCCCTCTCTCGTCCACTCGCCATGTCCCCCCACTCACCATATCCCCCTCTCTCGCCCACTCACCATCTCCCCCTCTCTCGCCCACTCACCATCTCCCACTCTCTCGTCCACTCGCCATGTCCCCCCTGTCACCATCTCCCCCCTGTCACCATCTCCCCCTCTCTCGTCCACTCACCATCTCCCCCTCTCTCGCCCACTCACCATCTCCCCCTCTCTCGTCCACTCGCCATGTTCCCCCTGTCACCATCTCCCCCTCTCTCGTCCACTCACCATCTCCCCCTATCCCATCGTCCCATCCTCACAATCAAACAACCATTGTATTGCCTCTATGCACCAGTACACATATTTCAACAATTTAATGACGAAGCGAGACAGGAAAAGAGAGATAGAGAGGGAGAGAAAGGGGGAGGAGAGAGAGAAAATTGGCATAAAGCAGGATGTATGAAATGATAAAAACACACAAACAACCTTCACAGTTATGGTATCTGGTCAAGATTGTCCTCTTTGCTGTCCAACCATGCCAAATAAACGGCACGGCAGCCAGAAATGGCTACCAAGTGACATCCGCTGGGCAAATAGAGACATACAACACCGTAGACTTCGACCGCCCTGTCGTGTCTCTATTTCTATTTCAATTTATCAGTGTCGCTATTTTTAAATAATTACACAAAATTCATGAAATTGAAGGTCTTAATGCCAGTGTGTTATTTTTTAAATTAATGATTAAATGAAGTCGAGGACTTAATCTCAATATGTTTTTAAAATAGAGTAATACGTTGATGTTAAAGATCTTACTGTCATAATGTTTTTTAAAATTGAGTAGGGCATTCTTCTTCTTCTTCTTCTTCCTCTTCTTCCTCTTCTTCCTCTTCTTCTTCTTCTTCTTCGTTCATCCTCAGATCAAGTTTCCGGTTTCTCTTACAAAGGACACCGTTGTTTGTAAGGCTGTTTCATCTCCATACAGCTTTTGTCTCATATCTGTCTCACGAGGCCAGCATTGTTCTCTCTTTTCCTGCGTGAGCGTGCAGCTTTGCAGGATGTGTTCCACGGTCATGGTATGCTCCCCACAAGGACACCTGTCATCTGTTCAAATCCTCGTTTTGTTGTAAAGATGACCATTGAGTCTGTTATGCCCAGTTCTCAGTCTGAAGATGATGACTTGCTCTTCTCTAGTTAAGTTATAGTAGCTGTCTTCTTTTTCGGAAGTTGATCAGCCCATTTTACCCTGAAGTTGGCTTTAATTATGGTCTTGGCCTCATTATATGTGATACTCTGGTCTGTTTATGGGGATGCTCCTCCACTCTTTGCTAGTTTGTCTGCAGCTTCATTGCCTTCAATATTGCAGTGGGATGGGACCCACTGTATGACCAACCTTGGGTGTTCTACTGAGAGCTGTGTCAGGGAGAACATACATTGCTCGAGATCTTCATCTTTGTGTTGTTTTAGCGCTGCTATTACTGACGCGGCATCAGTCAGGAAAACTATGTTTTCTTGGTGGATATCTTCATCTTGGGCATTCGATATTAAAGGTCTTATTGTCAATATGTTTTTAAATTTGAGTAGGGCAGTCTGTATTAAAGGTCTAATTGTTAAAATGTTTTTAAATTTGAGTAGGTCAGTCGATATTAAAGGTCTTATTGTCAATATGTTTTTAAATTTTAGAAGGTCAGTCTATATTAAAGGTCTTATTGTCAATATGTTTTTAAATTTGAGTAGGTCAGTCTATATTAAAGGTCTTATTGTCAATATGTTTTTAAATTTGAGTAGGTCAGTCTATATTAAAGGTCTTATTGTCAATATGTTTTTAAATTTGAGTAGGTCAGTCTATATTAAAGGTCTTATTGTAAATATGTTTTTAAATTTGAGTAGGTCAGTCTAAATTAAAGGTCTTATTGTCAATATGTTTTTAAATTTGAGTAGGCCAGTCGATATTAAAGGTCTTATTGTCAATATGTTTTTAAATTTGAGTAGGTCAGTCGATATTAACGGTCTTATTGTCAATATGTTTTTAAATTTGAGTAGTTCAGTCTATATTAAAGGTCTTATTGTCTATATGTTTTTAAATTTGAGTAGGTCAGTCTATATTAAAGGTCGTATTGTCAATATATTTTTAAATTTGAGTAGGTCAGTCGATATTAACGGTCTTATTGTCAATATGTTTTTAAAACTGTGTAATAAAGTCGATTAAGGTAAATATCTTTATTATTTTTTAAATCTTTGTAGAACTGGTTTTACTGACCAGCTTCGCGCGGGATTTTGATGTCCTTCACCGGCGTGAACAATAATTGAGGCACTAATAATAATAATAGTTATAATAATAATATTAATATTTTTTCGGTTTTGGCGTTGAAAGATTTACGTGCGTATTAATATAATAATACAAAAAAAAAAGCCGATAGTGGGGTTCAAGAATTACAGTTATGAGGAAAGACTCAGAAAAACTGGCCTATTGTGTCTAGAAGAGAGTAGAATTCGTGGTGACTTTATACAGGGTTATAAGATGATCAGAGGAATGGATACATTAGACTATAACAAGTGGTTTTTTTTAAATACAGCCGCCCACAAGAACAAGATGGCACAGCTACGCACTAAAGAAAGGTCCAGGTTGGATATTAGGAAATATTTGTTTAGTCAGACAGTGATGAATGCTTGGAATGCATTGCCACGGGAGGTAGTGAAGGCAGGGACAGTAATGCATTTAATAATAAATTGGATGCGCATAACTTTTAGAGCAAGGTAATGTAAATTAAACTGGTTGTATACAGACTCTGCAGAGTCTTCTAAACCAGTATAAAGAAGTTTCGTTCAGTTAAACGAGCAACGTGCTGTAGATAATTGATGAATGGACTAGCTGACGGTGTTACACTAGTAGTACATGAACAAGGCACATCAGTTCCACGTGAAATCATCGCCAACTTGCGCTGTTTTGGTCATCAACAATCTGCTGTGTTTTCTAGGTTCATACTTCCAACATCTTCACAAACTAACCTCCGCTGCCTTGCAGTGGAAAAGAATTTGGGAGTTAACCAAGAGATTGAATATTTGTAGAAATAATAATAAGAAAAAGAAAATGAAGAAGAATGGGAAAAGGAAGAATGGGGGGGGGGGGGGGGGGAATACAGAAGATGATGAAGGTGACGAAGATTACAAAAAGAAGATGACGAATAAGATGATAATGACGATGGAGGTGATGAAGAATATAAAGAAGATGATGATGAAGAGGGGGGACCCAGTGGTCTCGAGTTAAGGTGTTCGCCTCGGGTGCTGGAGGTCGTGGGTCGTGGATCATCTGGTAAATATTTTCTCTGATCTTTGAGTAGTGAGATCAGACACCCGTGTGCAGTGGCGCGCACGTTAAAAGTACCTTAGCAGGTAGAAATCGAAAAGAGTAGGCCTAACGGCCGCTGCTCGGGTAAAATTCAAGTTAAAAATCTGCTCAAATTATTCTAGGGATTCTCGCCCGGACAAAGAATATGTCGCAAAAAAAGGGACTGTATGGCCATAACAACAGGTCTTGGTTATGTGGTTAGCGGAGTGGTTAGATGGCGCCTGACAGGTTGCCTGTCTACCGTGCTCTAATTTACGCTTCCACCTCCACCAGTCTCAAAAATAGGCGATCGAATATTCCAGGGGCGAACAGATGCTGGGATTGACCTGGCAGGTCACCAGTGGATTTTTACTTGCTAAAAAATATGAACAAAGTGGACTGAAGATAAATAAATAGATAGATGGATGGATGGATGGATAAATGGATGGATGGATAAATAGATGGATAGATAGATAAGAAGAAGATGGTGATGAAGGAGCTGAGCAATTAAAGAATCCTTCCCTTACCGCACGCCTCGTTAGTCTTATAACATCTGTCTCTCTCACTGTCTCTCTCTCACTGTCTCTCTCTCTGTCTCACTCACTGTCTCACTGTCTCTCTCACTGTCTCTCTCACTGTCTCTCACTCACTCTCTCACTGTCTCTCTCTCTGTCTCTCACTCACTCTCTCACTGTCTCTCTCACTGCCTCTCACTCTCTCTCACTGTCTCTCACTCACTCTCTCTCACTGTCTCTCACTCACTCTCTCACTGTCTCTCACTCACTGTCTCTCTCACTGTCTCTCACTCACTCTCTCACTGTCTCTCACTCACTCTCTCTCACTGTCTCTCACTCACTCTCTCACTGTCTCTCTCACTGTCTCTCACTCACTGTCTCTCTCACTGTCTCTCACTCACTCTCTCACTGTCTCTCTCTCACTGTCTCTCTCTCACTGTCTCTCACTCACTGTCTCTCTCACTCACTGTCTCTCTCTCACTGTCTCTCTCTCTCACTGTCTCTCACTCACTCTCTCACTGTCTCTCACTCACTATCTCTCACTCACTCTCTCACTGTCTCTCACTCTCTCTCACTGTCTCTCTCTCTGTCTCTCACTCACTCTCTCTCACTGTCTCTCACTCACTCTCTCACTGTCTCTCTAACTGTCTCTCACTCACTGTCTCTCTCACTGTCTCTCACTCACTCTCTAACTGTCTCTCACTCACTGTCTCTCTCTCACTGTCTCTCACTCACTCTCTCACTGTCTCTCTCTCACTGTCTCTCACTCACTCTCTCTCACTGTCTCTCACTGTCTCTCACTCTCTCTCACTGTCTCTCACTCACTCTCTCACTGTCTCTCTCACTGTCTCTCACTCACTGTCTCTCTATCTCACTGTCTCTCTCTCTCACTGTCTCTCACTCTCACTGTCTCTCTCACTCACTCTCTCATACTTTCTCTCTCACTGTCTCTCACTCACTGTCTCTCACTCACTGTCTCTCTCTCACACTTTCTCTCTCACTGTCTCTCTCACTGTCTCTCACTCACTGTCTCTCACTGTCTCTCACTGTCTCTCTCACTGTCTCTCACTCACTGTCTCTCACTCACTGTCTCTCTCACTGTCTCTCACTCACTGTCTCTCACTGTCTCTCACACTGTCTCTCACACTGTCTTTCTCACTGTCTCTCACTCACTCTCACTGTCTCTCTCTCACTGTCTCTCTCTCACTGTCTCTCACTCACTCACTCAGTGTCTCTCTCACTGTCTCTCTCACTGTCTCTCACTCACTCTCTCACTGTCTCTCTCTCACTGTCTCTCTCTCACTGTCTCTCACTCACTCACTCACTGTCTCTCTCACTGTCTCTCACTCACTCACTCACTGTCTCTCTCTCACTGTCTCTCTCACTGTCTCTCACTCACTGTCTCTCACTCACTCTCTCACTGTCTCTCTCACTGTCTCTCACTCACTCTCTCACTGTCTCTCTATCACTGTCTCTCTTACTCTCTCACTGTCTCACTCTCTTACTGTCTCCCTCTCTCACTCTCACTGTCTCTCTCTCATTCTCTCACTGTCTCTCTGTCTCTCTCACTCGCTCTCTCTCTTTCATTGTCTCTCTCTCATTGTCTCTCTCACTCACTGTCTCTCTCTCACTGTCTCTCTCACTGTCTCTCACTGTCTCTCTCTCACTGTCTCTCTCTCACTGTCTCTCACTCACTGTCTCTCTCTCACTGTCTCTCTCACTGTCTCTCTCACTGTCTCTCTCTCACTGTCTCTCTCTCACTGTCTCTCTCACTGTCTCTCTCTCACTGTCTCTCTCTCACTGTCTCTCTCTCACTGTCTCTCTCTCACTGTCTCTCTCACTGTCTCTCTCTCACTGTCTCTCACTCACTGTCTCTCTCTCACTGTATCTCTCTCACTGTCTCTCTCTCACTGTCTCTCTGTCACTGTCTCTCACTCACTGTCTCTCTCTCACTGTCTCTCTCACTGTCTCCCTCTCACTGTCTCTCTCACTGTCTCTCTCTCGCTGTCTCTCTCACTGTCTCTCTCTCACTGTCTCTCTCTCACTGTCTCTCTCACTGTCTCTCTCTCACTGTCTCTCTCACTGTCTCTCTCACTGTCTCTCTCACTGTCTCTCTCTCACTGTCTCTCTCTCACTGTCTCTCTCACTGTCTCTCTCTCACTGTCTCTCTCTCACTGTCTCTCTCACTGTCTCTCTCACTGTCTCTCTCACTGTCTCTCTCTCACTGTCTCTCACTCACTGTCTCTCTCTCACTGTCTCTCTCACTGTCTCTCTCACTGTCTCTCTCTCACTGTCTCTCTCACTGTCTCTCTCTCACTGTCTCTCTCTTACTGTCTCTCTCACTGTCTCTCTCACTGTCTCTCTCTCACTGTCTCTCTCTCACTGTCTCTCTCTCACTGTCTCTCTCTCACTGTCTCTCTCTCACTGTCTCTCTCTCACTGTCTCTCTCTCAATCTCTCTCACTCACTGTCTCTCTCTCACTGTCTCTCTCACTGTCTCTCTCACTGTCTCTCTCTCACTGTCTCTCACTCACTGTCTCTCTCTCACTGTCTCTTTCACTGTCTCTCTCACTGTCTCTCTCTCACTGTCTCTCTTAATGTCTCTCTCTCACTGTCTCTCTCTCACTGTCTCTCTCACTGTCTCTCTCTCACTGTCTCTCTCTCACTGTCTCTCTCACTGTCTCTCTCTCTCACTGTCTCTCTCTCACTGTCTCTCTCACTGTCTCTCTCACTGTCTCTCTCACTGTCTCTCTCACTGTCTCTCTCTCACTGTCTCTCTCACATTCTCTCTCTCACTGTCTCTCACTCACTGTCTCTCACTCACTGTCTCACTCACTGTCTCTCTCACTGTCTCTCTCACTGTCTCTCACTCACTGTCTCTCTCTCACTGTCTCTCTCTCACTCTCTCACTGTCTCTCTCACTGTCTCTCACTCACTCTCTCACTGTCTCTCACTCACTCTCTCACTGTCTCTATCACTATCTCTCTCTTACTCTCTCGCTGTCTCACTCTCTTACTGTCTCCCTCTCTCACTCTCACTGTCTCTCTCTCTCATTCTCTCACTGTCACTCTGTCTCTCTCTCACTCGCTCTCTCTCTTTCATTGTCTCTCTCTCATTGTCTCTCTCTCTCACTGTCTCTCTCTCACTGTCTCTCTCACTGTCTCTCTCTCGCTGTCTCTCTCACTGTCTCTCACTCGCTCTCTCTCTTTCATTGTCTCTCTCTCGCTGTCTCTCTCACTGTCTCTCTCACTGTCTCTCACTCGCTCTCTCTCTTTCATTGTCTCTCTCTCACTGTCTCTCTCTCGCTGTCTCTCTCATTGTCTCTCTCTCACTGTCTCTCTCTCACTGTCTCTCTCTCACTGTCTCTCTCGCTGTCTCTCTCTCACTGTCTCTCTTGCTGCCTTCTCTCTCTCTCACTGTCTCTCTCTCACTGTCACTCTCTCACTGTCTCTCTCTCGCTGTCTCTCTCTCACTCTCTCTCGCTGTCTCTCTCTCACTGTCTCTCTCACTGTCACTCTCTCACTGTCTCTCTCTCGCTGTCTCTCTCTCGCTGTCTCTGTCGCTGTCTCTCTCTCACTGTCTCTCTCACTGTCTCTCTCTCGCTGTCTCTCTCTCGCTGTCTCTCTCTCACTGTCTCTCTCGCTGTCTCTCTCTCACTGTCTCTCTCACTGTCTCTCTCTCGCTGTCTCTCTTGCTGCCTTCTCTCTCTCTCACTGTCTCTCTCACTGTCTCTCTCTCGCTGTCTCTCTCTCACTGTCTCTCTCTTGCTGTCTCTCTCTCACTGTCTCTCTCTTGCTGTCTCTCTCTCACTGTCTCTCTCTTGCTGTCTCTCTCTCACTGTCTCTCTCTCGCTGTCTCTTTCACTGTCTCTCTCACTGTCTCTCTCTCACTGTCTCTCTCTCACTGTCTCTCTCTCTCGCTGTCTCTCTCACTGTCTCTCTCTCACTGTCTCTCTCTCACTGTCTCTCTCTCGCTGTCTCTCTCACTGTCTCTCTCTCACTGTCTCTCTCTCACTGTCTCTCTCTCACTGTCTCTCTCTCACTGTCTCTCTCTCGCTGTCTCTCTCTCGCTGTCTCTCTCACTGTCTCTCTCGCTGTCTCTCTCTCACTGTCTCTCTTGCTGCCTTCTCTCTCTCTCACTGTCTGTCTCACTGTCTCTCTCTTGCTGTCTCTCTCTCTCTCACACTTTCTCTCTCACTGCCACTCTCTCACTGTCTCTCTCTCACTGTCTCTCTCTCTCGCTGTCTCTCTCGCTGTCTCTCTCTCACTGTCTCTCTTGCTGCCTTCTCTCTCTCTCACTGTCTCTCTCACTCACTCTCTCACTGTCTCTCTCACTGTCTCTCACTCACTCTCTCACTGTCTCTCACTCACTCTCTCACTGTCTCTCTATCACTGTCTCTCTCTTACTCTCTCACTGTCTCACTCTCTTACTGTCTCCCTCTCTCACTCTCACTGTCTCTCTTTCATTGTCTCTCTCTCGCTGTCTCTCTCTCACTGTCTCACTCTCACTGTCTCTCTCACTGTCTCTCTCACTGTCTCTCTCACTGTCTCTCTCTCACTGTCTCTCTCTCACTGTCTCTCTCACTGTCTCTCTCTCGCTGTCTCTCTCTCACTGTCTCTCTCTTGCTGTCTCTCTCTCACTGTCTCTCTCTCACTGTCTCTCTCTTGCTGTCTCTCTCTCGCTGTCTCTCTCACTGTCTCTCTCTCACTGTCTCTCTCTCACTGTCTCTCTCTCACTGTCTCTCTCTCGCTGTCTCTCTCACTGTCTCTCTCTCACTGTCTCTCTCTCACTGTCTCTCACTGTCTCTCTCTCGCTGTCTCTCTCACTGTCTCTCTCTCACTGTCTCTCTCTCACTGTCTCTCTCTCACTGTCTCTCTCTCACTGTCTCTCTCTCACTGTCTCTCTCTCGCTGTCTCTCTCACTGTCTCTCTCGCTGTCTCTCTCTCACTGTCTCTCTTGCTGCCTTCTCTCTCTCTCACTGTCTCTCTCACTGTCTCTTTCTTGCTCTCTCTCTCTCACACTTTCTCTCTCACTGCCACTCTCTCACTGCCACTCTCTCACTGTCTCTCTCTCACTGTCACTCTCTCACTGTCTCTCTCTCACTGTCTCTCTCTTGCTGTCTCTTTCTCTCTCACACTTTCTCTCTCACTGCCACTCTCTCACTGCCACTCTCTCACTGTCTCTCTCGCTGTCTCTCTCTTGCTGTCTCTCTCTCACTGTCTCTCTCTCGCTGTCTCTCTCTCACTGTCTCTCTCTCACTGTCTCTCTCTCACTGTCTCTCTCACTGTCTCTCTCTCACTGTCTCTCTCACTGTCTCTCTCTCACTGTCTCTCTCTCCACAATAATGCCTAGTTGTGTCTTGAAGATAACAGACACTCATATTGAAGATGCAAATGAAAACGTACATTTTATTTTCAATGCTTCATAGATAGCCGCCCAATTAAAGAAACTATGTTTACATTGTGAGATTCCAACCGTGCTGAGTTCGCTAATTATTAAGAAAGTAAAATAATCCGCTTAGCTGACTGCAAGTGAGGTCCCGAATATCTTATCGAGACTACGTGTTACTGGGCGATATTCAATGTTGACAATTTGTGAAAGTTAGTTTTGAGAGTAACCCGCAATAATTGATACCAGACTCGGTGCTCTTATATGGGAGATAAACCTAAGAAACTTGAGTTGAGAACGTTACATGTCCCTGTCAGAATGGTTAAATCAATCAACGCTGTTGATACGGATACATGTCTTCAAGGAACACATCCTTTGATGAAATGTCTGATGCCTGCCGGGAGGTTTGCTCTGGCCGTGAAGCTGAAATTGCTGCACTTAAAGTCGCATTCTACCATCTGAGGATAGTTGTGGATGCCTTTCTCTCAAAGTCCCAAAATCTTGTTACTTTAACAGACTGATGTCCGTCCTTCAAGTATCAGAAGATGCTAGTTATTGCAATAATCATGTTCGCGTAGGCGTCAAAAGCCCGTTGCGTCGATAGACTCACTACCATGTCCAACTGCTGAGCCTGTGTTCATGTCGACCGAAATCCCGACAGAACCCTCAGGTGGAGCCGTGTACTCCGCAGCCTTGGGATTAGGGCCGCGAGGAGTGTGTTAGACCAATGTTTGTGTCGAGCTTTCCGTGTCTGTCCATGTCAAACTCCCTGTTTTTACGTGTCTCGCAGCCGAGGCTTCTGATTGTATCCACTTTTGGTGACTCTTGCTGTGCTGAGAGTACACGGTTGGTAGAGGTATCGTGTAACCTCTGGTGGAGGGAGGGGTGGGGAGGACAAAGTCCGCTTCAGTTCGAGCAGAAAGGTCCTTGAGTAGTGATAATCTGGACTGAATTATGGTGTGCAATTAAGCGCAACGTTGGACTCCGTCATGGCCTGGTCTCCCACGGCTTGAGCCAGGCATGAAATGTTGATGAGGCAGCCGTGGTAGATGTTGATGAGGTAGCCGAGGTAGATGTTGGGGAGGCGGCCGAGGTAGATGTTGAGTGAGGAGGTGGCCGAGGTAGATGTTGATAAGGCAGCCGTGGTAGATATTGAGGAGGCGGCCGACGTAGATGTTGATGAGGCAGCCGTGGTAGATGTTGAGGAGGCAGCCGTGGTAGATGTTGAGGAGGTGGCCGAGGTAGATATTGATGAGGCAGCCGTGGTAGATGTTGAGGAGGCAGCCGTGGTAGATGTTGAGGAGGTGGCCGAGGTAGATGTTGAGGAGGCGGCCGAGGTAGATGTTGATGAGGCGGCCGAGGTAGATGTTGAGGAGGCGGCCGAGGTAGATGTTGGGGAGGCTTGTGAGGAGGATGTTGAGGAGGCGGCCGAGGTAGATGTTGATGAGGCGGCCGAGGTAGATGTTGAGGAGGCGGCCGAGGTAGATGTTGATGAGGCGGCTGAGGTAAATGTTGAGGAGGCGTGTGAGGTAGATGTTGATGAGGCGGCCGAAGTAGATGTTGAGGAGGCAGCCGAGGTCATCCTTGATGACTCCGACACCTGGACATTACTCGAAACTAAATCTAGAGGCCTTCCAATTTCGCAACCAGCGGCGTATCCTGAGCACCCGGTGGCGTGACTACATCCGCAACGTGGATGTTTCTGCTAAAACAGGCCTCTACCCAGTCTCGAAAATACTGAACCGCCGCCGTCTCCTTGTTTGGTCATGTCATACGGCTGGAACAGGAAACCCCGGCCTACAATTTACTTCACAGATCGTTCTGCAGCGTTAAAGGACTTTCTTTGACCGATTGGAAACGCAGGAGAGGCCGTCCCCTTAAGCAGGCGGCAGCCTCACCCTACGCTCTGGCATGACCTGGAGCCGCGCCGCGGCAGTGGGGCGATCGACGCAACGGGGTCTCAGAACTTGGTTATTCAAGGATAATTGAACGATTCTTGTGTTACACCGGGATGCGTTTCCAATCAATGCGAGAGAAATGGATACGGCTTAAGTTGTGGCGTGGTAATATTGCATTCTACTTTGCAGGAAGTTTGAATAATGGACACGATAGTCGCACAACATGCACTGCCGTCGGTGATGGAGTTGTTCTAGATCTACTTTTTATGAGACTATGTGACCAGTTGTCATCCGCGCTGTTTTTCGATTCGTAAGTACAAGTCGGGTAGCTACTTACAACTGGGTGAACTGGAGCGTTTCTGACCGTGGATTGAATGCGATGCCTTCGTATTGTGAAGCCGACATTCTAGCCACTATGCTATAAAGGGAAAGGTCAGTCCCATGGCAACAATTGCCGTCGGAGATGAGGATAACTCTTCCTGTACCAAGCGTAACCTATGTGAAGTTGAGTTGCCCGTTCCCTTCCTTGCTGGTTTTATTTTCCCAAACTCATACTCACCCATTTAGAGCTGGGTCGACTGTAGGAGAGATCGTACAAGGCGAGAATCACGCCCGTGTAATTTTGTGTGTCTTTCCGTCCGTCCGTTAACTCGAACCCCTGGGGTACTATAATCCCAGTTTAGTAAGCCAACTCACGGTCTACAAGGATGCACGTTCCACGCTTTGCTGTAGATTATAACTTAACTGAACTTAGCGAGTGGTCTGCCGGGGTCTTTGTGTATGACAAGGACAAGAATAGCACCACTGCCTCACAGAGAGCATATTGTAAGTGGTGACTAACTGTGTGGCATGGCATAAGATCGGCCATGGTTATGTGGTTTGTTTAGAGCAGCATAGATGGCGCCTTACAGGCTGTGGGTCTACTTTGCTCTAGTGTTTGAGTCTATTAAGATGAACTCGCACATCGGTTTACCACCTAACGCAGCGGAGTATTAAGCTGCTCAAGCCTAGTCCGCTAAGCAGGAAATCCTTCTTCCGGCTATATCCAGCTCATACCAGAGCTGGGACCTGCACATGGGACATCTGCCCCTGTAGAAGTACAGGTCGACTAAGTGGGACCTGCACATGGGAAATCTGCTTCTGTAGAAGTACAGGTCGACTAAGTGGGACCTGCACATGGGGAATCTGTCCCTGTAGAAGTACAGGTCGACTAAGTGGGACCTGCACATGGGGCATCTGTTCCTGTAGAAGTACAGGTCAACTAAGTGGGACCTGCACATGGGGAATCTGTCAATGTAGAAGTACAGGTCGACTAAGAACTAAGAAGAGCTTAGCTTATCTTAGCCTTAGCCATAAACTTAGTATACAACCAGTTTCTTGAAGGATTGTGTGAGTCCATCTTAATAGACTGGCATCATGAAACCTTGCCTGATTGGATACCAGGGTTCAAGTATTCAAGTAAGTCAGTTACCCCGCTAATGGAAAACAGAAAAAAAACAACTAAAAACAAACGTTGAAACCAAAAGGTCATCATCAGGTGCCGATATATCAGCAACAATGAAAAACATAAATTCGAGCTAAGAAATCATGGAGGAAAAGATGGATGCGTAAAATAGAGAAATGGTCAACACGCTAGAAGACCTAGCATCAAGCAACCTTGCCGGATTGGATACATGGGTCTTGGTCTTAATCTTGATGACCCGTTCCTCAGCGAAGCTGCGGGTCCCAACTTCACTCCGTCGGACCCTGTCATGGGCCACGGAAGTCCAGAGCGGGGTAAGTGCTCCTTTAGAGGAATCGCGGATGTTGCAGCGTACAGCAAGGGAGTCTGACCAACGCATTGGAGGTCTTCCCCGTGGTATCTTCTTACCTGTGGGGTACCAACTGCTGTCGCCGTGCTCCATCGACCATCGTTTCGTCACAACATGTGACCTGCCCATCTATGTTTAGCCTTGTCTGTATGGATTACCGTATCATTCACCAGGGACAATCGTCTTTTGTCAGAATTGTGGAGACCTTGCATACGTTGGTTCCAGAGAGTGATTCTGAACAAGCATCTCTCAAGGGAGACCTAGGTCACTCTGAATTTGTCCTCCAGTGATTATGTTAGTGTTCACGTCTCAACACCGTAGTACATTATGGTGCATACATAAAATAAAGAAATGGTATCTGTCGTACCAATACGCGAGTAGACCTGGCATCAGACAACGTTGAATACCAGGGTTCAAGTATTCCAGCAAAAACCAGCACAAAAATGAACTTATCGATCGATCGCTTGATCCAATGCTACAGTAGAAGTACACTCCAGTAGATACCACCATCTCACTGCATCATCCCAGGCAATGAAGAAGTCTTTTGAATTGTCTAAGAGGGAGGAATACTGCAACAAAGCGACACGTGACTCAGTGGCCTCGAGGTAGGGTGGTCGCCTTGGGGGTCCGGAGATCGCGGGTTCTAATCACAGTGGTGACCGGGTTTTTCTAAACTTGGCTCTTCTAGTAAAAATTCCCTTGATCGCTGGTTAATGAGATCGGACTCCCGTGGTCAGTGTCGAGCACGTTAAAAATTCCTTGGCAGTTGGAAATCGAAAAGAGTAGGCTTAACGCTGCCAGGACAAAATTCAAATTCAAAATCTCCTTAAGTTATTTGTACCTTTAATCAGGTGGTTTGTCCATGCGCGTCTACTTAGGTCTAGAGTTTGATTCCATTAATTTGGACATCGGTTAAAGCACCCTCCAAGTAGCTGGTTGTATACAGACTCTGTAGAGTCTTCTAAACCAGTATAAAGAAGTTAAGTTATAACGACACAAAAGCAATATCAAGGCCACAAACAGATCAAAACGAAGAGAGACAACCCTAGCCATATAGAAAATGGCGTCTACTACCAACTTTCCAGACGACATCAGGTGATCAGCTTCCGGCTGCGCACAGGACACAACAGACTGAGATATCTTTATCATAAATTCAAGATTGTCACTTCGAACCTTTCAACCTCCGGCACAGCGCCAATGACAGCGGGACACCTGCTGCATTCCCGCCCATCATCAACTAGTGAAAGGCATATCGCGTGGCAGCAGCCATTATCCTACAATGAAAATCACTGTACGAAATGCTGATCTACTTTATACTCTCGACATTTTTCTTAGATGTTCCTCATTAAAAAATGGGGCCTATTAGATAGCCATAAATGTAAGACCGGAATATATGATTCAGTATGTACGAAATTCTGGAGAAAAAAATATGGCTCGCAGCAGAAAGTCTCAACGTCCCCTTGAGGAAAATTATCGGGACTATATCGGTTAATTACTGTAGCGAAACATGAAGAATACAGTAGTTTGGTCATATGGCAAGGATGCAGTATGGTCTTCCTACAGCGAGGGCATTCTACGGGAGGGAGACGGTGTGGGCTAGTCGGTAGGTGGCACGGCTCACAACCAAATGATGCTGGGTTCGATCCCCATCACAGCACCGGCCGTTAGCCCGAGGAAGCAGCAAACCCTTAGAAAATGCAGGATGAAGCAGACCCTTGCATAAAATTCATGTCAAAGTCGGATGCACTGGGCCGACAGGTGCAAAATAAAAACAATGCAACGCACACCGCCTTGGGGAAAAGAGAAATAAGGTGACGGGAAAAAAAAATACTACAAGAGGTCACGACTAAGAGGTCGACCACGGCGACGATGGATAAAAGGGATCAAAGAAACACTAGAAAATTTGTGCTTGGCAGATGCACAAACCTCCCTCCTGACGCGACCGGAAGGTAAGTGAAAGTTAAGGTGGGTCTTATGGCAACAATTGCCGTTGAGGATGAAGACAGCTCTTCGCGGACTAAGCCGCAGTCCATTATAATTGGGGTGGCCAGTTCCCTTCCTTGCTGTTTTTACCTTCCCCAATTCATACGTCAGGTACCCACTTACAGCTGGGTCGTCTGGAGGAGCAGTCGTACGAGGCACAAACTAATGCCTCAATTCACTCACTAAAGAGCTTTCAGTTAGCCACCCCAGAGCTGGATACAAGAGACGAATAAGCCACTCGTTAAAGGTCTCAGTTAGCCACCCCAGAGCTGGATACAAGAGACGATTAAGCCAATCATTAAAGGTCTCAGTTAGCCACCCCAGAGCCGGATACAAGAGACGATTAAGCCACTCGTTAAAGGTCTCAGTTAGCCACCCCAGAGCCAGATACAAGAGACGAGTTAGCCACCCCAGATCCAGATACAAGAGACGAGTTAGCCACCCCAGAGCCAGATACAAGAGACGAGTTAGCCACCCCAGAACCAGATACAAGAGACGAGTTAGCCACCCCAGAGCCAGCTACAAGAGACGGGTTAGCCACCAAAGAGCCAGATACAAGAGACGAGTTAGCCACCCCAGAGCCAGATACAAGAGACGATTAAGCCACTCTTTAAAGGTCTAATTAATTGAAGTATGCAGAGCCTCGAGTTGACTGCCGCCTTTGTTAGAGTCAGAAAAGTCGAAGTATGAAGACGAACGAAGAGGAGGAAGAAGAACCCGTAACTGGGCCAGTCCAACAATCATCGCTTTCATTCCCCAAACTGTATTGATTGTACAGGTATCCTCTTGGCCACCGATCTGCGTTTGTAATCAAATCTGGCCATCTGATTCGGAGAATGTGACGGACAGCGCTCCAAAGCCATCTTCCTATCCCGTGTCTGAGGTCATAAACCTACGGCCCGGCCCGTCAGCCAAATACATCCGGTCTGTCATCGCAAAAATTAAATATGTCCCAGCCGAGCCACGGGTGGCCCTAAAGTTAATTAAAGTGATGTCAAACCGCACGTTTTTCAATAATTGGATCAGTCTGTCCGTCTGTCCGCATGCCTGTCTGTCTGTCCCATTCCATCTCGGCCCGCCCAATCTTATTCTGTTGTATCCCATCTTAAATCATCTTATCCCGTCTTATTCTATCTTATTCCAACGTATCCAATCTAATCCCATATTATTCTATCGAATTCTATCTTAACCCATCTTATCACATAGTATCCTCTTTTTCTATCGTATTCTATCGTATCCCATCTTATTATATCTTATTCAATCTTATCCCATCTTATCCTATCTTATCTCATTCATTTTTATCTCATCGTATCCCCTTATCCCATATTATCATATCTTATTCTATCTGATCTCATCTTATCTTATCCAATCGTATTCCATCTTATCCTATCCACACCCTCAATTCAAGCTGGATTGTCTGAGCGTTGCCTGTGATAATTAAACAAATATAGATTTATAGCCCTCCCCTTCACTCACTCGCGCCTCCAGCCAACTTCCCACGTCAGCTTTTCCGATATCAGCTTCTTTATATCCTCACAGATGATGTCCTCAAAGATGAAGAAGAAGAGGAAGTATAAGGAACAAAGAAGAGCTGTAAACTGTTGTGGCCTTCCATGGATACAGTGCCATGACCTCTTGGCCCAAGTGTACGTTCACCAACGACAATGGTCAAGACTGGTGCCAACCTTTCGTTTGGGAATGGAGTTTGAGGAAGTGACTCCGGCTATCTGGTGTCTCTTTAATGGGGAGTGGCTTAATGGTCTGTCTTCGGCTCTGAGGTGGCTATCAAGGCCTTTAATGAGTGGCTTAATCGTCTGTCTTCGGCTCTGATGTGGCTATCGAAAGCGTTAGTGAATGGCTAAATCCTCTTGTATTCGGCTCTGATGTGGCTATCGAAAGCTTTAGTGAGTGGCTAAATCCTCTTGTATTCGGCTCTGATGTGGCTAGCGAAAGCTTTAGTGAATGGCTAAATCCTCTTGTATTCGACTCTGAGCTGGCTATCGATACCTTTAGTGAGTGGCTAAATCCTCTTGTATTCGACTCTGAGCTGGCTATCGATACCTTTAGTGAGTGGCTAAATCCTCTTGTATTCGAATCTGAGCTGGCTATCGATACCTTTAGTGAGTGGCTAAATCCTCTTGTATTCGACTCTGAGCTGGCTATCGATACCTTTAGTGAGTGGCTAAATCCTCTTGTATTCGACTCTGAGCTGGCTATCGATACCTTTAATGAGTGGCTAAATCGTCAGGGAATGATTGGGCAGGACTGGAGTATGTTGAAGATTTGGCAAGAGATCCGAGTTTCCTTCAAAACGGGCTGTGGTGTTTGAGAGACGTTCTGCGAAGGGACATGCTGTATGAAGGATGGGGTACAAGTCTGACACTGAAAACAAAACATGGGGATGATCAACGTGTTTATCAGCGTCTGTTTAGTGGGCATAGGGACACTTTGATGTTTCAGTATCGGTTTCAGCTGTAGGACATCTTATTGTCATTTGTCTACCCAGCTGTATAATGTGTACCTTACTTAAGGGCGGAAGTTTGGCGCGGAACGTAACCTGGTATTAAATCGGAGACTGTACATTTACGCACAGCCTACTTTAGATGCAGGCCTTCCGAATTACGATGAAAATCCTTTGAAACGTCACATTTCAAGACCAATGAAATAACGGAACTCATTAGCCAATGTTTATAATCGATCCATGTTCCTGACAGAGAAATAAAACAAATTCATGATACAAAACACAACAAATCACTGTTGAGGGTGATCCTTTCACAGAATCCTCCACTGAAACCAACTGCATATCCATCTTTGTTTCTCGAACACGCTATTAAAGGTGCATTGATAGTTGACACATGGAAGTTCCGTTATTTAGTCAGCCTTGGAATGTGACGTTTCAAAGGGATTTCTCCGTGAGCCAGAAGGTATGTACTACAGTAGGCTGTGATTTAGGTATCTGAAATCCTTCCACAAAGACAGTTCTGTGATAACCAAAGCGATAAGCCTTAGTCTATCTAGTTGTAAATTGATAAATATCTTACAGATATAGCTGTAAGCAATTTATCAATTTACAATACATCACCAAGAAAGACAAGCGTGTCGTCTGACATCTCAGTTGCCGAGATGTGGTAACAGTAACATCTGCAACACTTCAACTATACCGGCATTCACTCTTAATGGGGGTATAACATTCCCCGTCCCTCTATTCGAAGAATAGATCCACACCGCATGTCTCACCTAACTAACTTTTAGGAAAACCAGTCATTTGTTATAGCATAGGTACATCATCTTACTCACCTAACCAGCTTTTAGGGAAAGCCAGATTCAGCTTTTAGTACAGCCAGATTCCAGTCATTTATCGAAGTATAGGCCCAGCACTGCATTTGTCTCCCCTAGCCAGCTTTTTAGTAAAGCCAAATTCCTGCCATTTGTTGAAGCATAGACCCAGCACTGCATTCGTCTCTTCTAGCCAGCTTTTTAGAGCCAGATTCAACTTTTAGTAAAGCCAGATTCGGCTGTTAGTAAAGCCAAATTCAGCTCTTATTAAAGCCAAATTCAGCTCTTATTAAAGCCAAATTCAACTCTTAGTAAAGCCAAATTCAGCTCTTAGTAAAGCCAAATTCAGCTCTTAGTAAAGCCAAATTCAGCTCTTAGTAAAGCCAAATTCAGCTCTTAGTAAAGCCAAATTCAGCTCTCAGTAAAGCCAGATTCAGCTCTTAGTAAAGCCAAATTCAGCTCTCAGTAAAGCCAAATTCAGCTCTCAGTAAAGCCAGATTCAGCTCTTAGTAAAACCAAATTCAGCTCTTAGTAAAGCCAAATTCAGCTCTTAGTAAAGCCAGATTCCCGCCATTTGTTGAAGCATAGGTCCAGCACTGTATTTGTCTCTCCTTAACCAGTTGTTCTGGAAAACCTGATTCCCAATACTGTGCAAAGCGGATGGTGTTTACGTGGCCACTTTGCCAGCCCCATGCATAACTTTCTTCTGTCACCTCTTACGACAAGCAAAGAAGGAAAAAAACTGATCCCCCTCCCTGTCTCCTAGTCTGTGTATCGTCTTCTCGTCCTGCTTTCCAAGCCTTAATGCTTCTCCGTCTCTCTCTCTCTCTATCTCTCTCTCTCTCTCTCTCTCTCTCTCTCTCTCTCTCTCTCTCTCTCTCTCTCTCTCTTGTCGTCTGCTCTTTTCACTAACAATCACTTAACAGCTTACCACTTCCAGGGGTCTTATCCTTCAAAGACTTCAGACTTCCACGGGATAAGGGTGAGATAGAGAGTACGTACGAGAGTATTTTAAGTTGAAACGGCTGGTCTAGTTCACACACTACGCGGTAATTCTCTGCCACATACCCATTAATCCAAACTAACTTTTCTTTGAAAACTATTTGCTCTTCAGCTTAACCCAAATATGGGTCGCTCTTGTCAGACTTTCTAATGTTTATGATCTAAGAATGTCCCAATGCGAAGAGAATTAGTGTTGTGTGGTATTGTTCTGTTGGGAGTCGACGTTAATATACTCCCGGCAGACCCATGGGTGATCAGTTCCTCTCAGCAAATAGGAAAGGGTGTAGATGCTGATGGTTCCTATAGATCGCTGGTTGTACACACTCCTGCTCCATACTCGCAGGTGTTCCTCTCTGCTGGACCCGTGCAAGATTTCGAAATCTTGCAGTCTGTGCATTGCTGGTTTATTTATAGCAGCGTCTGACGGAAGACAGTGTCTTTCTGCCCTCAGTGGGACAGACGCTTTCGGGCTCGGGTTGGTTTGATCAGCCACAAACGAACCCACTCAAAGATTGACAGTTCTCGGCTCTCAGTGGGAACAACGCTTTCAGGCTCGGATTAGATTAATCAGCCACATTGTGGGCTTCTTCCTCACATTGTTGGCTTCTTTCTCACATTGTTGGCTTCTTCCTCACATTGTTGGCTTCTTCCTCCCATTGTTGGCTTCTTCCTCACATTGTTGGCTTCTTCCTCCCATTGTTGGCTTCTTCCTCCCATTGTTGGCTTCTTCCTCCCATTGTTGGCTTCTTCCTCCCATTGTTGGCTTCTTCCTCCCATTGTTGGCTTCTTCCTCACATTGTTGGCTTCTTCCTCCCATTGTTGGCTTCTTCCTCCCATTGTTGGTTTCTTCCTCAAATTGTGGTCTTCTTCCTCACATACAGAACGTTGTCGGCTTTTTCCTCACATACAGAACATAGTTGGTTTCTTCCTCACATTGCTGGCTTCTTCCTCACATTGTATTGGTTATTTGCCCGGATGTCAGTATATTCACCATTTACCTGTGTGACCAATCAGCGGCAAGCACCTTCATCCGGCATACCCAGCATTTAAAGCATTCTCATGACGTACCTCACAACAGACAGGACTACTATCCCACGAGACGACACGTGCTCTCAGCAGAAACGATTGGACCGTGAGTCGGGACCCGCTCAAGGGTGACCACCCCTTGGCGAAGAACGGGTCGAAACCAGGTCAAATGGAGTTTAATGTAGATAAATGTACAGTCATCCACATGGGCAGATCCAATATGGAACATAGTTACTGAATGGAAGAGAACAATATTAGAAAGATAGATAAGGAAAGGGACCTAGGGGTTATAATAGATCATACAGGAAAGGTGAGTGAGCAAGTTCAGGTAGCAGTGAAAAAGGGAAATGCAATGTTAGGTATGATAAAAAGAAATATTAAACATATGAGCAAGGAAATGATAGTCAAACTGTATAAAGCATTAGTTAGACCTAGATTGGAGTACTGTGTACAGGTGTGGAGTCCTTATCATAGAGGGGATATAAACATGCTGGAAAGAATACAAAATAGAGCGACAAAGCTGATAGTGGGATTTCAGAATTACAGTTATGAGGAAAGACTCAGAAAAACCGGTCTAGTGTCTAGAAGAGAGAAGAATTTGAGGTGACTTAATACAGGTTTATAAGATGATCAGAGGAATGGATACATTAAACTATAACAAGTTTTTTTTAAAAATTAAGCCACCCACAAGAACAAGAGGACATAGCTACAAGCTGACTAAAGAGAGGTCCAGATTAGATATTAGGAAATATTTGTTTAGTCAGAGAGTTGTGAATGTTTGGAATGCACTGCCACAGGAGGTAGTGGAGGCAGAGACAGTTAATATTTTAAAGAATAAATTGGATGCGCACAGCTTCTAGAGCAAGGTGATGTAAATGAAAATGGTTGCATACAGACTCTGCAGAGTCTTCTAAACCAGTATAAAGACGTTAAGTTAAGTTGGACCAAGAACGTTACGAACACACGTTCTTCGGTACTACTTCTCCATTGATCCCATTGCTGGCATTCTGAACACTTCTTCGATTACTCCGACGATTTCCGGAAAGACGATACCGCCCGCATGGTTTCAAATTATTTCCTACCTACATTGATTTTGCCCTGTGTTTTTAAGCACGACTCGGTATATATCTCGTGCTTTGTTATTGTCACATACTGATGTTTAAACGGGATGGGTTGTGTGGTGTGTGTGAGGACTAATATTTCGCTCAAGCAAAACATACTGATAAGACTTATGTCAGAGGAAACGTATTGATAAGACTTAGTCAGGGTCAGGAGAAACATACTGATAAAACTTAGCCAGGGTCAGGAGAAACATGCTGATAAGACTTAGTCAGGGTCAGGAGAAACATACTGATAAGACTTAGTCAGGTCAGGAGAAACATGCTGATAAGACTTAGCCAGGGTCAGGAGAAACATACTGATAAGACTTAGTCAGGGTCAGGAAAAACATACTGATAAGACTTAGTCAGGGTCAGGAGAAACATACTGGTAAGACTTAGTCAGGGCCAGGAGAAACATACTGATAAGACTTAGTCAGGGTCAGGAGAAACATACTGGTAAGACTCTTAGTCAGGGGAAACGTGCTATAAGACTGTTACTCAAGGGAAACGTATTGATAAGACTTAGTCAGAGTCAGGGTAAACGTACTGATAAGACTTAGTCATGGGAAACGTACTTATCAGACTGTTAATCAGAGGAAACGCACTGATAAGACAGCTAGTCAGGGGAAACGTACAGATAAGATTGTTAGTCAGAGGACACGTATTGATCAGACTGTTAATCGCAGGAAACGTACTGATAAGACAGTTAGTCAGGGGATTCGTACTGATAAGACAGTTAGTTAGGGTAAACGTATTGATCAGACAGTTAGTCAGGGGAAACGTACTGATAAGACAGTTAGTCAGGGGATTCGTACTGATAAGACAGTTAGTTAGGGTAAACGTATTGATCAGACAGTTAGTCAGGGGAAACGTACTGATAAGACAGTTAGTCAGGGGAAACGTACTGATCAGATTGTTAGTAAGGGGAAACGTACTGATCAGACAGTTAGTCAGGGGAAACGTACTGATAAGACAGTTAGTCAGGGGAAACGTACTGATAAGACAGTTAGTCAGGGGAACGTACTAATAAGACAGTTAGTCAGTGGAAACGTACTGATCAGACAGTTAGTCAGGGGAACGTACTGATCAGACAGTTAGTCGGGGGAAACGTACTGATAAGACAGCTAGTCAGGGGAAACGTACTGATCAGATTGTTAGTCAGGGGAAACGTACTGATCAGATTGTTAGTCAGGGGAAACGTACTGATCAGATTGTTAGTCAGGGGAAACGTACTGATAAGACAGTTAGTCAGGGGAAACGTACTGATAAGACAGTTAGTCAGAGGAAACGTACTGATAAGACAGTTAGTCAGGGGAAACGTACTGATAAGACAGTTAGTCGGGGGAAACGTACTGATAAGACAGTTAGTCAGGAGAAACAAATTGATCAGACTATGTTAGTCAGGAGAAACAAACTGATCAGACTATGTTAGTCAGCAGAAACAAACTGATCAGACTATGTTAGTCAGGAGAAACAAACTGATCAGACTATGTTAACCGAGAGAAATATACTGATTTTAGCTGCACACTGGGATAGTTGGTGCAGTCTAGCTAACGAAGGTGGGGGGTGGACGTGCTCCACATAGTTGTGAGTGACTCGCAGATGAAGACAAACACAGCGCAACAGCCTGAAAGAGCCCGGTCCACCTTCATCACCTAACGCGCGAGATGTGAGGAAAGCTACCGTAGCCCGCCACCTGACGCGCGAGATGTGAGGAAAGCTACCGTAGCTCACCACCTAACGCGCGAGATGTGAGGAAAGCTACCGTAGCCCGCCACCTAACGCTCGAGATGTGAGGAAAGCTACCGTAGCCTGGCACCTAACGCTCGAGATGTGAGGAAAGCTACCGTAGCCCGCCACCAAACGCGCGAGATGTGAGGAAAGCTACCGTAGCCCGCCACCTAACATCTTGTCAGTGCGCACATACGAGCAACAACAACAACAACTACTCTGCTACCCGGATGCCCTTTAGAGAGTATTGGTGACAAGGCAATGGATAAGTTGTCTGTCGACAAAATGAGTGAATATATATGCTGCCGGCGTTTAGCGGAATTCACATGACAGACGTCCTCAATCAGTGGACCTAGGGCAGGGGTCCTCAATCAGTGTACCTAGGGCAGGGGTCCTCAATCAGTGTACCTTGTGCAGGGGTCCTCAATCAGTGTACCTAGGGCAGGAGTCCTCAATCAGTGGACCTAAGGCAAGGGTCCTCAATCAGTGTACCTAGGGCAGGGGTCCTCAATCAGTTGGTTCGTGGCAGGGGTCCTCAATCAGTTGGTTCGTGGCAGGGGTCCTCAATCAGTTGGTTCGTGGCAGGGGTCCTCAATCAGTTGGTTCGTGGCAGGGATCGTCAATCAGTTGGTTCGTGGCAGGGGTCCTCAATCAGTTGGTTCGTGGCAGGGGTCCTCAATCAGTTGGTTCGTGGCAGGGGTCCTCAATCAGTTGGTTCGTGGCAGGGGTCCTCAATCAGTTGGTTCGTGGCAGGGGTCCTCAATCAGTTGGTTCGTGGCAGGGGTCCTCAATCAGTGGGGTGTGGCAGGGGTCCTCAATCAGTTGGTTCGTGGCAAGGGTCCTCAATCAGTTGGACTTTCATAGGGGTCCTCAATCAGAGGGTCTGTGGCATTGGTTCTCAATGAGGGCGCATAAAGCAGGGTCCCTCAATCAGTGGGGTGTGGCAGGGGTCCTCAATCAGTGGAGAATTTTGAGGCAATTATGCTTTTTTAGTGACTGGATAAAGTCATCTCGCCTTCGGTTATGACTGGATGAAGTAGCCTATTTCAGTCATAACTGACTATAGTAGCCGTTCTGTCATAACTGACTATAATAGCCGCTTTGTCATAAGTGACTATAGCAGCTGTCTGTCATAACTGACTATAGTAGCCGTTCTGTCATAACTGACTATAGTAGCCGTTCTGTCATAACTGACTATAGTAGCCGTTCTGTCATAACTGACTATAGTAGCCGCTCTGTCATAACTGACTATAATAGCCGTTCTGTCATAACTGACTATAGTAGCCGCACTGTCATAACTGACTATAGTAGCCGCTCTGTCATAACTGACTATAGTAGCCGCTCTGTCATAACTGACTATAGAAGCCGTTCTGTCATAACTGACTATAGTAGCCGGTCTGTCATAACTGACTATAGTAGCCGGTCTGTCGTAACTGACTATAGTAGCCGCTCTGTCGTAACTGACTATAGTAGCCGCTCTGTCATAACTGACTATAGTAGCCGCTCTGTCATAACTGACTATAGTAGCCGCTCTGTCATAACTGACTATAGAAGCCGGTCTGTCATAACTGACTATAGTAGCCGTTTTGTCATAACTGACTATAGTAGCCGCTCTGTCATAACTGACTATAGAAGCCGGTCTGTCATAACTGACTATAGTAGCCGCTCTGTCATAACTGACTATAGTAGCCGCTCTGTCATAACTGACTATAGTAGCCGCTCTGTCATAACTGACTATAGTAGCCGCTCTGTCATAACTGACTATAGTAGCCGCTCTGTCATAACTGACTATAGAAGCCGGTCTGTCATAACTGACTATAGTAGCCGCTCTGTCATAACTGACTACAGTAGCCGCTCTATCATAACTGACTATAGTAGCCGCTCTGTCATAACTGACTATAGTAGCCCCTCTGTCATAACTGACTATAGTAGCCCCTCTGTCATAACTGACAATAGCAGCCCCTCTGTCATAACTGGCTGCAGGTTGATGCGACTTTGAAGTAGCATCTCTTTGCTGAGTTTTTTGGTTTCTCTTTATTCTTGCGCATCGTCTTTTTATTTCATTTTCTGTGTTGCATTTTGGTTGAGCCTGAGGCTGCTCTGCAGGTTGTATCTCAGTTTAGCACTGAAAAGCCAGAAAAACACTGAACAATGATTTAAGAGCAGTACTCTGTCAACTATGCCAGCAGGCCGCACCAAAAAGAGTAGTGGTACAGTGGGTTCCATCCCACTGCAACATCCAAGGCAACGAGGAGGCAGACAGACTGGCAAAAGAAGGTGTAAGATACCACAACCCGATACTAGTATGACATACGAAGAGTCAAAACGGCTTATTAGAGCTAGATACATGACCAAATGGGAAACAGAACATACTGGTTACACCAAAAACGATGCCTATTACCATTTGAACAGAAGAGAGCAGGTCGTTGTCTTAAGACTTCGTACTGGCCACAATAGACTCAGGTACCACCTATTCAACAAATTGAAGATAGGTGGCACCGACGAATGCCCGTGTGGTACCGGGAAAATGACCGCTGAGCATTTGCTGCAAAACTGCCCGACATACGAGGATCAGAGAGAGCAGATGTGGCCATCACCTGTGGCAACACAAGACAAGCTCTATGGCAGTGTCGACAGCCTCAGGATGACGGCTGCTTTTTTCGAAAAAAATAATGGTTGATGTCTGACAGCGTACGAAGAAGAAGAATCTCAGTTTGGATTTATCTGCAGCTGTTTCTCATAAAGATGTCAGATCCAAATCCAGTGTCTTCATGTCTCGCTTACATGCGTCTTTGAACCGCAGCTGTGGTCGGTCATCTGTTCTTTTTAGCGCGCGCCAGCTGCCCATAGATAATATCTTTGGGGACGAGAACGTCTTCCATGCGATGAACATGACCTAGACATCGTAGTATATGCTGCCTAAGGAGTGTCTACATACGAGGCGTGCTCAAATGAACCCGGACCTAACTGCACCAAGTGAGCATACGTACGATGTGCATGATGATGTCAATTCTGGTGTAAACAGCACATACCAACCGTCAAATTTCCAAAATTGCATTATCCTTCAACTCAGTTTCATTGGCAGACCGTTGAAAACATGGCGGGTGTGATACGGAATCCGTCCAGAGTTGATCAGAGAGCGGTGATTCGGTTTATAACAGATGAAAGAAGTTGTCAACCAGTTGACATTCATCGCAGAATGCATCAGTGTGTGAGGACCCGAATTGGTGCATCAATTTTGATGATGGCATCTTCTGACGCAAAAATATGCGCCTGACCTGGTCTCGGAAGATCTTTCGTTAACTCACGTCCTTCTTTAAACATCGTTGTCCAGTTCTTCACTGTTGTCTTTGACACAATGTTGTCACCATTCACTGCCTGCAGCATTCTGCGATGAATGTCAACTGGTCGACATCCTTCAGCTGTTAGAAACTGAATCACCGCTCGCTGATCAACTCTGGACGGATTCCGTATTACACCCGCCATGTTTTCAACGGTCTGATGAGGAAACTATGAGTCGGAGGATAATAAAGTATTTTTTAAATTTGACGGTTGGTATGTGCTGTTTAGACCAGAAGTGACGTCATCATGCGCATCGTATGTATGTTCACTTGGTGCAGTTAGGTCCAGTTTTATTTGAACACGCCTACTACTTGAGATACCGGTGCGAGAATGCACCTCTGCATTTTGTCACCCCGTCCGCATTTTTCCACGTGGATTTTCATGTAAAAATTCCCCTGATCTATCAGTAGCGAGATCGGACTTCCGTGTACAGTGTCGAGCACGTTAAAACACCCTTTGTAGTTATAAGTTAAAAAGAGTAGGCTTAACGGCCGTTGCCTGGACAAAATTCAAAATTGTACTAGACAACAATCTACCCCAACAAGTTATTTGTTCCTTTCCCCTGGTAGTTTCCTGCGAACAGCATAGATGGCGCCTAACTGATCTTCTTAACTCTAGTGTTTGAGTCTATTAATATGGACTCCTGCGAGTCTGTTAAACCACCTTCCAAGAAACTGGTTGTATAGAGACTCTGTAGGTCTTCTAAACCAGCGTAAAGACGTTAAGTTTGTTAGTGCGTGCTCTGTCCTCCGCACTTTAAGCAATGACTGGGACTAAGCCCGCATGGGGTTTGCCCAGGTGCAGTGAAGTCTATCATCTGAGCTATTTTCCATCTGATCAATATTCTTTGTACGTTTAGTATCAAGTAACGACAATATCGAACTGCGTAACAAACACAACACAGAACGGAGGGGCAGGGGTTTTCCTGAGCCTACCAAATGGTAAAAAAATAACACTGTCATTGACAACTGGAAAATAGTCAAGCAATTTCATAGCGGAGGCAGAGGCACTGAGGGCTGCAGTAGAAGCAATGCTGACAGGCAAAAGAAATGAAAGCCAGATAGTCATGTTTACAGAAGCCCTGACCGTAGTCACAGCACTAAAAAGCCAGAAAAATACTGAACTTAATGATTTAAGAGCAGTACTCTGTCAACTATGCCAGCAGACCGCACCAAAAAGAGAAGTGGTACAGTGGGTTCCATCCTATTGTAACATCCAAGGCAACGAGGCGGCAGACAGACTGGCAAAAGAAGGTGCAAGACTACCACAACCAGATTCTAGTGTGACATACGAAGAGTCCAAAAGGCTTATTACAGCTAGATACATGACCAAATGAGAAACAGAACATATTGGCTACACAAAAAATTATGCCTATTACCAATTGAACAGAAGAGAGCAGGTCGTGGTCTTCAGACTCCGCACAGGCCACAACAGACTGAGGTACCACCTATTCAATAAACTGAAGATAGGTGGCACTGACGAATGCACTTGTGGTACCGGAAAAATGACCGCTGAACATCTGCTGCAAAACTGCCCGAAATACGAGGACCAGAGAAAGCACATGTGGCCATCACCAGTGGCAACACTAGACAAGCTCTATGGCAGTGTCGACAGCCTCAGGATGACGGCTGCTGTTTTCGAAAAAATACAGGTTGACGTCTGAGAGCGTACGAAGAAGAACTACGTAAGAGAATAATCACTACACATATTTGACACGAAGCATTGTACGGCTTCCAAACATGGACTGCAAACAAAAATGGATGAAAAGAACGTAGAAGCGTTTCATATGTAGTGCGATCGCAGGATACAAAGAGTGAGCTGGGCAAAGACAAACAATTAACGTGCAAGTGATTAAAGATATAATGGGCACAAAAAACTGATGGACAGTATACAAGAAGGTAAATTGTCTGACTTGGCAGCATTGTGAAACTTGGTCTACTGTTGAAAATATTGGAACGGAAAATACAAGGGAAAAGAAGAGTGCGCAAAAGAAACAATTACATCATACAGGTGTGTAAAAACATCGGGGCATAGGCATTTGCTGAACTGAAGAGATGTGCTGAGAACAGAAGGCTTCAACACCAGTCTCCGGACTGACTAACAGAGGACTCCAACATCAGTCTCCGGACTGACTAACAGAGGACAGTGGCGTGACATATTCAGAAGACCAACACGTCTCTGGACTGTCTCTCTAGTGGACAGTGGCGTGACATGATCAGACTATAAGACGTCCCCAGACTGACTATCCTGATGATGATGATGATGATGATGAAGATGATGATGTTGGAAGGTGCAACCTTTTCCAAAAAGGAGGCACCAGACCTAACAAATGACTTACTGGTTCGTCTTCTAGGACGGAAAGGGAGTGTGTTCTATCAGTGATCAACATTCCATAATTCTGGTATTTACAAATAGAGACTCAGCATCTATGGATCTACCTGGCGTCCAGTGACGTCGGTAAGACATTACCAAAACGTAATTGAAACTCTAATCATGTTGGTAATCATTGCTACAGCCAGGGCGATCGGCCGCGTTGATAATAAATGTTGTTTGCGTTTCTTTTAATCTGTGGGGTTTGTCAACTCCTATCGGGTGACCCTTGGGAGATCCTGGACCAGCTGCTGTAGGACTAGGTTGGCGTTATTGCAATGGCGTTTGTGTATGAGGGAGAGAGTGGACGGCTTGTTTGGGTACATGGATGCGAGGTTTGGATACATGGATGTGAGGTTTGGATACGAGGTTTGGATACATGGATGCGAGGTTTGGATACATGGATGTGAGGTTTGGATACGAGGTTTCGATACATGGATGTGAGGTTTGGATACGAGGTTTGGATACATGGATGTGAGGTTTGGAAACGAGGTTTCGATACATGGATGTGAGGTTTGGATACGAGGTCTCGATACATGGATGTGAGGTTTGGATACATGGATGTGAGGTTTGGATACGAGGTTTCGATACATGGATGTGAGGTTTGGATACATGGATGTGAGGTTTGGATACATGGATGCGAGGTTTGGATACATGGATGCGAGGTTTGGATACGAGGTTTGGATACATGGATGTGAGGTTTGGATACATGGATGTGAGGTTTGGATACATGGATGTGAGGTTTGGATACATGGATGTGAGGTTTGGGTACATGGATGCGAGATTTGGATACGAGGTTTGGATACATGGATGTGAGGTTTGGATACGAGGTTTGGATACATGGATGTGAGGTTTGGATACATGGATGTGAGGTTTGGATACATGGATGTGAGGTTTGGATACATGGATGTGAGGTTTGGATACATGGATGTGAGGTTTGGATACATGGATGTGAGGTTTGGATACGAGGTTTCAATACATGGATGTGAGGTTTGGGTACATGGATGTGAGGTTTGGATACATGGATGTGAGGTTTGGATACGAGGTTTCGATACATAGATGTGAGGTTTGGATACGAAGTTTCGATACATGGATGTGAGGTTTGGATACGAGGTTTCGATACATGGATGTGAGGTTTGGATACGAGGTTTCGATACATGGATGCGAGATTTGGAAACGAGGTTTGGATACATGGATGTGAGGTTTGGATAAATGGGTGTGAGGTTTGGATACGAGGTTTCGATACATGGATGTGAGGTTTGGATACATGGATGTGAGGTTTGGATACATGGATGTGAGGTTTGGATACGGGGTTTCGATACATGGATGTAAGGTTTGGATACATGGATGTGAGGTTTGGATACGAGGTTTCGATACATGGATGTGAGGTTTGGATACATGCATGTGAGGTTTGGATACGAGGTTTCGATACATGGATGTGAGGTTTGGATACATGGATGTGAGGTTTGGATACATGGATGTGAGGTTTGGACACATGGATGTGAGGTTTGGATACATGCATCTGAGGTTTTGATACATGCATCTGAGGTTTTGATAAATGGATGTGAGGTTTGGATACATGGATGTGAGGTTTGGATTTTTGGTTTGGATACATGTATGTGAGGTTTGGATTTTTGGTTTGGATACATGTATGTGAGGTTTGGATACATGGATGCAAGGTTTGGATGTGTGGTTTGGATACATGGATGTGAGGTTTGTATGTGTGATTTGGATATATGGATGTGAGGTTTAGATACATGGATGTGAGGTTTGGATACATGGATGTGAGGTTCGGATACATGGAGGTGAGGTTCGGATACATGGATGTGAGGTTTGGATACATGTATGTGAGGTTTGGATACATGGATGTGAGGTTTAGTTACATGGATGTGAGGTTTGGATACCTGGATGTGAGGTTTGGATACATATCACTGGACCAATTTGTCCTGGGTTCAACATTTAATGGGTAAACATTTCTCTTCTATAGAGGCTGTCTCAAAATGTTACCGTCCTGGATTATTGCGAAGTTAGTTAAAATAGTTTCAATAAAAACACATCGGGGGAGATGGCAGTGACGAAGAAACCAGACTCTCCAAAATGGTGCATCAAAGCGAAGGGGACCGAATGGAGACAAGTTAATACGTTTAAATACCTGGGCTCACACATACCACCAGATGGAAGATGCAATTACGAAATAAAATGCAGAATAGCCCAAGCAAAATCGGTCTTCCAGACCATGAAGGGAATATTGTGCAACAAAACCTTGTCGTTAGAGACGAGGGATTGAGTCCTTAGATGCTACGTGGAACCATTACTGAAATATGGCAGTGAATCATGGACAATCAGCATACAAGCGCATAGATCGTTGGTAGCAGCGGAGATGTGGTTTTTCACAGAAGAATCCTGCGGACCCCATGGACTGCAAAGAAGATGAATGATGCAGTACTCGAGGAGGCGCACAGAAAGACAACATATTACAAGGATCAGAACAAGACAAACATCCCCTTTTTGGGCATGTTGTGAGAAGAGGCGGCTTGGAGCACAACGGGAAAGATAGCAGGAAAGAGAGACAGAGGAAGGTCTAGAGAGAAGATGGTGGACAGCCTGAGAGACAGGAGGGCAGAGAGAGAAGATGTTGGATAGCCTGAGAGACAGAGGAAGGTCTAGAGAGAAGATGGTGGACAGCCTGAGAGACAGGAGGGCAAAGAGAGAAGATGTTGGATAGCCTGAGAGACAGAGGAAGGTCTAGAGAGAAGATGGTGGACAGCCTGAGAGACAGGAGGGCAGAGAGAGAAGATGTTGGATAGCCTGAGAGACAGAGGAAGGTCTAGAGAGAAGATGGTGGACAGCCTGAGAGACAGAGGGAGGCAGAGAGAGAAGATGTTGGATAGCCTGAGAGACAGAGGAAGGTCTAGAGAGAAGATGGTGGACAGCCTGAGAGACAGGAGGGCAGAGAGAGAAGATGTTGGATAGCCTGAGAGACAGAGGAAGGTCTAGAGAGAAGATGGTGGACAGCCTGAGAGACAGGAGGGCAGAGAGAGAAGATGTTGGATAGCCTGAGAGACAGAGGAAGGTCTAGAGAGAAGATGGTGGACAGCCTGAGAGACAGAGGGAGGCAGAGAGAGAAGATGTTGGATAGCCTGAGAGACAGAGGAAGGTCTAGAGAGAAGATGGTGGACAGCCTGAGAGACAGAGGGAGGCAGAGAGAGAAGATGTTGGATAGCCTGAGAGACAGAGGAAGGTCTAGAGAGAAGATGGTGGACAGCCTGAGAGACAGGAGGGCAGAGAGAGAAGATGTTGGATAGCCTGAGAGACAGAGGAAGGTCTAGAGAGAAGATGGTGGACAGCCTGAGAGACAGGAGGGCAGAGAGAGAAGATGTTGGATAGCCTGAGAGACAAAGGAAGGTCTAGAGAGAAGATGGTGGACAGCCTGAGAGACAGAGGGAGGCAGAGAGAGAAGATGTTGGATAGCCTGAGAGACAGAGGAAGGTCTAGAGAGAAGATGGTGGACAGCCTGAGAGACAGAGGAAGGTCTAGAGAGAAGATGGACAGCCTGATAGAAGATGGACAGCCTGAGAGAAGATGGACAGCCTGAGAGAATGGCATGGGCGACAATGACCAACAGAGTTGGTAAGTGGACGGAGATCCATGATCGCCATCGTTGACCGGCAGGGCACCTGATGATGATGGTGGAATACATATAAGAAATATGCGAGGGGCGTTCAATTCAACCGGGACTTTTAAAACTTAACGTCTTTATACTGGTTTAGAAGACTGCAGAGTCTGTATACAACCATTTCTTTTACATTTCCTTTCTCTAAAATCTATGTGCATTCAATCTAATCTTAAATGCATTAATTGTCTCTGCTTCCACTACTTCCCGTGGCAATGCATTCCAAGCATTCACCACTCTCTGACTAAAATAATATTTCCTAATATCTAATCTGGACCTCTCTTTACTTAATTTATAACTATGCCCTCTTGTTGTTCTAGTAGGTGGTTACATTTTGAAGAAGAAAAAAATTGTTATAGTCTAATTTATCCGTTCCTTTGATTATCTTATAAACTTGTGTTAAGTCACCTCGAATTCTTCTCTCTTCTAGACACTGTAGGCCGGTTTTTCTGAGTCTTCTCATAACTGTAATTCTGGAATCCCACTATCAGCTTTGTCGCTCTTTTTTTTTTTTCTAGCATGTTTAAATCCTCTCTATGATAAGGACTCCACACCTGTACACAGTACTCCAATCTAGGTCTAACTAAAGCTTTATACAGTTTGACGATCACTTCCTTGCTCATATCTTTAATTCTTCTTTTTATCATACCTAGCATTGCATTTGTCTTTTCCACTGCTACCTGGACTTGCTGGTTCACTTTACCTGTATGATCTATTATACCAATTTTTCTAGTTCTACCCGTGCTGGAACTACTATCCCTAGTTAGGGGCACGTGTGTCCTGTTACGGCTAGATGGCCAGTAATGGCGGACCGCTCTGATAGTGCTTGCATGGAACACTCACCCCGCCCCTTTCGACTCTCCCCCCCCCGCCCCTTTCGACTCTCCCCCCCCCCCCCCCCACACACACACACAACAGTAAACCAGAGACCTATTTACAGCTGGGTCGAGCACGGGGATCGAACCCAGTACCTGCAGGAATAATAAATGCAAATACTACCACTTTTCCAATGAGACTCTCTCGATAGTCTGATCCCCCCCCCCCTTGTATTATCTGTTGCCTGTAGCCCCCCCCCCCCCCCCCCCGCAACCATCCTACCACAAATCCATCGTGTTATCTGTCGCATGTAGTCGCCTGCCCGGCAACCATCTTACTACGACTGTCACAAATCCATACTTGTAATACTTCTCCTCCCGTTCCAACATCCCTCCCCCCCCCCCCCCCCCCCCACCTCACCCTCCTGTCCCTAACGATCCCAGTTTCTTGTCTTGTTTTTTTTTTTTTAACGCATGCTTGTACTTCCATGACGTGCCCGTCTTAATGCTGTTCCTAGGCCTCGCTCAACTCTCACGTCAGGCACAGGCCTTCAAAACCACACTTTACAACCCGCCGAGTGATTTCCCAGTAATCGATTTCATGTTCTCTAGTTTAACATTCTCTCCATATGATATTTCTATTTGATGATATTCTTCTAAAGCCATGGTTCCCAGTATAATCGGTTTTATTGTTTGTGATCATCGTGTTCTTCCTAGTATATAGTGTTTATTTGGTTTGGCTTGGTTTCTTTCGTTCTCAATCTCCCGCTACCAAACCCTGACACAGGCCTAAGTAGCAGAATGTAGTCCAGAGAACGGAATGCGCTGTGTCGTACTTTACAGCTTGACTGCGATATTTGCACCTTTCGGTCCTACACATCCGACTTCGGCAAGCATTTTTTGAGTACCGGGTTAGCATTCACTCTTCGATCCCTTCTCCTTAGCCAGTCTGCTCTGTTGCAGCCTGTTTTCCAGGATCACCTCGTGGATGTGTAGAAGGGTCTTGGCAGTTCTGGTTCGCTGGCCCTGACGCTAGCAGTCAGCTATGGGTCGCTGGCCCTGACGCTAGCAGTCAGCTATGGGTCGCTGACCCTGACGCTAGCAGTCAGCTATGGGTCGCTGACCCTGACGCTAGCAGTCAGCTATGGGTCGCTGACCCTGACGCTAGCAGTCAGCTGTGGGTCGCTGACCACTGCAGCTCATGCGCTGCTCATCCTCGTGATCCCCGTGTTTATTTGAAATTGTCTATTAACTTAACGTCTTAATACCGGCTTAGAAGACTCTGCAGAGTATGTATTCAACCAGTATCTTTTACTTTACCTGATCTAAAAGCTAAGCGCATCCAGTCTATTCTTGAAGTGCATTAATTGACCCTGCCTCCACTAATATATACTGATATGTAGAGTTGAAGAGAGGCAGGCACAAATGGAGTGCAATATAAGGGAAAATGAGAAGAGATTGGAGGAGATAGAAAAGAGGCAGATGGAAATAGAAGGGAAAAGTGAAAATGGAGGAAATTTTAAAGAAGCTGCAGTCAAGGTGTAGTCAAGGAAGTAAGGGAGATTTGAGTGAGGAAACAGCTCACAGGGCAGAGAGCTTTGGAGAGAAGTATGCACATATAGGTGAGGGGTCAGTTTTGGTAGTAGGAGATTCAATGGTGAGAGAGGTTGGCAGACATTTGTGTAAACAACAACATGTTTGAAAGAATAGATATTAAGGGAGCAAAAATAGAGGATATAGAGGGAAGAATAAAGAGGTTAGATGACAAAGGAAACAATCATGTGGTAGTATTGGCTGGTACAAATAATGTAAAGAGAGATGGTACAGAAATAATTATGGATAAATATAAAAGTCTTATGAGAACACTTGAGGAAAAAAAGTTTAGAAAGGTCACAATGATGGGCATTTTAGACAGAGCAGATGGGTCAGACTATCTAGATAGCAAAATAATAGGTATCAACCTTAGGTTACAGGTGATGTGTGCGGACATGGGAATGGAATTTATTGATGTTAAAGTAGACAAAAGTAAAATGTTAGATAGGGGAGGTTTACATCTAAATGAGATAGGACAGCATGTTGTAGCAAAGTATATGTTCTATCATTGTGTTAGAAATTTAAACTAGTAAGGCCTATGAAGTAGGAGACTAAAGATAGGCCTACAATAGGGTGCTATAGAGGATGTAGTCAAAGGGGTAAGTTGGTGTCAGGGAAGTGTGAAATACATAGTGTAAAAGCAAACACTAAAATGATAAAGCAGAAGCAAAAAGAAAAAACCAACAATATTACAAACTAAAATGTTTTTATGCAAATGTGAGAAGCATAGTAAATAAAAGAGAAGAATTGGAACTGTATGTAGAAGAAGAAAACCAGATATAATAGGGTTAACAGAATCATGGACATATGAGGAGATTGCAGATAGTGAACTTGAAATTGAGGGATATACAATTTTAAGGACAGATAGGATAATTGGAGACAAGGCTAAGGGAGGTGGCGTTTTATTATACTGTATAAATTCTGTTAATATAACGATCAAAGATTATTTATCATGTGGTAACAAAAATGAAAGTGTATGGGAAGAAATAGAAAGTGTGGGTGAAAAAACAGTGATTGGAGTGTTGCAGGGTCTTCTAAACCAGTATAAAGACGTTAAGTTAAGTTAATTCCTGTGGCAATGCATTCCAAGCATTCACCGCTATCTGACTTCTTTCGTTAATTAATTCATTAATTAGTTATTGTTCTGCTGGTATGCCGAGTTGGTTAGTGTTAACTGCAAGCGTTGTTAGTATGAGTGATTTGATAACAATCTAGAGGTAATAATCCATTTCAACCAAGCTCCTTGAACTCAACACAAAACTTAACTTAACGTTTTTATACTGGTTTAGAAGACCCTGCAGAGTCTGTATACAACCAGTTCCATTTACATCACTTTACTCTAAAAGCTTTGCGCATCCAATTTATTCGTTATTGCATTAACTGTCCCTGCCTCCACTACCTCCCGTGGCAATGCATTCCAAGCATTCACCACTCTCTGACTAAAAAAGCATTTCCTAATATCTAACCTGGACCACTCTTTAGTTAATTTGTAGCTATGCCTTCTTGTTATTGTTGTGAAAAACTTGTTATAGTCTAATTTATCCATTGCCTTATCTTGTCAATTTGTATTAAATCAAATCGAATTCTTCTCTTTTCTAGACACTATAGGTTGTTTTTTTTGGTGAGTATTTCCTTGTAACTAATTCCGAAATCCGACTAATCCGTTTTGTCGCTCTTCTTTGAATCCTTTCCAACATGTTTATATCTCCTCTACGATAAGGACTCCACATCTTCACACAATACCTCAATCTATGTCTAACTAATACTTTATACAGTTTGTTAATCACTTCCTTGCTCCTATCTTTAATATTTCTTTTTATTACACCTAACATTCAATTGCTTTTTTTTTTAAAACTGCAATCTGGACTTGCTCACTCACCTTACCTGTATGATCTATTCCCTCGCTGCCTTGTGGGATGTCTGTTTACAGGAAAGGATTCGGGAGTAAACCCTGAGGAAAAATCTGCATACTGTGCTATCTTCAGTCGTCTTGATAATGTCTTGAGACTGGCGAAGGGTTGCTCTGGACGAGAAAGTGAGGTTGACATATTGCGCAAATCTTGCCCACTTTAATCCAAATCACCTCTAAAGTCACCCATTTCAGCGAACACAGCAAAATGAAAAGATTGTCCACCCGGCTGAATAGATTAAATGATTTTCTTCGCACATGATGGGCGATCAACATGACCTAGGTCCCCTTCGTTTTCATGTAGACAATGTGAGTTGCAGACATGATAGATGTCAACCCTGCAGACAGAATAGATGTCAACCCTGCAGACAGGATAGATGTCAACCCTGCAGACAGGATACGGCCAGACCTGCAGACAGGAAAGGGCTAGACCTGCAGACAGGATAGGGCCAGCCCTGCAGACAGGATGGGGCCAGCCCTGCAGACAGGAAAGGGCTAGACCTGCAGACAGGATGGGGCCAGCCCTGCAGACAGGAAAGGGCTAGACCTGCAGACAGGATAGGGCCAGCCCTGCAGACAGGAAAGGGCTAGACCTGCAGACAGGATGGGACCAGCCCTGCAGACAGGATGGGGCCAGCCCTGCAGACAGGAAAGGGCTAGACCTGCAGACAGGATGGGGTCAGCCCTGCAGACAGGATAGATGTCAACCCTGCAGACAGGATAGGGCCAGCCCTGCAGACAGGATGGGGCCAGCCCTGCAGACAGGAAAGGGCTAGACCTGCAGACAGGATGGGGTCAGCCCTGCAGACAGACGGTCTTGTCCACTGTATACCGACAAAAGAAGTAGCATTGTTGTCCTTTCACGAGACGCTATCCGAAAGTGTACAGGGCCTTGAGTCGACTGCTGCCATCGTTGAAGTTGAGGTCTAAAGACGAACTAGGAGGAAGAAGAAGACTACCTACGAAGAGGACTATAAATTAACCTTCATTTACCAGTCAGGTTTATATTCTTTTCCTCTCGCTTCAACCTTTGGTATGCCTCGTTGATCAATCATACGTTATGAAGACTAACCTGTTTCGACATTTTTATTTTGGAGTAGACTTTCTTTAATCTTTCCTTGATTTTACATCACATGATCACATTTATTTCTTTAATCCCCTTGATTTCTTTCCGACAAAAAGGATGTTTCTGGTGTTTGTGTTTCGATGTTACATTATGGTTTGTAATTGTGTGTTTTGTTTTGTTATTTTATTAAAAGCTACAAGTGCCAAAAGAAGAAAACAAATGGGGAGGGATTGAAAATGTTGGGGTTGAAAAAAGAATTCTTAGTAGTCCGCCTGTACTTATAAAGGGGCAGATGCTCATGTGCAAGTCCCAGCCCTGGTATGAGAGGGATGTAGCCGGGAGGAGGATTTCCTGTTTAGCGTGCTAGGCTTGAGCAGCTTAATACTCCGTTGCGTTGGGTGGTTAACCGATGTGCGAGTTGATCTTAATAGACTCAAACACTAGAGTAAAGTAGACCCGCAGCCTGTTAGGTGCCATCTATGCTGCTCTAAACAAACCACCTAACCATGGCCGGTGTTATGCCATGTCACACAGTTAGTCGCCTCTTACGACATGCTCTCTGTGAGGCAGTGGTGCTATTCTTGTCCGTGACCTACACAAAGACCCCGGCGGAGCACTCGGGTAAAGAATTAATGACCCAAATCGGGATTAGACAGTTAAGATATTTTGGCCACATAACAAGAAGACCAGACTACCGGGTGAGGTGGAAGGTAGTCGTTCAAGATGCAGACAACGCTTTAAGTGGGTGGATAACATCAGGAGATGGACTGGAAAAAGCCTCTCAGATTGCATCATTACGGTAAGAGTACACTGGAGATCCACTGCAGCCGATCTTCGATGGGGAGATGGCACTTGAGCTGAACTGAACAAGACCAACCCAGGAGGAAGAAGTCAGAGGATTGGTGATCAGACAAATGGATGGGGAGAAGGTGACACATTATATAGCTACTGACACGCATCTCAAGCATCTCCAGAGCTGAAATTGAAGCTCTTAAGACCGCATCAGAAATGGCGGTAACTGCCCTACGACTTTATTCCCATTGCTGGGGTAGTCAAGGGTGTTTTTACGCTGAGGACTACAATCTGTTTCTCTACTGCCGTCGCCACGTCATGTACTGTCTATGGTTTTTGTATTTCACCCCAAAATAGAAAAACAACATATGGGATCCGATCCATTGCCCTCCTTGTCGTCAAAGCATCGAAACCATTCGGCCACGCGCTGTTACCAAGAAATGGCGGCACAATACGGAAACTAAATGCAGCAAAGAATCGTGATAATGATTGATGCACAGTCGGCCATACGGACACTCAAATCTCACAGGAACACTGAAGGAATAGAGGACCATAAAATATTTTGCCTGAAAAATTTGCTCTGCACAAGACGTAGTGCCGACCATGGCCTACTTTATATAGGCCTTCTAACTCACCGGGAAAATCCCTTGAAACGTCACATTCCACGGCCGACTTAATAACAGAACTTATATTGTGCCAAAGTTTACGATCAATCCATGCCCCACACAGAGAAATAAAACAAGCACGGAACATAACAAAACAAATCGCTGTTGAGAGTGATCTTTTCACAGAATCCCGCCCTGAAACCAACCATATTTTGTTTCCTGAACACGCTATTATAGTTGCACTGATAGTTGATACATGCAAGTTTCGTTATTTAGTCAGTCGTGGAATGTGACGCGTGGAAGGGATTTCTCTGTAAGTTAGAAGGCATGTATCTACAGTAGGGTGAGTGCCGACCATACTTTGATAAGGCATGTATCTATAGTAGGCTGAGTGCCGACCATACTTTGATAATGCCTGTGTCTACAGTAGGGTGAGTGCCGACCATACTTTGATAAGGCATGTATCTACAGTAGGCTGAGTGCCGACCATACTTTGATAATGCTTGTGTCTACAGTAGGCTGAGTGCCGACCATACTTTGATAATGCCTGTGTCTACAGTAGGCTGAGTGCCGACCATACTTTGATAATGCCTGTGTCTACAGTAGGCTGAGTGCCGACCATACTTTGATAATGCCTGTGTCTACAGTAGGCTGAGTGCCGACCATACTTTGATAAGACCTGTATCTACAGTAGGCTGAGTGCCGACCATACTTTGATAAGGCCTGTATCTACAGTAGGGTGAGTGCCGACCATACTTTGAATGCCGTCGTTTCGCATTTTGTCTTACGTGGCAACACCGATGACCTTTATCAAACATTTCATTTGGCAGCTCATGAGCTACAGTGGTCAGCGACCCATAGCTGACTGCTAGCGTTAGGGCCAGCGAACCAGAGCTGCCAAGACCCTTCTACACCTCCACGCGGTGATCCTGGATAACAGGCTGCAGCAGGGCAGACTGGCTAAGGAGAAGGGATCGAAGAGGGAATGCTAACCCGGTACTAAAAAATGCCGAAGTCGGATGTGTAGAACCGAAAGGTGCAAATATCGCAGTCAAGCTGTAAACTACGACACAATGCATTCCGTTCTCTGGACTATATTCTGCTACTCGGGCTCGTGTCAGGGTTTGGTAGCGGGAGAATGAGAACGAACAAAGCCACGCCAAATACTTCATTTCATACGTGGAAATTCTGCTCTCACTTGCCTTGGACAGAGGCCATGTTTGGCACTTCTATCGTAGAGTTGGCATACACATACTGTTTATCAGCTGTTGCCTTGCTGCCAAACTAATGCTGGAGTGAGAAGCAGTGGCGACCAGCTGATAGCTCACGACAAATGTTTTCTGACACCTAGTCTGGATTTCCCTGCCGTCTGCTAAAAAATACTGCGCAATTACTTGAACTTGCCCTTTGAAGAGCGATGTTATTAACACTTATGTTGATTGGCCAGGTTTTCCCTTGATACTCATAGTTTCCATTTTCGTCTCGTTAATTCGCATATTGTCTATTCCATTGTGTTATGGTGTCATTGTGACATTTATGTTTTAATTTCTTGTCTCTGTGAACATTATGCATTTGTAGATATGGTGTCATTGCGAAATTTATGTTTTAATTTCTTGCCTCTGTGAACTTCATTCATTTGTAGATATGGTGTCATTGCGAAATTTATGTTTTAATTTCTTGCCTCTGTGAACCTTATGCATTTGTAGATTTTAAAGCATTTGCCAATACGTGCAATGAAACAGAAATATGCTTTGTTAAGGTAGCTTGCTGATGAATTACAAATTTAAATGTAGTGTTTTGTTACTGAGTTTGGCGATCGTTGCAGTAGGATATATGGCTCTCGGAACTGCCACGAAATTTCGTTTGGCTGTTTACTGAATTGCTTTCTTAGAGCCCTTTAACAAGGGCAGTCATCGTGACTGACGCGCAAGCCGTACTTTAGATGGGATGACTGAGGTACGAGTGGATAGCAGCTGTTGAGGCCACATACCTCCAGGGGTTGACATGCATCTACTGTCCTGGCCATGCCGGGGTTCAGGGCAACGAAAGAGCTGACATCTTGGCTTCACAAGCTTCCATCATGGGCACGTTAGTGATGGATGGGAGTGATATTTTGAAATCTATCAACGACCATCTGCTGGATGAGGACACCGCAATAGATGAATCAGCAATCTTCAGACTGCAACGTTTTGAGACATAAAACGAGGTTCGAGCGGAGTGGATCGCATCAGGGAACGGAGCAGGAGAGTGTACAACCAGGGAGATACAGGGACCATCAGCATCCTGACACTGCGCCATTTGCTGAGAGAGACTGAGCACGTATAGTGCAGTGATGTAGATTCTTAGAAACAACAGAAAACAGAATGTTCGCCATGAAATCTAACTAAGATTGAAGACAACGAGGTCAGAGTTGGCAATACGATTGCTCAGACCAGACCTAAACCAGTCTTAATCTGAGACCAAACCTAAACCAGACTTAATCTGTTCAGACCAAACCTAAACCAGACTTAATCTGTTCAGACCAAACCTAAACCAGACAATCTGTTCAGACCAAACCTAAACCAGACTTAATCTGTTCAGACCAAACCTAAACCAGACAATCTGTTCAGACCAAACCTAAACCAGACTTAATCTGTTCAGACCAAACCTAAACCAGACTTAATCTGTTCAGACCAAACCTAGACCAGACTTAATATGTTCAGACCAAACCTAAACCAGACAATCTGTTCAGACCAAACCTAAACCAGACTTAATCTGTTCAGACCAAACCTAAACCAGACAATCTGTTCAGACCAAACCTAAACCAGACTTAATCTGTTCAGACCAAACCTAAACCAGACTTAATCTGTTCAGACCAAACCTAGACCAGACTTAATATGTTCAGACCAAACCTAAACCAGACAATCTGTTCAGACCAAACCTAAACCAGACTTAATCTGTTCAGACCAAACCTAGACCAGACTTAATATGTTCAGACAAAACCTAAACCAGACAATCTGTTCAGACCAAACCTAAACCAGACTTAATCTGTTCAGACCAAACCTAGATCAGACTTAATCTGTTCAGACCAAACCTAAAACCAAACCTAAACCAGACTTAATCTGTTCAGACCAAACCTAGACAAAATGTAATCGGTTCAGACCAAACCTAGACTAAACTTAATCTGTTTAGACCAAACCTAAATCAGACTTAATATGTTCAGACCAAACCTAAACCAGACAATCTGTTCAGACCAAACCTAGACCAGACTTAATCTGTTCAGACCAAACCTAGGCCAAACTGGCGAAAGAATATAGCAACAATTCATGAAGGCGCAATATGGGAAGTTGGGGATATAAACACGGATGAAAGGATACAAAGAAGAGTGGCCGTGCTGATAGTGGGATTCCATAATTACAAATACAATTACAGAGGAAGGATTAAGAAAAACCGGACTACAGAGTCTGGAAAAGAGAAGAATTTGAGGTGACTTGTTTATAAGATAATCAAAGGAAAGGCTTTTCAAAATACAACTACATACAAGAACAAGAGGGCATAGCTACAAATTAACAGGTTAGATATTAGGAAATATTGTTTAGTCAGAGAGGGGTGAATGCTTGGAATGACACAGGAAGTAGTGGAGGCAGGGACAATTAATGCATTCAAGAATAGATTGAATGCACATAGTTTTTAGATCAAGGGAATGTAAATGAAACTGGTTGTATAGAGACTGCATGAGCTTCTAAAACAGCAAAAAGATGTTAAGTTAAGACCCGTGAAACTAAAACTAATCACCTGTGAGTCTTTCCGAATTTCAGTGATTTCGATTCGTCAAATCACAATATTGGCCACGGAATTAACATGTAGTTGCACGCTCTATTGATTGACATTGAAGAGCTCTGCTGGAGAACAACCTGTGCGAGTTATCTGTACCTGGTTTTTGAATATGAACCAATGACTCGACAGACGTAAACGGTTCATTAACGAAAGCTGAGCAGGGTTTAGAGGCATAATCGGGAAACGGGTGCGTTACTATTGATTTGTTGCTATTTGAAAGGCAGGGAGGGGTTATCGACTTGAGATGCCTTTGTTCATAGGAAGTTGTTTTCGTAGATAAATGTGTGAGCATTGTTCTAATGGGATCATGATGATGTTGAGCGCGGGGGAAAATGGCGGGCTTCTATGGGGCAGTTGGTCTTCTGTTCTCTGGTTATGTTTGTTCGGATTGAATTCGTTTGTTTAGGGTGATTAATAGGCAGGGGAAGGGAGTATATTTGTTGTGGGGGAGTTAAGAGTAGAGAACTGTTCTTCTGGGATAGGGAATGTGAAGTGGGGAGAGTGAGTGATATTTTCTTTTAGATGGGGAATGTGAATAGGGGAGGAAAGTGATATTTTCTTTAAAATGGGGATGTGAATTGAGGTAAAAGTGATATTTTCTTTTAGATAGGGAATGTGAATAGGGGAGGTAAAAGTGATATTTTCTTTTAGATGGGGAATGTGTATAGGGGAGGAAAGTGATATTTTCTTTTAGATGGGGATGTGAATTGAGGAGGTAAAAGTGATATTTTCTTTTAGATAGGGAATGTGAATTGGGGAGGTAAAAGTGATATTTTCTTTTAGATAGGGAATGTGAATTGGGGAGGTAAAAGTGATATTTTCTTTTAGATAGGGAATGTGAATAGGGGAGGAAAGTGATATTTTCTTTTAGATGGGGATGTGAATTGAGGAGGTAAAAGTGATATTTTCTTTTAGATAGGGAATGTGAATTGGGGAGGTAAAAGTGATATTTTCTTTTAGATAGGGAATGTGAATTGTGGAGACGAAAGTGATGTTTTCTTTTAGATGGGGAATGTGAATTGGGGAGGTAAAAGTGATATTTTCTTTTAGATAGGGAATGTGAATTGGGGAGGTAAAAGTGATATTTTCTTTTTGATAGGGAATGTGAATTGTGGAGACGAAAGTGATATTTTCTTTTAGATGGGGAATGTGAATTGGGGAGGTAAAAGTGATATTTTCTTTTAGATGGGGAATGTGAATAGGGGAGGTAAAAGTGATATTTTCTTTTAGATGGGGAATGCGAATAGGGGAGGAAAGTGATATTTTCTTTTAGATAGGGAATGTGAATTGGGGAGACGAAAGTGATATTTTCTTTTAGATAGGGGATGTGAATTTGGGAAGGGGGTAGTGACCTCTTCTCTTGGATAGTGAATGTGAAGGGGGAGGTGGCGGGCGGGATGGGACTGACCTTTTCTCTTGGATAGGGAATGTGAAGAAGGAAGTGATCTTGAATCTTGGATTCATTTATTCAATTGTACTTCATACCAAACCTAGATCAAAATTAATTTGTTCAATTGTCATTCAGACCAAACCTAGACCAGACTTAATGTATTCAATTGTACTTCAGACCAAACCTGGATCAAACTTAATTTGTTGAATTGTACTTCAGACCAAACCTAGACCAAACTTAATTTGTTCAAATGTATTTCAGACCAAACCTAGACCAGACACATTATATCTGCCAGTGTTGAACATCCTTCAAGGACATTTCCGGCTAAGATTGGAGATTGTCTACTTCCTGGGCAAACATGACATTGTGGCTGACGACCTGGTGTTTTTAGATGACCTTGACCTCACAGCCCTGGCTCGGAGTGAGGCTGTTACCTTGAGCACGACCTTGGTTGACCACCACGAACTAACCAAGACTGAGGAGGTCCTGAGAGACAGTGTGGTGGAGGTGCTAGACCACAGGCCGCAGAATGGAGTTTTGCCGGACAGGTTAGCATGCATTGTGGGAAGATATGGAAGAAATAGATTAGTAGATAAATTCTAGGCACATACAACATTTAGATAAAATCTAGGCACATACAACATTTAGATAAAATCTAGGCACATACAACATTTAGATAAAATCTAGGCACATACAACATTTAGATAAAATCTGGGCACATACAACATTTAGATAAAATCTAGGCACATACAGCATTTAGATAAAATCTAGGCACATACAACATTTAGATAAAATCTAGGCACATAGAACATTTAGATAAAATTTAGGCACATACAACATTTAGATGAAATCTAGGCACATACAACATTTAGATAAAATCTAGGCACATACAACATTTAGATAAAATCTAGGCACATACAACATTTAGATAAAATCTAGGCACTTACAACATTTAGATAAAATCTAGGCACATACAACATTTAGATCAAATCTAGGCACATACAACTTTTAGATAAAATTTAGGCACATACAACATTTAGATAAAATCTAGGCACATGCAACATTTAGATAAAATCTAGGCACATAGAACATCTAGATAAAATCTAGGTATATACAACAATTAGATCAAATCTAGGGACATACGTTTAGATAATCATCTAGGCACATACAACATATAGATAATCATCTAGACACATACAACATTTAGATAATCATATATACACATACAACATTTAGATGATCATCTAGACACATACAACATTTAGATAATCATCTAGGCACATACAACATTTAGATAATCATCTAGGCACATACAACATTTAGATAATCATCTAGGCACATACAACATTTAGATAATCATCTAGGCACATACAACATTTAGATAATCATCTAGGCACATACAACATTTAGATAATCATATAGACACATACAACATTTAGATAATCATATAGGCACATACAACATATAGATAATCATATAGACACATACAACATTTAGATAATCATCTAGGCACATACAACATTTAGATAATCATATAGACACATACAACATATAGATAATCATCTAGACACATAAACTATTTAGATAACCATATAGCCACATACAACATATAGATAATCATCTAGACACATACAACATTTAGATAATCATCTAGACACATACAACATTTAGATAATCATCTAGACACATACAACATTTAGAAAATCATACAGACACATACAATATTTAGATAATCATATAGACACATACAACATAAACATAATCATCTAGGCACATACAACATATAGACAATAATCTAGGCACCTACAACATTTAAATAAAATATAAGTACATACAACATTTAAATAAAATATAAGTACATACAACATTTAGATAAAATATAGACACATACAACATCTAGATAAAAATCTAGGCACATACATTTAGATAAAAGTTAGGCACATACAACATTTAGATCAAATCAGACACATACAACATCTAGATAAAATCTAGGTATATACAACATGTAGATAATAATCTAGAAACGTACAACAGTTAGATAATCATCTAGGCATGTACAACATTTAGATAAAATGTAGGCACATACAACATGAATGTAAAATCTAGGCAAATACAACATTTAGATAAAATCTAGATGCCTACAGCATTTAGATAAAATCAAGGCACATATATTTAGATAAAATCTAGGCACATATAGCATTTAGATAAAATATAGGTACATACAGCATGAAGGTAAAATTTAGTTACATACAACATTTAGATAAACATCTTGTAACATACAACATTTAGATAAACATCTTGTCTCATACAACATTTAAATAAAATCTAGGCACATACAACATTTAGATCAAATCTAGGTATATACAACATGTAGATAATATTCTAGAAACGTACAAAATTTAGATAAAAATCTTGACATGTACAACATTTAGATAAACATCTTGACACATACAACATTTAGATAAACATCTTGACACATACAACATTTAGATAAACATCTTGACGCATACACTTAGATAAAATGCCCCGCTTTCCATCTGTCCTTCTCTGTCTGTTGCTTTGTCTTTTCTTCTCTTCTCATCTGTTCTCTCTCTCTCTCTCTCTCTCTCTCTCTCTTTCTCTCTGGTCACTCTTTCTCTCTGGTCACTCTTTCTCTCTGGTCAATCTTTCTCTCTGGTCACTCTTTCTCTCTGGTCACTCTTTCTCTCTGGTCACTCTTTCTCTCTGGTCACTCTTTCTCTCTGGTCACTCTTTCTCTCTGGTCACTCTTTCTCTCTGGTCACTCTTTCTCTCTGGTCACTCTTTCTCTCTGGTCACTCTTTCTCTCTGGTCACTCTTTCTCTCTGGTCACTCTTTCTCTCTGGTCACTCTTTCTCTCTGGTCACTCTTTCTCTCTGGTCACTCTTTCTCTCTGGTCGCTCTTTCTCTCTGGTCACTCTTTCTCTCTGGTCACTCTTTCTCTCTGGTCGCTCTTTCTCTCTGGTCACTCTTTCTCTCTGGTCGCTCTTTCTCTCTGGTCACTCTTTCTCTCTGGTCACTCTTTCTCTCTGGTCACTCTTTCTCTCATTGCATCTCATTTTTTTCATTCTTGATTTCATTTTTTCTCTCATCTGCTCTCTCTCTTCTCATCTGCTCTCTCTCTCTCTCTTCTCATCTGCTCTCTCTCTCTTCTTGCCAGTTGGAACGCCCATATCGAACGTGTAGGATCTTGTTGCACCATCATCTCCAGGAAGCTGCTAGAGTCCGAAGGCTTCAGTTTGGATTCTACTCTAGCAGAGCTGTTGCTAGGTAAGTGTGAGTCGGGGGGAGAGTCTTTGGTTGATGTGTGTTGCGATATCCTGTACTAAATGAGAAAAGGTAGGAAATTTGGGACTATTTCTTCCATTGCACCGTCTTCTTCAATTTCATCATCTTCTTCCATTTCGTCATCATCTTCCATTTCATCTTCTTCCATTTTATCATATTCCATTTCATCATCATATTCCATTTCATCATATTCCATTTCATCATCATATTCCATTTCATCATCTTCTTCCATTTCGTCATCATCTTCCATTTCATCTTCCATTTTATCATATTCCATTTCATCATCATATTCCATTTCATCATCTTCTTCCATTTCATCATCATCTTCCATTTTATCATCTTCTTCCATTTCGTCATCATCTTCCATTTCATCATCTTCCATTTCATCATCTTCTTCCATTTCATCATCATCTTCCATTTTGTCATTATCTTCCATTTCATCAACTTCTTCCATTTTGTCAACCTCTTCCATTTCGTTGTCTTCTTCCATTTCTTCGTCTTCTTCCATTTCGTCGTTTTCTTTCATTTCATTGAATTTTTCACTTTTTTCGTATTCTACCTTTTGCGTAATCCAGACATTGTTATTGTTTATTAAGTGTCCAGTAATCTTCTTCTACTTCTGTCCACTTGTGTTGTTAGAGGTCGTGGGGAGGTGTATTTTTCTTTGGTGAGGGTCAGATGTGTCATTAGATGTCGTGGGGAGGTGTAGTTTTCTTTGATGAGCTATCAAATGTGTCGTTAGATGTCAGGGGGGAGGTGTAGTTTTCTTTGATGAGCTATCAAATGTGTCGTTAGATGTCGCTTAGTTTTCTTTCGTGTGCCAGATATGTTGGTAGATGTCATAGGGAGGTGTAGTTTTCTTTCATGTGCCAGATGTGTCGTTGGGACACACATGAAGACACCCCCACCACTCCATGCCACCCCCTTTCTGTCAGCGGCTGTAGCCTGTGCCTCCTCTAGTCGGAAGTTAGTCCATTATTTTATGTTGTCCTCCCATCTCAATTTGAGATGACCTCTTCGTCGTTTGCCTTCCACCTTTCCGTGCAGGATCGTATTTGCAAGACTGTTTTGATCTCGATATGTGGCCGTACCAAGCGAGTTTTCGTCTGTTGACCGTTACCAAGCGGTCTTCAAAAGGCCTTCCTAGCCTAACATTACAATTAAAGACTATTAACTGGAATCACAATTTACCAGTAACAGGACTGTCGAAGACGGATGTGTCGGACTGAATATGCAAATATCGCAATCAAACTGTAAACTAGTGACACAAAGCATTCCGTTCTCCGGACTACATCCTGCTACTTGCAAAGCCTTGGTAGCGGGAGAATGAGAACGAACGCAGAAGAAGAAGAACCAGTAACAGGAACCCTCTCTTTGCCTTTCCAATTCTAGCCCTTACGTCTGCCTCTGTTTCCCCCTGAAGTATCAATGGTGTTGCCCAAATATGTGAAGGTGTATTTCTCTTCCAGTACCTCACCTCCAGGTACGACAGGCTCCTCTGCTGAAAACCTATTAAGTATCAATTTTAAACAGTTTAACCCAATTGTGGGCATTATTGCTCTTCAATAGGCCCGAAAATTCAGGTGTCTGTGTAGTATTTTTTCTCAACAGGTGGTGTTGGCTTGATAGAAAAATACAGACTGGGTGTTCGAAAACATCTGCTTTGACCTACCAGCTGTTGTTACTGCTTAGACATCCGAGCCTCAGTTTGACAACAAAGCAACACCTGGTTAACAGTGTTCAGAGAGTAGAATTTCATTGTATGAAATGAAGTGTTAGAGAATGGTCACCAGGATAGACACTGCGAAACGAGGGTGTTCCCCAAGGTGGTAAAGGTGAAGTGAGAGGGTTGGTTGATGGTCTATATGCCCTAAGCAGAAGTGAGAGGGTTGGTTGATGGTCTGTGTGCCCTAAGGTGAAGTGAGAGGGTTGGTTGATGGTCTATGTGCCCTAAGGTGAAGTGAGAGGGTTGGTTGATGGTCTATGTGCCCTAAGGTGGTAAGGGTAAAGTGAGAGGGTTGGTTGATGGTCTGTGTGCCCTAAGGTGAAGTGAGAGGTTTGGTTGATGGTCTGTGTGCCCTAAGGTGAAGTGAGAGGTTTGGTTGATGGTCTATGTGCCCTAAGGTGAAGTGAGAGGGTTGGTTGATGGTCTGTGTGCCCTAAGGTGAAGTGAGAGGGTTGGTTGATGGTCTATGTGCCCCAAGGTGAAGTGAGAGGGTTGGTTGGTGGTCTATGTGCCCAAAGGTGGTAAGGGTGAAGTGAGATGGTTGGTTCATGGTCTGTGTGCCCTAAGGTGAAGTGAGAGGGTTGGTTGATGGTCTATGTGCCCTAAGGTGGTAAGGGTAAATTGAGAGGGTTGGTTGATGGTCTATGTGCGCTAAAGTGAAGTGAGAGGGTTGGTTGATGGTCTATGTGCCCCAAGGTGGTAAGGGTGAAGTTAGATGGTTGGTTGATGGTCTATGTGCCCTAAGGTGAAGTTAGATGGTTGGTTGATGGTCTGTGTGCCCTAAGGTGAAAGAAGATGGTTGGTTGATGGTCTATGTGCCCTAAAGTGAAGTGAGAGGGTTGGTTGATGGTCTATGTGCCCTAAAGTGAAGTGAGTGGGTTGGTTGATGGTCTATGTGCCCTAAAGTGAAGTGAGAGGGTTGGTTGATGGTCTGTGTGCCCTAAGGTGAAAGAAGATGGTTGGTTGATGGTCTGTGTGCCCTAAAGTGAAGTGAGAGGGTTGGTTGATGGTCTATGTGCCCTAAAGTGAAGTGAGAGGGTTGGTTGATGGTCTATGTGCCCTAAAGTGAAGTGAGAGGGTTGGTTGATGGTCTATGTGCCCTAAAGTGAAGTGAGAGGGTTGGATGATGGTCTATGTGCCCTAAAGTGAAGTGAGAGGGTTGGTTGATGGTCTATGTGCCCTAAAGTGAAGTGAGAGGGTTGGTTGATGGTCTATGTGCTCATTCGCCATCAAGTGCCCCAAGGTGAAGTGAGAGGGTTTGTTGATGGTCTATGTGCTCATTCGCCATCAAGTGCCCCAAGGTGAAGTGAGAGGGTTTGTTGATGGTCTATGTGCTCCTTCGCCATCAAGTGCCCCAAGGTGATAGAAATAAAGATGAAGACACATCTTATACTGAGACTATCCGGACCCAAGAATGTAGTGTTTCGGTCAAGTAATGAGAATGTGCAATAATGAACCTCCACTGATGGCTTACAATCCGTGAAGGTCTAGCTACAGGGCATGAGGGAGGCTGTGCAGCAGGTGGACAGATGACTTACTCTCCCCAAGACTCAACAGCTGTTTATCAAGTGTCAATTGATTTTCTGTCAGTATTTTGTACTTGTTTTGTTCTCTGCCTCCTGTAACCAAGGGACCATTCTGATGGACACCGGCAACATGTCGGCCAGCGACGGCGTCGGGATGCCTGCCGACCGCGATGTCCTGGCCGAGCTGAAGGAGTACCTCCCTCCAGATTCAGCTGAGGGCGTGTACGAGGGTATCAAGGCGGCCAAGTCGGACTTGTCATGTAAGTCGCCTTTTTTGTCATCGTCGTCATCTTTTTCATCATTTTCTTCGCGATCATCTGTGTCTTCTTTGTCATCATCGTTGTCTTCTTTGGCATCATCGTTGTCTTCTTTGTCATCATCGTTGTCTTCTTTGGCATCATCGTTGTCTTCTTTGTCATCATCGTTGTCTTCTTTGTCATCATCGTTGTCTTCTTTGTCATCATCGTTGTCTTCTTTGGCATCATCGTTGTCTTCTTTGTCATCATCGTTGTCTTCTTTGTCATCATCATTGTCTTCTTTGGCATCTTCGTTGTTTACTTTGCCATCACTGTTGTCTACTTCATCTTCTTCTCCTCCTCCTTCTTCCTCCTTCCCTCTCTCCCTACCTCCTTTCTTCCCAGTTCATTCCTTCTTCATTTCTTTTCCCTTCCTCATTCCTCTCCCCTTCCTCCTTTTTGCTTTCAACTTTCATCTTCTTTACTTTTTCTTCCTCCTCCCTTCATCCCTTTCTTCCTCCCTCCCTTCTCTACCTCTTTCCCTCCCTCTCTGATCCTTCCTTCCTTGTTCCTTTTTTCTTGTCCCCTTCCCTTCTTCCTTCATTCCTCCTCCCTTCTTCCTTCATTCCTCCTCCCTTCATCCCTTTCTTCCTCCCTCCCTTCTCTACCTCTTTCTCTCCCTCTCTGATCCTTCCTTCCTTTTTCCTTTTTTCTTGTCCCCTTCCCTTCTTCCTTCATTCCTTCTCCCTTCTTCATTCCTCCTCCCTTCTTCCTTCATTCCTCCTCCCTTCTTCCTTCATTCCTCCTCCCTTCTTCCTTCATTCCTCCTCCCTTCTTCCTTCATTCCTCCTCCCTTCCTTCCAAGAGCTGGGATCTGGGCAAGGACAGTTGCCCTTGTAGAAGTACAGGCCGACTTAGACTGAGCACATATGGATCTGCCCGGAGTGCAATGATGTCAATTCTCAACAGAATAGAACCTACTGTATACCTTACCATATCTGATCGTCTTTTTGGTTTCCTGGCCAAACTTCTATTGGCAGATGATTGTTGAATGGATTGATTTTATGGATATGGTCTATCCATCTTCAGTCCACTTGTGTCGTTAGATGTCGCGGGGATGTGTGACTTCCTTTGTTTCATATTTTTTTGGTATGCGAAAATCCGCTGGTGGCTTGCCAGGTCAATCCCAGTATCTGTTACCAACCGTTAAGTTGGTAGCCCCTGGAATATACGATCGCCTATTTTTGGGACTGGTGGTTGATGGAAAGCATAAATTAGAGCAAGGTAGCAGCCTGTCAGCCACCATCTTTGCTGCTCCGCTAACCACATAACCAAGACCTGATGTTACAGCCACACGGTCTCCTTTTTGCGACATTCTTCTTCTCCTTCTTCTTCTTCGTTCGTTCTCAATCTTTCACTACCAAACCCTGAAAGGGCTGAAGAAGCAGAATGTAGTCAAGAGAACGGAATGCATTGTGTCATAGTTTACAGCTTGGCTGCGATATTTGCACCTTTCAGTCCAACACATCCAACTTCAGCAAGCATTTTTTTAGTACCGGGTTAGCATTCCCTCTTCGATCCCTTGTCCTTAGCCAGTCTGCCCTGCTGCAGCCTGTTATCCAGGATCACCACATGGAGGTGTAGAAGGGTCTTGGCAGCTCTGGTTCACTGGCCCTGATGCTAGCTGTCAGCTATGGGTCACTGACCACTGCAGCTCATGCGCTGCTCAGCATCTTGATCCCATGCGACATTCTCTGTGGTGTGAGAATCCCTAGAATATTTTTAGTAGATTTATTTTGCGGAATTATGGGAAATGAGAGAGCTGATGCTCTGGCAAAAGATGGGAGCAAAAAGGACCAATGTGGAACAGGATGCCAGAACCCTGAACACATTCTACAGGAATGCCCAATCTATAGGGAAATGAGATACCAGACCTGGTCAGAGGGTGCGGAGCTGAGACAAAAGCTTTGGGGCAGCCGCTCCGACCTGGTGAAGACTACAGACTTCATCATGGCGACTGGCCTGCAGATATAGCATGACCAAAAAGATCCTGAACACAAATAAGAAGAGTAGATTTTTAACTTGAATCGTTAATCCTACTTCTTTTAGATTTCCAACTGCCAATGGATTTTTAACGTGCACGCCACTGCTCGTGGGTGTCTGAGATCAGGGGAAATTTTTATCAGATGATCCACGTGAAAAATTCTCGGTCTCTTCCATGATTTTTTTTTTCTTTTTTTCGTTCGCCTTATTCATCTATTCCCCAAGGCGTGTGTGCGTTACACTGTGGTTTTTATTTTGCGCCTGTCGGCCCAGTGCATCCGACTTCAGCATGCATTTTATGTAAGGGTCTGCTTCCTCCTGCATTTTTCTAAGGGTTTGCTTCCCCGGGTAACGGCCGGTGCTGTGATGGGGATCGAACCCAGCACCTTCTGGTTGTGAGCCGTGCCACTTAACCACTAGGCCACGCCGTCCCCCTCTACCGTGATTTGAACCCATGACCTCCAGCACCCGAGGCGACACCTTACCTCGAGACCACTGGATATGGTAAATAAGACATTCTGCAAAATCATAGACAGTTGAGGCTGTGGGCCTCTGAAGGAAAATCTTGGGAATCCATGATGTCAGCACTAAAACAGGTCATGACTGTGGGCCTCTGAAGGAAGAGCTCGAGAATCCATGATGTCAGCACTAAAACAGGTCATGACTGTGGACCTCTGAAGGAAGAGCTCGAGAATCCATGATGTCAGCACTAAAACAGGTTCTGACTGTGGACCTCTGACGGAAGAGCTTGGGAATCCATGATGCCAGCACTAAAACAGGTCATGACTGTGGACCTCTGAAAGAAGAGCTCGAGAATCCATGATGTCAGCACTAAAACAGGTTCTGACTGTGGACCTCTGACGGAAGAGCTTGGGAATCCATGATGCCAGCACTAAAACAGGTCATGACTGTGGGCCTCTGAAGGAAGAGCTTGGGAATCCATGATGCCAGCACTAAAACAGGTCATGACTGTGGGCCTCTGAAGGAAAATCTTGGGAATCTATGATGCCAGCACTAAAACAGGTCATGACTGTGGGCCTCTGAAGGAAGAGCTTGGGAATCCATGATGCCAGCACTAAAAAAGGTCATGACTGTGGGCCTCTGAAGGAAAATCTTGGGAATCTATGATGCCAGCACTAAAACAGGTCATGACTGTGGGCCTCTGAAGGAAGAGCTTGGGAATCCATGATGCCAGCACTAAAACAGGTCATGACTGTGGGCCTCTGAAGGAAGAGCTTGGGAATCCATGATGTCAGCACTAAAACAGGTCATGACTGTGGGCCTCTGAAGGAAAATCTTGGGAATCCATGATGCTAGCACTAAAACAGGTCATGACTGTGGGCCTCTGAAGGAAGAGCTTGGGAATCCATGATTCCAGCACTAAAACAGGTCATGACTGTGGGCCTCTGAAGGAAGAGCTTGCGAATCCATGATTCCAGCACTAAAACAGGTCATGACTGTGGGCCTCTGAAGGAAGAGCTTGGGAATCCATGATGCCAGCACTAAAACAAGTCATGACTGTGGGCCTCTGAAGGAAAATCTTGGGAATCCATGATGCCAGCACTAAAACAAGTCATGACTGTGGGCCTCTGAAGGAAGAGCTTGGGAATCCATGATGTCAGCACTAAAACAGGTCATGACTGTGGGCCTCTGAAGGAAAATCTTGGGAATCCAGGATGCCAGCACTAAAACAGGTCATGACTGTGGGCCTCTGAAGGAAGAGCTTGGGAATCCATGATGCCAGCACTAAAACAGGTCATGACTGTGGGCCTCTGAAGGAAGAGCTTGAGAATCCACGATATCAGCACTAAAACAGGTCATGACTGTGGGCCTCTGAAGGAAGAACTTGGAAATCCAAGATGTCAGCACTAAAACAGGTCATGACTGTGGGTCTCTGAAGGAAGAGCTTGGGAATCCATGATGCCAGCACTAAAACAGGTCATGACTGTGGACCTCTGAAGGAAGAGCTCGAGAATCCATGATGTCAGCACTAAAACAGGTTCTGACTGTGGACCTCTGACGGAAGAGCTTGGGAATCCATGATGCCAGCACTAAAACAGGTCATGACTGTGGACCTCTGAAAGAAGAGCTCGAGAATCCATGATGTCAGCACTAAAACAGGTTCTGACTGTGGACCTCTGACGGAAGAGCGTGGGAATCCATGATGCCAGCACTAAAACAGGTCATGACTGTGGGCCTCTGAAGGAAGAGCTTGGGAATCCATGATGCCAGCACTAAAACAGGTCATGACTGTGGGCCTCTGAAGGAAAATCTTGGGAATCTATGATGCCAGCACTAAAACAGGTCATGACTGTGGGCCTCTGAAGGAAGAGCTTGGGAATCCATGATGCCAGCACTAAAAAAGGTCATGACTGTGGGCCTCTGAAGGAAAATCTTGGGAATCTATGATGCCAGCACTAAAACAGGTCATGACTGTGGGCCTCTGAAGGAAGAGCTTGGGAATCCATGATGCCAGCACTAAAACAGGTCATGACTGTGGGCCTCTGAAGGAAGAGCTTGGGAATCCATGATGTTAGCACTAAAACAGGTCATGACTGTGGGCCTCTGAAGGAAAATCTTGGGAATCCATGATGCTAGCACTAAAACAGGTCATGACTGTGGGCCTCTGAAGGAAGAGCTTGGGAATCCATGATTCCAGCACTAAAACAGGTCATGACTGTGGGCCTCTGAAGGAAGAGCTTGCGAATCCATGATTCCAGCACTAAAACAGGTCATGACTGTGGGCCTCTGAAGGAAAATCTTGGGAATCCATGATGCCAGCACTAAAACAAGTCATGACTGTGGGCCTCTGAAGGAAGAGCTTGGGAATCCATGATGTCAGCACTAAAACAGGTCATGACTGTGGGCCTCTGAAGGAAAATCTTGGGAATCCAGGATGCCAGCACTAAAACAGGTCATGACTGTGGGCCTCTGAAGGAAGAGCTTGGGAATCCATGATGCCAGCACTAAAACAGGTCATGACTGTGGGCCTCTGAAGGAAGAGCTTGAGAATCCACGATATCAGCACTAAAACAGGTCATGACTGTGGGCCTCTGAAGGAAGAACTTGGAAATCCAAGATGTCAGCACTAAAACAGGTCATGACTGTGGGTCTCTGAAGGAAGAGCTTGGGAATCCATGATGCCAGCACTAAAACAGGTCATGACTGGGGGCCTCTGAAGGAAGAGCTTGGGAATCCATGATGCCAGCACTAAAACAGGTCATGACTGGGGGCCTCTGAAGGAAGAGCTTGGGAATCTATGATGCCAGCACTAAAACAGGTCATGACTGTGGGCTTCTGAAGGAAAATCTTGGGAAGCCATGATGCCAGCACTAAAACTATCATTGCTGTGGGCCTCCGAAGGTAGACGGAAGAGTAACTGACCTAAAACAGCTTGATGAAGAAGTCTAGAAGCCGAAATGAAAAATCCTGACATATAGCAGGGTCACCATGCAAAGTATCGGCGCATAATTAGTGAAAGGGATGGAGTTTTTTGTTTCTGCCCTAAAAGACTTCATTGAAGGTGACGGTCACAGACCTAGTCATTGATCTAGGATAAAGGAAGAAGAAGATAACCAAGGAACAATGGCACACAAAAACAAGTCCCGTACTCCACCCTGGATGGATAGCCTTGTACGACGGGTGTTCAAATCGAACTGGGACATTTTATTCTAGTTCTACCTGAATGGGTTAAATTGTGCTGGAACTACTATCATTAGTTTGGGGCACTTGTGTTCTATTACTGCTAGGTGGCCCACTGGTGTTCTATTACTGCTAGGTAGCCCACTGGTGTTCTATTACTGCTAGGTGGCCCACTGGTGTTCTATTACTGCTAGGTAGCCCACTGGTGTTCTATTACTGCTAGGTGGCCCACTTGTGTTCTATTACTGCTAGGTAGCCCACTGGTGTTCCATTACTGCTAGGTGGCCCACTTGTGTTCTATTACTGCTAGGTGGCCCACTTGTGTTCTATTACTGCTAGGTGGCCCACTGGTGTTATATTACTGCTAGGTGGCCCACTGGTGTTCTATTACTGCTAGGTGGCCCACTGGGGTTCTATTACTGCTAGGTGGCCCACTGGTGTTCTATTACTGCTATGTGGCCCACTTGCTATATGCCAGTCATGTGACAGATTAATAGAAATGGCGGACAACACTGTTGGTGCTTGCATGGAACAGCATGTTGTGATGAAGTTTCTTGTGAAAGAAGGCGCGAAACCTGCGGAAATTTACAGAAGACTGCAATCAAAATACAGTGATGAGACACTCGGCCGAATGGCGTACGGCTCACCTCACCATGTGCCATCTGCAGCAGCTCGGTATGGTGGTATTGCCACATCCACCTTACAGTCCAGGCCTCGATCCGAGTGATGTCCAACTGTTTGGACCCCTATAAGAATTCCTGGGAGGTCACCATTTCAGCACTGATGACGAAGTGAAACAGGCTGTCCTGGATTGGTTCAGACATTCTCACAAATCTTTCTACGCTGAAGCTTTTCAAGCATTACTTAAGCTCTGGGATAAATGCATAAACGTTGCAGGAGATCATATCGAGAAAAAGAAATGGCATTTTGACAACTTGAACGACAAATTCTTTTGTCATTACAAAATAAACGTCCCGGTTTGACTTGAAAGCCCCTCGTATAAATGTTGTTTTATTTCTCCCTTGACTAGCATTAAAGGTGATTGAGATGCTGTACAAGGACTTGAAAGTCTTGCCTGGGACCCACATCACTGTAGCGATGGCATCCATATCGATGAAGCTGGAGGTAAGATCCATTCTCTCTGTCTGCACTATTTTGTGTCTCATGTTGTCGTGGTAGCGAGTTTGTTTGTCCCTAGAAGAACCGCAAGAGATACATGGTGCTTCGAATGGAAACCTTAAAAGTGGGATAGAAATTAGACAAAAATTATGCCTTTGTATTGTAAATTGTTGATATGGTTGCTAAGGATGTCAAGAGTGTCCTGCATGTGCCGTCATGGTGCAGACGATCAACATGACGTCATAATTGTAGTTAAAAGATGACCGCCCCACTGTTGACATGCACTAAAGAAGGGTAGCGTTCTATTATCCCTTTTTTTGAGCAGCGAAGGGGGGAAACCTGTAGAAATTCATCGACAAATGGTCCAGTATGGTCAGTCAGTCTGCGATTTGCCTTTACCAGGTGGTCAAGGACAGCAATCGACTCTGGGGCCACTACTTTGTGTGCCAGGCTCAGTCATGAACAGTCTTTCACAGAACTCACGCTGTTTTAGGAACCTCCTACTCCACTCATACACTTGCTGGTAATGAAAAGTATGCATCACCATACTGGACCTTCTTTCGCTGAGGGATTTCTACAGGTTTGACACCTTCGCTGCTCTAAAAATGAATAACAGAACATTTGCTCCTATTTTATGTGTGAGGGCATATTTTAGCTGCAATTATGGCGTCATGTTGTTAGTCTGCAATATTACGGCACCTGGCGTCATGTTGTTAGTCTGCAATATTACGGCACCTGCCAGATACTATTGACATCCTTAACAACCATATTAGCAAATTGCAATACCAAGGCATGGTTATTCTAAATTCTATCCCGCTTTCAAGGTTTCCATTTAAAACCTCATCGTATGTTGGTAGCGGTATATGTGCCAGCAGGATCTCTCAAACCGGACAGTTTTGGAAGCGTAGGGGTCAGATAAATTGAGATATAAGCTGGTTGCACTGCAGACATAAGGAAGGGATCAGCCCTGCAGACATGATAGATGTCAACCCTGCAGACAGAGAGAGGGGATCATCCCTGCAGACAGGATGAGACCTGCAGACAGGATGAGACCTGCAGACAGGATGAGACCTGCAGACAGGATAGATGTCAACACTGCAGACAGAGGGAGGGGATCAGCCCTGCAGACAGGATGAGACCTGCAGACAGGATGAGACCTGCAGACAGGATATATCTCAACCCTGCAGACAGAGAGAGGGGATCAGCCCTACAGACAGGATGAGACCTACAGACAGGATAGATGTCAGACCTGCAGACAGGATAGATGTCAACCCTGCAGACAGAGAGAGGGGATCAGCCCTGCAGACAGGATGAGACCTACAGACAGGATAGATGTCAGACAGGATAGATGTCAGACCTGCAGACAGGATGAGACCTACAGACAGGATAGATGTCAGACAGGATAGATGTCAGACCTGCAGACAGGATGAGACCTGCAGACAGGATATATCTCAACCCTGCAGACAGAGAGAGGGGATCAGCCCTGCAGACAGGATGAGACCTACAGACAGGATAGATGTCAGACCTGCAGACAGGATAGATGTCAACCCTGCAGACAGAGAGAGGGGATCAGCCCTGCAGACAGGATGAGACCTACAGACAGGATAGATGTCAGACCTGCAGACAGGATAGATGTCAGACCTGCAGACAGGATAGATGTCAACCCTGCAGACAGAGAGAGGGGATCAGCCCTGCAGACTGGATGAGACCTGCAGACAGGATGAGACCTGCAGACAGGATAGATGTCAGTCCTGCAGACAGCGTAAAGTCAACCCTGCAGGCAGGATAGATGTCAACCCTGCAGACAGGATTGCTGTTCTTATGACCTGTTTTGGCCATTTATATAGTTGTTGCTGTTATAGTTGTTCTTGTCTTGATCCCTTCTTTGCTAGTCTTTCTATCTTGTCATTGCCAGGTGTGTTTGAATGTACAGGAATTCACAGGATAATTATCTTGACGACATGATAGAGAAGCGGATGTGGTTAAAATCTAGAGATATTTGGATATGAACAGGCCTGCAATGTCCAGCATCTTTCAATTCTTCGAGAACGGACATCAAGTCTGTAAAAAGAACTGTTTTGGGCCTTAGAAAGAAAGGCATCCTAAACTATCCTGAGATAATCCAGTTAAATCTAGATTGGAGTACTGTGTTCAGGTGTGGAGTCCTTATCGTAGAGGGGATTTAAACATGCTGGAAAGGATACAAAGAAGAGCGACAAAACTGATAGTGGGATTCCAGAATTACAGTTATGAGGAACGACTCAGAAAAACCGGCATACAGTGTCTAGAAAAGAGAAGAATTTGAGGTGACTTAATACAGGTTTATACGATAATTAACGGAAAGGATACATTAAACTATATTGGGGACAGCGTGGCCTAGTGGTTAAGTGACACGGCTCACAAACCGAAAGTACTGGGTTCGATCCCCATCACAGCACTGGCCGTTACCCCGGGGAAGCAAACCCTTAGAAAATGCAGGAGAAAGCAGACCCTTGCATAAAATGCAGGCCGAAATCGGATGCACTGGGCCGACAGATGCAAAATAAAAACATGGTGCAACGCACACTGCCTTAGGGGGAAAGAGAAAAAAGGCGTATGCAAAAAAAAAAAAAAACAATAAGTTATTGAAAGATAACCAGTTACAAAGAACAAGAAGGCATAGCTAAAAATTAATTAAAAGTCAAGATTACATACGAGGAAATATATTTGTAGTCAGAAAGTGGTGAATGCTTGGAATGCATTGCCACAGGAAATAGTGGAGGCAGGTTCAAGAATAGATTGGATCAGCATAGCTATTTTTAGATCAAGAGAATGTAAAAGTAACAGGCTGTATAGAGATTCTGCAGTCTTCTAAACCGGTTTAAAGAAGTTAAGTTAAATTGTGTATTTGTGTGACTGTTTTAGGAAAATCTTTGCTAATTTTAGGATGTTTTGTACTAATTTCAAGACGTTTTGTACTAATTTCAAGACGTTTTGTACTAATTTCAAGACGTTTTGTGCTAATTTCGGGACATTTTGTGCTAATGTCAAGACATTTTGTGCTAATTTCAGGATGTTGTGTGCTAATTTCAGGATATTTTGTGCTAATTTCAGGAGGTTTTGTCTCGCCCTGAATTCTTGCGTGATTGCAGAGAGTTCTGTTCAGAGCTTCCAGCAGACGTGATTCTCATTTTGACTTTATGGAGAAATGCTGATGAACTGCTACAGCGGAGGATTGCTGTGTTTTCATTAAACAGGATTTATCGAGAGCAGGTATGATAAATCTTTTCTGTGTAACTTTTGGGTAATCTCAATGCCGAGCCACTTGATTTTTTTCTGCTCTTTTAATAACCTTTACCACGCAGGGGGCATGTTATTACATAAATAAATAAATGGACGAGAAGGCTGCCCAGCCCGCATAACGACGACTTGTCAATTCAGGTTCTAGGTTATCCTCCATATTGAGGAGGCGCCCGAGATATTTGTACTCGTTGACATCCTCTAGTTGCACCCCACCAAGGAAGGCTGGATTGAAATAGAATAGAAACTGTGTCCCTGAGTGGTCTGCCAGGGTCTTTATGTATGACAAGGACAAGAATAGCACCACTGCCCCACAGAGAGCATGTCGTAAGCGGCGACTAACTGTGACATGGCCTAACATCGGCCATGGTTAGGTGGTTTGTTTAGAGCAGCAGAGATGGTGCCTAACAGGCTGGGGGTCTACTTTGCACTAGTGTGTTGAGTCTATTAAGATGGACTCGCACATCGGTTAAACACTCTCCGACGCGGCCCTTGTCCCAATGTAGGGGACTAATAAGCTGCTTGAGCCTAGCCCGCTAAGCAGAAAATCCTCATCCCGGCTACTTCCAGCTCATACCAGAGCTGGGACCTGCAGAGGGCCATCTGTCACTGTAGAAGTACAGGTCTACTAAGAACTGTAAAATTTCTGGGAACTATCCTAACGGGCAGGAACGTTTTGTGTCCCCAATGTTTTAATAATGTATTTATTCTAGCTAGACAACTTGCAAAACCTGTCAACTTACCCAGTGAAAACTTCTACACCTAATAGTTACATTTGTATTAACTGCTAATCTTCTTCTTCTTCTTCTTCGTTCATCCTCAGATCAAGGTTCCGGTTTTTCTTACAAAGGACACCGTTGTTTGTAAGGCTGTTTTATCTCCGTACAGCTTTTGTCTCATATCTGTCTCACGAGGCCAGCATTGTTCGCTCTTTTCCTGCGTAAGCATGCAGCTTTGCAGGATGTGTTCCACGGTCATGGTATGCTCCCTACAAGGGCACCTGTCATCTGTCCAAATCTTAATTTTGTTGTAAAGATGACCCCTGAGTCTGTTATGCCCAGTTCTCAGTCTGAAGATGATGACTTGCTCTTCTCTAGTTAAGTTATAGTAGCTGTCTTCTTTTCGGAAGTCAGGATGTTGATCAGCCCATTTTACCCTGAAGTTTGCTTTAATTATGGTCTTGGCCTCATTATATGTGATACTCAGGTCTGTTTATGGGGATGCTCCTCCACTCTTTGCTAATTTGTCTGCAGCTTCATTGCCTTCAGTATTGCAGTGGGATGGGATCCACTGTATGACCAACCTTGGGTGTTCTGCTGAGAGCTGTGTCAGGGAGAACATACATTGCTCCAGATCTTCATCTTTGTTGTTTTAGTGCTGCTAATACTGACGCAGCATCAGTGAGGAATACTATGTTTTCTTGGTGGATATCTTTATCTTGGATTACAAGCTCAGCTGCGGCTTTCAGTGCCTCTGCTTCTGCACGGAAATTATTGGGATATGTTCTCGTTGTTAATTCTCGAGTTTTTTTCTTCTCCATTCCTTAGTCTGTAATAGACCCCTCCACCTCAATTGGATGTTGCTTTGTTAGATGAGCCATCTGTATATACGTGTATCCATGTTTCTGGTGGGTATACTCTCCTAAGATATTCTGTGAGTTCTCTTTTTCCCTATTCCCTCTATGGTTTCTACCATCTCAGGGGACTTGGCTTTTTTTCATGGTGGGATTTGGGATGTTTGTTTTAGAACTGCCAATCACCACACAAGCTAATAGTAACTGAGGGTTGAGTGATTTTACCAGGACAGACAAACTTGTCTAACATTTTATTTTATAAGTTGTGAAGATATTATTTATATCTCCACAGATAACAGATGTCCTCCTGAATTCAACGTCACCCAACCTTGAACTTCAGCGGATGACCTCCTGTGGCGACATGGAGGACGTCTCGGCATTCATTCAAAACAATGTTCAGGTCTTCAGAAAAGGGGTCATACCCCTTATCCGAGAATTCTTAGCCGGAGAAACAAGCAGCCCGGATGAGAACCTGAATGCTACGGCTAATTTGCTGCAGCACTACTCCGATCTGCATCTGGGGTCTGGTTCAACCAGCGACAAAGGGGACACCTCTGAGGAAGAGGCGAGGAGGCATATTAACCTTGCGAAAACATTTCAAAGTGATCAGTTCCGCACGTCGCAGGATAGATATGACCTGGCCGCAGTTGGGACAGATCCAGTGATCTCCCCTAGTCTGAGCAGCGACAGCGAGTTGAGCAGCGCCGAGAAGAAGCGGGAAGTAGGGGAGGATCCCCAGAACAGCGAGGGTGGTGATATCGGAGAGGCGAACCAAGTGGTGAATAAGGACGAGTTCCGGGGTGAGGTTGCTGGAGTCAAAGGTTATGGTGCTGCCGTTGGAGATGAAAATGCAGCAGGGGATTGGGATAACATTGAAATTTCAGTTGAGAGCAACGCTGCTGCCGTTGTAGGTGGCGGTGCTTTTGTTGAAGACTTGGTAGATTTTGAGTTTGGCAATAATGATGTTGCTATTCCTGCAGTGGATAGCTCTCCACAGTCCAACATTTACAGCGACTTTGAAGACTTGCTTTCTGGGGGAGATAACGATCTTTTGTTTGTAAATAATGCTGTGGATGCCCCCAAAGACTCTGGGCTTCTAGAAAATAATGCTGTTTTACTGTCAGATTTAGATGTCAGACGGTCGAAAGACGAGAGGCTGGTGGACCATTTAAATGTGAGCACAGACATTACTGTGCAGTCTGCTACAGGAGACGCTAAGGAGGGAGATGAACTTGAGGATTATAGTCCATTTAGCCTCCTCTGCCCAGATCATGCCGACAGCCTTGTGGACTTCTCATCTATTCCTACTTCGAACCAAACCTCCGGGCAGGTCTCGAAAGTCCCAAGCTACCCAGACACTCCTCCGAATAGTTGCATTGAACCTTCTAGTGTGGTCCTGAATAAGGAGACGCAGCTTCCAAGTTTCAACAGCTCAGAGATGGTCAAGAGAATCCAGGACAAGAAGGCTGCCTTAGTTGGTCTTAGTGGCACGCAGAAGAAGAGCGAGGGCTTTGACGACGAAGACAATGTGGAAGGATTGTTTGTTGGAGGGGAGTATAGCAGCGGTGGAGGCAATTCCTTGATCTCTCCTGCAGTTCCACAGAACAGCTACATGGACGTTGTCGGTGGATTTAGCTTCCAGTCGTCTCCCAGCCAGCTTCCAAAGCTCATGAACTCTGATATTATGGAGAGAGTCAACGAGAAAAGGTCTCATTTTGAGTGGTCAGTCGAGTCCTTGGAGGGCTCAACAAGTGGCGTGGATGTCGGGCCCAATTCCGAGGAACGTGTCCAGAAGGCACCATTTGGTCCTGATGGTGTGCAGACCATCCCAATTAACACCGGAGTTGATCCCCAGACTCCATACACCCCTCAAAATAGCTACGTGGAAGAAAACTTTAACGCATTTGCCAGGAGCAGCCTGCCCAGTCTAAATAATGCAGAAATAGTGGCGAAGATCAAGGCCAAGCAGTCAGCCATGTTTGGTAGCGGAAGTTCTAGCAGGGTCAGCCGAAGCAGCCATGGAAGTGATGATAGTGGTGGTTGCCGTAGTCCAGATGTTGTTGATAAAAACTCTCGAGGACAAAGTCTGGACAGCCCGCAAGGACCATACACACCCCAAAACAGTTACCGTGACAACCTTGGAGCTCTAGAGCCCTGCAACCATCTCCCAGACCTTAATGAAGTAGCGGAAAGGCTGTCCACTGAAAATGCCTTAAAACATCAGTTTGGTAAACGGAGCATTAGCAACAGTGGCGGAGGAAGTCGGGACGAAGAAAATATCAACTTGCATATCAACCAGCAGGGACATCGTCGATATGGAAGAAATTCAAGCAGCCAATCGGACAGCCAGAACACAATGTCTGATGTGGAATCCTTAATGAGTGTGAGCACAGATATTGCAACTCCTTCGGAGAACATCGTGGCCGCTGTCATTGCCAGCCAGATGAGGAATGAAGTGACGTTATTTAGCAGGAAGGACACAAATGATTCTGATGTTTTTCCAGCGAACAAAATTGAGGACGGTGCCAGTGATGGCACAGGATCCACACAACCAAAAGTGAGCCATATTGATCTCGGAAGTTCAGAAAAGATGGCCACCTTCAACCTTCCTGGAGCAAAGGATAAAACTGGCGGGGACGATTCTGATGATGTGGTTAGAAATGGTTATGCCGGCGCAAAAGAACTGTTTTCCCCATTTGACAGTGACAAAGTCCGCAGCATAGAAGATCATGCAATTTTTGAAGCAGCGGAATACATTGTTGCTCAGAGTGTGGCAGCAGCTGTCGAGGCCAGCCAGAGAGATGTGGAGGCAGGAAAAGGGAGGAAAGAGGTTCGGCTAAGATGGAGTGATGATGTCGTGTCACCGGTTAATGATGATGTCGTGTCACCAGTTAATGATGATGTAGTGTCACCAGTTAATGATGATGTCGTGTCACCAGTTAATGATGATGTCGTGTCATCAGTTAATAATGATGATAGTGATATTGAGGAAGATCAACAGAAAGATGATGATGAAGATGAGATCTCGAAAAGTCTCTCGGACAATGACCTGGACAGATTGGGGAGACACAATGGAAGTTGGAGTAATCCTGAAGAGGCTGCTCAATCAGATATCAGCTCAGTTTTGGACAGTATTCCACAGCAGCAGAGTCATCTGCTAAATGGAAGAGAAGAACTCGATAATCACAGCCAAATCACATCACAGAACAACCATGATCCCCCAAAAGAGTTCTCCCTGACTTCAGAGGCAGTCCCAGGAGTTGAGGCCGAAACAGCCAACGTTTCATTGGCTGAACAGAGTATAGCCGATTTGGCCCTCAACGAGCTTGCCTTTGAACTAGCCAATGAGCTGATTCAGAGCGTACTCGATGATTTCCCCTTCAGTCATGATTTCACGAACTCTGGTGACACGCAAGCAGAAGATGGAGTCAAGGAAGTAGAACAGGAGAGGTCAGATGTTCGAAAAAGTGGAACTTTATTTGCACAAAATATTGGATTGGACGAGACACGGGGTCTTGAAAAAATCGATTTAGCCACACGAAATGTGTCTAGGAACAATGACACCTCAGCGTTTTCTGTGGAAGTTCCACCAGTTGGAGATGAGAATGACTTTGGTATTTCAGCAGCACGACATGAAGAAATCTCAAGCAGCAACACTGACTTAGCTGTTGAAAGAGACTTTGAATCCCCTAAGAAACAACCAGACTCTTCTCTTGAATCCAATCCATCTTCATCTTCTTTGGAGAGGAAGCGATCCAGGGACTCCTCTATGACCATCCTAGAGAATGAGATGGTGACATCTTTTCCAGAGAGGAAGACATCTGCGGAATTTATCCCTGTGGAAGAGGAGGATGTTATTCAATCTTTTCCAGGCCGGAAATTTTCAAAATCCGAAGACTTTCCAAGCCGTAGATTTTCCAGAGATGAAAGCACTTCTAGACGTTCGTCAAAACTGGAAGATATGGATCTGGAAGTCTCAATTGGGCCAGAGGACATTGAAACCGACTATCTTCCTAGCATGGATCCTCTTCAGGGTAATCTGGATATCATTGATACTTCCTTCAGCAAGATCACGGATGTGGATTGTGAGGTCGTAGAAGGCCAGAGCTTCAGGAAGGTTAATGGGGTAGACGTTTTAAGTGGCGGCGAGAGGGACGATGACGATGAGGAGGAGGGTTCTGATGAAAGTATAGTAAGATTAGAAGAGGATGACTATATGAATGAAAGTGGCAGATCATCTGAGAATGAGGGCAGTCGGATTGAAAGTGTGGACAATCTGGCACTAGACGGCAGCTCTGGTATTACAGATAGAAACCTGGCAGAAGATGTTAGGGGAGAACTGGTTGAGCAGGATCAATACCCTCCCCAGGAGATTGGTATTCAAGAAGTCGTTTCTGATGATACGAACACAGATAATTCGGTTGTGCTAGGACAAGCTGTGGCAGATAATTCGTTTGTGATTGGACAAGCTGTGGGCGATGGAAGTGGGATTGATTCTCCGGCCATTGAAGTGCCCGGGGATTTTGAGAGACGAGAGGAAAGCGTAATCAGTCAAGTTCAAATACACATTGCAGATGCTTCTGATGAGGACAGTGAGCAGGACGTGACAGATTCTGATGGTGTAGTTGTAGAGCATGCAGAGGTTTACAGAGAGGATAAGGTATCACATCCTACAAATGTTTCCATTGTAACAGAGATGTACGATACAGATAGCGAAGGAGAACTGCAAGCTACCGAAGACCCAAGAGAATTAGAAGATCTACCTACGGACATCTCTAATGAGCCTGAATTTTGGGCCACAAGGTATTCAAGAGAGTTTGAAAAAGTTGTGGCAGAACGATCTAAGGAACTTGACAACAAAGCTGCGGATAGCTCACATGACCCAGAGATTTGGGCGACAGAAGATTCAGGTGAATTAGAAGAAGAACCTGAAGAAACATCTAGAGTGGTGGAAATAGAAGCTTTACATAGTTCAGCTTTACATAGTTCAAGTCAGCTTAGAAGTGCTTTACATCACGATGGAGGGGGGCAGGAAGATGAAGAAGGAAGCTTAGAAGGAGAAGTTGTAATTCCAAAGCAAAAGAAGAAGATTCGAGTGAGTTTCTCCGAAGATTTTGATGAAGAAATTGGAGATTTTAACATCACTTCAAGTTCAAGATCTCCCTTGAAATCGCCACCACCGCTTCCATCATCGGGAGATTCAGACTCATCTTCGTCATCTCCTGTACCTGGGAACTTTAATTCTGCAGGAAGGGATGAAGACGAATCACCGTCATCAGTGCAGCCCTCGCAGTGGGTACCACCTCATCAGCTTCAGAGGAAGGAGGTGTACCATACTTCTGCTGGTCGTATCAGTATTGCTCTCGGCGAGGAAGATGGCAGCGGTAACTCTGCACTTGACGGAGGCATCTCACCTCAGATGGCATCCCCGACTGATCACATAACAGTGCAGGAAAGAGCTCAGGTAGATATCATCATTGGTTCTGCCAAAGGGGCAGTCTGCGAAGCCGATGAACAGCTCGAGATCTCGAATGCTGCCCCAGACTCTTCCTTGTCCTCTTCTGAAGTAGCCATTCTTGATTCCTCAAATTTCTCACAGACCGAGCTGCTCTCCCATGACATGCGTTGGGCTCATGATAATGGTGGATTAACATTTCAGCATGAATCTAACTCTGCTTTTAACTCTAACTTTGCAACCTTTGACCCTATGGCAACCTTTGACTCCTTTACGAGCCTTGACTCGAGTGATGTTAACTCTAACCCCAAGAATGACTCGAGTGTGAGATCTGCTGCAGATAGTCCTAACCAAGATAGACACAGTGAAGGCTATAGCACTGAACCAGACGATGTCACTTCCCATCCACCAACATCCAGTCAGCAGCAGACAGTTCCAGCGACCCTGACCTTGAGCGAATTAGAGCCTTTGACATTTGACCCCTTCACCTCCATACCCACGCATGTCCGGAACCTGTCTAGTGCTTCGGCTGGTTCCGTCCAGGTTTGTTGTGTGCATGGCTGCGTGCATACTTAATGTTATGTGTGTGAATATAAATAGCATGTTCCTTGCAGAACTTCACTTCGTCCTCGCTCAGAGGTTTGCCAGAGAGAACACCACACTGCTTTATCCGCCGTCTTTCTCCTGGTCTCTTTCCAATCCAGCCCCCGGGCACTTAAAGACTGTTGTATGTTGTCTTCCCAACGTACTTTGGGACGTCCTGGGGGTCTGCATCCTTGGTATCCAATCCTTTCCCATTCTACAGACATGGCTAAACCACTGTAGCTGGGACAGCTCGATTTGTGTCTGTAGGGGTTGGGCTTCGAGATTACTACGCATTGTCTGGTTACGGGTCTTGTCACCTTTCATAAACTTTCTTAGGTACCTCATTTCAGAAGTGTGTAGTTGTCTTTCTTGGGCTGTGGTCATTGCCCATGACTCACATTCGTATGTCAGGACAGTCACATAGGTCGAACGGTATACACCCACACTTCGTACAACTGCCAATCTATTTGGCTGTTACATGTTGATTGTAGGGCAGAGAGTCTTCAGTAGAAATATAGTCTTCTTTCTATTTATGTTCAGGCCAACCGCCTTGCCTGCTTTATTCAACTCGTTTAGGCTTTGTTCGACTACTGTTCAGGAGCCTTGAAACAACAATTGGATAGACCCTGCAGTAACCACACAGTAAAAAGAATTATTAAGAATAATATAAGAAAAATCTGGATGAACAGGTGGGCGACGGGAGCAAAATGTCGCAGTGTATTTAGCGAAATGCCACAGCCAAAAAGTAACGATGACATAAATAGACTACATAGAAGAGATCAAAGTCTCATCTTTCAGTTCCGAACAGGACACACCAGAGCCAACAGCCACTTGAACCGCATCAATCCCCAGCACCTGTCCCTGTGCAGACATTGCTTGCACCCTGATGAAACAGTTCGACACTTCTCATTGAGTGCACGCCACTTGCGGACTTGAGGAAAAGATTCTTGCAAGCAGTGCCGACAATTGTCAACACAGTACGGAGCAATGGACCAATTGAAGAAGACCTGTACCTATATAAGAATGGCATTGGGCTGCCAAGAGCAGGCTTGCTCAGCAGCTATGGCATAACAGCGACAATAATCTAAAAATAAATTGCTTTGTTCTGCTTCTGCAATGTTGTCTGAAAAACGTGGGTGGGAGAGCATCACACAATCTTTGTTGATACGTCGATCCTATCAACTTTTTTTAATGGGGAAATCAAAAATGTCTGAAAATCAACAACCATAACATTGATAATGAGATGTCACACAGGAAAGAGGCAGGTTGGCTCAGCTTCAATCGCATTAAACCGATACTCCAGAAGATCGACGGCCATCAAGGCCAGGGCTCACACCTTCAACAGGTTATCCCAGCAATGGTCTACGGATGTGAGGTTTGGAGTCGGCGCAAGTCAGACTCAGAAAAGCTCAGAATTACAGAATGAGTGGGATCAAGATGCTGAGCAGCCCATGAGCTGCAGTGGTCAGCGACCCATAGCTGACTGCTAGCGTCAGGGCCAGCGAACCATAGCTGCCAAGACCCTTCTACACCTCCATGCGGTGATCCTGGATAACAGGCTGCAGCAGGGCAGACTGGCTAAGGAGAAGGGATCGAAGAGGAAATGCTAACCCGGTACTCAAAAAATGCTTGCTGAATTCGGATGTGTTGGACCGAAAGGTGCAAATATCGCAGTCAAGCTGTAAACTACGACACAACGCATTCCGTTCTCTGGACTACATTCTGCTACTTAAGCCTTTTCAGGGTTTGGTAGTGGGAGATTGAGAACGAACGAAGAAGAAGACAGAATGAGCAATGGAACGAAGAGTCCTAAATATCTCACTAAGAGACCATATCCGAAATATCGACATCCGTGATCAGAGTTCTGGGATGTTGTTGACTCTGTCAATACGAAAGTACAGAGGGGCCGGCCATGTGGTCCGCATGACTGACGATCCACATGACTGACGATCCACATGACTGATGATCCACATGACTGACGATATATGTCAAGGAGGGTGTCTTTCTGGTGGCCATGCAACTACAACGGCCCGCATAGCCACCCGCCGACAAGATGAAGTGTTTATTTGCACCACGCCTTTGTACCATCGTGGTACGCAAGAGCAAAGGACAGACACAGACTCCAGCAGTTTTTGGCTAGCTGACATCAGACAACCTTGCCTGATAGAATTCAAATAAGATTCTTAGCTGGTGTGCAGTATGGTAGGTTCGCATTACTTTCTGTATGCGGCGGAGTTGTCGCACAAAGAATAAATCTGTGTCTGCCAAACTTGATACCCCGTGATTTGGAGAAATAAAAATGCAATCGGACCTGGGGGAACGCTCATGCCCGACAAACTGTGGAGGACCGACGAAGACCTGAAATGCACAGTCTCCTTTGCAAACTCACCGGGCTAGAAGCGAACTCACCTCCATCAGTTCATGGAGGAAGTGACCTGCCCTTCTCCTAATCTTAGGAAGAGCTGTCTTTTAACTCATCTCATTTTTCCCGTCCATCTTTGATATCTGGTTGCAGTCGACTCTTGTCGATACTTGATTATATTTGAAATTGGGTATGCAAATGTTATTCCTCTTCGAGAACAAACTTGAGATGTGTGTCTGATTATAGAGATTCCATTTTTGTTGAGAAAATCCTGACATCCTACGCTCTTTCATGAATATCTGACTAGATAAATAATATGACGTCTTATCTTTCACTGGATTTTTTATTGAATTGTTTATTTTTTGTTTTGCTGTTATTTGGAGTTGTTTATTGTGTTACAGTTAGCAAGTCTTTAATAATGTTGCTTCTTCTTTGTCTTTTTAAATTTTCTTTTGCCTTCTTAATTATTTGTTTTCTTCTTCTTTGTTGGTTTTAATTCTCTGTCTCCTTAATTATTTGTCATCTTCTTTGTTGGTTTTAATTCTCTGTCTTCTTAATTATTTGTCATCTTCTTTGTTGGTTTTAATTCTCTGTCTTCTTAATTATTTGTTTTCTTCTTCTTTGTTGGTTTTAATTCTGTCTCCTTAATTATTTGTTTTCTTCTTCTTTGTTGGTTTTAATTCTCTGTCTCCTTAATTATTTGTCATCTTCTTTGTTGGTTTTAATTCTCTGTCTTCTTAATTATTTGTCATCTTCTTTGTTGGTTTTAATTCTCTGTCTTCTTAATTATTTGTTTTCTACTTCCTTGTTGGTTTTATTTTTCTCTTGTTTCCTTAATTATTCATCTTCTTCTTCTTTGTCTTTTTAATTCTATTTTGTCTTCCTAATTATTTCTCTTCTACTTATTTTGCCTTTTTAAATTCTCTTTTGTCTTCCTAATTCGTGTTGTCTTCTTTGCTTCTTTAAATTCACTTTTGTTTTTTTAATTCTATTTGTCTTGTCTTTTACAATTCTGAAATTTGAAATTCTCTTTGTTTTTCTTGTCATTTTAATCCTATTTTCTTCTTATTTGACTTCATAATTTTTTTTCTCATTTTCTTTTTAATTGTTGCTGTCTTCTTTTTTTTCTTCTTAATTATACTTTTCTGTTTAATTTTCTTAATCTTCTTCTCCTGTGTCTTTAAAATTATCTATGTATTTATCAGATCTCTTTGCCATCTTTGTCTTTTTTATTTCTATTTTTATTACATTGTTTTTTTATCTTTGCATTTTCTTTTTTAAATATTTTTGTGTGTGTCGCTTAAATTCTTTTTATGTATCTTCTTTATCTATTTAATTCTTTCTGTCTCCTTTGTCTTCATTGCTTTCTGAATTCTCTGTCTTCTTGATCTTCATTGTCTTCTTCTGCATTGTCTTTTTAAATTCTCCTTCTACTGCACTCTTTTAAAATTCTCTTTTTTTTCCCCTTCTGTATTGTCTTTTAAAATTCTCTTTGTCTTCTTCTTCTGCATTGTCTTTTTGGTTGTCTTTGATATCTTCTGCTACTCGTTCTTTCTTATTTCTTTGACTTTCCTTTCCTTTCCTTTCTTTTTATTCTTTATCTCACTTTGTCTTCTTGTTTTCATTTACTGCTTTTTTTTCTTTCTTTTCTGTCCTCTTTCTCTTCACTCATCACCAAATAACCGCATATATTTCCCTCAGATACTTGGTGGTCTGTCTCAGAATTTTCTCGTCATAATATAGTTTTTCTCTCAACCGTACCTGTTACATCCTGTTGTTGTTGTTGAGTGCTCATGATGAGTAAGTTTACTCTTTTGTGTGCCCTAACAATGGCGTTAGAGGGTAGGGGGGGTTTCAGTAGCTTTCATTACATCCCAAGTGTACTGATGAAGGTGGATCGAGGTCCTCCAAGCTATGATTGGCTTCATCTGCGTGTCGCTCACAATTAGGGGGGTCACCTCATTGACCATGTTGTCATTAAACAGCATGTTTCCTGGGAGAGCTGCGTGGAAAATAGGTAGGGATCTTGGTCTCACCTGATCCTGACTAACAAAGTCTGAACAGTATGTTTCATCTGACCTTGACTAACAAAGTCTGATCAGTATGTTTCATCTGACCTTGACTAACAAAGTCTGAACAGTATGTTTCATCTGACCTTGACTAACAAAGTCTGAACAGTATGTTTCATCTGACCTTGACTAACAAAGTCTGAACAGTATGTTTCATCTGACCTTGACTAACAAAGTCTGAACAGTATGTTTCATCTGACCTTGACTAACAAAGTCTGAACAGTATGTTTCATCTGACCTTGACTAACAAAGTCTGAACAGTATGTTTCATCTGACCTTGACTAACAAAGTCTGAACAGTATGTTTCATCTGACCTTGACTAACAAAGTCTGAACAGTATGTTTCATCTGACCTTGACTAACAGTTGTTGTACTAACCACCATTTTGTACGCATGCGAAACATGGACAGTCTGGTAGGCATGTCAGGAAATGTAATCATTTCCATGTAAGCTGTCTCTGCAGACTGCTCGGGATCGGTTGGTAGGATAGAGCGCTCAACTCTGTAGTCCTTCGCAGGGCGAGACTCTCTGGCATTCAAATGCTGCTGCAGAAAGCCCGGATTGGATTGACTGGGCATGTCGTTTGCATGCCAAATGAGCGCTCCCTAAACAACTGTTGCTCTGATCTGCTCAGCCTGGCACACTACCATCACACATGGTGCTCGCATCACTGAGCAGAGGACCATTACTGAGGCACAGGAAAAGTGAGCTGCATCAAATAACAGGATGCAAAACGGCCCAATTACTGACGCTGTTCATGTGTGCCCTTCCTGCGGTAGAGTTTGTCATGCTCAGATCAGAATGTACAGTAAAGTGGGGTCACCCAGAAAAATATAGATCTAAATGACCTAAGATCAGTACCCTGCCAACTATGCCAGCAGTCAACACCCAAAAGAGTTGTGGTACGGTGGGTTCCATCCCATTCAATAAACTAAAGATGGGTGGTACCGACGATTGCACCTGTGGTACAGGGAAAATAACCCCTGAACATCTGCTGCAAAATTGCCCGACATACGAGGACCAGAGAAAGCACATGTGGCCATCACCAGTGCCAACACTAGACAAGCTCTGTGGCAGTGTCGACAGCCTCAGGATGACATCTGCTTTCTTCGAACAAATTCAATTTGACGTCTGACAGCGTACGAAGAAGAAGAAGAAGATATGTGGTCAGATCTGAGTAAACATGTTTGATTCTGTCGACGTCTTCACTTGTGATGGGCAACAAACTAACTGACTAATATAATCTAACGAGTATGTTTTGTCCGACAGTACATCAGTCTCCTTTCCCCATTCAGCATTTTGTAGAAGTTAGATGTTGTTGTTTAACAGCAAACAAAGAAGATGAAGATATCATCTTTATCAATCTTTATCATCTTTATCATCTTTATCAATCTTCATCATCATTATCATCTTTATCAATCTTCAACATCTTTATCAATCTTCAACATCTTTATCATCTTTATCAATCTTTATCATCTTTATCATCTTTATCAATCTTCATCATCTTTATCAATCTTCAACATCTTTATCAATCTTCAACATCTTTATCAATCTTCAACATCTTTATCAATCTTCAACATCTTTATCAATCTTCAACATCTTTATCATCTTTATCAATCTTCAACATCTTTATCAATCTTCAACATCTTTATCAATCTTCAACATCTTTATCAATCTTCAACATCTTAATCATCTTTATAAATCTTCAACATCTTTATCAATCTTCAACATCTTTATCAATCTTCAACATCTTTATCAATCTTCAACATCTTTATCAATCTTTAACATCTTTATCAATCTTCAACATCTTTATCAATCTTCAACATCTTTATCAATCTTCAATATCTTTATCATCTTTATCAATCTTCAACATCTTTATCAATCTTCAACATCTTTATCAATCTTCAACATCTTTATCAATCTTCAACATCTTTATCAATCTTCAACATCCTTATCATCTTTATCAATCTTCAACATCTGTATCAATCTTCAACATCTTTATCAATCTTCAACATCTTTATCAATCTTCAACATCTTTATCATCTTTATAAATCTTCAACATCTTTATCAATCTTCAACATCTTTATCAATCTTCAACATCTTTATCAATCTTCAACATCTTTATCAATCTTCACCATCTTTATCAATCTTCAACATCTTTATCAATCTTCAACATCTGTATCAATCTTCAACATCTTTATCAGTCTTCAACATCTCAATCATGTGTATCAATCTTCGTCTTTATCAATCTTTATCAATCTTCAACATCTTTATCAATCTTCAACATCTTTATCAATCATCAATATCTTTATCAATCTTCAACATCCTTATCATCTTTATCAATCTTCAACATCTTTATCAATCTTCAACATCCTTATCATCTTTATCAATCTTTATCAATCTTCAACATCTTTATCAATCTTCAACATCTTTATCAATCTTCAACATCTTTATCAATCATCAATATCTTTATCAATCTTCAACATCCTTATCATCTTTATCAATCTTCAACATCTTTATCAATCTTCAACATCCTTATCATCTTTATCAATCTTCAACATCTATATCAATCTTTAACATCTTTATCGATCTTCAAGATAGTCATCGTCATTCACATTATCAGAATGAATCAAGAACCATAATTCATGTTTTACTTCTGTTGTCAGGGTGCAGTTTACAGCGAAGAGTGGCAGGATGACGAGATTATCGAAGCGGCCGCACATTCAGAACTAGGTGGGTAGAGTTGTCTGAGTGTGTTTGGCAGATTCTTCTCTCGGAGAAGAAAAATGGTTAACGTGAAGAAGGTAGAGGGTAGGCATAAATAAGGAATATTCTTTTTAGTGGTGTGAATTAAAAAGTGGCGTGCCACAGGGCTTGGTCGATCAGTGCATCAATTTTGTTTTTGATATACAGACACACATATACACACGAGGAGGGTTCTTCTTCATCGTACACAGTCAGACAGTAACCATTATTTTTTCTAAAAAAGCAGCGGTCATCCTGAGGCTGTCGACACTGCCATAGAGCTTGTCTAGTGTTGCCACTGGTGATGGCCACATCTGCTCTCTCTGATCCTCGTATGTCGGCAGTTTTGCAGCAAATGTTCAGCGGTCATTTTCCAGGTACCACACGGGCATTCGTCAGTGCCACCTATCTTCAATTTGTTGAATAGGTGGTACCTCAGTCTATTGTGGCCAGTGCAAAGTCTGAAGACCACGACCTGCTCTCTTCTGTTCAACTGGTAATAGGCATCGTTTTTTGTGTAGCCAGTATGTTCGGTTTCCCATTTGATAATGTATCTAGCCGAAGGGGGTTCAAATCAAACCAGGACTTTTTGCTCTAGTTCTACCTGAATGGTTATAGCGTGCTCGAACTGCTATCATTAGTTAGGGGCACTTGTGTCCTATTACTGCTAGGTGGCCTACTTGGCATGGACCAGTGACGTGACAGATAAATAAAAATGGCGGACAGCACTGTTAGTGCTTGCATTGAACAGCGTGTTGTGATGAAGTTTCTTGTGAAAGAAGGCGTGAAACCTGCGGAAATTTCGAGAGAAAAGCAATCATAATATATTGATGAGACACTCGGTCGCAGTAAGACATTTCAATGGTGTATACGTTTTAGAGAGTGTCGTACACCCATGAGTGATGATCCCATCCCGCTCCTGTAAGATAACGCTTGGCCTCATACGGCTCATAGCACTATGTGCCATCAACAGCAACTCGACTGGAAGGTATTGCCACATCCACCTTACAGCCGGACCTCATTCCAAGCGATTTCCACCTGTTTGGACTCCTAAAATTCTGGACAATAAATGGCATTTTGAATAAATAGTTAATTTGTTTTCATTATAAAAATAAGTCTCGGTTTGACTTGAACTTGCCAGCACACTGTACGGAGTAGTGAAACAGCTGAAGAAGACCTGTATCTATATAAGAATGGCATTGGGCTGCCAAGAGCAGGCTTGCTCAGCAGTTATGGGATAACAATAACAACAATCTAAAAATAACTATGAGCAACCAATTTATTCTTGAATGCATTAATTGACACTGCCTCCACTATTTTTGCGACAATGTATTCCAAGCATTCACCAAGCTGGAGCTTGCATGAATGGGAATTGAACCTGGTCATTTTGCCATGTATGACCAGCTTTCTAACGAGCTGACAGGCGAGTAACGATAAACGGTTTAGCAACTCCAATGGGGTGTTCACAAGGTTTAGCCTGCAGCATAATGCGTTATCAATTGAATTTCCGGAAAGTATGCTCTTGGGGGATACCTAGACAACAACTGACAAATACAAAATGAACCAAATAAGCATGTTCTGAATGTATGACCAGCTTTCTAACGTAACAGTACTTGCTTATATAATGTCTTATACCCACAGAAGATTCACCTGACAGCCATCTTAGGAAGAAAATCCTCCCGGAACCCAGTTTTCCTGAAGAAGTCGTGGTAGATAACGATATCGAGGCAGAAGAGAATGAGACCAAGCAGGAGGAAGATGAGGACAGCGATGTCGGAGATTTGGAGTGGGAAAGTATGTATGACTTTCTGATTTGGTTTGAGAGCCTTTGTAGTTAATGGTGTTAGTGTAGTTGTATTGGGGGGGGGGGGGGGGGGGGGGGGGATTGTGGGTGTGTGTGTATGAGTGAGTGAATGTAGTTAATGGTGTTAGTGTAGTTGTATTTTTTTTTGGTGGGGGGGGGGGGGGGGGGGAAATTGTATGTGAGTGTGTGTATGAGTGAATTGAATGAAGGTGAATGTTTGTGTGAGACTGAGAGAGTGAGATTGAGTGTGTTATTGTGTGCGGATGTCTGTATTATTCTTCCTCTTCATTCGTTCTCAATCTCTCGCTACCGAGCCCTAAAAAGGGCGTTGCTAGTTAGTTTTCTTTTCCTCCCACTTGTGCCGTTACGTGACGTAGGTAGCTTAAGTCATCTATCCTATGAGAGTGAGAGAGATAGGGAATGGGACAGAGGAAGAGCTTAGGAGGGTGTCAAGACTATCGTTAGGATTAATGTAGATTAGGTTTTGTCAAATTTGATTCACAAGCTCCCATCATGGGCACATTAGTGACGGATAGAAGTGACATTTTGAAATCAATCAATGACCGCCTGCTGGATGAGGACACCGCAATAGATGAAGCAGTAATCCACAGACTGCAAAGTTTTGACATTAAACGAGGTTCGAGCGGAGTGGGTCGCATGAGAGGACGGTGCAGGAGAGTGTACAACCAGCGAGCTACAGGGACCATTAGCATCCATACATTACGCCATTGCTGAGAGAGACTGAGCACCTATGGGGATGCCCAGAGTGCAGTGATGTAGATTCTTAGAAACAGAACAGAAACAAATTTGATTCGACGAGAGCATGCTTGATGTCCCAAAATACATTTGAATAAAAAATATGTGTTTTTTTTTTTTACCTCGTGCATTTGGTGATGATAGTGCTTTTGTTGTGGTGGTGAAAGTGCTCTTGTTGTGGTGGTGGTGGAAGTGCTCTTGTTATGGTGGTGGTGAAAGTGCTTTTGTTGTGGGGGTGAAAGTGCTCTTGTTGTGGTGGTGAAAGTGCTCTTGTTGTGGTGGTGAAAGTGCTCTTGTTGTGGTGGTGGTGGAAGTGCTCTTGTTATGGTGGTGGTGAAAGTGCTATTGTTGTGGTGGTGAAAGTGCTCTTGTTGTGGTGGTGAAAGTGCTCTTGTTGTGGTGGTGAAAGTGCTCTTGTTGTGGTGGTGAAAGTGCTCTTGTTGTGGTGATGAAAGTGCTCTTGTTATGGTGGTGGTGAAAGTGCTTTTGTTGTGGGGGTGAAAGTGCTATTGTTGTGGTGGTGAAAGTGCTCTTGTTGTGGTGGTGAAAGTGCTCTTGTTGTGGTGATGAAAGTGCTCTTGTTATGGTGGTGGTGAAAGTGCTTTTGTTGTGGGGGTGAAAGTGCTATTGTTGTGGTGGTGAAAGTGCTCTTGTAATGGTGGTGAAAGTGCTCTTGTAATTGTGGTGAAAGTGCTCTTGTTGTGGTGGTGAAAGTGCTCTACTGAGGTGGTGGTGAAAGTGCTCTTGCTGAGGTGGTGATGGTGGTCGTCACGAGAAGTTGCCAAGTGTTCCACAAAAGACCGCACAAGAAGAAGGAAGATAAGAAAGGAAGAAAAAGAGGAAGTGGTAAATGCAAAGGAGGCGGAAGAGGAATATGAGGAACAGAAGTTAGTTAGTTAGTTAGTTAGTTAGTTAGTTAGTAGTCCCCTTTCAGTCAATACTGACTATAAGATGATATGACTTGGAGTGGGGAAAAAATAATAACAATAACAACAAAATGTATATTTGAAGAAGAGTAGAAGAGGAATAGAAAGAAGAGGAGAAGACGACTATATGTTTATGCTGTATGTGGTACTACAAAGTGATGTTTCACTATTCAAATGTTACAGGAAGAAGACTATTACTCCCTGGAGGTAAAACAAAACGCAGAAAAATAATTACAAGTATTGAAATGTTGTTTTCCTTTGTTAATTGAATGTTGTCATCAGTTTTGAATGTTGTATTCTGTCTGCCAGACGTTGGAGAATGCCATTAATCATTTGTTGGTGTTGTTTAGAATAGGCCAATAGAATTGCAGCTTGACTAACTCAAATCCTGTAGAGTAGATTTATCGAATACGAGCGGCAAAGTGCTTCCAGTAGAATAGACGTATCCAGATGTTTTTTTATCTTAGTAACAGATCGCTTATAGAGTGTTTTGTCTCTCAAAGTCAAACTGGCTTCAAACCCACATTGCTATAGTCAACGCAGTTGTAAATTGAGAATTGTTTAACCTTCCGTATGGGATACCTTCAACCCAATACATTTGTATAGGCTCTCCTGCGCATTACCATTTTTGTTCGCTCTCTTTCCACCCGTTTGCTCTACTGTCTCTCCTTCTGCATCCCTCTCTCTTATTATTGTGTTTATATACTATTTATATTTATGTGTTTGTATGTACATGTGAGTATTTTTTATATATGATTATATGTGTTTCTTTTGAATTTCCATCTCTTTATTTGTAGCCTTTACGTGAGTTTTTTTATTCTTCTTATGAGTTCGTTCTAAAAAGTACTATCTGCGTGTTTCGACTCGATAAATCGAATTTCAGCAGGCTTTTTTTTTTTTTTTTTTTTTTTTTTTCCTTTGGGGTTCTGGGTGTGTCTTCACAGTGCGAACCTTGTTCACTTAGCCAGACTACACTAGTACAGCGTGTTTCCATGCGTTGAGTAGTCAAGCCTAGCTGCCTGTCATTGAGTAGAGTCGAGCTTAACTGCCTGTCATTTAGTTGAGTCGAGCTTAACTGCCTGTCATTGGGTAGAGTCGAGCTTAACTGCCTGTCATTGAGTAGAGTCGAGCTTAACTGCCTGTCATTGGGTAGAGTCGAGCTTAACTGCCTGTCATTGAGTAGAGTCGAGCTTAACCGCCTGTCATTGAGTGGAGTCGAGCTTAACTGCCTGTCATTGAGTAGAGTCGAGCTTAACTGCCTGTCATTGAGTAGAGTCGAGCTTAGCTGCCTGCCATGCGTTGAGTGGAGTCGAGCTTAGCTGCCTGCCATGCGTTGAGTGGAGTCGAGCTTAGCTGCCTGCCATGTGTTGAGTGGAGTCGAGCTTAGCTGCCTGCCATGCGTTGAGTGGAGTCGAGCTTAGCTGCCTGCCATGCTTTGAGTGGAGTCGAGCTTAACTGCCTGTCATTGAGTAGAGTCGAGCTTAACTGCCTGTCATTGAGTAGAGTCGAGCTTAACTGCCTGTCATTGAGTAGAGTCAAGCTTAACTGCCTGTCATTGAGTAGAGTCGAGCTTAACTGCCTGTCATTGAGTGGAGTCGAGCTTAGCTGCCTGCCATGCGTTGAGTGGAGTCGAGCTTAGCTGCCTGCCATGCGTTGAGTGGAGTCGAGCTTAACTGCCTGTCATTGAGTAGAGTCGAGCTTAACTGCCTGTCATTGAGTAGAGTCGAGCTTAACTGCCTGTCATTGAGTAGAGTCGAGCTTAACTGCCTGTCATTGAGTAGAGTCGAGCTTAACTGCCTGTCATTGAGTGGAGTCGAGCTTAGCTGCCTGCCATGCGTTGAGTGGAGTCGAGCTTAGCTGCCTGCCATGCTTTGAGTGGAGTCGAGCTTAACTGCCTGTCATTGAGTAGAGTCGAGCTTAACTGCCTGTCATTGAGTAGAGTCGAGCTTAACTGCCTGTCATTGAGTAGAGTCAAGCTTAACTGCCTGTCATTGAGTAGAGTCGAGCTTAACTGCCTGTCATTGAGTGGAGTCGAGCTTAGCTGCCTGCCATGCGTTGAGTGGAGTCGAGCTTAGCTGCCTGCCATGCGTTGAGTGGAGTCGAGCTTAGCTGCCTGCCATGTGTTGAGTGGAGTCGAGCTTAGCTGCCTGCCATGCGTTGAGTGGAGTCGAGCTTAGCTGCCTGCCATGCTTTGAGTGGAGTCGAGCTTAACTGCCTGTCATTGAGTAGAGTCGAGCTTAACTGCCTGTCATTGAGTAGAGTCGAGCTTAACTGCCTGTCATTGAGTAGAGTCAAGCTTAACTGCCTGTCATTGAGTAGAGTCGAGCTTAACTGCCTGTCATTGAGTGGAGTCGAGCTTAGCTGCCTGCCATGCGTTGAGTGGAGTCGAGCTTAGCTGCCTGCCATGCGTTGAGTGGAGTCGAGCTTAGCTGCCTGCCATGCGTTGAGTGGAGTCGAGCTTAGCTGCCTGCCATGTGTTGAGTGGAGTCGAGCTTAGCTGCCTGCCATGCGTTGAGTGGAGTCGAGCTTAGCTGCCTGCCATGCATTGAGTAGAGTCGAGCTTAGCTGCCTGCCATGCGTTGAGTAGAGTCGAGCTTAACTCCCTGCCATGCGTTGAGTGGAGTTGAGCTTAGCTGCTTGCTATAGCTTAACTTCTTCTTAATACTGCTTTAGAAGACTGCAGTCTGTATACAACCAGTTTCTTCTACGCAACTTGATTTTAAAATAACTAAGTTTATAAATGCTTTAACTGACCTTGCCCCCACTATTTCCTGCAGCAATGCATTCCAAGCATTCACCACTCTCTGACCAAAAACATATCCCCTAATATCTAGTCTGGACCTTTCTTTAATTAATTTGTAGCTATGCCCTCTTGTTACTGTAGCCGGTTGTATTTTGAAAAAACTTGTTATAGTCTAATTTATCTTTTCCTTTGATTATCTTATAAACCTGTATTGTCACCACGAATTCTTCTCTCTTCTAGACACTGTAGGCCGGTTTTTCGGAGTCTTTCCTCATATCTGTAATTCTGGAATCCCACTATCAGTTTTGTCGCTCTTTTTTGTATCCTTTTCAGCATGTTCATATCCCCTCTTTGATAAGGACTCCACACCTGTACACAGTACTCCAATCTAGGTCTAACTAATGCCTTATACAGTATGACTATCACTTCTTTGCTATAATGCCTAATGTATCTGCTCATGTATTGAGTAGAGACCAGCTTGGCTCTCTGTTATGAACTGAGTATTTAGTCAAAATGTGCCTTCCTCTGATCGAAGCAAAAGGGGCAAACTGAAACTATTCTAAGGATTCCATAAAGCCAAGTTAATTTATTGTAAGGTCAAGGTCATGATAAAGTTAATTTATTGTAAAGTCAAGGTCGTGATTAAGCCAAGTTAACTTATTGTAAGGTCAAGGTCATGATAAAGCTAAGTTAGTTTATGTAAGGTCATGGTCATGATAAAGCTAAGTTAGTTTATGTAAGGTCAAGGTAATGATAAAGCCAAGTTATTTTATGTAAGGTCAAGGTCATGATAAAGCCAAGTTAATTTATTGTAAGGTCATGATAATGAGATGAGGTCACGTTCCCTTTCTTGTATTTCCTTTTCTGACAATAAGCCAGGTGCTGATTTACAGCTGAGTCAATAAATGGGATTGAACCCGGCACATTTGTCATGAGACGTGGGTGCTCTACCACTCTGTTATTCAAATAAAATTTGGGCCTTTGCATGTGGCATCTATGAATTATGGTTTGTGGCCATAAAGCCTTCATTGAGAAACATGGAATTAGATTGAGGTGTCAAAAAAATGGATGTCTCTTGTCGTCTTCAATCAACCAATCGAAGTCGGCCACTCCTCTCGGTTGGTAGGTCATTGACAACATCCCACCAGCATACACAACCCTGAGCTGCTCTTTCTGCCTCTCTCCAGGTGCAACCATCTTAGTTCCTTCTCACATTATATTCTCTGTGTATTGTTAGGTCTACCTCTTTCTCTCTCTTCCCCTAAGGATTCCATGTGCGAGACTGCCTAGCTATGTTGGACAGTGCCAATGTGGGACCAAGTTAGTTTTTTATATATATAATCGATTTGGACATTGATATGGGATCAAGATTGCAAAATTTGCTGATAACACAAAACTATGCAGTAGTGTCTCATCTAAAGCAAAAGTGGATAAATTGAGGTTGGATTTAGATAAAATTCTAGAATGGTCTGTAAGCTGGCAAATGGAGTTTAATGTAGATAAATGTACAGTCATCCACATGGGTAGATCCAATATGGAACATAATTATAGAATGGGAGAGAACAATATTAGAAACATAGATAAGGAAAGGGACCTAGGGGTTATAATAGATCATACAGGTAAGGTGAGTGAGCAAGTTCAGGTAGCCGTGATAAAGGTAAATGCAATGTTAGGTATGATAAAAAGAAATATTAAACATACGAGCAAGGAAGTGAGTCAAACTGAATAAAGCAATAGTTAGACCTAGGTGCTACGCACCCACTGCAGACTACGAAGATTGTGAAATAGAGGCATTCTATGATCAACTTCAAAGTCTGATACACGAAACGCCAAAAAAAGACATATTGGTAGTCCAGGGTGATTGGAATGCAAAAATTGGAGAAGATGCAGTCCACGACTGGAGGGCAACATGTGGCCCATACGGAAATAAAGAAACCAATGACTGGGGCCTCAGACTCCTAGAATTTGCAAGATGCAACCAGCTGTTGGTGGCAAATACGTTTGGGTTAAACAAGCCGTCGAGACGCTGGACATGGCATAACCCAAGCAAGGAAGTGCACAGCCAGATTGACTATATACTGGTCCAGAGGAGGTTCCGATCGAGCATCAACATCGACAAAACGAGAAGTTTCCCCGGAGCTGATTTAGGAAGCGACCACGATCTGGTTATGATGACCATGCGTCCGCGATTGAGGGGAGTCGCAAAGAAGGATGTGACCAGGCTAAAGTTTGACCTGGACAAACTAATGGACCCAAAAATCACAGAAGTGTTCCAAGCAAGGGTGGGAGGGAGATTTGCGCCACTGTTGGCTCTCAGAGAGGGACTGGATACAGAGAACCTGGGATGCCACCAAACAAAAAAAAAAGAAGCCATGGGTGACCAAAGACATTCTAGACCTTTGTGATAAAAGAAGGTCACTGAAAAAACACAATCACCCACCGGAGTAGGTCGGCAGTTATAAAGAGGTCAAGAAAGCCATACAACAAAAGATGAGAGAGGCGAAAGAAGCGTGGAGATGTGAGCAATGCACAAACATCGAAGAGAAACTAAATAGAAATGATGCTAAAGGAGCATACAAGGTTGTCAAAGAACTGGTAACACCAAGACCAAGCAGGAACCTTATGATCCATGATAAAAGCGGCAAGTGCCTTATTGAGGAAAATGACATACTGGCACGATGGACAGAGTAATGTTCCTAGCTATATAACTATGAAGGGCGAAACGAACCTGAGAAAACAATCCCCCCAACACCAACAAATATAGAGGAAAACGAACTGATAACGAAGGAAGAGGTAATTGCAGCGGTAAAGACATTGAGAAGAGGGAAGGCAGCCGGCGTGGACAATATACCAGCAGAGCTCTTACAAGGAGGTGGAGAGGTAGTGGTGGAAGGCCTGACACACATCTGCAACAAAATATGGGCGACAGGAAACTGGCCCGACTTATGGACAAAATCAATAGTTATACCGTTACATAAGTCTGGAAACCTAAAGCTGTGCCAAAATTACAGAACAATAAGCCTCATCAGCCACCCTAGCAAGGTCATACTTAGATTAATCCTCGACCAATTGAAACACCAAGCAGAGAACATCATTGCCGAGGAGCAAGCAGGGTTCAAACAGGGAAGAAGCACTACAGAACAGATATTTAATTTAAGGCTGCTAAGCGAGAAATATCTAGAACAGCAGCAAACACTGTATCATTTGTTTGTGGATTTTAAGAAGGCGTTTGATAGGGTATGGCATAAAGCGCTTTGGGCAACCATGAGGATGTATAATATCAAGGGAAATATTATAACGTTCCTTGAACACCTGTATGACAAGGCGTCTCGCGCAGTTCTTGTGAATGGGAGGTGAGGGGACTGGTTTTGCACATCAGTTGGTGTGAGACAGGGGTGTACACTCTCTCCAACTCTTTTCAATATATTCCTTGAAGGAATTATGAGTGAGGCACTTGGAGGTCACGTTGTTACTGTCAAGATAGGGGGCCGAACGATTACCAACCTTCGTTTTGCAGATGATATCGACGGGTTGGCGGGTTCAGAAGCAGAACTCCAGGAACGGGTCAGACGGCTCGATGAAACAGCTCTTGACTATGGTATGGAGATAAACGCTGGAAAGGCAAAATTAATGACCAACAACGCCACTGGCTTCAACAGCAGGATAAAAGTTAACGGTCAGGAACTCGAAGTGGTTGACCGTTTTAAATATCTTGGGTCGATTGTCAGTGATGAAGGATCAAAATGTGAGGTGTTGGCCAGAATAGCACAGACAATAGCGGCGCTTGAACGGCTTAACAAAATCTGGCAAGATAAACGGTTAGCACTATGCACGAAAATCAGATTAATGCGTATACTGGTCCTGTCAATGTTCCTCTATGCTTGTGAGACATGGACGATTACAGCTGACCTTCAACGAAGGATACAGGCCTTGGAGATGAGATGTTTCCGAAAACTTTTAAACGTCACGTTACAAACGAGGAAATACGAGATAGAATTACAACAGCAATAAGGCCTTTCTAAGACCTCTTGGCAACTGTCAAAAGAAGGAAACTCACTTGGTACGGTCACATATCGAGATCAAATGGCCTTGCAAACATAATCCTCCATGGAAAGGTGCATGGCAGACGACGAAGAGGCCGGCCCAAAAAGAGATGGGAGGACAACATAAAAGAATGGACCAGTCACCGACCAGAAGAGTCACAGGCAGCGGTATCTGACAGAGAGGGGTGGCGTGGGGTTGTGAGGATGTCTTCATGTGTGTCCCAGCGACCTCACCGGTTACAGGATGACCTGACCTGAGAACTAGATTAGAGTACTGTGTACAGGTGTGGATTCCTTATCATAGAGGGGATGTAAACGTGTTGGAAAGAATACAAAAAAAGAGAGGCAAAACTGATAGTGGGATTCCAGAATTACAGTTATGAGGAAAGACTCAGAAAAACCTGCCTACAGTGTCTAGAAAAGAGAAGAATTTGAGGTGACAATACAAGTTTATAAGATAATCAAAGGAAAAGATAAATTAGACAATAACAAGTTTTTCAAAATACAATCACCCATAAGAACAAAGAGGGCACAGCTACAAATTAATTAAAGAAAGGTCCAGATTATATATTAGGAAATATTTTTTTAGTCAGAGAGTGGTGAATGCTTGGAATGCACTGCCACAGAAGGTAGTGGAGGCAGGGACTATTAATGCATTAAGAATAAATTGGATGCGCATAGCTATTAAAGCAAGGTAATCTAAATGAAACTGGTTGTATACAGACTCTGCAGAGTCTTCTAAACCAGTATAAAGATGTTAAGTGCCTTCTTCAATGTATATCCCATCCAGCCCCATTTTCTTTTCTTTTGTTGTTCCAGTTGGTGTTGTTGGCTTCTTTCCCATAGGTCTTCATTCCTCAACATGTCCTGCCACTTTATGAACACAGGTCTTCATTCCTCACCATGTCCTGCCACTTTATGAACATAGGTCTTCATTCCTCACCATGTCCTGCCACTTTATGAACATAGGTCTTCATTCCTCACCATGTCCTGCCACTTTATGAACATAGGTCTTCATTCCTCACCATGTTCTGCCACTTTATGAACATAGGTCTTCATTCCTCACCATGTTCTGCCACTTTATGAACATAGGTCTTCATTCCTCACCATGTTCTGCCACTTTATGAACATAGGACTTCATTCCTCACCATGTCCTGCCACTTTATGAACATAGGTCTTCATTCCTCACCATGTCCTGCCACTTTATGAACATAGGACTTCATTCCTCACCATGTTCTGCCACTTTATGAACATAGGACTTCATTCCTCACCATGTTCTGCCACTTTATGAACATAGGTCTTCATTCCTCACCATGTCCTGCCACTTTATGAACATAGGACTTCATTCCTCACCATGTCCTGCCACTTTATGAACACAGGACTTCATTCCTCACCATGTTCTGCCACTTTATGAACATAGGTCTTCATTCCTCACCATGTTCTGCCACTTTATGAACATAGGACTTCATTCCTCACCATGTTCTGCCACTTTATGAACATAGGTCTTCATTCCTCACCATGTCCTGCCACTTTATGAACATAGGACTTCATTCCTCACCATGTCCTGCCACTTTATGAACATAGGACTTCATTCCTCACCATGTCCTGCCACTTTATGAACATAGGACTTCATTCCTCACCATGTCCTGCCACTTTATGAACATAGGACTTCATTCCTCACCATGTCCTGCCACTTTATGAACATAGGACTTCATTCCTCACCATGTCCTGCCACTTTATGAACATAGGACTTCATTCCTCACCATGTCCTGCCACTTTATGAACATAGGACTTCATTCCTCACCATGTTCTGCCACTTTATGAACATAGGTCTTCATTCCTCACCATGTTCTGCCACTTTATGAACATAGGTCTTCATTCCTCACCATGTTCTGCCACTTTATGAACATAGGTCTTCATTCCTCACCATGTTCTGCCACTTTATGAACATTATCCTTCGTAGGCTGATGAAACAGTTCGACACCTACTCATTGAGTGCAAGGCGCTTGCGGACATGAGGAAAAGACAATTGTACGGAGCAGTGAAACAACTGAAGAAGACCTGTATCTATATTAGAAGGGCATTGGGCTGCCAAGAGCAGGTTTGCTCAGCTGCTATGGGATACTAACAGTCCTTCGAAGGCATCTGTTAATGAAGGACTGAAGTCTTTGTTGTATGACCTTGGTCGTTCTCCATGTCTCCGCTCAATCCAGGAACACTGACTTGACACTTGAGTTGAACATTCTAACTGTGGTGTGAATCTGGATCTCTCTGGATCTCCATATGGTGTTTAGCATCAAGAATACCCTTCTTACCTTTCCAATTCTGATCCTTACATCTGCATCTCTCTGGATCTCCATATGGTGTTTAGCGTCAAGAATACCCTTCTTACCTTTCCAATTCTCATCCTTACATCTGCATCTCTCTGGATCTCCATATGGTGTTTAGCGTCAAGAATACCCTTCTTACCTTTCCAATTCTCATCCTTACATCTGCATCTCTCTGGATCTCCATATGGTGTTTAGCGTCAAGAATACCCTTCTTACCTTTCCAATTCTCATCCTTACATCTGCATCTCTCTGGATCTCCATATGGTGTTTAGCGTCAAGAATACCCTTCTTACCTTTCCAATTCTCATCCTTACATCTGGATCTCCTGAGGTGCCTATTGTGCTGCCCAAATTCATTCATGTCTTTCAATGGATCTCCCTCCAGCATGATTGGCTCGTTGTTGATCGCCTGTGTCTCATTAACTTGTATCCTTGTTTATTATATTTCTGTCTGACATTCTCTTTTGTTGGCATTGAGTAACGCATGAAAGTTTAACTGGCATGTTGGCTTGTGTGTTGGCATGAAGAAATTGAACAATTTACTATTAATTGTTTCGTATCAAAGTCGTCTTTCCACTGAATATGAAACTTTGGTGACCACCGCGTCCGATCCCTTGCAGGAAGCCTGTATTAATGTGCTGTTGCAGTGGCAGTTTTTGCAGTGGTTCATTTTACATGAGGAGGCTGTTAGCACCATGCTCAACCCTGTTTAGTTACTTTTTATGACATGCTTGGAAGCCTAGTGTTTCCTCTCAGGGTAGTGTTGGAGTGTTTAAACTACTCAGGTGTTGGAACTACTCGAGGAGTGGAATTACTTGTGTTGGAACTACTTGAGCGTTGGAATTACTCAATTGTTGGAACTACTCGAGCGTTGGAATTACTCAATTGTTGGAACTACTCGAGCGTTGGAATTACTCAATTGTTGGAACTACTCGAGGGGTTGCTGGCTGGTGTTGGCTAGGAGCCACTGGATGCTGTCGGCTATGAGTCGCTGGATGCTGTCGGCTATGAGTCGCTGGATGCTGTCGGCTATGAGTTCTGGTTCTTCATCCAAAAGCAGTTGTTGATCAACTTCAGGGTCTTCATCCAAAAGGCAGTTTTTTGATAAACTTCAGGTTCTTCATCCAAAAGGCAGTTGTTAAACAACTTCAGGTTCTTCATCCAAAAGGCAGTTGTTAAACAACTTCAGGTTCTTCATCCAAAAGGCAGTTGTTAAACAACTTGAGGTTCTTCATCCAAAAGGCAGTTGTTAAACAACTTGAGGTTCTTCATCCAAAAGGCAGTTGTTAAACAACTTCTGTTTCTTCATCCAAAAGGCAGTTGTTGAACAACTTCCGGTTCTTCATACAAAAGGCAGTCATTAAACAACTTCAGGGTCTTCGTCCAAAAGACAGTTTTTTGATCAACTTCAGGTTCATCATACAAAAGGCAGTTGTTAAACAACTTCCGGTTCATCATACAAAAGGCAGTTGTTAAACAACTTCAGGTTCTTCATCCAAAAGGCAGTTTTTTTATTAACTTCAGGTTCTTCATCCAAAAGGCAGTTGTTGAACAACTTCCGGTTCTTCATACAAAAGGCAGTCATTAAACAACTTCAGGGTCTTCGTCCAAAAGACAGTTTTTTGATCAACTTCAGGTTCTTCATCCAAAAGGCAGTTGTTAAACAACTTGAGGTTCTTCATCCAAAAGGCAGTTGTTAAACAACTTCCGGTTCTTCATACAAAAGGCAGTCATTAAACAACTTCAGGGTCTTCGTCCAAAAGACAGTTTTTTGATCAACTTCAGGTTCTTCATCCAAAAGGCAGTCATTGAACAACTTCCGGTTCTTCATCCAAAAGGCAGTCGTTGAACAACTTCAGGTTCTTCATCCAAAAGGCAGTCGTTGAACAACTTGAGGTTCTTCATCCAAAAGGCAGTCGTTGAACAACTTCCGGTTCTTCATCCAAAAGGCAGTCGTTGAACAACTTCAGGTTCTTCATCCAAAAGGCAGTCGTTGAACAACTTCAAAATGTCACCTCCAGTCATTGTCAATGTTCCAACATGGAGTGCCCTTGTGGCCAGAGCTCTTTCATTACCACAGACCCCAGCATGTCCAGGACAGTAGATCCCCACAAGCTTCCAGAGGTTCAAAGCTTCTGTGCCCATTATCTGCTTATGCCACAGCCATCCCTTCTGCATCTTCCGAAGCAAGGATTACTTCTTACTTTCCGTATCCAAGCACCACATCATATAGCATTCATCCAATGTTCAGCAACTTGAATTGCAGTGGCATTCGCCTTCAGCGTGTCGCTCTTGTCACATGTATCCGGAAGTATGGTGCAAATCATTAGATGACTTGGATTTTGTATTACACCGCAGTCACGCAGAGACCTCATTTCTTCATGTTCTCCCTACATCGTGATACGCCAGTTTGAAGTCCATTTATTGTCTTCCAAAGTGAGTAGGGTAAGTGATGTCCAGGGGCAGGTTCCTCCTGAAGCTTGATCCCAGGGTCTTGTATCATTTTGTGCCATAATTCAGTGCGATGACTTTCAGGGTTTGACTGTATGGACTATGTTGAATTAAGGAAACCATGCCTGGATTGATACTATCCAGAAGGGCTAGAGCAGCTAATTTCAGCCGTAAATGGACATAATAAAGATCAAAACCTGTTTATAAACATAAATAAAGCAAAGATAATGATCACAGACAAAACACAATGTCAGCATAAATTTACAGTAGGTGGTGAGGAAATAGATCAGGTCACACATTTTGTATATCTGGGCTCCAGAATTGATAAAAATGGCGACTGCTCGAAAGAAATCAGAAGAAGACTAGCCATGGCAATGCAGAGACTGAACAGCCTGAAGAAATTATGGCAGAGCACCAACAAAATGATAAAAGTAAAAGTCTTGAGAGCCTGTTTTTTTCCTATGGCTGCGAATCATGGACGATTACCAAAACTTCTAGACAAAGAATCCTTCGAGTCAAAATGTTACAGAAAGATCCTCAGAATACCCTGGACAGAGAAAAGAACAAATGTAGACATTCAGCAAGAGTTGAGCATAGAGGAGAACTGGTTTATCAATTCCATTTTGGCTAGAAAATGCAAATACTTTAGTCACATCAAGAGACACAACGGTCTTGAGAGAACAGTGATGGAAGGCATGGTGCCAGGCAAAAAAGGAAGGGGTAGACCAAGAAGACGATGGCACCAAGATATCCGGGAATGCCTGGGTATGACTGTGGGGAAGGCTGGTGTTTTGGCAAGAGAACAAGTTTCTTTCAGACAGACTGAGATGGGAGCGACGTTCTATAAAGGACATGCTACATGATGATGCCTGGATGTGAGCCTTGTGATCTTCTCCTAGTGTCCAAACATTGGGCTCCTAGTGTCGTTTTCCTGTTTCTCTCGTTCAATTTCAGCAGTTACTCTTCTTCTGACGACAGGTGGAGCTATGCCAATTAACGGATATATTTTAACAGTCACGATGGATTTTAGGCATCCTGGCACTATCCTGCCTGCCTCGTTTTATGAAACAAGAATGAATTGAAAGTCTGAGATGATTGCGGCCTCTTCAAAGACGTCTCAGATAGCCTCCTAAGAGCTGGTCACCGCTTCAATCTCCATCCTGAAACTGAACGTTGTTGTCAAGTATGCACCACTCATCTCGGCAATGATCCTGCCTCTCACTCTAGCACAGAAGCCTCACCTGGTATATATGACAGCATCAGAATCCTGGCCATTTTCACTTATTAATTGATTAGCCTCTGCATTCTCTTCCCCGGAGTGATAATGGCCGGTGGTAGTCTGTCATTTTATCTCCAGTGTGAATCATTTCTTCCCCTTTATTTATGGTGTCTATTGTTGTTGTTGTCGTTGAATGCCCACAATCAGTAGGATTTCTCTTTTGTGCACCCTGAAAAGGGCGTTAATTGGCGGGTTGCAATGGCTTTCCTCATATTCCGAGCGTGCTGATGGTGGACTGGGGTCCTCCAGGCGGCTGTGCTATGCTTGGCTTCATCTGCGTGTTGCTCACTACAACGGGGATTACGTTGATCCCTCACCTCGTTAGCCAGGATGGTATGAAAATAATCTGTTTCCAGGGAGGGCTACTAGAAAGCTGAGGTGAGGGTCTTGGCCAGTATATTTTGCCTGACCCTGACTAAGATGTCTGGTCACTATGTTGTGCCTGACCAGACGTTAGCTTTCCTTCCCCTCTACTGTGATAGATATGATACAGGATACGGGGACGGCGTTGGCTAGTGGTTAAGTGACACAGCTCATAATCCGAAGGTGCTGGGTTCGCTCCCCATCACAGCACTGACCGTTACCCCTGGGAAGGAAACCCTTAGAAAATGCAGGAGGAAGCAGACCCTTACATAAAATTCATGCCAAAGTTGGCTGCACTGGGTCGACAGGCGCAAAATAAAAACATAGTGCAACGCACACCACCTTAGGAAATTCAGAAATAAGGCGAACGAATTAAAAAAATACAGGATACAGAACTACAAAATTATGTAACTTATTTTTGCAGACATCAGAAGTTCAATTATCAATCATCATCATGTGATTATGACAAATGTGGTGACGGCGTTGCCAAGTTCCTGTAAATTAATCCACGCTGTAAAATGTATTCCTTTCCAAATTTGTGTATCTACAGATGACACCCCTGTCAAGACACCTGACCGCCCTGGCATTGAACCGACCCTTACGGGAGAGTCCACATCTCAAGTGCCGCCGAGGTGGAAGAGGGTCTCGTTGTCAGGGTCAGACTACGAAATAGACATGCAGGCTGTGGAGCCTTACAAGAACGTCCTGTCTCATGGCGGTATGCTCGGCCCGTCTCGTTTCTGTGGTTCATAACATTTTTGTTCATTCATATCATTGTTTTTTTCACTCCAATATGTGGAGGTGACCAGTTCGATTGGCCTACTTCCAGGTAGCATGTACAATAAGTCTAGATGTCAACTTGTAGAGTAGTCGTCATTTGTATGGGTGGGAGCGAGTGGCAGAGTAGTCTGAGTGCTATAATTTTCTCTGCAGGAAGCTATAATGATAGTCTGAGTGCTATAATTATTTTCTCTGCAGGTACAATGCTAGTTTGAGTGCTAGAATTGTTTTCTCTACAGGTACTATGACGAGGGTCTGAGTGCTATAATTATTTTCTCTGCAGGTACTATGCTAGTTTGAGTGCTAGAATTGTTTTCTCTACAGGTACTATGACGAGGGTCTGAGTGCTATAATTAATTTCTCAGCAGGATGCTATAATGATAGTTTGAGTGCTATAATTGTTTTCTCTGCAGGATGCTATAATGATAGTCTGAGTGCTATAATTGTTTTCTCTACAGGGTACTATAATGATAGTCTGAGTGCTATAATTGTTTTCTCTACAGGGTACTATGACGAGGGTCTGAGTGCTATAATTGTATTCTATGGCTGTAACCTGCCCAACCATCGCTGTGAAGATTACACCTACATCATGAACCACTTATTCCTGTGAGTTTTTTTTATTTTGAATTTTTTTGTCCAGCTACTGACTTACTTTCCGTGTCCAAGCACCACGCCGTACAGCGTTCATCCAGTATTCAGTGACATAGACTGCTGAATAATCAATTCACAAAGATAATCAGCACAGACAAGGCAAAGACCAAACCTAAAGCTATTCTACGAGGCGTGTTCAAATGAAACCAGCCCAGACAAGGCAAAGACCAAACCTAAAGCTATTCTACGAGGCGTGTTCAAATGAAACCAGCCCAGACAAGGCAAAGACCAAACCTAAAGCTATTCTACGAGGCGTGTTCAAATGAAACCAGCCCAAAATGCAACAAGTGAACATACGTGTGATGCGCATGATGTCAATTCTGGTGTAAACAGCACATACCAACTGTCAAGTTTGAAAAATTTCTTTATCCTCGAGTCATAGTTTCCACACAGCAATGATGGCAGTGAGTCTGACCCTTGACAGATGCCAGCACCTAACCAAGGTAACGACACCGAGAAGCCTGATCCTTGACCGATACCAGCGGCATCTACGACGCCCTCACAGCATAAGTGGATAAGATGAGAAAGAGAGATAGAGAGTATGACCAACAGAGAGAGGGGGTTTCTTTTGGAAATAATGGGGGGGGGGGGGGTGAAATGAAAGAATATGCCCACTGCAGAACATAAAGAGGGACTAACGAGAATTGTATTTGCTATTGGCAGCTTCATTATGTCAGAGATACAGAAACGTGAAAAAAAACTAGTTCTTTAGCCTGCGCTTCCTGTTGGTAGAACATTGCGAATTTTAAAAAAATCTGGCAAAGGGAACCTTATTGCATTTACCTTTTGGACTATGGTCTATAATATCCCATTGGCTTATGCTCCTGAGAAAATACGCACAATGTGGACATTTCTTCTTCTTTGTTGTTTCTTAATCTCCCATTACCAAACCCCGAAAAGGGCTTTGCAAGTAGCAGGATGTTGTCCGGAGAACAAAATGTATTGTATCGCTAGTTTACTGCTTGACTGTAATGTTTGCACCTTTCGGTCCGACACATCCGACTTCAGCAGACATTTTTGAGTGCTGGATTAGTCTTCGATCCCTTCTACTTAGCCAGCCTGCCCTGCTGTAGCCTGTTATCCAGGATCACTGCGTGGAGGTGTAGAAGGGTCTTGGCAGCTCTGGTTTGCTGGCCCTGACGCTAGCAGTCAGCTATGGGTTGCTGACCGCAGCAGCTCATGCGCTGCTCAGCGTCTTGATCCCATGTAGACATTTAAAGCTGTTTGCTATGACAACGCTATCTGCTATCATTTAATGATTTTATCTGCTATCATTTATTTTATCTGCTATCATTTAATTATTTTATCTGCTATCATTATTTTATCTGCTATCATTTAATTATTTTATCTGCTATCATTATTTAATCTGCTATCATTTATTTTATCTGCTATCATTTATTTTATCTGCTATCATTATTTTATCTGCTATCATTTAATTATTTAATCTGCTATCATTTATTTTATCTGCTATCATTTATTTTATCTGCTATCATTATTTTATCTGCTATCATTTAATTATTTTATCTGCTATCATTTAATTATTTTATCTGCTATCATTATTTTATCTGCTATCATTTAATTATTTTATCTGCTATCATTTAATTATTTAATCTGCTATCATTTATTTTATCTGCTATCATTTATTTTATCTGCTATCATTATTTTATCTGCTATCATTTAATTATTTTATCTGCTATCATTTAATTATTTTATCTGCTATCATTTAATTATTTTATCTGCTATCATTTAATTATTTTATCTGCTATCATTTAATTATTTTATCTGCTATCATTATTTTATCTGCTATCATTTAATTATTTTATCTGCTATCATTTAATTATTTAATCTGCTATCATTTATTTTATCTGCTATCATTTATTTTATCTGCTATCATTATTTTATCTGCTATCATTTAATTATTTTATCTGCTATCATTAAATTATTTTATCTGCTATCATTATTTTATCTGCTATCATTTATTTTATCTGCAATCATTTATTTTGTCTGCTATCATTATTTTATCTCAAATTGACTAACCAGATCATCTCTAATGTCCCTACTTATAAAATTGTGGAATATATTTATTGAAGGCCATCCTGTAGCAAATTTTCTTAAAATATTACGTGGGACTATCTCTTCTTCTTCCTACAGCAGGACAGCCCTAAATACTCCTTAGAATAATGGTCCACCCATCGCATCGACTCATGGTGGTTCAGGAAAAGGGGTATTTTTGTTTACACACACACGAATGTTATATGGGTGTCACGAGTTTCTGTTTCTAAGAATCGACATCACTGCACTCTGAGCATTCCCATAGGTGGTGCTCAGTCTCTTTCAGCAAATAATGTAAGGTATGGATGCTGATGGTCTCTGTAGCTTGCTAGTTGTATGCTCTACTGCTCCGTCCTCTCATGCGCTATACTGTGCTCGAACCTCGTTTAATGTCGAAACTTTGCAGTCTGGATTGCTGCTTCATCTATTGCGGTGTCCTCATCCAGCAGGCGGTCATTGATTGATTTCAAAATGCCACTCCTATCCATCACTAATGTGCCCGTAGTGGGAGCTTCTGAAGTCATGTTGTAGTTCTTTCATTGCCCTGAACCCCGGCATGATCAGGACAGAAGATCCATGTCAACCCCTGGAGGTTTGAGGCTTTAACAACAGCTATCCACTCGTACCTAAGTCATCCCTTCTGTACCTTCTAAAGTACGGCTTGCGCGTCTGTCACGATGACTGCTCATGAGTTCAACGAGTTACATGTCCATGACCAAAGAAAGACTTGGATTTTGGAATATTCCAGAAATCATATTGCGTGCTCGTTGAGAGTTAGTCCTTTTTGATTGGATGGTCTCATATTTATTTATCAAACTTTGATGTTCCACAGTTATGTCATTCACACACTTGAAGAGCTTGTGGCAGACGATTATGTCATTATATACTTCCACGGATCCACCCCTCGGAAACAGATGCCTAGCCTAAGCTGGCTAAAGAGATGTTACCAATCTATAGACAGAAGGTAGGATTAATATTCTGTAAAGAAGGCTTGATTTATTTTCTGTAAAGAAGGCGTGATTTATTTTCTGTACAGGAGGTGTGATTTATTTTTTATTTCTCCACCCACAAATGACACTGTTTATGACCGGTTGCTGCGACCTATTGTAGGTCACACCTCAGCTGCCTTGCGGGATACCTGTTCATGAGAAAAGCTTTGGGAGTAAACTCTGATTTAAAAATCTGCATCCTGAATCTCCTGTTGGCTCGATAATGTCTTGCCACTGGCTAAAGGTAGCTCAGGACGAGAGAGTGAGGTTGACAAATTGCGCAATTCCCCCTTACTGGAATCCAAATCACCGAACAAGTCAACTATTTCACCCATTTCAATGACAGAGAAAAAGGGAAAGATTTTCCACACGGCTGAACATCACACAAAAAGGACGAACGTCATCTCATTGAGAATGCAACGAAAGAGCCATTTGAAGGTTGACATACGAGGAGGCGTGTTCAAATGAAACCGGACCAAACTGCAACAAGTAAACATATGTACGATGTGCATGATGACGTCACTTCTGATGTAAACAGCACATACCAACCGTCAAGTTTGCAAAATTTCATCATCCTCTGACTCATAGCTTTCTTGGCAGAACGTTGAAAACATGGCGGTATGATACGGAATCCGTCCAAAGTTGATTAGCGATCGGTGATTCGGTTTCTAACACCGGAAAGATGTTGACCAGTTGACATTCATTGCAGAATGCGGGCAGCTTATGATAACAAAAGTGTGTCGAAGAGAACAGGATGAACAACATGTATGTTTGCTTCTGTTTGCTGAGGGCTCAGTGGTCTTGTGGTAAGGTGTCCGCTTCGGGTGCCAGAGGTCTTACTTACTTACTTAGTCGCTCCTCTTCTACCGTGAGGTGTAGAGGTTTGCCAAAGAGAACGCCACACTGCTCTATCCGCCGTCTTTTCCCTGGCCTCTTTCTAATCCAGCCCTCTATCACTGTCGTATGTTGTCTTCCCAACGTACTTTGGGACGTCTTCGGGATCTGTCCTTGACTTTTGATCTCCCATGACCGCTTTGGTATCCGATCTTCTTCCATTCTACAGACATGGCCAAACCACTGTAGTTAGGACTGCTCCACTTGTGTCTGCAGAGGTTGAACTTCAAGACTGCTACGTATTGTCTGGTTATGGATCTTGTCCCTTTTCGTCACCTGAACCGCCTTTCTTAGGTACCTCATTTCTGAAGTTTGTAATTGCCTTTCTTGGGCTGTAGTCATTGCCCATGACTCACATCCATATGTCAGGACAGGCACATAGGTCAAGCAGTATACATCCATCTTTTGTTTTCCTGCTTATTTCTCTTCTACTAAGGAAACCTCTGTTTATTGCATGGAACAGTCTACCTGCTGCTGCCCTTCATGCAGTTAACTCCTCTTTGATTCCTCCCCTGCTGTCTATTACCACTCCTAGATATTTAAAGTTGCTGACCTGCTCTAGTGCTCGTGTTCCCAGGGTTATCTGATGTCTCTTTTCATCTCTGGCGATCACCATGGTTTTTGTTTTGGAGTTCCTGATGTGCATTCCTCTCTTCTTCAACTCTTCTTCCCAGACCTGCAAGTTGATCTGGAGATGTGCTTCGATTTTCGTGATCAGGGCCACATCGTCTGCAAATGCTAGTTCCGATATGTAACTTGGTCTCATCTTCCAGTACCCTACTTCATACTTTTTTGTCCGTTCCTTGCAGGCTTTGATGACTTCATCCATGAGGAGTATGAAAAGGTACGGTGATAGAATGTCCCCCTGTCTTACTCCGCTAGTGGTCTTGAACTCTCCTGACTTTTGATTTGATGTCCGCACATAATTTCTGCATGTTTTATAGAAACTCTGTATGGCAGAGATCAGGGGTCCTGGGATGTTCTTCCTTGTCAGGCACTCCCAGAGTTTGTCCCAAGGAACTTTCTCAAATGCTTTCTCCAAATCCAAAAAGCAGAGATGCATCTCTTTATCATATTCAAGAGCCTTTTCACTTAGCTGTCTGAGTGTAAAGATAAGGTCTTGAGCACTTCTGTTTGCCCTAAACCCACATTGAGTTTCATCCATATTTGGCTCTGCTAGACCTCTTAATCGCCATTATAGAATCCTAGAGTAGACTTTCCCGGGGACACTAAGAAGGGAAATACCTCTGTGATTTTGACATTGTCGATTGTCGGCCTTTTTAAATATTGGTATTATTATTGCAAGCTCCCAGTCTCTTGGTATCTTCTTGTGGCGCCAAGCTGCCTTGAGAATCTTCACGAATAGCATCTCTCCTGCCGCTCCCATGTATTTAACCATTTCTGGTGTTATACCATCATGTCCTGCTGCTTTACCAATATTAATTTTCTCCAATGCTGCCTTTAGTTCTTCCATTGTGATATTATCGTTTCCCTCCATGGCTCCCTCTTCTTGAATTGGGACTGTTACTTCCAGAGCTTGGTTTTCCTCCACTCCAAGGAGATCTGAGAAATAATCTTTCCATCTGTTCATTACCTCTTCTGGGGTGGTCAACAGCGCAGCTTGTTTATCTTTAACAAATTTCAGGGGGCATTCCTTTTCCTTCCTCATGTTCTTTAAGGTCCTGTAGAACAGTTTCTGGTTTTCTCCAGCATTATTTTCCAGTTTCTCTCCAAATTCTTCCCAGGATTTCTATTTGGCCTTGAGCACAGTCTTCTTTGCTTCTGTTCTAAAATTTACATATTCTTTATATTTCCTTGTTTGTTCTTCTGTATTCCTAGCCCCTAGGTATTGCTTCCGTGCCTTTTTCTTTTCGCGTATTATTGTTTTCACTTCTTCTGTCCACCATGGTATACTTTTTCTCTTCCACCCTTCTTTGGTTTGACCGCATGCCTCTGCTGCAGCCTCTTTAAGGATGTCTTTGAATTTTACCCAAAGCATTGCCATATCTTCTTCAGATTCCTCTATCCTTTCTATTGCTGTTGTTATGAGGCCTTGGTATCTCCTTTAACATCTGGTTCTCGTAGTTTGTAAGCCTTAATTTTATTTTCTCCTCGTGTATTTTGTTTCATGCTTGCTGATGGGTGTTGCCTGGCTGGATAGTGTTTTTCAATTTCTCTCTTTATTTTAACTAGGTAGTGGTCGCTTCCTATCTCTGGTCCTCTGAACACTCTAGCATCCTTTACATACTTGAAATCAGTTTTCCTCACTATTGCATAGTAAATTATGGATCTTTCATTTCTTGCCGGCTCACATCTTGTGTAGCCATGGATACGCTTGTGTGGAAACCTTGTATTTGTAATGACAAGGTTTTGTTCTCTGGAGAATCTGAGCAGTCGTTTTCCATTGTCATTTAAGACATCTTCTCCATACCTACCGATCACTCCATCCCATCTAGAATAGTCGTTTCCAACTCTTGCGTTGAAGTCTCCAAGGAGAAGTATTTCATTATGGCAATCGTCAATGGTCCTTTGAAGGAGCTCATAAAATTCATCTTTTATGTCAGTGCTCTCATCTTCGTTTGGTGCATACACAGTGACGATATCCATTTGACTATCCTCCTCCTGTAGACTTAGAACCATCAGTCGTTCTGAAATGAGCTTCCATCCTTTGTTTACTTTGCTGTTACCATTCACTATACAGCCAACCCCTGCCCTGGCTCGTTCACTCATGGGAACTCCGCTGTAGTATAACATGTTGCCGTCATGGTCCAGAACGCCCTGTCCCTTTTTCTTTGTTTCTGTAAGTGCCAGGACTGTCAATTTTGCTCTCTTCATCTCCTCTATTAGTTCATGTTCTTTTCCGTTTATACTTCGTACATTCCATGTTCCGTAAATCGTGGTCCTAATTTCTCGCCTGTTCGTCGCCGTTGAGGTCAGTCCGGTTTTCTCTGTGTTTTGGCTTGTAATCGTTTTTTTAAGACAAACAGGTGATTAGCCTGTTGTGTCTTTGCATGGTGGAGGGGCTGCCTCCTTACAGCCTCCATGCCTGCCGACCCGTTTTTGTCCACGGCTGCTTATTTATTCGCAGCTAACCTCCAAATTAGGAGGCCTTTCAGCAATCCGCAACCCTGCTGACGCGCCTGGTAGGAGGTAGGTGCCTCCCCCAGGGTGCCAGAGGTCACTGGATCGAATCACAGTGGAGACAGTGGATTTTTTTACATGGATCTTCTGGTAGAAATTCTCCAGATCTCTGGGCTGTGAGGTCGGGAGTCAATTGAGAATACAATGAAAGCCTTTTGAAGGTTTACATATTTCACGTCTTTAGCTTCGCAGTAGACACTCCCAAGGAGCCAAGTCCATTGAGAGTACAATGAAAGAGCCATTTGAAGGCTGACATATTTCACGTCTGCTTTTGTTTTCAGGTTGAAAAAGAATTTAAAAGGTCTCTTTCTCGTACATCCGACGATTTGGCTGAGAACTGTTGTCATGATGACCAAACCTTTCATCAGGTAAACATTAGCAGCTGGGTAAATTGGAACACATGTGGTTGTTGCTATCATTCTTCCTCTCCATCCTATCCCTGTGCGCAATCCATATGGACCATACGGCAGCTGACCCCTCACAGGAAGCCTGTGCTAAAGCCTTTTATGTACAGGCAGATCAGAAAGTTTCCAACAGTAGGCTGACAAAAAAACATCTGGAATCCTGGCAGTCAAACAGGCATGTTTAATGTCTGTTGCCAGGTAACCGAAGGCTTCGGCTACATGTAGTAGGTATTTTAAAACTTCCTGCGGCTTACTAGGCCTGGGGGAAGGTACAGATAAACACTTATCTATTTATTTGCGCTGCCACATTATTTTTCAGCACGTCACATTTTACTTTGGTTGTCACATTTTACTTTGGTTGTCACATTTTACTTTGGTTGTCACATTTTACTTTGGTTGTTACATTTTACTTTGGTTGTCATATTTTACTATGGTTGTCACATTTTACTTTGGTTGTCACATATTACTATGGTTGTCACATTTTACTTTGGTTGTCACATTTTGCTTTGGTTGTCCCATTTTACTGTGGTTGTCCTATTTTACTGTGGTTGTCCCATTTTACTATTGTTGTCACATTTTACTTTGGTTGTCACATTTTACTATGGTTGTCACATTTTACTATGGTTGTCACATTTTATTATTTTTGTCACATTTTACTATACTTGTCACATTTTACTTTGGTTGTCACATTTTACTATGGTTGTCACATTTTACTTTGGTTGTCACATTTTACTTTGGTTGTCACATTTCAGTATGGTTGTCACATTTTACTTTGGTTGTCACATTTTACTTTGGTTGTCACATTTCAGTATGGTTGTCACATTTCAGTATGGTTGTCACATTTTACTTTGGTTGTCACATTTCAGTATGGTTGTCACATTTTACTTTGGTTGTCACATTTCAGTATGGTTGTCACATTTTACTTTGGTTGTCACATTTCAGTATGGTTGTCACATTCTACTTTGGTTGTCACATTTTACTATGGTTGTCACATTTTACTATGATTGTCACATTTTACTTTGGTTGTCACATTTTACTATGGTTGTCACATTTTACTATGGTTGTCACATTTTACTTTGGTTGTCACATTTTACTATGGTTGTCACATTTTACTATGGTTGTTGACTTTGAGAGCCACTACCATTTTATTTGTTGGTCAATAAATATGATTTTTTGTGTGTGTAGAGACACAAATGAATAAAGAACTTGTTGATGTTTTTGTTGTGTGTTTGTTAGTTTCTGAGATACAAGAAGATGGTGATAGTATTGAAAAAGAGCACAAACACATACCCAGTGGTAGAAGACTCTACACCTCATGGTAGACGGATTTACAGGTCCCAGCTCTTCTATGGGCTGGATGTAGCCGGGAGGAGAATTTCCTGCTTAGTGGGCTAGGCTCGAGCAGCTTATTACTCTGATGTGTTGAGACAAGTGTCGCAGAGAGTGGTTAACCGATGTGCCAGTTCATCTTAATAGACTCAAAACTCTCTGCCGAAGACGTGTCGGAGCGAAATGTGCAAATATCGCAGTCAAGCTGTAAACTAGTGACACAACGCACTCCAGACTACATCCTGCAACTTACAAAGCCCTGTTCAGGGCTTGGCAGCGGGAGATTGAGAACCAACGTAGAAGAAGACTCAAACACTAGACCCACAAAAGTAGACCCGCAGCTTATTAGGCGACATCTTTGCTGCTCTTAACAAACCACCTAACCATGGTCTGTGTTATGCCATGTCACACAGTTAGAGGGTCAAATCACATATTTCATTGACGACCTGAGCTAGTGTTTAAATAACATGGCTCACAATCTGAAGGTGCTGAGTTCGCTCCCCATCACAGCACTGGTCCGTTACTCCAGGGAAGCAAACTCCTAGAAAATGATGGAGGAAGTAGACCCTTACATAAAATGCATGCCGAAGTTGGATGCACTGGGCCGACATTTGCAAAATAAAAACATAGGGCGAAGCACACCGCTTTGGGGAATAGAGAAATAAGGCGAACACAGAACAACCAAAAAAAATTACATATTCGTCAAATTTGATGATTTGAACAGTTTTGAATCATTTGTGATCTCTCACGAACGGAGTATAATTTTTATTTTGTTACATATCTTCTTGACCAGTTCCAAGTTTTCGTCCAAGCTGAGATTTGTTCGCACACTGGAAGAACTCAACGCTCTCGTCCCGCTGAATAGCGTTTCAATCCCAGAAATTATTGTTCAGTAAGTTCTTGTCTGAACGGTTTGTTATTGGAGTTAACGTTCACCAAACTACATACAAAATGGACTCAATTTTCCCTGCCACTCCATTATTTTTCAGCACGTCACGTTTTTGACAATGGTTGTCGTGACTTTGAGAGACTGTAACCTTTTTTATTTGATGGTCTATTGATTTGTTTGGGGATTCCGTGGCGTAAGTGGTTAAGCCGTCGGCCTCGTTATCAGGTGATGTGGGTTCAACTCCGGAGTCCCCTGCATCTCGTAGCCGTCTTGTCATTGACTTGCCACTGGGGTCGGGCGGCTCGAGACAAGAGAGTGATGATAAAAAGTAGCGCAGTTAATCCTTACTAAAAATAGCGCTAGCAAAATTAATTATGCCGTCATCGTCTACGATGGACAGCGGCCTTTGTCTTTGCTATGCTTTGATTGATTTGTTTGTGAGTAGAGAAATAGATGAATCAAGAATTTGTTGGTATTATTGGTTTTGTTGTGTGTGTACTAGTTTCTGAGATACAAGAAGATGAAGCTGACAATTTTTTTAAACGGCAAAAACATACTCACCTGCCTTCAGGTGTCCCTTGGTAGAAAAAAAAAATCGTTCACAACGGATTACTGATGTTTACCGTAATGGCCATATCTATCCCATTCAACTGTAGACGTAATTATTGTATCTGCATAAACAATCTAAACAGATCTACCTCAGAAAAATCTGTTGCAAAAACTTGGCTTTCCCATTCTCAAAATGGGTGAGTGGGGACGGGTGGGTTAGTGGTTAAGTGACACGGCTCACAACCGAAGATGCTGGGTTCGATCCCCATTACAGCAATGGCCGTTACGCTGAGGAAGGAAACCCTTAGAAATGCAGGAGGAAGCAGACCCTTACACAAAATGCATGCTGAAGTCAGATGCACTGGGCCAACAGGCGCAAAATAAAAACCACAGTTTAACGCACACCGCTTTGGAGATTAGAGAAATAATGCGAACGCAAAAAAACAACCAAAATAGACAATGGGTGAATCTTCAAATCCAAGTGAAAAACATAAAAAGTCATTTCCAAACGCCTAAATCTAATTTCAAAATCGCCATTGTTTGTATCTAACCGTACATTACTGAAGTCGGAACTCTCTACAATTAAAGAGCAGTATTGTTCAGACTATTTATATGTAGTTATACGTTTTTAACCTTCAGCACGCCAGCAGTTTTTTGAAAAAATTTGACCTAATTAATTTTCTTAATTTCTCGCAATGGTAGTCGTCTTAGAAAATTTTTATGTTTGTTTGTCAATAAATATGATTTTCTGGCGTGTAGATACACAATAGCATAACGAACATGTGGGTGTTATTGTTGTTGTTGTGTGTTTGTTAGTTTTTGAGATTCAAAAAGATGAAGTTGAAAATTTATGAAAATCTCGGAAAACATTTTGACTCGACCACTAGGCCTAGTCGCTTCGATAGAAAACCATGGAAACAACAACAACGTATCGATACTGTGTTTACAATATCGCCACAACTGTTAGTTTCCAATTCAAACGTAGTTCTTTCATTTAAACAAACAAAATAAACAGATCTACTCGATAAAGATCTTTCCCAACAACCTACTTCCCCTTCCGCAAAAAGTCGGTTTGCTCCAAACGACGTATACAAAATTAAAACTGTTCAAAAGCCATTTGTAATCGAACATACGATACTTTAACCTGCAAAATATCGTGTATATATGGAGGGCGTATTCAGCAGTAAAAAATGGCTGTTGGGAATGACTTCGTTCCAAAAAAAAAAATATTTTTCCGTACACCGTTTTTGTAGGCCGAGTTGGTTAGAAGGAATCGGACATAGCGTGCTTTAGGTTAATTTTATTAGAACGGCCATGGCTCTTAAGTCGCACACGAGCGACGTGCGCTATGCGATTTTCTCCGTGTCTGCCGCATTGGGGCGACGTTCGCGCCGTAAAGGATAATTAATGTTGTTGTTGTTTGTCTTGTTGTTGCTGCTTGTCTATTGTTGCTGTTGAGATTGTTGTTGAACTAGAGCTGTCGAGCTATTTACTTTTTTTAGTGTCGCTGCAACCTCCAGTATGATGATGATGATCGAGATGGTGACTTTAGCGTTGAGGTGGCTGAAACTTCTTTGTGAGTGTCGTACTTGTCTCTCGACTTGGTACTGTTGTCAAACAGCAATAGCCAGATGCAAGAAAAACTAAATAAGGCGAGGGAGCATTCAGTTAAACAACAGAAGATTACAAATCTGCAATCAATGAACGATAGAAGAGACAGTAGAGCCCAGCAGCAAGCACAGAAACTAAGAAGACTGACAGACTGTCCACAGCACCAGAGACTAAATAGATTTGGAAAATAGAGAAAAGTGGAGAAACTTTGTAGAAATAGCCAAAGCAAAGATGAAAGAAGACCCTATGAGCAGCATAACAACACCAAAGCCCATCCCTACTGTACGCAAACCTACCTGGAAGCAGCATATCTTTCCAGAGGTGGTAGAAAATATACCAGGTATTGGAAACAAGAATAGCCAGACTGAAAAGGAAAGAAGAGACATAACCCTGAGGTACATAGAGAAAAACTACCCAAGCATAGACTGCAACAAATGCAACAGAAAATGGAGGGGGAGGGGTATTCCTGAGCCTAACAAATGGTAGAAAGATAACACTGTCAGTGGCAACTGGAAAATCCTCAAGCAATTTCAGAACGGAGGCAGAGGCATTGCTGACAGATGGAAGCAATCAAAGCCAGATAATCCTGTTTACAGACGCCCCTGTCCGTGGTTACAGCACTGAAAAGCCAGAAAAATACAGAACTAAATGATGTAAGATCAGTACTCTGTCAACTATGCCAGCAGTCCACACTCAGCAATCTGATCCAATGTTGAATTTTATTTTGTGTGAGAGATCATCTTGTTTGATGCTTGAGATGGCTTGGAGTACGCATCTGGAGTCTATCTTGTTTCATGCTTGAGATGGCTTGGAGTACGCTCCTGGAGTCTATCTTGTTTGATGCTTGAGATGGCTTGGAGTACGCTCCTGGAGTCTATCTTGTTTGATGCTTGAGATGGCTTGGAGTACGCTCCTGGAGTCTATCTTGTTTCATGCTTGAGATGGCTTGGAGTACGCTCCTGGAGTCTATCTTGTTTGATGCTTGAGATGGCTTGGAGTACGCTCCTGGAGTCTATCTTGTTTCATGCTTGAGATGGCTTGGAGTACGCTCCTGGAGTCTATCTTGTTTCATGCTTGAGATGGCTTGGAGTACGCTCCTGGAGTCTATCTTGTTTGATGCTTGAGATGGCTTGGAGTACGCTCCTGGAGTCTATCTTGTTTGATGCTTGAGATGGCTTGGAGTACGCTCCTGGAGTCTATCTTGTTTGATGCTTGAGATGGCTTGGAGTACGCTCCTGGAGTCTATCTTGTTTCATGCTTGAGATGGCTTGGAGTACACTACTGGAGTCTATCTTGTTTGATGCTTGAGATGGCTTGGAGTACGCTCCTAGAGTCTATCTTGTTTGATGCTTGAGATGGCTTGGAGTACGCTCCTGGAGTCTATCTTGTTTGATGCATGAGATGGCTTGGAGTACGCTCCTGGAGTCTATCTTGTTTCATGCTTGAGATGGCTTGGAGTACGCTCCTGGAGTCTATCTTGTTTCATGCTTGAGATGGCTTGGAGTACGCTCCTGGAGTCTATCTTGTTTGATGCTTGAGATGGCTTGGAGTACGCTCCTGGAGTCTATCTTGTTTCATGCTTGAGATGGCTTGGAGTACACTACTGGAGTCTATCTTGTTTGATGCTTGAGATGGCTTGGAGTACGCTCCTGGAGTCTATCTTGTTTCATGCTTGAGATGGCTTGGAGTACGCTCCTGGAGTCTATCTTGTTTGATGCTTGAGATGGCTTGGAGTACGCTCCTGGAGTCTATCTTGTTTGATGCTTGAGATGGCTTGGAGTACGCTCCTGGAGTCTATCTTGTTTGATGCTTGAGATGGCTTGGAGTACGCTCCTGGAGTCTATCTTGTTTCATGCTTGAGATGGCTTGGAGTACGCTCCTGTAGTCTATCTTGTTTGATGCTTGAGATGGCTTGGAGTACGCTCCTGGAGTCTATCTTGTTTCATGCTTGAGATGGCTTGGAGTACGCTCCTGGAGTATATCTTGTTTCATGCTTGAGATGGCTTGGAGTACGCTCCTGGAGTCTATCTTGTTTCATGCTTGAGATGGCTTGGAGTACGCTCCTGGAGTCTATCTTGTTTGATGCTTGAGATGGCTTGGAGTACACTCCTGGAGTCTATCTTGTTTCATGCTTGAGATGGCTTGGAGTACGCTCCTGGAGTCTATCTTGTTTGATGCTTGAGATGGCTTGGAGTACGCTCCTGGAGTCTATCTTGTTTCATGCTTGAGATGGCTTGGAGTACGCTCCTGGAATCGATCTTGTTTGATGCTTGAGATGGCTTGGAGTACGCTCCTAGAGTCTATCTTGTTTCATGCTTGAGATGGCTTGGAGTACACTACTGGAGTCTATCTTGTTTCATGCTTGAGATGGCTTGGAGTACGCTCCTGGAGTCTATCTTGTTTCATGCTTGAGATGGCTTGGAGTACGCTCCTGGAATCTATCTTGTTTGATGCTTGAGATGGCTTGGAGTAGGCTCCTGGAGTCTGTTAGAAGGACAGTTTTCCTTGTATTTGTGTTTTGGCTAATAAAAAACCTTGTTGCTGCATGAACAGCTGCTACTTCAGCTCTGAAATTGGTATAAGCCTCTCCTGCTGGTATGGAGTGATTTTCTGTTGCAACAAACACAAACAAACAAAGATGTGCACTGTCCCACACTTCACCAACGATGGCAGTGTCTGCTATGAAACCACCTTTAGCCTTAATGTTCTTCTCTAGTTATTCCCAGGCCTCTAGCTCACGCAGACGGAAAAAAGTCACCAGCAGTAGTGCCAACTTGTATGTAGTGTTTATAAACTACCCAACCTGGCATGTTTGATACCTGAATCCTGACCTCGCTATAATCTTGCTGACCCACATTATTATGCTCTCATGTCAGTCAGAAAGCACTTAGAGACTTAACGGATTCACTTCTAAATATTTTGACTTCTAGACACATTATTTTTGGCAATGTACTTCTATTGGTCGGAAGTTCAGACACATTTAAATGCAAGGGACATTGAAGTCAAACCGGGACTTTTCTTTGTAGGAAAAATAAATGTTCAACCAGTCAAAATGCCATTTATTTTTCCAAATAATCTCCTGCAACGTTTATGCACTGATCCCAGTAATGCTTAAAAAGCTTTAGTGTAGAAAGATTTGTCTGTATGTCCGAACCAATCCAGGACAGCCTGTTTCACTTCGTCATCAGTGCTGAAATGCTGACCTCCCAAGAATTCTTTTAGAGGCCGAAACAGGTGGAAATCGCTTGGAGAAAGATCTAGACTGTAAGGTGTATGTAGCAATACCTCCCAGCCGGGTTTATGCGGATAGCACATAGTGCAGTAAGCCGTATGAGGTCGAGCAGGCTGGCTTGAACTCTTCTTTGCCTGTCAAAAGCAGAAAGCTGTCTCATCACCCAACGTGCACTAACCTTCTGAAAATGCAAATGTCAATGAATAATAGTGTTCACCTAATCCAGAAAAAGACTTGGCTCTTGTGAATAATAGTGTTCACCTAACCCAGAAAAAGACTTGGCTCTTGTGAATAATAGTGTTCACCTAACCCAGAAAAAGACTTGGCTCTTGTGAATAATAGTGTTCACCTAACCCAGAAAAAGACTTGGCTCTTGTGAATAATAGTGTTCACCTAACCCAGAAAAAGACTTGGCTCTTGTGAATAATAGTGTTCACCTAACCCAGAAAAAGACTTGGCTCTTGTGAATAATAGTGTTCACCTAACCCAGAAAAAGACTTGGCTCTTGTGAATAATAGTGTTCACCTAACCCAGAAAAAGACTTGGCTCTTGTGAATAATAGTGTTCACCTAACCCAGAAAAAGACTTGGCTCTTGTGAATAATAGTGTTCACCTAACCCAGAAAAAGACTTGGCTCTTGTGAATAATAGTGTTCACCTAACCCAGAAAAAGACTTGGCTCTTGTGCAATATCGTGACTGGTTATGCGTCAATAAGGCGTTACACAATCTGGATATTCGCAGGAATGGCTGTGGTGGGTCGAGAGCCAACACGGCCAGGATCACCACTCACGAATGGATGGCCTTCTCTAAAACGTTGACACCATTCAAATGCCTTACTGCGGTTGAGTGTCTCATCACCGTAATGTGATTGCAGTCTTCTGTAAATTTCCGCAGGTTTCACGCCTTCTTTCACAAGAAACTTCATCACAACACACTGTTCCATGCAAGCACTAACAGTGTTGTCCTCCATTTTTATTTATCTGTCATGTAACTGGCCCATGGCAAGTGGGCCACCTAGTAGAAATAGGACACAAGCGCCCCTAACTAATGATAGTAGTTCCAGCACGCCGTAACCCTTTTCAGGTAGAACTAGAACAAAAAGTCCTGGTTTGATTTGAACGCCCCTTGTAAATGTACTAGCTTTACTAACCAGCTTTAAAACACATTGGGTTGCTGTCCCAAAAGACAGATTTCATCCTACAGTGGATTCCGGCCCACTGTGGGACCCTTAGAAACTAGATGGCAGATGAGCTAGCAAAATACAAAAGTGGAGGTACGCAGGCTCCCCATCCACAGAGCTATAAAGAAGCAAAGACACTCGTCAAATGATCCATGAGGACGGAATGGAGAGACAGTACAAAGAATACAATCCAGAACATGACAGCATAGACAAACCTGGCAGAGATGGGCAGACAAAGATCTTCAGACTCAGAACGGGACATTGTAGACTGAAGGCCCACCTCTACAGACTGGGTCTCAGAGACACCGCCACGTCTGATTGCGGAGCACCCAAGCAAACACCAGAACATATTCTGCAGGACTGCCTGACCTATGCAGACCAAAGAGAGACAGTCTGGTCTGGGGGGAGCGACCACGCTTGAAAAGCTGTCGGGGACCAGCGATGGCCTAAAATGCAGTCTCCTTCATGAACCTCACCGAGCTAGAAGCACAGCATCAGTTGATTGAAGAACTACTGCTAACTGGCTTCGCACGGATTTAAAAGTTTTCCACCCATGTGAACAATAATTTAGGCATTCAGATATTGACCTAAATACTTTATTCCCTCAATGGATATCGGAACCCCTTACTGGGGAAGAAATAACAGGACCGCTTCACCTGCATGCAGATAATTAAAAGAAACTGGGCACAGGATTAGCAACCTCCATCATGCAAAACAAATTAGTACAGAAAGTGTATTAGTACAGGCTTCCTAAAGGAGGCCAACTGTAAGTGTTGGCCCTATGCTCCCAAGATGAGACAAGAAGACGAAATATTTGAACTTGGGCAAAGATTTAGAGAAACATGTTCGAACCCCATTATCAGATTCTTACCTAGTCTACACACTGTACAGTAACTGCCATGGCCAGCGACCTTTATTCCTGAGTATTATATATTCCCCTTGAAGGTCCCACCAATGAGTCTAAATGCTGTAATATGTTTATGCTTTTGTTAGTAGTGCCATGTCTATCATATTTGATAATATAATCATTTACCTTTTGTATTTTAAAATCATACACTGGCAAATTTTATAATTTATTTTCCTTTATATTTCAAAATTATGCTCTGTACAATTTTATAAGTATTACCTTTTGAATTTTAAAATTATAGCTTATCTGAACTTAATGTCTGTGTACTGGTTTTAGAAGACTCTGCAGAGTCTGTATACAACCAGTTTCTTTTACATTCACTTAATCTAAAAATAACTAACTGCATCCAATCTATTCCTGAATGCATTATTTGACCTTGCCTCCACTATTTCCTGTGACAGTGCATTCCAAGCATTCACCACTCTCTGACTAAAAATATATTTCCCTGTATCTAATCTGGATCTTTCTTTAATTAATTCGTAGCTATACCCTGTTGTTCGCGACTGTGTTTTGAGAAAGAAAAGCTTGTTATAGTCTTTTATCCTTTCCATTTATAATCTTATGAACCGGTATTAAATCATCTATCAAATGTTACATTTTTTATTTCCCGTTCTTTTTTATGATTATGTCCTGTTAAATTTTTTAATGAATCCCTTATGTATTATATAATTATTCTGTGTCGGATAATATAATTTCTTTTTTTTTTTAAAGTATTACATTTTGCATTTTATAATTATGTCCTGTCAAATTTTATAATTATTTTCATTTATATTTTAAAATTATGTTCTGTGAAATGTTATAATTATTTTCATTTATATTTTGAAATTATGTCCTGTCAAATTATATAAGTATTCTCTTTTTTATAAGTATACCCTGTTAAATATTATAATTATTCCATTAATTTGGTATGATTATACCCTGTCCAATATATATTACATTTTATATTGTATAATTATTGTGTATCAGATAATATAAATGTTTTTGTATTTTATAATTATGCCATGTCAAATTTTATAATTATTCCCTTTTTATATTAAATAATTATGCCCTGTCAAATTGTATAAAAATTCCCTTTTATATTTTATAATTACACCCTATCAAATTTTTATAATTATTCCCTTTAATGTTTTATAACTATGCCCTTTCTAATGTTATAATTATTCCCTATTTTATTTTATAATTATTCCCTTTATATTTTATAATAATACCTTGTCAAATTTTATAATTATTCAATGTCAGATAGTATAATTATTCCTTTTTACATTATATTTTATAATTATGCCCTGTCAGATTGTATAATTATTCTCTCATGTATTTATAATTATTCAGTGTCAAATAGTATAATTATTCCCTTTTATATTTTATACATTTTATATTTATTCCTTTTCAAATTTTATAATTATTTTTTTTACAGCTATTCCTTCTCATGTCTTAAATAATTATGCCCTATCAAATTTTATAATTATTCACCTTTCATATTTTTAAATTGTTTCCTGTCAAATTTTTATAATTATTCTCTTTCATATTAAAAAATTGGGCCTTGTCAAACTTTATAATTATTCCCTTTCATGTTTTAAAATTCTGCGTTGTCAAACTTTATAATTATTCCCTTTCATATTTTAAAAGTGTGCTTGTCAAACTTTATTATTATTCCCTTTCATGTTTTAAAATTCTGCGTTGTCAAACTTTATAATTATTCCCTTTCATATTTTAAAAGTGTGCTTGTCAAACTTTATTATTATTCCCTTTCATGTTTTAAAATTCTGCGTTGTCAAACTTTATAATTATTCCCTTTCATATTTTAAAAGTGTGCTTGTCAAACTTTATTATTATTCCCTTTCATGTTTTAAAATTCTACGTTGTCAAACTTTATAATTATTCCCTTTCATATTTTAAAAGTGTGCTTGTCAAACTTTATTATTATTCCCTTTCATGTTTTAAAATTCTGCGTTGTCAAACTTTATAATTATTCCCTTTCATATTTTAAAAGTGTGCTTGTCAAACTTTATTATTATTCCCTTTCATGTTTTTAAATTCTGCGTTGTCAAACTTTATAATTATTCCCTTTCATATTTTAAAAGTGTGCTTGTCAAACTTTATTATTATTCCCTTTCATGTTTTAAAATTCTGCGTTGTCAAACTTTATAATTATTCCCTTTCATATTTTAAAAGTGTGCTTGTCAAACTTTATTATTATTCCCTTTCATGTTTTAAAATTCTGCGTTGTCAAACTTTATAATTATTCCCTTTCATATTTTAAAAGTGTGCTTGTCAAACTTTATTATTATTCCCTTTCATGTTTTAAAATTCTGCGTTTTCAAACTTTATAATTATTCCTTTTCATATTTTAAAAGTGTGCTTGTCAAACTTTATTATTATTCCCTTTCATGTTTTAAAATTCTGCGTTGTCAAACTTTATAATTATTCCCTTTAATATTTTATAATTGCACCTTCACAAATTTGATAATTATTCCCTTTAATATTTTACCTTTTCTTTTTTCCCTGTCGTACGACTGTATTCCCGTTGCTGGGGTGGTCAAGATGTTTTTATGCTGAGAACTACAGGTCACTCCGTCACTGCTATCGCCACATGGTGTGCTGACTGTTTGTTTATTTCACCTCTAATAGAAAAACAACAAATGCCTTATCAGCGATTCGATCCGCTACCCTCCTTGCCAGCAGGCAGGCATGGAAACTATCGGTACATGCGCTTCCCTTTACCATTATACTCTGTCAAATTCCCTGATTATTCCCGTTCATATCTTAAAATTGCACCCTGTCAAAGTGTATTCCCTAATATTTTATAATTACACACTTCAATTTTGTATAATTAATTCCCCTTTTTTATGCGGTTGGCGATAACTGATGAAAAGATTATAAATGGAGGAGAGCAGACGGATTAGACGGTCATTTGCCAGGTTTACCTCGTCCCCGTATTTATGGATTAGGATGGTTTTTTTTACATTTTCCATTGTTCTGGGATTTGGCATTCATTCAGACAAATGTTGAACAAAGTAGTTCAATGCTGCGCTAGTGTGTCCCAGCCTGCCTGGATTACGTCATTTGTGATTTCTTGTTGTCCTTTTTACAGCGGCCCTCGAGGAGCTCTTTAAAAACCTGGACTAGGAGGATAGGGGCATAAACATGGGCGGGGAAATTCTTACTCATCTGAGGTTCGCTGATAAGTCATCCTCAGCCACGACGTCAAAGAAGAGGAGAAAAGCCTGAATGAACTCGGCAGAGCAAGCAGTGCTATTGGCCTGCAGATCAATAGAAAGAAAACCCAGTTCATGCTCAACACCTTCTGCCCAAAAGGAGAGTTGCGGCGTAGATATTGTCCGGTCGAAAATGTAAATTCGTACATCTACTTGGGCTAAGAGATCACGAAATCCCATTCAATAAATGGGGATATCTCGCAAAGGATAGCAGCGGGCTGGCTCAGCTTCAACTGTATTAAACCCATGCTGCAACAGATGACAAGGCTAGGGCTCACACCTTCCACGGTGTGGTTACTACAGACATGGTATATGGCTACGAGGTGTGGAACCTACGGAAAGCTGATGCAGATAGACTCTGCGGTGCCCAACGAGTGATGAAGCGAAGAATATTGAAGATCACCATTCGAGGTCAAATCCGCAATGCAGAGATCAGACGTCAAACTTCCTTCTCTGATATCATAGATGCCGTACGATTATGAAAATACAGATGGGCCGGCCATGTGGTACGCATGTCAGATAACAGATGGACACGTAGAAGCACGTCGTGGTGGCCCTACAACTCGCTGCCGTGGGCGACTGAGACTGAGGTGGAGAAATGGCATGGACAAGGCCCTGTACCCTATAAAATACACCAAGGCAAAAAAAAGCGAAATGCGTTTACATAAAATTTGGCTACCTGGCCTCAGACATGTGTGCCTGATTGAATTCTCAGATTTAGAGATTAAAGATTCCACTTATTTTTGTGTATTATTCTCTTTTAAATTTTATAATTATGCCTACAAATGTGTATATTTATTCCCTTATAATTATTCCCTCTAAAATTGTATAATTACACCTTAAATTTATTATTCCCTTATATTTTATAATTATTCCCTTCAATAATTCTCATATTTACAGCTTTGACATCCATCACAAGCACCTCCCCACACCCCCTGCATCTCCCCATCACATTCCCTCTTCATAATAAACCTTCACGTGAGACTGTTCGACATCCCTGCAGCTTTGATTTTGACTACAGGTGAGTTTGAGGTGTCTTCCTCTGAAAGGATGGTCCAGAAATTGTATTTATTTAAACGTGGGGTCGAGAAGAATTTAATTAAAGCTAGGATTGTAGTGAAATTCATAAATAATTACCAAGAATTCTTGTTGAATTCAGAATAAACACAAATCTCAATAACACGAAGAAATAGCAAGAATTCTCAACTAAGTACTTACTTAGTCGCTCCTCTTCTACCGTGAGGTGTAGAGTCTACTACCTTACTTACTTAGTCGCTCCTCTTCTACCGTGAGGTGTAGAGTCTTCTACCTTACTTACTTAGTCGCTCCTCTTCTACCGTGAGGTGTAGAGTCTTCTACCTTACTTACTTAGTCGCTCCTCTTCTACCGTGAGGTGTAGAGTCTTCTACCTTACTTACTTAGTCGCTCCTCTTCTACCGTGAGGTGTAGAGGTTTGCCAAAGAGAACGCCACACTGCTCTATCCGCCGTCTTTTTCCTGGACTTTTTCCAATCTATCACTTAGGGACTGTCGTATGTTATCTTCCCAACGTACTTTGGGACATCCTTGGGGTCTGCGTCCTTGACTTTTGATCTCCCATGATCGCTTTGGTATCCGATCTTCTTCCATTCTACAGACATGGCCAAACCACTGTAGTTGGGACTGCTTCACTCGTGTCTGCAGGGGTTGAACTTCAAGATTGCTACGTATTGTCTGGTTACGGATCTTGTCCCTTTTCGTCACCTGAACCGCCTTTCTTAGGTACCTCATTTCTGAAGTTTGTAATTGCCTTTCTTGGGCTGTAGTCATTGCCCATGACTCACATCCATATGTCAGGACAGGCACATAGGTCGAGCAGTATACATCCCATCTTTGTTTTCCTGCTTATTTCTCTTCTACTGAGGAAACCTCTGTTTATTGCATGGAACAGTCTACCTGCTGCTGCCCTTCGTGCAGCTAACTCCTCTTTGATTCCTCCCCTGCTGTCTATTACCACTCCTAGATATTTAAAGTAATAAACAGAAATGAAATTTGTTATAGAGTATGAGTGTGCTGGAATCCACTGTAGGACTAGATTTGTTTTTTTGGGGGGACAGCAATTCGATGTATTTTATTTCCTGTGAGTATGTCTGTGAAGCAGTGGTTAGCGAGCTGGCTTCGCATCTGAGTGGTCCTGGGTTCGTTCCCCAGTTGAAGAGGAAATGTTTTTCAGACTACAATGGCTCCCGGGTCGACCCAGCCTTAAATGGGTACAGGTTCAGCCTGGGAAGTAAAAGCGGTGAGGGAGAGGAGATGGCTACTGCCCTCATATAGCCGAGCCTTTGAAATGTGAGATGGCTAACATCTCATACCCCTACGGCAGTAATGCTATGGGATACTTTACTTTATATCTTGTTTGGGTCTTGAGATGGGTCGGAGTGCTCTCATGAAATCTGTGAAAATGACCGTTTTCCTTGTAGTTATGTTTTGGCTGACAAGAATTTGAATTACTGCATGAACAGATGTTGCTACAGCTCTCAAATTGGTACAAGTCTCTGCTGTTGGTATGGAGTGATTGTTTTTGGCACCACATTGGAGTGTTCAGTGTAGATTTCACTGCCTTCCTTTTTATCGCTCACCGAGGCCGATCCATCTGTGTACACGTGTCCAGGAGTTGCTAGGGTACTGTCTCTTGAGCTCATGTAGAACGTGGATTTATTGTCTGTTCCCGACTGCTCGCTTTTCTTCGTTAACCCTGGAACCTCCTAGATTATCCTGCACAGGTCCTGGCGCTGAATCCTCGGTTCTGGAACGAGTGCTTCGCTCTTTTCGATTTTGGCTTCAAGGGTGTCCGTGTGTTTTCTGTGGATTTATCTGGCCAGATGGTTGTTGCTTTTCCTAAGTAGTCTTGTTTTTAGTTCTCTTTTAGAACTTCTGATGTACAAGGTGATCTGGTAGCCTCTTTAGTTTTTCAAAATGATTAAGGGATTTGTATTTTTTCCTTAATTCGAGGTGCTAATATTTGCTGCTTTTTTTCCCCCTAGCTTTGTAATAGGAGTACTTTTCAATATCCCAAAGTTAATTCTGAGATCAATATTTTCAGTCTGTAATCGATTAAGATCAGTCCATTAATTGTTTTACAATAATCATATACTGCTTGTCGACTGGCTAGGTCTGTCACAGCAGTGTCATACCCTTATTCGGGGACGGCGTGGCCTAGTGGTTAAGTGACACGGCTCACAACCAGAACGTGCTGGGTTCGATCCCCATCTCAGCACCGGCCGTTACCCCGGGGAAGCAAACCCTTAGAAAATGCAGGAGGAAGCTGACCCTTACATAAAATGCATGCTGAAGTCAGATGCACTGGGCCGACAGGCGCAAAATAAAAACGCAGTGCAATGCACACCGCCTTGGGGATTAGAGAAATAAGGCGAACGCAAAAAAAAAAAACAAAAAAAAAAAACAAATACCCTTATTCACCATCACCTCTTAACTTAATGTCTTTATACTGGTTTAGAAGACTCTGCAGAGTCTGTATACAACCAGTTTAATTTACATTTTCTTGCTCTAAAAGTTATGCGCATCCAATCTACTCTTAAATGCATTAACTGTCCTGTCCTCCACTACTTTCTGTGGCAATGCATTCTAAGCATTCACCACCCTCTGACTAAAATATTTCTTGATCTTTCTTTAGTTAATTTGTAGCTATGCCCTCTTGTTCTTGTGGGTGGTTGTATTTTGAAAAAAATGTTATAGTCTAATTTATCCTTTCATTTGATTATCTTATAAACCTGAATTAAGTCACCACGAATTCTTCTCTCTTCTAGACACTGGGCCGGTTTTTCTGAGTCTTTCCTCATAACTGTAATTCTGGAATCCCACTATCAGCTTTGTCACTCTTTTTTGTATCCTTTCCAGCATGCCTTTATGATAAGGACTCCACACCTGTACACAGTACTCCAATCTAGGTCTAACTTATGCTTTATACAGTTTGACTTCCTTGCTCCTATGTTTAATATTTATTTTTATCATATCTAACATTGTATTTGCCTTTTTCACTGCTACCTGAACTTGCTCACTCACCTTTCCTGTATGATCTATTATAACCCCTAGGTCCTTTTCCTTTTCTATCATTCTAATATTGTTCTTGCCCATTCTGTAATTATGTTCCATATTGGATCTACCCATGTGGATGACTGTACATTTATCTACATTAAACTCCATTTGCCAGCTTCTAGACCATTCTAGAATTGTATCTAAACCCGACCTCAATATATCCACTTCTGCATAGTTTTGTGTGAAAGCGAATTTTGCAATCAGGAATCCGATATCAATGTCTAAATCATTTATATATATCAAGAACAAAATTGTACCCAAAACCGAGCCATGTGGCACTCCACTTTTCACTTCACACCACTCAGAGTATTCCTTATTTATAACAACCCTTTGCCTTCTTCCCGTTAACCAATTTTCAATCCATTTGGCAACTTCCCCACCTATTTCATGTGATTTTAACTTTCGAAATAATCTTTGATGAGGTACTCTATCAAAGGCCTTTGCAAAATCTAGATAAATAACATCCAATGGCTCCCCTTTATCTATGATTTTAGTAACCTCTTCCATGAATTCTAATAGATTTGTTAAGCATGATCTCCCTCTAGTAAACCCATGCTGACTATTTCTCATTAGATTAAATTTGTCTAAATGCATTACAATGTTTTCTTTGATTATTGACTCTAACAATTTACAGACTATGCTCGTTAAACTCACCGGTCTATAATTTGCTGGATCTGAATGTTTGCCTTTTTGTAATAAAGGGATCACTCCTACATCTTTCCAATCCCGTGGAACAATCCCTTTTGCAAGTGATTGAGAACATAATATAGCCAATAGTTTTGCTAGTTGGTCTCTAATTTCATACAGCAATTTTGGATGAATACCATCTTGACCTGGACATTTTATTCACTTTCAACCCCTCCAATTTTTTAAAAACAATTTCCTCTGTAATACAGATTGATCTTAATCCCGCTGTATCCGTGTCTCTTTGAAAAATATCTATAGGCTCTGGGATCTTGGAGCAGTCCTCTTTTGTGTAGACTGTGCCAAAGTACTGATTGAGCAGATTAGCTGCCTCCCTATTCTCACTTATTATTTTCCCTGTACTGTCTATGAGAGGGCCTACTTTGTCTTTCGTTCTTTGTTTATTTCTAATATAAGAAAAGAAACTTTTACTATCAGTCGTGATCCTATGAGTAAGTTTTTTTTTCAAAATCTATTTTTATTGCTGGAAGAGATAGATAGGTAGTTTTACAGATCAGCTGTTATGAAAGTGACGTTCTGCAAGGGACATGCCACATGATGATGATTTGGAAGTACTCCATTGTCCGTCATAGATAGCCTTTATCCTAGAGTTTTGGGAGATGTAAATCTTATATCCTCTTGTATCAGAAAGAGTTTTGGGAGATGTATATCTTATATCCTCTTGTATTAGAAAGAGTTTTGGGAGATGTATATATTATATCCTCTTGTGTCAGAAAGAGTTTTGGGAGATGTATATCTTATATCCTCTTGTGTCAGAAAGAGTTTTGGGAGATGTATATATTATATCCTCTTGTGTCAGAAAGAGTTTTGGGAGATGTATATCTTATATCCTCTTGTATCAGAAAGAGTTTTGGGAGATGTATATCTTATATCCTCTTGTATCAGAAAGAGTTTTGGGAGATGTATATCTTATATCCTCTTATTTTCTTTGCTGTTTTTGTTGTTGTTGATGTGTGTTGGGATTTGATCGACACCATTTTGATTTGACTTTGTTTTGCTTTTAGGATGATGATGATGTAAAGCTCTGGCTATCAAGAACAATCAACAGAAGTGAACATGAAGTAATTGATGGAGGAAAACTAGCAGTAGAAACAATGTGACGATCAAGAAGAAAAGAAGGAGGAAAATATAAAGGATATTCCGACGGAATGTTGGGATGAGAACAACGAGGATGCGGAGAAGTGCAAGCATGATAGATTTGAAGAAATGACTTTGTTTGGCTGATTTCTTCATTGGAAGCCATGTTTGACTGATTTTATTATAGATTGACGGATTACTATCTCTCACTTATTTATTATACATTGAAGGATTGACTATTTCTCTCTTACTTTATTATAAATTTTAAGGATCGTATTATAAATTTGAAGGATTGACAACTCTCATTTTATTATGGATTTGAAAGATGGACATTCTCTCACTATAATTTTATTATACATTTGAACTGTGTCTGACTTATTTCTTAATTTGAATGATTGGCCATGTTTGACTTATCCCCTCACTTAATGTTATAACTTTGAACAGTGTCCGTCTGATTTTTTTTATGGACTTAACGGATTGACTACGTCTGACTTAATTTTTAACAGATTTAATGGATGTAACTGTCTGACTTATTTTAGACTTGAAGGATTGACTATGTCTGACTTATTTCTTGGTAGATTTGAAGGATTGACTATGTCTGACTTATTTCTTGGTAGATTTGAAGGATTGACTATGTCTGACTTATTTCTTGGTAGATTTGAAGGATTGACTATGTCTGACTTATTTTAGATTTGAAGGATTGACTATGTCTAACTTATTTTAGATTTGAAGGATTGACTATGTCTGACTTATTTCTTGGTAGATTTGAAGGATTGACTATGTCTGACCTATTTTAGATTTGAAGGATTGACTATGTCTGACTTATTTCTTGGTAGATTTGAAGGATTGACTATGTCTGACTTATTTCTTGGTAGATTTGAAGGATTGACTATGTCTAACTTATTTTAGATTTGAAGGATTGACTATGTCTGACTTATTTTAGATTTGAAGGATTGACTATGTCTGACTTATTTCTTGGTAGATTTGAAGGATTGACTATGTCTAACTTATTTTAGATTTGAAGGATTGACTATGTCTGACTGATTTCTTGGTAGATTTGAAGGATTGACTATGTTTGACTTATTTCTTAGTAGATTTGAAGGATTGACTCTGTCTGACTTATTTCTTGGTAGATTTGAAGGATTGACTATGTCTGACTTATTTCTTGGTAGATTTGAAGGATTGACTATGTCTGACTTATTTCTTGGTAGATTTGAAGGATTGACTATGTCTGACTTATTTCTTGGTAGATTTGAAGGACTGACTATGTCTGACTTATTTCTTGGTAGATTTGAAGGATTGACTATGTCTGACGTATTTCTTAGTAGATTTGAAGGATTGACTCTGTCTTACTTATTTCGTGGTAGATTTGAAGGATTGACTATGTCTGACTTATTTCTTGGTAGATTTAAAGGAATGACTATGTCTGACTTATTTCTTATTAGATTTGAAGGATTGACTATGTCTGACTTATTTCTTGGTAGATTTGAAGGATTGACTATGTCTGACTTATTTCTTGGTAGATTTGAAGGATTGACTATGTCTGACTTATTTCTTGGTTGATTTGAAGGATTGACTATGTCTGACTTATTTCTTGGTAGATTTGAAAGATTGACTATGTCTGACTTATTTCTTGGTAGATTTGAAGGATTGACTATGTCTGACTTATTTCTTGGTAGATTTGAAGGATTGACTATGTCTGACTTATTTCTTGGTAGATTTGAAGGATTGACTATGTCTGACTTATTTCTTGGTAGATTTGAAGGATTGACTATGTCTGACGTATTTCTTAGTAGATTTGAAGGATTGACTCTGTCTGACTTATTTCTTGGTAGATTTGAAGGATTGACTATGTCTGACTTATTTCTTGGTAGATTTAAAGGATTGACTATGTCTGACTTATTTCTTGGTAGATTTGAAGGATTGACTATGTCTGACTTATTTCTTGGTAGATTTGAAGGATTGACTATGTCTGACTTATTTCTTGGTAGATTTGAAGGATTGACTATGTCTGACTTATTTCTTGGTAGATTTGAAGGATTGACTATGTCTGACTTATTTCTTGGTAGATTTGAAGGATTGACTATGTCTGACTTATTTCTTGGTAGATTTGAAGGATTGACTATGTCTGACTTATTTCTTGGTAGATTTGAAGGATTGACTATGTCTGACTTATTTCTTAGTAGATTTGAAGGATTGACTCTGTCTTACTTATTTCTTGGTAGATTTGAAGGATTGACTATGTCTGACTTATTTTAGATTTGAAGGATTGACTATGTCTGACTTATTTCTTGGTAGATTTGAAGGATTGACTATGTCTAACTTATTTTAGATTTGAAGGATTGACTATGTCTGACTGATTTCTTGGTAGATTTAAAGGATTGACTATGTCTGACTTATTTCTTAGTAGATTTGAAGGATTGACTCTGTCTGACTTATTTCTTGGTAGATTTGAAGGATTGACTATGTCTGACTTATTTCTTGGTAGATTTGAAGGATTGACTATGTCTGACTTATTTCTTGGTAGATTTGAAGGATTGACTATGTCTGACTTATTTCTTGGTAGATTTGAAGGATTGACTATGTCTGACGTATTTCTTAGTAGATTTGAAGGATTGACTCTGTCTTACTTATTTCGTGGTAGATTTGAAGGATTGACTATGTCTGACTTATTTCTTGGTAGATTTAAAGGATTGACTATGTCTGACTTATTTCTTATTAAATTTGAAGGATTGACTATGTCTAACTTATTTCTTGGTAGATTTGAAGGATTGACTATGTCTGACTTATTTCTTGGTAGATTTGAAGGATTGACTATGTCTGACTTATTTCTTGGTAGATTTGAAGGATTGACTATGTCTAACTTATTTTAGATTTGAAGGATTGACTATGTCTGACTTATTTCTTGGTAGATTTGAAGGATTGAATATGTCTGACCTATTTTAGATTTGAAGGATTGACTATGTCTGACTTATTTCTTGGTAGATTTGAAGGATTGACTATGTCTGACTTATTTCTTGGTAGATTTGAAGGATTGACTATGTCTAACTTATTTTAGATTTGAAGGATTGACTATGTCTGACTTATTTTAGATTTGAAGGATTGACTATGTCTGACTTATTTCTTGGTAGATTTGAAGGATTGACTATGTCTAACTTATTTTAGATTTGAAGGATTGACTATGTCTGACTGATTTCTTGATAGATTTGAAGGATTGACTATGTCTGACTTATTTCTTAGTAGATTTGAAGGATTGACTCTGTCTGACTTATTTCTTGGTAGATTTGAAGGATTGACTATGTCTGACTTATTTCTTGGTAGATTTGAAGGATTGACTATGTCTGACTTATTTCTTGGTAGATTTGAAGGATTGACTATGTCTGACTTATTTCTTGGTAGATTTGAAGGATTGACTATGTCTGACTTATTTCTTGGTAGATTTGAAGGATTGACTATGTCTGACGTATTTCTTAGTAGATTTGAAGGATTGACTCTGTCTTACTTATTTCGTGGTAGATTTGAAGGATTGACTATGTCTGACTTATTTCTTGGTAGATTTGAAGGATTGACTCTGTCTTACTTATTTCGTGGTAGATTTGAAGGATTGACTATGTCTGACTTATTTCTTATTAGATTTGAAGGATTGACTATGTCTGACTTATTTCTTGGTAGATTTGAAGGATTGACTATGTCTGACTTATTTCTTGGTAGATTTGAAGGATTGACTATGTCTGACTTATTTCTTGGTAGATTTGAAGGATTGACTATGTCTGACTTATTTCTTAGTAGATTTGAAGGATTGACTATGTCTGACTTATTTCTTGGTAGATTTGAAGGATTGACTATGTCTGACTTATTTCTTGGTAGATTTGAAGGATTGACTATGTCTGACTTATTTCTTGGTAGATTTGAAGGATTGACTATGTCTGACTTATTTCTTGGTAGATTTGAAGGATTGACTATGTCTGACTTATTTCTTAGTAGATTTGAAGGATTGACTCTGTCTTACTTATTTCTTGGTAGATTTGAAGGATTGACTATGTCTGACTTATTTCTTGGTAGATTTAAAGGATTGACTATGTCTGACTTATTTCTTGGTAGATTTGAAGGATTGACTATGTCTGACTTATTTCTTGGTAGATTTGAAGGATTGACTATGTCTGACTTATTTCTTGGTAGATTTGAAGGATTGACTATGTCTGACTTATTTCTTGGTAGATTTGAAGGATTGACTATGTCTGACTTATTTCTTGGTAGATTTGAAGGATTGACTATGTCTGACTTATTTCTTAGTAGATTTGAAGGATTGACTCTGTCTTACTTATTTCTTGGTAGATTTGAAGGATTGACTATGTCTGACTTATTTTAGATTTGAAGGATTGACTATGTCTGACTTATTTCTTGGTAGATTTGAAGGATTGACTATGTCTAACTTATTTTAGATTTGAAGGATTGACTATGTCTGACTGATTTCTTGGTAGATTTGAAGGATTGACTATGTCTGACTTATTTCTTAGTAGATTTGAAGGATTGACTCTGTCTGACTTATTTCTTGGTAGATGTGAAGGATTGACTATGTCTGACTTATTTCTTGGTAGATTTGAAGGATTGACTATGTCTGACTTATTTCTTGGTAGATTTGAAGGATTGACTATGTCTGACTTATTTCTTGGTAGATTTGAAGGATTGACTATGTCTGACGTATTTCTTAGTAGATTTAAAGGATTGACTATGTCTGACTTATTTCTTATTAAATTTGAAGGATTGACTATGTCTGACTTATTTCTTGGTAGATTTGAAGGATTGACTATGTCTGACTTATTTCTTGGTAGATTTGAAGGATTGACTATGTCTGACCTATTTCTTGGTAGATTTGAAGGATTGACTATGTCTGACTTATTTCTTGGTAGATTTGAAGGATTGACTATGTCTGACTTATTTCTTGGTAGATTTGAAGGATTGACTATGTCTAACTTATTTTAGATTTGAAGGATTGACTATGTCTGACTTATTTTAGATTTGAAGGATTGACTATGTCTGACTTATTTCTTGGTAGATTTGAAGGATTGACTATGTCTAACTTATTTTAGATTTGAAGGATTGACTATGTCTGACTGATTTCTTGGTAGATTTGAAGGATTGACTATGTCTGACTTATTTCTTAGTAGATTTGAAGGATTGACTCTGTCTGACTTATTTCTTGGTAGATTTGAAGGATTGACTATGTCTGACTTATTTCTTGGTAGATTTGAAGGATTGACTATGTCTGACTTATTTCTTGGTAGATTTGAAGGATTGACTATGTCTGACTTATTTCTTGGTAGATTTGAAGGATTGACTATGTCTGACTTATTTCTTGGTAGATTTGAAGGATTGACTCTGTCTTACTTATTTCTTGGTAGATTTGAAGGATTGACTATGTCTGACTTATTTCTTGGTAGATTTGAAGGATTGACTATGTCTGACTTATTTCTTAGTAGATTTGAAGGATTGACTCTGTCTTACTTATTTCTTGGTAGATTTGAAGGATTGACTATGTCTGACTTATTTCTTGGTAGATTTAAAGGATTGACTATGTCTGACTTATTTCTTGGTAGATTTGAAGGATTGACTATGTCTGACTTATTTCTTGGTAGATTTGAAGGATTGACTATGTCTGACTTATTTCTTGGTAGATTTGAAGGATTGACTATGTCTGACTTATTTCTTGGTAGATTTGAAGGATTGACTATGTCTGACTTATTTCTTAGTAGATTTGAAGGATTGACTCTGTCTTACTTATTTCTTGGTAGATTTGAAGGATTGACTATGTCTGACTTATTTTAGATTTGAAGGATTGACTATGTCTGACTTATTTCTTGGTAGATTTGAAGGATTGACTATGTCTAACTTATTTTAGATTTGAAGGATTGACTATGTCTGACTTATTTTAGATTTGAAGGATTGACTATGTCTGACTTATTTCTTGGTAGATTTGAAGGATTGACTATGTCTAATTTATTTTAGATTTGAAGGATTGACTATGTCTGACTGATTTCTTGGTAGATTTGAAGGATTGACTATGTCTGACTTATTTCTTAGTAGATTTGAAGGATTGACTCTGTCTGACTTATTTCTTGGTAGATTTGAAGGATTGACTATGTCTGACTTATTTCTTGGTAGATTTGAAGGATTGACTATGTCTGACTTATTTCTTGGTAGATTTGAAGGATTGACTATGTCTGACTTATTTCTTGGTAGATTTGAAGGATTGACTATGTCTGACTTATTTCTTGGTAGATTTGAAGGATTGACTATGTCTGACGTATTTCTTAGTGGATTTGAAGGATTGACTCTGTCTTACTTATTTCGTGGTAGATTTGAAGGATTGACTATGTCTGACTTATTTCTTGGTAGATTTGAAGGATTGACTCTGTCTTACTTATTTCGTGGTAGATTTGAAGGATTGACTATGTCTGACTTATTTCTTATTAGATTTGAAGGATTGACTATGTCTGACTTATTTCTTGGTAGATTTGAAGGATTGACTATGTCTGACTTATTTCTTGGTAGATTTGAAGGATTGACTATGTCTGACTTATTTCTTGGTAGATTTGAAGGATTGACTATGTCTGACTTATTTCTTGGTAGATTTGAAGGATTGACTATGTCTGACTTATTTCTTGGTAGATTTGAAGGATTGACTATGTCTGACTTATTTCTTGGTAGATTTGAAGGATTGACTCTGTCTTACTTATTTCTTGGTAGATTTGAAGGATTGACTATGTCTGACTTATTTCTTGGTAGATTTGAAGGATTGACTATGTCTGACTTATTTCTTAGTAGATTTGAAGGATTGACTCTGTCTTACTTATTTCTTGGTAGATTTGAAGGATTGACTATGTCTGACTTATTTCTTGGTAGATTTGAAGGATTGACTATGTCTGACTTATTTCTTGGTAGATTTATTTGAAGGATTGACTATGTCTGACTTATTTCTTGGTAGATTTGAAGGATTGACTATGTCTGACTTATTTCTTGGTAGATTTGAAGGATTGACTATGTCTGACTTATTTCTTGGTAGATTTGAAGGATTGACTATGTCTGACTTATTTCTTAGTAGATTTGAAGGATTGACTCTGTCTTACTTATTTCTTGGTAGATTTGAAGGATTGACTATGTCTGACTTATTTTAGATTTGAAGGATTGACTATGTCTGACTTATTTCTTGGTAGATTTGAAGGATTGACTATGTCTGACTTATTTCTTGGTAGATTTGAAGGATTGACTATGTCTGACTTATTTCTTGGTAGATTTGAAGGATTGACTATGTCTGACTTATTTCTTGGTAGATTTGAAGGATTGACTATGTCTGACTTATTTCTTGGTAGATTTGAAGGATTGACTATGTCTGACTTATTTCTTGGTAGATTTGAAGGATTGACTCTGTCTTACTTATTTCTTGGTAGATTTGAAGGATTGACTATGTCTGACTTATTTTAGATTTGAAGGATTGACTATGTCTGACTTATTTCTTGGTAGATTTGAAGGATTGACTATGTCTAACTTATTTTAGATTTGAAGGATTGACTATGTCTGACTGATTTCTTGGTAGATTTGAAGGATTGACTATGTCTGACTTATTTCTTAGTAGATTTGAAGGATTGACTCTGTCTGACTTATTTCTTGGTAGATTTGAAGGATTGACTATGTCTGACTTATTTCTTGGTAGATTTGAAGGATTGACTATGTCTGACTTATTTCTTGGTAGATTTGAAGGATTGACTATGTCTGACTTATTTCTTGGTAGATTTGAAGGATTGACTATGTCTGACGTATTTCTTAGTAGATTTGAAGAATTGACTCTGTCTTACTTATTTCGTGGTAGATTTGAAGGATTGACTATGTCTGACTTATTTCTTGGTAGATTTAAAGGATTGACTCTGTCTTACTTATTTCTTGGTAGATTTGAAGGATTGACTATGTCTGACTTATTTTAGATTTGAAGGATTGACTATGTCTGACTTATTTCTTGGTAGATTTGAAGGATTGACTATGTCTAACTTATTTTAGATTTGAAGGATTGACTATGTCTGACTGATTTCTTGGTAGATTTGAAGGATTGACTATGTCTGACTTATTTCTTAGTAGATTTGAAGGATTGACTCTGTCTGACTTATTTCTTGGTAGATTTGAAGGATTGACTATGTCTGACTTATTTCTTGGTAGATTTGAAGGATTGACTATGTCTGACTTATTTCTTGGTAGATTTGAAGGATTGACTATGTCTGACTTATTTCTTGGTAGATTTGAAGGATTGACTATGTCTGACGTATTTCTTAGTAGATTTGAAGGATTGACTCTGTCTTACTTATTTCGTGGTAGATTTGAAGGATTGACTATGTCTGACTTATTTCTTGGTAGATTTAAAGGATTGACTATGTCTGACTTATTTCTTATTAAATTTGAAGGATTGACTATGTCTAACTTATTTCTTGGTAGATTTGAAGGATTGACTATGTCTGACTTATTTCTTGGTAGATTTGAAGGATTGACTATGTCTGACTTATTTCTTGGTAGATTTGAAGGATTGACTATGTCTAACTTATTTTAGATTTGAAGGATTGACTATGTCTGACTTATTTCTTGGTAGATTTGAAGGATTGAATATGTCTGACCTATTTTAGATTTGAAGGATTGACTATGTCTGACTTATTTCTTGGTAGATTTGAAGGATTGACTATGTCTGACTTATTTCTTGGTAGATTTGAAGGATTGACTATGTCTAACTTATTTTAGATTTGAAGGATTGACTATGTCTGACTGATTTCTTGATAGATTTGAAGGATTGACTATGTCTGACTTATTTCTTAGTAGATTTGAAGGATTGACTCTGTCTGACTTATTTCTTGGTAGATTTGAAGGATTGACTATGTCTGACTTATTTCTTGGTAGATTTGAAGGATTGACTATGTCTGACTTATTTCTTGGTAGATTTGAAGGATTGACTATGTCTGACTTATTTCTTGGTAGATTTGAAGGATTGACTATGTCTGACTTATTTCTTGGTAGATTTGAAGGATTGACTATGTCTGACGTATTTCTTAGTAGATTTGAAGGATTGACTCTGTCTTACTTATTTCGTGGTAGATTTGAAGGATTGACTATGTCTGACTTATTTCTTGGTAGATTTGAAGGATTGACTCTGTCTTACTTATTTCGTGGTAGATTTGAAGGATTGACTATGTCTGACTTATTTCTTATTAGATTTGAAGGATTGACTATGTCTGACTTATTTCTTGGTAGATTTGAAGGATTGACTATGTCTGACTTATTTCTTGGTAGATTTGAAGGATTGACTATGTCTGACTTATTTCTTGGTAGATTTGAAGGATTGACTATGTCTGACTTATTTCTTGGTAGATTTGAAGGATTGACTATGTCTGACTTATTTCTTGGTAGATTTGAAGGATTGACTATGTCTGACTTATTTCTTGGTAGATTTGAAGGATTGACTATGTCTGACTTATTTCTTGGTAGATTTGAAGGATTGACTATGTCTGACTTATTTCTTAGTAGATTTGAAGGATTGACTCTGTCTTACTTATTTCTTGGTAGATTTGAAGGATTGACTATGTCTGACTTATTTCTTGGTAGATTTAAAGGATTGACTATGTCTGACTTATTTCTTGGTAGATTTGAAGGATTGACTATGTCTGACTTATTTCTTGGTAGATTTGAAGGATTGACTATGTCTGACTTATTTCTTGGTAGATTTGAAGGATTGACTATGTCTGACTTATTTCTTGGTAGATTTGAAGGATTGACTATGTCTGACTTATTTCTTAGTAGATTTGAAGGATTGACTCTGTCTTACTTATTTCTTGGTAGATTTGAAGGATTGACTATGTCTGACTTATTTTAGATTTGAAGGATTGACTATGTCTGACTTATTTCTTGGTAGATTTGAAGGATTGACTATGTCTAACTTATTTTAGATTTGAAGGATTGACTATGTCTGACTGATTTCTTGGTAGATTTGAAGGATTGACTATGTCTGACTTATTTCTTAGTAGATTTGAAGGATTGACTCTGTCTGACTTATTTCTTGGTAGATTTGAAGGATTGACTATGTCTGACTTATTTCTTGGTAGATTTGAAGGATTGACTATGTCTGACTTATTTCTTGGTAGATTTGAAGGATTGACTATGTCTGACTTATTTCTTGGTAGATTTGAAGGATTGGCTATGTCTGACGTATTTCTTAGTAGATTTGAAGGATTGACTCTGTCTTACTTATTTCGTGGTAGATTTGAAGGATTGACTATGTCTGACTTATTTCTTGGTAGATTTAAAGGATTGACTATGTCTGACTTATTTCTTATTAAATTTGAAGGATTGACTATGTCTGACTTATTTCTTGGTAGATTTGAAGGATTGACTATGTCTGACTTATTTCTTGGTAGATTTGAAGGATTGACTATGTCTGACTTATTTCTTGGTAGATTTGAAGGATTGACTATGTCTGACTTATTTCTTGGTAGATTTGAAGGATTGACTATGTCTGACTTATTTCTTGGTAGATTTGAAGGATTGACTATGTCTAACTTATTTTAGATTTGAAGGATTGACTATGTCTGACTTATTTTAGATTTGAAGGATTGACTATGTCTGACTTATTTCTTGGTAGATTTGAAGGATTGACTATGTCTAACTTATTTTAGATTTGAAGGATTGACTATGTCTGACTGATTTCTTGGTAGATTTGAAGGATTGACTATGTCTGACTTATTTCTTAGTAGATTTGAAGGATTGACTCTGTCTGACTTATTTCTTGGTAGATTTGAAGGATTGACTATGTCTGACTTATTTCTTGGTAGATTTGAAGGATTGACTATGTCTGACTTATTTCTTGGTAGATTTGAAGGATTGACTATGTCTGACTTATTTCTTGGTAGATTTGAAGGATTGACTATGTCTGACTTATTTCTTGGTAGATTTGAAGGATTGACTCTGTCTTACTTATTTCTTGGTAGATTTGAAGGATTGACTATGTCTGACTTATTTCTTGGTAGATTTGAAGGATTGACTATGTCTGACTTATTTCTTAGTAGATTTGAAGGATTGACTCTGTCTTACTTATTTCTTGGTAGATTTGAAGGATTGACTATGTCTGACTTATTTCTTGGTAGATTTAAAGGATTGACTATGTCTGACTTATTTCTTGGTAGATTTGAAGGATTGACTATGTCTGACTTATTTCTTGGTAGATTTGAAGGATTGACTATGTCTGACTTATTTCTTGGTAGATTTGAAGGATTGACTATGTCTGACTTATTTCTTGGTAGATTTGAAGGATTGACTATGTCTGACTTATTTCTTAGTAGATTTGAAGGATTGACTCTGTCTTACTTATTTCTTGGTAGATTTGAAGGATTGACTATGTCTGACTTATTTTAGATTTGAAGGATTGACTATGTCTGACTTATTTCTTGGTAGATTTGAAGGATTGACTATGTCTAACTTATTTTAGATTTGAAGGATTGACTATGTCTGACTTATTTTAGATTTGAAGGATTGACTATGTCTGACTTATTTCTTTGTAGATTTGAAGGATTGACTATGTCTAATTTATTTTAGATTTGAAGGATTGACTATGTCTGACTGATTTCTTGGTAGATTTGAAGGATTGACTATGTCTGACTTATTTCTTAGTAGATTTGAAGGATTGACTCTGTCTGACTTATTTCTTGGTAGATTTGAAGGATTGACTATGTCTGACTTATTTCTTGGTAGATTTGAAGGATTGACTATGTCTGACTTATTTCTTGGTAGATTTGAAGGATTGACTATGTCTGACTTATTTCTTGGTAGATTTGAAGGATTGACTATGTCTGACTTATTTCTTGGTAGATTTGAAGGATTGACTATGTCTGACGTATTTCTTAGTGGATTTGAAGGATTGACTCTGTCTTACTTATTTCGTGGTAGATTTGAAGGATTGACTATGTCTGACTTATTTCTTGGTAGATTTGAAGGATTGACTCTGTCTTACTTATTTCGTGGTAGATTTGAAGGATTGACTATGTCTGACTTATTTCTTGGTAGATTTAAAGGATTGACTTTGTCTGACTTATTTCTTGGTAGATTTGAAGGATTGACTATGTCTGACTTATTTCTTGGTAGATTTGAAGGATTGACTATGTCTGACTTATTTCTTGGTAGATTTGAAGGATTGACTATGTCTGACTTATTTCTTGGTAGATTTGAAGGATTGACTATGTCTGACTTATTTCTTAGTAGATTTGAAGGATTGACTCTGTCTTACTTATTTCTTGGTAGATTTGAAGGATTGACTATGTCTGACTTATTTTAGATTTGAAGGATTGACTATGTCTGACTTATTTCTTGGTAGATTTGAAGGATTGACTATGTCTAACTTATTTCTTGGTAGATTTGAAGGATTGACTATGTCTGACGTATTTCTTAGTAGATTTGAAGGATTGACTCTGTCTTACTTATTTCGTGGTAGATTTGAAGGATTGACTATGTCTGACTTATTTCTTGGTAGATTTAAAGGATTGACTATGTCTGACTTATTTCTTATTAAATTTGAAGGATTGACTATGTCTGACTTATTTCTTGGTAGATTTGAAGGATTGACTATGTCTGACTTATTTCTTGGTAGATTTGAAGGATTGACTATGTCTGACTTATTTCTTGGTAGATTTGAAGGATTGACTATGTCTGACTTATTTCTTGGTAGATTTGAAGGATTGACTATGTCTGACTTATTTCTTGGTAGATTTGAAGGATTGACTATGTCTGACTTATTTCTTGGTAGATTTGAAGGATTGACTATGTCTAACTTATTTTAGATTTGAAGGATTGACTATGTCTGACTTATTTCTTGGTAGATTTGAAGGATTGACTATGTCTGACTCTGCATATTGGTTATTGTCATATCCACCACAAATCAGCATTTCTTATCACATCTTGTTTTCAGTATGTAAATGAGACGTCCATTTGTTAAGGTCTACAAATCAGACATACGTTTATTAAGGTCTACAAATCAGACATCTGTTTAAGGTCTACAAATGAGACATCCGTTATAACATAGTCTATAAATGAGACCTCTGCTTGTTACGGTCTATATCCGGATGTGATGCTCTAAGTAACTGAACCATACAGTAAAACTGATTGTACTTTACTTTTTAAAACACCCCCTTACTACGGGCCAGAATTTTTTAACAAGCGTTTTTTTTAAACAAACATGTCTCGCTGGTTTCAGAAATAAAAATGCAACGAGGCACTTCTCTTACTAATTAACTTGTTTGCTCCAGAATACTTAGACCTCAAGACAAGTTTATTTTTACGAAGTGAAACTATTGGCAGGAAGTAGAGACACATTTAGGAAAAACTGGGTTTTGCAAAACTTTTTGCTCCTGTTCAAAATCAGTACAGGGCGATTCAAAAATGGTCAAAGTAACGACCAGTAGAAAGAGCGATAAGAAAGGGAAACAGTTGGTGACGGAAAATAAGAAGGTGAATAAGTTATTGTGTGCGTGTGTGTTTGTTTCATCACCTTTAGGTGGTGTGTTAGGCTCGTCAACTTTTTAATACATTTTTTGCACCATCCTTTTTTATTCGCCCTGTAAATCAGCCAGCTGTATGGCATTGTAAGAGATTTTATGGGCCAATATATCTCTGTTATATTCCACATCCGATGGCAAGATCATGTCCCTGACATTGAGGTTATCTCAAGGGCTAACATGCCCAGCATCCATGCACTGCTAGAAAAAGCACGACTAGGATGGGCCGGACACCTCGTTCGTATGTCAGACGAGCGGCTCCCAAAGAAGCTTCTCTTCGACGAGCTGAGAGAGAGAGGGCGCCCAAAGAAACATTTTAAAGGCAGTCTGAAGACTCACTGAAAAAATGCCAGATAGATAGCACCACCTGGGAATGTCTTGCGCAAAAGAGATCTGACTGAAGAGGCGCAATCAAAGCCAGTGTAGCTAGCCGCGAGGACGACCGTGTTGTGAAAGCCCAGAGCAGACGCGAGACCCGGAAATCCCGAACAGCGGGAACACCATCACATTCTACAAACCTTGTGTGCCCGATATGAAGCAGATGTTTTCGTGCCCGCATTGGCCTATTCAGCCACATACGCACCCACCCCAACAGGGGAATCTGTGACAAGGATGACGTCGGCGGTCCTCATCGACAACGATGGACAGCTACCATCTTAGTGAATCAGTTAACTCTTTACAGTCAGTCAAATGTAATTCATTAGATTTGTGTTTTAACCTTCTACAGTCCGGCACAACATACTGACCAAGACGTGTTAGGATCAGGCACAACATACTGACCAAGACGTGTTAGGGTCAGGCACAACATACTGACCAAGACGGTGTGTTAGGGTCAGGCACAACATACTGACCAAGACGCCTGTGTTAGGGTCAGGCATAACATACTGACCAAGACGCATGTGTTAGGGTCAGGCACAACATACTGACCAAGGCCACCATCCATCTTACGTAGCGTTCTGCGGGCACATGCTGTTTTCAAGGCAGTATGGCCAACGATCTGTGGATCAATGTGATCCCCATAGTAGTGAGCATCACGCAGATAAAGATAAGCTTAGCACAACGGCTTGGAGGGATGCGATCTACCTTCATCAGCATTCTTGGGGTGTGAGTAAAGCTACTACAATCCGCCACTTAACACCCTGTTCAGGGCACACAAAAGAGCAAACATGCTCATTGAGGGCATTAGCTCTTACCGCTGATGCCCTCAAATCCTATATCGCTGGTAACCACTGATGCCCTCAAATCCTATATCGCTGGTAACCGCTGATGCCCTCAAATCCTATATCGCTGGTAACCGTTGATGCCCTCAAATCCTATATCGCTGGTAACCGTTGATGCCCTCAAATCCTATATCGCTGGTAACCGCTGATGCCCTCAAATCCTATATCCCTGGTAACCGCTGATGCTCTCAAATCCTATATCGCTGGTAACCGCTGATGCCCTCAAATCCTATATCCCTGGTAACCGCTGATGCTCTCAAATCCTATATCGCTGGTAACCGCTGATGCCCTCAAATCCTGTATCGCTGGTAACCGCTGATGCCCTCAAATCCTATACCACTGATATCCTCAAATTCTATACTGCTGAAAACTGCTTGTTCCTCGGTTGCTACGCCCAGCATTACCTTCTGTTTTGAATTGATATGCAAGGAGAAAGTATCTGAGAAAGCTTGCAAGTTATAACCACTGCATTCTCACACCCAAAAAAACTGAATTTATCTGACAGTGAGCAAGCAGAGCCGTCAGGGCGAATTCTATTTGACAAGCTAGACTTTGATTATGATACCAATCAGATATTGAGATAGAGAGCGATAACGATGAGCTAGATCTATACCACAGCGATGGAATCGTTGATGGTCGAGTCAGTTGACGATGATCGTAGGCCTAGTTACACCGATGCAGGGTATGCACGTTCTGTGTGCACTGCTCCTGATGGATGGAGTTTCTATTGTAGCAGGTGCACACGTACAACAATTTCTACATTTTGTACACTAGCATCACATTTGAGACACGCCTCTATTCGTTCATAACATACTCAAAATCGATTCAATAATCACAACAAATTAAAAAAGTTAAAGATAAAATCAGACAAGCACCCATTTCTCATTGGCTTTGTTGATTTAATTCTGGATTCTAGATACCATCAAGAAAAATACCCAGCCCAGCCTAATTCAACAAATATTTTTAGTCAGAGAGTGGTGAATGCATTGCTACAGGAAGTAGTTGAGGCAGGGACAATTAATGCATTTAAGAATAGATTGGATGTGCATAGCTTTTAGAGCAAGGAAATCTAAATGACGATGGTTGTATGCAGAGTCTTCTAAACCAGTATAGAGACGTTAAGTTAAATCTAATCGAATATGCCAGGTTGTAATTGGTTAAAATCTTGAGAAGCTGATGAAACAAAACGCATTTCATTCAATGTGCAGTTAGTTATATTAGCGTTCTTCTGAGTGTCAAGGGGTCTCCTGGTATCAAGGGGGTCTTCTGTGATCTAGGGATCTCCTGGCATTGGGGGGGGGGGGGGGGGGTTATTCTGTGATCTAGGGATCTCCTGGCATCAAGGGGGGGGGGGTGGTCTTCTGTGATCTAGGGATCTCCTGGCATTAGGGGGGGGGGGGGTTATTCTGTGATCTAGGGATCTCCTGGCATCAAGGGGCGGGGTCTTCTGAAGTGCGATAGGGGTGTTGTATCGGCCTTTAATAGTTAATCTTATTTTCCCTGGGGGAATGCGAGAGAGTAAAACATTTGGTTAAAGATATTTTATTTTGTTCCTCCATCTTCGTCAATGTTACTTCCCAAACAGGCAAAGCTAGAATTGCCATGGAAACTGTAAATATTTGATGTAATTGAAAACCATGTTATTTTCATTTGTAAATAATCATGAACATTTTGTGGTGCGTGCGCTACTTTGCTGATGGGATGAACTTGGTGTGATTTACTGCTACTGTTGTTAATTGTATTCTCTCGTGTTTTGAGCATATGGACGTGAAACGTATTGTGAAGGCATGTTGCTGTTGGTCGAAGCCACTCTTGATGATGTTTCTGTGGTGATAGGTTACAGTGGCTCATATTACATCCCTGCTCTATGCCAGCGAAATGTGGACTCTGTATGCTTCACACACAAAAGAAAGGCTAAATGCTTTTCATATGCGCTGCTTGAGGCGCATACTTGGAATTTCATGGACCGTGCAAAGATTGCCAGTTCAGTTACAATCCTCCGCCAGCGCCACTTGCTGTGGCTTGGTCAAGTGTGTAGAATAGAGGGGGGGTCTCTGTGGCGAAGTAGTCAAGCCGTTTGCCTCGTGTTCAGACGGTCGAGGTTCGATTTCAAGCTGCGATGGTCGGTCCATGATGTCAATTTGTTCCAGAGATTCCTGGGTTCATCGCTGGAGCTACGGAGTTCGTTCTTTGTGCGATGCTCTCGACAGAAGGGGCACCCATCTACCGAGAGAGAGACCGAGCTAAATGAGGAAAACTCGAGGCGATGAAGTTGTTTTTTTTTAAAGTAGAATAGAGGATGGGGTGGGGGGAGATTCCAAAAGATATCCTATACGCAGGTGTGAAAAAGGTAGACACTTCCTCCTCTACAAAGATGTTTGCAAGCACTACCTGAAGGCATTGGATATGAACACCGGAAACTGGGAGGAACTTGCCAAAGACAGACCTGGCTAGAGGCAGACTTTGTGTGTCTGTCTGCAGGGAAGGGAAGACAGGATGTGTCAAGGACAGACCCGGCTAGAGGCAGACTTTGTGTGTCTGTCTGCAGGCAGGGGAAGACAGGATGTGTCAAGGACAGACCCGGCTGGAGGCAGACTTTGTGTGTCTGTCTGCAGGCAAGGGAAGACAGGATGTGTCAAGGACAGACCCGGCTAGAGGCAGGCTTTGTGTGTCTGTCTGCAGGCAAGGGAAGACAGGATGTAGACTCCAAACGTGCGGCGAAAGCAAGGGCAACAAATGACTAAGTACCCTCTCTAGCTTGACGTCCATTTCCTCTCGAGATTTACAGGATGCCAATCAATATTATATCCCACTGCCTTGTGGGATAGCTATTTTGCTTCTGAAGCAAACCATGAGGAAAAATCCGTAGCTGATGGTTCTATCGCAGTTCTGGCAGCTCCTGCGACACCTCTGATTCCAGGCTGTATCGGTTAATGTTGTGCTATGGATCAATTAGCTAGGGGAAGGACCTGGAGAGACCTTCCAACTTTACCTTGTGTTGTCTTACATCCTGAGGTGTACATGAGAAAGTGGGCCGGTGTCCCCCCTGGCTGTAGTGCAATGGTTTTTCAGTAAGGTCACCGCTATAGAGATAATAGTGTTAATCTTCACCTTGTTCGGTGGACTGCTGTGCCACATCCTGTTTACAAGGGTGGTGTCTTGATCAGAATGTTAGGCCTTCCTCACCAGACTTTGCAGAGGTGAGATCTGAGCTTTGGTGAGGTGAGGTCTGAGCTTTGGTGAGGTCAGATAAGGTCTGAGATGAAGTGAAGTATGAGCTTTGATGAGGTGAGATCTGAGCTTTGACGAACTGAGATCTGAGCTTTGATGAGGTGAGATAAGGTCTGAGATGAAGTGAGGTATGAACTTTGACGAGCTGAGATCTGAGCTTTGGTGAGGTGAAGTCTGAGCTTTGGTGAGATGAGATGAAGTCTGAGCTTCTGTGAGGTGAGATATCTCCCCACGCAAAAAGATAGATGTGATGAGACAAGATGGTGTTGGGTCAAATGGCTAGAACAGTAGCAGGACTGCATTGATTGAACCAATAATGAATTCTTGTAGCCTCTCCATCAGGGTGGACCATCAAGTCTGGGTATCACTATATTTTGTTGCATTAATTTGAAGGTCATTTTGGTGTGTTCTAGTAGCACAATTAATTCATCCATTTTGGAGGTTTTCATATGAATATCTTCCTCACAAATCCATTTAAGAGCATGTCCCAGCATCAGACATATCATATAATAAAAAATATATTTGGCTGAGTTAAATTAATGAATGAATGGTATCATTTTATTTTCAAGGGATAATAAGGCATTGAGTGTCACGTGGAGCTTAAGTCGTCTATCCTGCGCCAAGTGGTGCTGCGTCAGTAGTTGTGAGCTGTCATTTCACACCACTGCCTCGCAGCCGACCTATTGTCCTGAAGCCAGATGTACCAGTAGTGTAAGCCATCAGTGGAAGTTGATGAGAGTGCGTATTGTGTGCGCCTGGAAATATACTCTACACATGGTGTGCTGTCGACGTGTCTGGGTTCGCAGTCTCTCTCTCCCAGTAACACCGATGACCTTCCTCAAACACTTAATTTGACGTGTCGAGATTCTGCTCTCACTTCCCTTGGGCAGGGATCATATTTGGCACTGGTAGCACAGAGCCGGCGTAAATATACTGTTTATCAGCTGTCACACTAATACTTAGGTGCCTAAGCAGTGGTGACAGCTGATAAGTCACACCAAATGCTTCCTAACATCTAATCTTGATTTCCCTGTCACGTCTACTACCTTCAGAGAAAATACTGCCCAAATACTTGAACTCATGGGTCTGTTGAAGAGCAATATCATTTACACTTACGTTGAGTGGCCTCAGTGTTCTGCTGATCTTCATAGTTTTTCCCTTCTCGTTAATTCACATATTGTATTAATCACAGGTTTTCACAAGTGCATTCTTGTGATTTTTCAGTTTATTTTCATCGTCATACAACAGGCACTGATCATCTCTAAAGAGAAATTTGTGTATTGAATTCGGTTCAGGGCACGGCTCACAACCGGAAGGTGCTGGGTTCGATCCCCATCACAGCACCAACCGTTACCCCGGGGAAGCAAACCCTTAGAAAATGCAGGAGGTAGCAGACCCTTACATAAAATGCATGCTGAAGTCGGATGCACTGGGCCAACAAGCGCAAAATAAAAACCACAGTGCAATGCACACCGCCTTCAGGACTTCTGTCATCTCAATTTGACTGGCCACTGATGTGATTTTGTCCATGTAGTTATTAAGTTATAGTAATTTTAGGGGGTTTATATTTCAGTTATATATTGTTATTATTTAGTTCATTTGTTTTTTTGAGTTGTATTAATATTGGGCTGCATTAATTGTATAAATATTTTGTTATGAGAAGTAAGTGTGTGGTGGCAGAACATTAAGTATACTCATGTCTTAGTCTGGAGACAGGGTCGAATTCGCGTAATAATAATAATGTTTGCTTAGGCGTCTGAGGCCCATTGTGCCAGCCGGCCACATCCATGATCCACAGCTGCGGCGTAGCCCCAGGCCTCATCCAGAAAGGGGGAGGAGGTTGATATTTACTGGCGACATGCTATCTGGGTATTGCCTCTTCTGAGTCTCCAGCCAGTCGGGGAAAGACTTGAGTAAGGGCTAGGATATTCTACCGAGATTGAAGTAAAAACCTAGCTAGCGCTCCACAAATCAACTCAATTCCATCAATCCGCAGGTAGTTTCCAGCAGTAAGAAAGAAATTACATAAATTGTAGAGTTATGTCCTGTTGGTTCCTTTGAAGCAGGAGTCCGCAGAAAGATTTCATCAACTGGTATCTGAGACTGGTTGTAAGGTTGTCCGAGTATGTCTCCCCATTTGACCCTATCCTCTGGTTGGTCAGTCCTGAGACTGGTTGTAAGGTCGTCTGAGCATGTCTCTCCATTTGACCCTATCCTCTGGTTGGTCAGTCCTGAGACTGGTTGTAAGGTTGTCTGAGCATGTCTCCCCATTTGACCCTATCCTCTGGTTGGTCAGTCCTGAGACTGGTTGTAAGGTTGTCTGAGCATGTCTCCCCATTTGACCCTATCCTCTGGTTGGTCAGTCCTGAGACTGGTTGTAAGGTCGTCTGAGCATGTCTCTCCATTTGACCCTATCCTCTGGTTGGTCAGTCCTGAGACTGGTTGTAAGGTTGTCTGAGCATGTCTCCCCATTTGACCCTATCCTCTGGTTGGTCAGTCCTAAGACTGGTTGTAAGGTTGTCTGAGCATGTCTTTCCATTTGACCCTATCCTCTGGTTGGTCAGTCCGGAGACTGGTTGTAAGGTTGTCTGAGCATGTCTCTCCATTTGACCCTATCCTCTGGTTGGTCAGTCCTGAGACTGGTTGTAAGGTTGTCTGAGCATGTCTCTCCATTTGACCCTATCATCTGGTTGGTCAGTCCTGAGACTGGTTGTAAGGTTGTCCGAGCATGCCTCCCCATTTGACCCTATCCTCTGGTTGGTCAGTCCTGAGACTGGTTGTAAGGTTGTCCGAGCATGCCTCCCCATTTGACCCTATCCTCTGGTTGGTCAGTCCTGAGACTGGTTGTAAGGTTGTCCGAGCATGCCTCCCCATTTGACCCTATCCTCTGGTTGGTCAGTCCTGAGACTGGTTGTAAGGTTGTCCGAGCATGCCTCCCCATTTGACCCCATCCTCTGGTTGGTCAGTCCTGAGACTGGTTGTAAGGTTGTCTGAGCATGCCTCCCCATTTGACCCCATCCTCTGGTTTGTACTCTAAAGTCTCTGCATGCCTGAGATGTACAGGCAAGTCTTGGTCTTTGGTTTCCCACCTGAATCTTGCCCTCTAGTATCTTCTGTAGAAGACTTTCATGTCTCATATTTTGGCCCAGAAACGGCTAACCAGGTGAGGGATCAACGTGACCCCATAGTAGTGAGCATTTTTAGCCAAACATAGCACAACTGAGGACCCCCAGGCCACCTTCCTTCTGTGTATTTGCCTTTTGGGCGCTTAATTCAGCGAGGACATTGTTTTTTTCATCATTGTCTATGACAACTCACTCCTTGTTTTAAGGTGGTCTCAGCTGTTTGTGAGGGGAGGTCTCGGCTGTTTGTGAGGGGATCTCGGCAATTTGTGAAATGTACATCTTGCTTCCAAAAACATGAGACTTATATCAGTATGTTTCACCTTACCCTGACGCAAAGAGGAGGAAGACGTCTGGTCAGGTAAAATGTACTGATCAGACATGTTAGTCAGGGTCAGGCAAAACATACCGATCAGACATGTTAGTCAGGGTCAGGCAAAACATACCGATCGGAGATGTTAGTCAGGGTCAGGTAAAATATATTGGCCAAGAATCTCACCTCAACTTGCCCGTAGTCTTCTCTGGAAACGAGCTGTTTTACATGGCAGCCCTGCTAACCAGGTGAATGATCAACATGATCCCCATAGTAGTGAGCATATTTAGCCAAGCATAGTACAACTGCCTGGAGGACCACCAGTCCACCTTCATCAGCACTCTCGGGATGTTAGGAAAGCTACAACAAACCACCACTTTCAGGGCGCACAAAAAGAGCAAATCTACTCATTGTGGGCATTCAACAACTCGCACCACCCTGCCGCAAGCCTTGGTTACCACATCATAAAGATCACGCACCTGCCTTAGTGGAGGAAGTGTTGGAGGACCATTTCCATTCTTTGCTGCCTTACCTACCCTAACTCATAGAGCAGGGTTTAACATTTTTTTAAACTGGAGTATCCATGGTTGGGGCACGAACCCAGTCCATTTCATCATGCGCAGACTGCCCCTTTGATATGACAGTTAAATACACCAAATGTTTTACACTTTTTCATATATAACTACTGTGCATAATTATTGTCCAAAACCAGTTTTTACAGCTGGGTAATTTGGAGTATCCATGGCTGAGTGATGAACCTAGTTCATCTCATTCTAAACAGACTGCCCATTTCATGTGACATAAGTAGGCCAACTGTTCCACCAATCGTAATGTTTCCTATGTTACTACTGCATAATTGTCTGAAACCAAAATTTACAGCTGGGTAATCTGGATCGCGCTGTGGTAAGGTCACAGATTTAGTTATAAGTACTGTTATTTATATAGAATATTGTACAGAACCAAATTTACAGCTGGGTAATCTGGAGTATGGCGTGGTAAGGCCACAAACTTTGTCCCTTTGCTACGAGAAACAAGAGCGCTAACTGTTCTGCCAGTCTTATTTCCATTCATATGTTTGTTATTTATAGAATTGTTGTACATAGCCAATTTTTGGGTAATCTGAAGCATGCCTTGGTCACATCCCAAATCCTCTGCTACAACAGCCAGTTTTACAGCTGGGTAATCTGAAGCATGCCTTTAGCCACATCCTAAACCTATTTCCTCTGATCCAACAGCCCTGAAACATGCCCTTAGCCACATCCCAAACCTATTTCCTCTGATCCAACAGCCCTGAAGCATGCCCTTAGCCACATCCCAAACCTATTTCCTCTGATCCAACAGCCCTGAAGCATGCCCTTAGCCACATCCCAAACCTATTTCCTCTGATCCAACAGCCCTGAAGCATGCCCTTAGCCACATCCCAAACCTATTTCCTCTCATCCAACAGCCCTGAAGCATGCCCTTAGCCACATCCCAAACCTATTTCCTCTCATCCAACAGCCCTGAAGCATGCCCTTAGCCACATCCCAAACCTATTTCCTCTCATCCAACAGCCCTGAAGCATGCCCTTAGCCACATCCCATACCTATTTCCTCTCATCCAACAGCCCTGAAGCATGCCTTTAGCCACATCCCAAACCCTGTTCCTCTGATCCAACAGCCCTGAAGCATGCCCTTAGCCACATCCCAAACCCTGTTCCTCTGATCCAACAGCCCTGAAGCATGCCCTTAGCCACATCCCAAACCTATTTCCTCTTATCCAACAGCCCTGAAGCATGCCCTTAGCCACATCCAAAACTCAGTTCTTCTTCTGCAAGACACAAATGCTTGCTCCAACACCTACCAAATTGTATCCTCTTGTAATGTACTGCTCCTTAACAGAATTATTGCAAACACTGTGATATTCAAGTCTGTATATGCTATATTTATTCGTATTCTGGAACTATGTATCTCAATAGTTATTGGCCCGTCTCCAGTATGAGAATGGAGACGGAAGCAGTGACCTCAGCACTGAAATGGATATCTGAGACTTCTATAACAAGGGCAGTCATCGTGACAGACTGTACTTCAGAAAGTACAGAAGGGATGGCTTAGGTACGACTGGATAGCAGCTGTTGAGGCCTCAAACCTCCAGGGGTTGACATGGATTTTCTGTCCTGCTCATGTCGGGGTTCAAGGCAATGAAAGAGCTCCCATCATGGGCACATTAGTGATGGATAGAAGTGAAATTTTGAAATCAATCATGGACCGCCTGTTGGATGAGGATACCGCAATAGATGAAGCAGCGATCCACAGGTTCGAGCAGAGTGGGGCACATGAGAGGACGGCGCAGGAGAGTGTACAACCAGCGAGCTACAGGGACCATCAGCATCCATACCTTTACGCCATTTGATGAGAGAGACTGAGCGCATTGATGTCGATTCTTAGAAACAGTTATCGATTTTCTGCTATGGGGTCTAAAGGTCTATTCCTTTTTTTTTAATGTGGATTGAAGTAGTATTTAAAAAAAAAAGATGCTGGACAGATACTACAGCAAGACAGAAATTAAGCCTATTAAAGGCTTTCATCAGGAACAACCGAAATATGAATATACATCAAATGATATGAAACCATAATAATAGTTGCCCATCGCAAGCGCAGATGGTGCCAGCATGAGACTTGTGCTGCGAGATGTGTTCTTGTATGGCCATAAAGACTAATCCTCGCACGGCAGACTACGAGGAGTTGGCGTGTCATGCGATAAGAGCAAAACACACGACTACTCTCAGCCTCTGCGATGGAGTCACTCGGCGATTTGAGCACCTTTGGTGGTGCTATTGCACAGCACGCTTACTCTGCGATCTGAGCACCCTTGGTGATGCTAACGCATCAAGTGAAATAGTTCTGTACAAGCAACTCACAGGACATGAAATCAATGCTGAAGCCTTTGCAGGACAGGTGTCTGAACTCACTATAAAACAACTGCTCTCATCTTATCTATGTGCAGAAGAGTATGGATGCTCGACATGTTAGATTCTTAGCAAGACTATGTGGAAATGAGCCTGATGTGTCTGCTATACACTGTCCATGCTTCACAGACGTGCACCAGCTTGGATACATGTCCTGAACGGGTTTTATTTTCTTTTTGTTGTAAGTTTCTCCGGTTCCCCAAATGTGACAGCTTGAACATGAGGAAATTTTTATTTTTCAAACATGAAATGTAATGGCGTATGCATGTGTCTGACAATAATTTGATTAGGTCTCATTTCTGTTAATATGGTAGCCGTGACAGTTTTGGTTGCATAGGACTCCTGTTCTCCATGCAAATGCCAGGAGCACACGTCTGCTTTAATATAAACTTGCTAAAAGGGCTGCGGTAGGGACACCGTTTGCTTCAGAAAGGTACGTCTTTTGCGCCTCCCTCTGAGCCAGTGCCCCTGTGTCTTGACTCTGAGGCAGTCTCCAGTGTCTTGTCTCTAAGCCAGTCTCTAGTGCCCCCATGTCATGTCTCTAAGCCAGTCTCTAGTGCCCCAGTGTCTTGTCTCTAAGCCAGTCTCTAGTGCCCCAGTGTCTTGTCTCTGAGCCAGTCTCTAGTGCCCCCATGTCATGTCTCTAAGCCAGTCTCTAGTGCCCCCATGTCATGTCTCTAAGCCAGTCTCTAGTGCCCCCATGTCATGTCTCTAAGCCAGTCTCTAGTGCCCCCATGTCATGTCTCTGAGCCAGTCTCTAGTGCCCCCATGTCATGTCTCTGAGCCAGTCTCTAGTGCCCCAGTCTCATGTCTCTGAGCCAGTCTCTAGTGCCCCAGTCTCATGTCTCTAAGCCAGTCTCTAGTGCCCCCATGTCATGTCTCTAAGCCAGTCTCTAGTGCCCCCATGTCATGTCTCTGAGCCAGTCTCTAGTGCCCCAGTCTCATGTCTCTAAGCCAGTCTCTAGTGCCCCCATGTCATGTCTCTAAGCCAGTCTCTAGTGCCCCCATGTCATGTCTCTGAGCCAGTCTCTAGTGCCCCCATGTCATGTCTCTAAGCCAGTCTCTAGTGCCCCCATGTCATGTCTCTAAGCCAGTCTCTAGTGCCCCCATGTCATGTCTCTAAGCCAGTCTCTAGTGCCCCCATGTCATGTCTCTAAGCCAGTCTCTAGTGCCCCCATGTCATGTCTCTGAGCCAGTCTCTAGTGCCCCAGTCTCATGTCTCTAAGCCAGTCTCTAGTGCCCCCATGTCATGTCTCTAAGCCCCAGTGTCTTGTCTCTGAGCCAGTCTCTAGTGCCCCCATGTCATGTCTCTAAGACAGTCTCTAGTGCCCCAGTCTCATGTCTCTGAGCCAGTCTCTAGTGCCCCCATGTCATGTCTCTAAGCCAGTCTCTAGTGCCCCAGTCTCTTGTGCTCCCATGTCATGTCTCTGAGTCAGTCTCTAGTGCCCCCAGTCTCTTCGCCAGTCTCTTGTCTCTCTCTATAGTTTTTAATGTCTCGAGAGGACATGCAATAAAATTGTTGTTATATGATGTGTTATATGATAATAGAACGATTGCATGCGTTATATAATGTTTTGTATATATCATAGGATGAAAGCTGAAAATATTTCTGTGTCTATTTCGTTCAGTACACAGTACTGACATTTAGCAAACTGCCAGCAGTATTTTCCTGTTTGGACTTGATCTTTCGTAAGCAACTCTTAGACTGAACACCCTTATTGTTTCTGTTTAGCATATTAGGATTTACACATCTCTGCTGGTGTGCCTGCTACACTAGTAGTGTTTTCCAATTAAAACCAAACTGTTAAAGGGTTCTTAGACATCACCAGACTGTTAAAGGGTTCTTAGACATCACCAGACTGTTAAAGGGTTCTTAGACATCACCATACTGTTAAAGGGTTCATAGACACCACCAGACTATGAAGCTACAGATAGACAGACATCACCAGACTATGAAAGGGCTCAGAGGGCCATAGACTTTCCTCAGACTACCAAAGGGGTCTGTAGGCATCATCGGATTGTCAAATGTAAAACTGTGCCATAGGTTAATTCCGACAGGTCCATAAACTTTATCAGAATATAATGGTATCCACAGACTTTGCTTGTCTGCCAAAAGACTTGATCAAACTATCAAAGGGGTCCATGGGCTGTCTAGAGGCCCTAATGCCTCGCCAGATGCTTAGAATACCAATCAGCTCCATGTGACATCACGCCAGCAAAATGTAATCCACAGGCTATTAGACTACCAAATGGATCTATATGTTGTTCATCCACCGTAATCGATGAGGAACACTGTTCAGCCCTCACTGTAAACTGTTTGCATGAGTTTCGTTGAAGATGGTGAAATAAGCCAACCTGAGCCTTGAATTGTCTGTTGCACTTTGTACAGGAAAATAAGACACCTCCTTAACCATATTACTTACAGGAGCCCACCGCTTTCATCAGACTACCAAAGGTGTCTGTGGCACAAAACAGTTAACGAACACCTGTTAGTAGAAGTGTCCCTGTGAATGGTTGTCTTGACACGTGTGTGAAGTCTGAGTCGCACAGACCTTGCTTACAAAATGGCAAGCCCGTATATATTTCTTTGTTGTGTGTATCTCTAATTTATCACTGGCTAATGTTGTATCTTCCCTTCCCCCCGTTTACCAGAATAAACAATATCATACTAAATAAGTTGTCTGGATGTTGTTTACTGATTGAGTTGTCTGGCTGTGTTGTTTGCTGATTGAGTTGTCTGGCTGTGTTGTTTACTGATTGAGTTGTCTGGCTGTGTTGTTTACTGATTGAGTTGTCTGGATTGTTGTTTACTGATTGAGTTGTCTGGCTGTGTTGTTTACTGATTGAGTTGTCTGGCTGTGTTGTTTACTGATTGAGTTGCCTGATTGTTGTTTACTGAATGGGCTCGGATGCTAGTGGGTCCACAACAACGACAGAGATTAAGGCACATGTCTCTCAAGGTTAAGGCACATGTCTCTCAATATTAAGGTACACGTCTCTCATGAAACGATGGAGTTTCAAACCTCAGATGCTCCAAACAACCCCTAGTCTCGGGGGAGATGGGACCAATGCCTAATCATATCGGAGATTGACGAAAATACTCGGAGATCCTGTGTGCATACTGTGCAGATAAAAGAACCCGCGACAATTGAAAATCGTTAAGTGTAGTCTGTTAGCCACGTTCCTGGCAAAATGAAAAGTAGTACAATTCCTTCCGATACGCAGTCTGCCTCCCCCAGGTCTAGTAAGCCATCGGAAGTAAAGACTGGAAATAGAAAAACCTGGCAGCGGGTACTCACTTGTTTGAATATCAGGATAGCATTCAAGTCAACCTCTTTTGCAGGGTATTGTATCATAATGAAATACCTGGATGGGTCCATGTATGAGTTTTGTGATTCATGCGGCGAAAACCGTTCAAATGCTGAAGCTGAGGCTATTAAAACAGCAGTTGAAATTTTGCACTAAACAGTTTGACGGGGTTGGGCGAATTCATGTTGATGGGCAGTATGATTATTAGTGGTTCCAAGTCGGTTCTGGGGGTGATGAAGATGGGCAGTATGATTATTAGTGGTTCCAAGTCGGTTCTGGGGGTGATGAAGATGGGCAGTATGATTAGTGGTTCCAAGTCGGTTCTGGGGGTGATGAAGATGGGCACTATGATTATTAGTGGTTCCAAGTCGGTTCTGGGGGTGATGTTGATGGGCACTATGATTATTAGTGGTTCCAAGTCGGTTCTGGGGGTGATGAAGCACACCTCCATCAACAAAAAGGAATATTCTTGATGTAGGGTGCAGTCAACAGCGTCATCACTACCCACGAGATTTAAGTCACCTAGCAATGGATGCCTGGACATAGTGGGCTTCAAAAACGAGATGGCCGACAGATTGACAAAAACAGGAAACTCCAAACAACAATTGGATAGACCCTGCAGTAACCACACAGTAAAGGGAATTATTAAGAACAGTACAACGAAAATCTGAATGAACAGGTGGGCGACGGGAACAGGTCGCAGTGTATTTAACGAAATGTCAGTCAAAAGGTAATGATGACATAAATAGACTCAGCTCTGAACAGGACATACCAGAGTCAATAGCCACTTGAACCGCATCAGTCCCCAGCACCTGCCCTTTTGCAGACATTGCTCTCATCCTGATGAAACAACACCTACTCATTGAGTGCAATGCGCTTGCAGACATAAGGAAAATATTCTTAAAAGCACTGCAGACAATTTCCAACACACTGTACGGAGCAGTGGAACAACTGAAGAGGACCTGTATCTATACAAGAATGGCATTGGGCTGCCCAGAGCAGGCTTGTTCAGCATCTATGGGATAACAACAGCAATTCCTGGACGGGGCTGAAGATGCAGCCCAGAGAATGAACTGATCAAGACCCTGCTCCGCTTGAAGCAGCGGCCAGTGTAGTCTGGTTATGTTGTTATTGGGTGTCCATGAGTAACATTGCTCTGAAAATGGCATTAAGTGATGGGTTGCAGTGGCTTTCCTCACATCTCAAGTGTGCAATGAAGGTGGAACAGAGCCCCCAGGTGACTGCACTTTGCTTTGTTTCATCAGCATGTCGTTCACTACTACGGAGATCATGCCGATCCCTCACATGGTTAGCCAGACTGCCATGAAACAGCCCTGTTAACAGGAAGAACTGCGTGTAAGTCGGGTCTTGGCCAGCATTTTTGACCTGACCCTGACTTAACATATCCGATCAGTATGTTTTGTCTTACCAGATGATAGTTTCCTGTCTCTGCAGTTTGGCTAAGATCATAAGATTAAAATAAGGCGAGGCTGCAGCGGTTCTGTGGATGTGTATAATGGGAAAAAAAAATGAAAAAAAACTAGTAAAAGTTGATTAAGGTTGAGCTTAATCAAAATTTAAAAATGGGTATGGTCAGATACCGCACCGAGACGAGAACACAAACAAAGCCTACGTTACGACCAATAGGCCTTCATCAGGGACAACAACACTGAACTAACAAATCAACATATAAGAAAAAAAGGGTCAACTCATCTGTTTCAGGTAGGAGACGCTTTCTGTCTAAGCGACCGGTCGTGCCAAGTACTCGATAGAAACTGAAATAGGAGCGGTCAAACAAAAAGTGGCGGAATATGCCTGATAAGCCAAGCGTGGCCAAATAGTGGTCCAGATAGGAGAACAATGAGAAGGCAATATAAGCCGGGAGGGCGTGATATTGATATAAGAGAGGGGGGAAGAGAACTGATGGAAGAATGGGGGAGGCGGGGGGGGTGGGGGGGTGGGGGGGGAAGACAAATAGATGGGAACCAGTGTGAGGGTTTAAGAAAAAGTATGGAAGATATTAATACCATGTGGCTGGAGACAGCCCATACTCGAGATAAGTCTGTTCTCAAGGGCGAATCGATGACGATCGTCAGAGAAGCACGAGACTAGACCAGTGACACTGACGTCAGCCATACCCCGGTGCTCAGGACCATTGAAGTGGCTGGCAATTGGGGAACCAGTGCAGTTGCGGATGTCGTTGAGGTGTTGGCGGAAACGCTCCCGTAGTTCCATACCAGTTTCCCCAATGTAAGTCATACCACACTGGCGGCAGATGATGGAATAGATGAGGTTACGAGATTTCCCGGCTTAGATCATAGGAATCACAGCGGTTTGGTTTAGAAGACTCTGCGGAGTCTGTATACAACCAGCTTCGGCCTCTCCCGGCATGCTCTCTGTGGGGCAGTGGTGTTATACTTGTTCCTGTCATACACGAACACCCCACTAGACCACTTGGATAGCCTATTATACATCATTATTATTCTGGCTGTGACATTTCTCTTCTTCTTCTTCTTCTGCGTTCGTTCTCAATCTCCCGCTACCAAGCTCTGAACAGGGCTTTGCAAGTAGCAGAATGTAGTCCGGAGAACGGAATGCGCTGTGTCGCCAGTTTACAGCTTGACTGCGATATTTGCATCTTTCGGTCCAACACATCCGTCTTCGGCAGAGACATTTCTCTAAATACACTGCAACCTGATGTCCTTGTCGTCAACCTCATCAGCCATATTTCCCTGGTATTATTTCTAAGGATTTATTTCACTGCAGGGTCTCTACATTTATTCTTTGGAGGCTCCTGTTTTTGCAAGTCTGTCAGTGATATTGTTTGATTGTATCCCGCTATGTTCAGGGATCCATTCCAAGGTAACGTTAATCATATGGGCTATGATTAATAGTTGTCCATCACAAGTGATGAAGACCACTCTCTTTGTTCAGTCGTGTGGACAGTCGTATCTCTTGCTGTGTCCGCTGAGATGGGTGACTTGCGCGGTTATTTGGATTAAAGTGAGGAAGAAACCTCTTTTGTCAACCTCACTCACAGAGCCTAAGCTACATTTTGCCAGTGGCAAGACATTCATCGAGACGACTGGAGATAGCATAGGATGCAGATTTTGCCTCAGGGTTACCACCGAAGCCTTTCCGTCCGCAGGGTAGAAAGGTGGGATGGCATCTAACGCAATTTGACGTGCCTTTACGATAACCACAAGAGGTCGTATGGACAACACTCAACGTGTGAGTGAGTCTGGTATCTCTCCCCAGCTGTATTCAGCTCATCATAGTAGCATTTAAAATTCCCACACGCCAAATTCGTGAAGGTGATCCGGCAGAACCCGTGAAATACGACACAGGTATAAGCGTAGCGCCATTCAGCCGGCGTCCAGACCAGGATAAACGGATGGAAGAAGGCTATGATTATTTTGTTGTTAATTACACTTCCCATAAACAATATCGACAAATTTAACAAGATGCTCTATCGTGTGTGCCAGCCAAAGCCACATAAAAACTGGCTTTCTGTCAACACAGCAGATCCCCAGACTCTGTACCTGGGATGTGAGAACCAAGTAGGAGGCGAGGAAAACAACTCAAATTGGAATGTGCGAGACTTAAAAAACTCAAATTAGAATGTGCAAGACTTAAAAAACAACTCAAATTGGAATGTGGGAAATGAGGAAAACAACTCAAATTGCAACAAAAAGAGAGATATATAACATTAGCAATCCTGAGCATATTCTATCATATGAAGCATTCCGGTCCACGAGCAAGGGGCAGACCTCGACGTCGGTGGATCGAGGATGTCTCTGACATTCTAGGAAAGTTACATCCAACGACAGCACAAGTTTCTCACTTGGCGATAACAAGAAAATCTACGCACCCCGCTTCTCTACGAGGCCGTATGGTAAGAGCAGTGGGAGAATAGAAGAAGAAACAATCCTGCACACAGTGAAATCAAATGGACCCAAGTACAGCCTACCCGAGCCAAAGATGCCTGACTTTTTCCATATCCTCCTTGCACGTTCAGCTGCACTCCTGTCTTAAAGTTGTATTAGCTAATTTTACACGATATGAAACTTCCGTGTTTTTAAGAACCTCGCTGGATATTGTAGTTTCGTTTAAGACTAAAATGGCATAGCTAGTATTATAATGACATTTACGAGTTTTCAATATTCGTTTTCAATCTGCGAAAATCATGACCCTTTGCAATTTTATCTTAATGGCTACACAAGACACAGACCACCTGATGATCTGCCCAAAACTTCTGGAAACAAGCAATATGGATAACCTGTTGAGGGGGAATGACGAGACAATCGATGTGGATGAACATGTGAGAAATGTACTTAATGGTAGAAATCTCACTAGTGATGAAGGAAGTGATTATGGCTAGAACATCGATGTTATTGTTATAGGAAATGTTGACTTTGATGAGGATATTCAAGATGTAACCATTGCTAGCGAACCTTAGCCTGGAGTGATGGATTGACAGAAAGGAGAAAAAATCAATGAAAAAAAATGTTTAAAGTTTATTCAAATTAAATTTAATCAAAATTTTGTAATGGGTATGGTCAGACATCGCACCGAGATGAGAAGGCAAACAAAACCTACGTTACAACCAATAGCCCTTTATCAGGGACAACAAACAACAATACTGAACTAGCAAATCAACATATAAGGAAAAAATAGTCTACTTATCTTATATAGTGTCTATCATCGCGACTTGTCAGGTTGGTGGCTAGACTATAATACTGAAATGTTCACAGAATCTAGTGGTCATGTCCATGGTCCAGACTTATTCTGCTTACAAGCCTGACAGACATCATCATGTTGAGGTCACGACGAAGAAAATCTAGTGTGTTGTGGAAGTCAAAACTGGCTGCAATTTTAGGTTCTACACTGGAAACGCAAATGAGCCATTGCAGCGGAACATAAGCTATAAAGATAACGTAGCTGATTGCCTTGATAAATGTCACTGCATTTACTCTAATAACTACTGTAAAATTGCTGAGGATTTTCTCCAGCGTAAAAAGCTACATATTTGAAACCATTCTGTGAACTTTGAAACGATAGTGATATTACACAGATGCTATAAGATGTTTGACCTACTCTAACCATCTGTTTTTTTAGCTGCAAATGCTACAGAGCCTTTGACAAGAGTCTAGAGGGGAGGAAGACTAACGTCTGGTCAGGCATAATCTACTGATCAGACATGTTAGTCAGGGTCAGGTAAAACATACTGGCCAAGACCCTCACCTCGACTTCCTAGTAGCCCTCCCTCGAAAAGGGCTGTTGTCATGGCAGCCAGGCTAATGAGGTGAGGGATCGACATGATCCCTGTAGTAGTGAGTGACACACAGATGAAGGATGAAGTTAAGCATAACACAACCGCCTGGAGAACACAACTGGCCCCCTTCATCAGCACGCTCGGAATGTGAGAAAAGCTACTGCAACCCACCACTTAACGTCCCTTTTCAGGGCACACAAAAGAGTAACCTACTCATTGTGGGCATTCACAAACAAGTCTAGAATGACATCAAATATTGGAGACCCCACGTGTTTCAGACAACCACAGAAAGAAAGTCTGTTTGAAGTGTTCTAATAGGAATGTGGAAGCTTCCGGTCGAAAGCCGCGACTTAACGTCGAATCAGGTAAAACATACTGATCGAACAATGGTCAGGGTCAGACAAGACATGCTGATCGGACAATGGTCAGGGTCAGACAAAACATGCTGATCGTACAATGGTCAGGGTCAGACAAAACACACTGATCGGACAATGGTCAGGGTCAGACAAAACATACTGATCGGACAATGGTCAGGGTCAGACAAAACATACTGATCGGACAATGTTAGTCAGGGTCAGACAAAACATACTGATCGGACAATGTTAGTCAGGATCAGACAGAACATACTGATCGGACAATGTTAGTAAGAGTCAGACAAAACATGCTGATAGGACAATTTTAGTCAGGGTCAGACAAAACATGCTGATAGGACAATGTTAGTCAGGGTCAGACAAAACATGCTGATAGGACAATGTTAGTCAGGGTCAGACAAAACATGCTGATAGGACAATTTTAGTCAGGGTCAGACAAAACATGCTGATAGGACAATGTTAGTCAGGGTCAGACAGAACATACTGATCAGACAATGTTAGTCAGGGTCAGACAAAACATACTGATCGGACAATGTTAGTCCGGGTCAGACAAAACATGCAGAACAAGCCTCCCCATGCACTTCCCCGAAGTTCTCCATGGAAACATGCTGTGCCATGGCAGGCTGGCTGACGAGGCGGGGATCGAAGTGATCCCTGAAGTAGTGAGTGACTCAAAGATGAAGCCAAGCATTGCCCAACTGCCTGAAGGGCGCCGGTCCACCTTCATCAGCACGCTCGAGATGTGAGGAAAGCTACTGGAACCCAACACTCAACGCTCTGTTCGGGGCACACAAAAGAGTAACCATTCAACATTCAACTCATTCAACAACAATATAACTGTCACCAGAATGGGACTCAAGTTTATACATCAACTTTGGTGATTACGAAAAAGTCTTTGGCAGTTCAAATAGTCATGCACTGTGAAAACTAAAAGGCACTTCAGGAGACCAGAAAAGCTTACCAGCATAATAAAGCCGGCGTATGAAGACACACACATGATAAAATAAGACACAACACAATAGAACGATACAACAGACACGATACAATAGAATGATACAACAGACACAACACAATATAATGATACAACAGACACAACACAATAGAACGATACAACAGACACGATACAATAGAATGATACAACAGACACAACACAATATAATGATACAACAGACACAATACAATAGAATGATACAACAGACACAACACAATATAATGATACAACAGACACGATACAATAGAATGATACTTCTTCTTCTTCGTACGCAGTCAGACAGTAACCATTATTTTTTTCGAAAAAAGCGGCGGTCATCCTGAGGCTGTCGCCACTGCCATAGAGCTTGTCTTGCAGTTCCACTAGTGATGGCCACATCTGCTCTCTCTGATCCTCGTATGTCGGGCAGTTCTGCAGCAGATGTTCAGCGGTCATTTTACCAGTACCGCACGGGCATTCGTCGGTACCACCTATCTTCAATTTGTTGAATAGGTGGTACCTCAGTCCAATAGAATGATACAATAGACACGATGTCATAGACACGATACAATAGACACGATACAATAGAAATGACACAACACACATGATACCTTCTTCTTCTTCGTACGCTGTCAAACGTCAACCTGTATTTTTTCGAAAAAAGCAGCGGTCATCCTGAGGCTGTCGACACTGCCATAGAGCTTTCTAGTGTTACCACTGGTGATGGCCACATGTGCTTTCTCTGGTCCTCGTATTTTGGGCAGTTTTGCAGCAGATGTTCAGCGGTCATTTTTCCGGTACCACAGCTGCATTCGTCAGTGCCACCTATCTTCAGTTTATTGAATAGGTGGTACCTCAGTCTATTGTGGCCTGTGCGCAGTCTGAAGACCACGACCTGCTCTCTTCTGTTCAACTAGTAATAGGCATCGTTTTTTGTGTAGCCAGTATGTTCTGTTTCCCATTTGGCCATGTATCTGGCTCTAATGAGCCTTTTGGACTCTTCGTAGGTCACACTAGAATCTGGTTGTGGTAGTCTTGCACCTTCTTTTGCCAGTCTGTCTGCCTCCCCGTTGCCTTGGATGTTACAGTGGGATGGAACCCACTGTACCACTACTCTTTTTGGTGCGGACTGCTGGCATAGTTGACAGAGTACTGCTCTTAAATCATTAAGTTCAGTGTTTTTCTGGCTTTTAAGTGCTGTGACTACGGCCAGGGCATCTGTAAACAGGACTATATGGCTTTCATTTCTTTTGCCTGCCACCATTGCTTCTACTGCAGCCTTCAGTGCCTCTGTTTCCGCTCTTAAATTGCTCACACATGATATGATACAATAGACACAATTCAATAGACATGACACAATAGAATGATACAACAGACACGATACAATAGAAATGACACAACAGACATGACACAATAGAATGATACAACAGACACGATACAATAGAATGATACTACAGACACGATACAATAGAAATGACACAACATACATGACACAATAGAATGATACAACAGACACGATACAATAGAATGATACAACAGACACGATACAATAGAAATGACACAACATACATGACACAATAGAATGATACAACAGACACGATACAATAGAATGATACAACAGACACGATACAATAGAAATGACACAACATACATGACACAATAGAATGATACAAGAGACACGATACAATAGAATGATACAACAGACACGATACAATAGAAATGACACAACAGACACGATACAATAGCAATGACACAACAGACATGACACAATAGAATGGTACAACAGACACGATACAATAGAAAAACACAACATACATGATATGATACAATAGACACGACATAATAGAATGATACAGCAGACACGATACAATAGACACAACACAATAGACACAACACAATAGACACGACACAACAGACACGATACAATAGAATGATACAACAGACACGATACAATAGAATGATACAGCAAACACGATACGATACAATAGACACGATACAATAAAAGCAAAGAAAGTGGAAAGAACTGAAGAAAACAGCACAGGGCAGGTCTGCTTGGAGAGGGTTGGTTGATGGTCTATGTACCTTGAGGTGACAACAAGGAAGGAAAAGAACACGTCCATTGACATGCAACTAAGATTTTTACTTCTCGTACTTTGAATCTGGGTTTGTCGCAGCAACCAGCTCTCGAACCATTTTCTTAAAAGTGAAAAACCTAAACGGAAAATATGTTGACCTGGAGCGAACATATTTGTTTTGAAGAGTTTCCAGGGCTTGCAAAGACCTATCCATCTCTGAATGATAAAAGCTAATCTGTCTCTGTCTTCTGTTGATGTTTTTCAACAACATTTCCTCACTCATCACGTCTTCATCTGGAGAATAAAGACGAGAAGGTAGATAACCAGACACAGGAAAAACCTGTTTAATATAATGTGTGTATGTTACAACTAGGACACCTTTGGCATCCTTATTGACGGCAGACGCCTCAATCACCTTCGATTTGCCGATGATATAGTGTTCATCTCAGAGTCAGCAGCAGAAGCCAACCAAATAATGCAGCTACTCGATGGAGAGGGCAGGAAAGTGGGTCTGGAGATGAATGTCTTGGAAGATCGAAGTGTTGTGCAATCGCTTCCCCACTTGTGATCCAGTCTTCCTTGGCGAGGTACGATTAGAGGATGTCAACGAGTACATTTATCTTGGACGTCTTCTCAATATGGAGAATAACATGGAACCTGAACTGACAAGACGGCGCAACGCGGGATGGGCAGCCCTCTCGTCTATTAACACGGTCCTGGACGGTTGTCATGACCGAAACCTACGAGCCTCCCTCTTCAAGTCCCCTGTACACCCTGCAATGTGCTACGGTGCCGAGACGTGGACACTAATAAAATCATTAGAGGACAAATTGAGAGTGACCCAGGCCTCCCTTGAGAGACACTTAGTCAGAATCACTCTCCGAAACCAACGTATGCAAGGTCTCCTCAATTCTGACATAAGACAATTGTCCCTGGTGAAGGGTTGTCCCTGCTGTAATCCATGCAGACAAGGCAAAATATAAATGGGCAGGCCCACATGATACGACGAAACGATGGAGCAAAGTAACAACAGTCTGGTACCCCGGGGTGAGAAGAGGTCGAGCGGAGGACCTCCAATGCGTTAGTCTGACTTCCTTACTGTACACTGCAACATCCAAGGCACCTCTAGAGGAGCACTTACCACAGCACTGGACTTCCGTGGCCCAATACAGGGCCCGCTGGAGACGAAGTTCGAGCCCGCAGCTACGCTGAGGAACGGGCCATCAAGATGGATTTATATAAATTGTTCGTCTATCATAATCGAGGAGGACGACTTTGACAACATGAGTTCGAAGATGGCTCAATAAGCCAATCGGAGTCCGGAATTGTCTGTCACTCACATCTAGCACAAGGAAATAGGACACTCCTCTATGACAGGGGTTAAAGAAGGGTTGATGTGCGCAGACTTGCTGAGCGATCGTCTCTGTATAGCCTCATTTCTCTAAACATCCTCAGCAATAGTGATGTGCAAGTCTCTGCAATTGGTGGCGGTTCTTTCCCAGACATTATAGTTAATAGAGGAGTACGTGGCTGAATGGTTTCGAGGCCTGCCTGCCGACAAGGAGGGCAGCGGTTCGAACCCGAGGTATGGCATGTGTTGTTTTTCTGTTGGGGGTGAAATCATAGCCAGCACACGACGTGGTGACAGCAATGGTGAAGTGGCCTGTAGTCCTCAGCCTTCAAAACCCCTCGACTACCCCAGCAATGAGGAAAATGACGTATGACTTTTTTTGGTTTTTTTTATGGTTTATACCGCACTGAATCATTGATCTCTTATGCGTGTCCTTGTACCGTTTCCGTTACCCATCGCTTGTTTTCTTGTCATTTTTGAGTTCAGCATAGAGCAGTTCTTTTGGTAAACGTTGATCCGACATGTGTTCTACGTGGCCAGCCTATCTCAGCTGTGCTGCACACATCATGGTGTGTATACTGGACATGTCGATCGCACCAACACATTTGTATTCGGCACCATGTCCTAACATCTAATCTTCAGTAGTTAATGCAAGCAGTGCAAGTGGTTTAATTTCCCGACATGATGGCTATAGACAGTATATGTCTTACACACACATAAGGGATCAAGATGCTGAGCAGCAGCGGTCAGCGACCCATAGCTGACATGCTAGCGTCAGGGCCAGCTACCAGAGCTGCCAATACCCTTCTACACCTCCACGCAGTGATCCTGGATAACAGGCTGCAGCAGGGCAGACTGGCTAAGGAGAAGGGATAGAAGAGGGAATGTTAACCCGGTACTAAAAAAATGCTTGCTGAAGTCGGATGTGTTGGACCGAAAGGTGCAAATATCGCAGTCAAGCTGTAAACTACAACACAACGCATTCCGTTTTCTGGACTACATTCTGCTACTTAAGCCCTTTCAGGGTTTGGTAGCGGGAGGTTGTGAACGAAGCCAAGCCAAGCCACACACATAGAAGAGGGTAGGCAGAACAACTGCAGTGGATACCTTCAATTTTGTTTGAGTTCTGATCCCTTGCCTATCCCACACCTTTCTACGAAGTCTGCCAAATGCTGCACACGCTCTAGCTATTCTTGTATTCACTTCAACATCTATGTGAACATAGATGTAGGATGTAAAGGAAACCACATACAAACTTACATTTGAGCCCTGATATTCAAACAGGTAGGTAATGCCTGCTGCCAGGTAGTTGAAGGCTACCCGTATTACACTGTTTATTTTGCAATATTTACAATGATCTAGGCACGGGGGCAGGTAGGTAGGGTAGAAATTTCATTACTTTGTCTAGACAGTTGCTAACAGCCCGATCGTTAATTTTCAACTGCCAAGTGTTCTTTTATATGTAGAGTGTACAAAGGATCTCTGTATTTTAGAGAGACTGTTTACAAAGCGGACTGGATAAGGAGAAGGGATCGAAGAGGGAAGGGTAAGCTGGTACCCAAAAATGCCTGCTGAATTCAGATGTGTTGGACCGAAAGGTGCAAATATTGCCGTCAAACTGTAAACTACGACACAAAGCGATCTGTTCTCCGGACTTGGTAGCATGAGTTTGAGAACGAACAACGACGAAGAAGACGAAATGCCAGACCGAAAGGCAATTAAGGTAGAAAAGGGACAGCACCTTCAGAACTGAATGATAGGTTTTGGCAATCTGGCTTTTGCCACAGATCTCCCTGGTTTAATACCAGGGTTCCAGAATACCAATATGTGATAAATACAGAACAAATTTGTTCAATCCCACAAGAACAAATTTGTTGAATACTACAAGAACAAATTTGTTCAATACCACAAGAACAAATTTGTTCAATACGACAAGAACAAATCTGTTCAATACCACAAGAACAAATTTGGTCAATCCCACAGGCGTTGTTCACATCTTATGTGGACCTGACCTGTGAGAAAACAAGTTATTTGACATTTTATTGCTGTAAGAAAAATCTGGCAAAGATGGCGCCGTAACTGGCTGCGAGTCTACATTTCTCTACTGTGTTGGATCATTATGGATGCCGTCAGACCACGGATTTGCCTGGAATTCACACTAGTCGACGACTTACACTTGTGTTCACGGATACGTGGAATTGTTTTCCGTCTGGACTTGTTATTTCGTTCTTTTTTTGTGATTTCTTCCATCCGTTTATCCTGGTCTGGACGCCGGCTGAGTGGCGCTATGCTTAAACTAGTTATACCTGTGTCGTATCTCACGGGTTAGTTCTGCCGGTTCACCTTCACGAATTTGGCGTGTGGGAATTTTAGATGCTACTATGATGAGCTGAATACAGCTGGGCAGAGATGCCAGACTCACACACACGCTGAGTGTTGTCCATACGACCTCTTGTGGTTATCGAAAAGGCACGACAAACTGCGTTAGATGCCTTCCCACCTTTCTACCCTGCGGGTTACATGTTTACGGAAAGGCTTCGGTGGTAACCCTGAGACAATATCTGCATCCTATGCTATCTCCAGTCGTCTCGATGAATGTCTTGCCACTGGCAAAAGGTAGCTTAGGCTCTGTGAGTGAGGTTGACAAAAGGCGCAGTTTCTTCCTCACTTTAATCCAAATCTCCGCGCAAGTCACCCATTTCAGCGGACACAGCAAGAGATACGACTGTCCACACGGCTGAACAAAGAGAGTGGTCTTCATCGCTTGTGATGGACAAACTATCAACACAGCAAGAGATACGACTGTCCACACGGCTGAACAAAGAGAGTGGTCTTCATCGCTTGTGATGGACAAACTATCAACACAGCAAGAGATACGACTGTCCACACGGCTGAACAAAGAGAGTGGTCTTCATCGCTTGTGATGGACAAACTATCAACACAGCAAGAGATACGACTGTCCACACGGCTGAACAAAGAGAGTGGTCTTCATCGCTTGTGATGGACACAAAAAAAACTATCATTGCTGTAAGATCGGGGGGAGGGGGGCGCTTATTTATTTTCTTTCTTTCTCCTTTCATTCTTCCTCTTCTTCATGAACAGGACTTTGTGCCACAGTTTACAGCAAGGCTGAGATATCAGTAGGCCTTTTGGCCTGACACATCCTATTTCAGCTAGCTTTTTTTGGGGACCAGGTTAACCTTCCCCTTGCAATCCCCATTTTCTTTGGCTAGACTTCACGGGTGCAGCCTTTTTCTAGGGCCGCAACCTGGAGGCAGAACAGGGTCTTGTTCAGTTCTGGTTCACTGACCCTGATGCAAGCAGCCAGTCACGAGTCGCTGTCAGTTTTTTCACTCCACTTTATTTTTGGCACCAACCTTTCTTCCAAACCTCCAAGTCTGCTCTACAATCCCATGTGTGCAATCCCATGAAGTGGACAGACTTCTACCACATGGAGGTTACGCCATATTGTTAGGCGGTCATTCATTTTAAAAATACATCCATAATATTCTGCCTTGTTAGCACTCTCCTACCTCATATTCACATCTGACTGTGGATGTCCACCCAACATGGCACTTGACCCTCTGAACCCATATATCGGGGTATGTGTAAATACCCCATTCACCAAACCACCCATTTCTTGGTTTAGGCCATAATATAGTGACGTCTACACAGTACACAAATTTCAGGAAATAACAAATATGGCGGCGTAAATATCGAAGAATGTCTTTGTGAACTTAACTAACTTAACTTAACTTAACGTCTTTATACTGGTTTAGAAGACCCTGCAGAGTCTGTATACAACCAGTTACATTTACATCACCTTGCTCTAAAAGCTATGCGCATCCAGTTTATTCTTAAATGCATTAACTGTCCCTGCCTCCACTACCTCCCCTGGCAATGCATTCCAAGCAGACACCACTCTCTGACTAAAAAAATATTTCCTAATATCTAACCTGGACCTCTCTTTAGACAGCTTGTAGCTATGCCCTCGTGTTATTGTAGGTGGCTGTATTTTAAAAAACTTGTTATAGTCTAATTTATCGATTCCTCTGATCATCTTATAAACCTGTATTAAGTCACCACGAATTCTTCTCTTTTCGAGACACTGTAGGCCGGTTTTTCTGAGTCGTTCCTCATAACTGTAATTCTGGAAGATTTTAATCATTTTCGTGATGAAAAGGGGTTTTGAAAATTCAGAAAATGGCTATTCTGAAAGGCTAACAACAGAACAAGCTGTTGAAGTAATTTTAAGGATTTTGAGGCTGATAAATTGGATTCAGATGGTGATTATTTTGAAAATGATAAATTCGGATTATCATTCGTTCATTGATTTGGTTCAAGCTAGATCTGTTCCTCTGAGGATCAGCCTACAGTCCCAGGGGATCCCACACAATGTATCAAGTCAATTTGGCGAATATATTCCCCGCTCTAGTGAAGTAGGAACATTGGAAATTAGCAGGTCAGTCAATTTTAGGTTAAATTACTAAATTAGAGGACGTAGTTTTGTCATGGTAAATAGCTTTACTCAAATGTCTACATTGTGGATATTTTCTCAGGTGCACAGGGAAATGGGATTTTACAAACTGAGTAGCTAGGGTTCAGTTAAAAGGGTTAAGATATTTTGGTCCCAACTAAAGACGCAACAACTCGCTGAAAACAACACTTGAAGGGAAGATGGAGGGTAAATACATGAGAGGTAAACCACGCGATAAGTTGGAGGGTTGTGGTGGTTGTTTAATGCCCACAATGAGAAGGTTGACTCTTTTGTGCGCCCTAACAATGACGTTAAGTGGCGGGTTGTCGTAGCTTTCCTCACATCCCGAGTGTGCTGATGAAGGTGTACCAGGGTCCTCCAGGCGGTTGTGCTATGCTTAGCTTCATCTGCGTGTCGCTCACTGCTACAGGAACACGTTAGCCAGACTGTTGTCCTCGACAACAACCCGTTTCCACGACGATCAACGAAGAGGTCAGGTGAGGGTCTTGGCCAGTATATTTCTCATGACCCTGGCTAACATTGTCTGATCAGTACGTTTTGCCTGAACAGACGTTAGCCGTATCGTCCCGTCAGGTGAGGGTCTTGGCCAGTATATTTCTCATGACCCTGGCTAACATTGTCTGATCAGTACGTTTTGCCTGAACAGACGTTAGCCTCATCGTCCCGTCAGGTGAGGGTCTTGGCCAGTATATTTCTCATGACCCTGGCTAACATTGTCTGATCAGTACGTTTTGCCTGAACAGACGTTAGCCTTATCGTCCCGTCAGGTGAGGGTCTTGGCCAGTATATTTCTCATGACCCTGGCTAACATTGTCTGATCAGTACGTTTTGCCTGAACAGACGTTAGCCTCATCGTCCCGTCAGGTGAGGGTCTTGGCCAGTATATTTCTCATGACCCTGGCTAACATTGTCTGATCAGTACGTTTTGCCTGAACAGACGTTAGCCTCATCGTCCGAAGTGAGAGGATAACATCAACAGATGGACAGGGAAGAGCCTGGCGGATTGTACCATCCTGGCAAGTGAGCGAGAACGTTGGAGATCAACTGTAGCCAGCTTTTAACGTGGAAATGGCATTTTTTGCGTTCGCCTTATTTTTCTAATCCCCAAGGCGGTGTGCATTGCACTGTGTTTTTATTTTGCGCCTGTCGGCCAAGTGCATCCGACTTCAGCATGCATTTTCTGTAAGGGTCTGCTTCCTACTGCATTTTCTAAGTGTTTGCTTCCCCGGGGTAACAGCCGGTGCTGTGATGGGGATCGAACCCAGCACCTTCGGTTTGTGAGCCGTGCCACTTAACCACTAGGCCACGCCGTCCCCTGTAGATGGCATTTGAACTGAGCTATATTAGATTAAAATGCAACTTACGAAGAGTCCAAAACGTTAACTAGGGTCAGATACATGGACAAATGGGAACAGAGAATACTGGATACACAGGAAATGATGCTTATTACCAGTTGAACAAAAGAGGACAGGTGGAGGTCTTCACGCTTCACACATGCCACAACAGACTGAGGTACCATCTATTCAACAAACTGAAGATAGGTGCTACTGACGAATTCCCCTGTGGCACTGGGAAAATGACCCCTGAACATCTGCTGCAAAATTGCCCAACATACGAGGACCAGAGAAAGCACATGTGGCCATCACCAGGGCTAGACAAGCTCTATGGCAGTGTCGACAGCCTCAGGATGACCGCTGCTTTCTTTAACGTCTGACAGCATATGAAGAAGAACTGTAAGGAGGCAGACACAATGTTTGTCCTGCACTGTATAGTGAACGGGGAACGTGCAGGAAAACGATATCTTGAACTTTTGAATCTGGAATAATACGAAACTGTGAACACGTGAATACATGGGTTACGCTGTGATCCTGACCTTCAATGGGGTCATCATCAAGGCCACAAAATTTCTCCACTTTCCTAAGTGCTTGCTTGATCTTTCCAAAAGGCTTTCTTCCAGAAACCAGTGGTCTACTTTCTCCTTCTTCTGTTTCTTTTTCGTCTTTATCTTCGTTGCTGTGAGCAGATGCAGAATTTGGGAAAAGTTGTGGCAAAAAATAATCTGTCGTTTAAAAATGTATTCATATTTAATGGGGCGAATTGACTAGAATGGGATTCGTGATGAAACAATAGCCTACTTGCATGTTGATGAGAGTGACTAAAGAGTGTTGTACTTGGGTGTGGCACCCTAATCATGTAAAAAAAAAAAATGTTTTATTATATTATAATAAATCACTGCAAAAACTCGGACACAGGTTTCCAGTGAAGGGACTAGTGGTAGCTAAAATTATGTTTCACATTGAAGCAGAAAGGTGAATCCTCTTCTTGTGAGTTCGGTCTCAATCTCACGCTACCAAGCTCTGAACAGGGCTGTACAAGTAACAGGATGATATCCGGAGAACGGAATGCATTGGGTCGCTAGTCTAGAGCTTACCTGCAATACTTGCACCGTATGGTTCGACATATCCGTCTTCGGCAGGAAGGTGAATGTATGAAATGATATATAGACCCCTTAGGCGACAAAGGCCCGTCGTGCTGACCGCTCATGTTCACAATGAGTGGTTGAGAACCATGCTGCATGCAATGAGGATGATGTCTTTCTGATTTGACTGCACTAGGCGGTGTGTGGACCAGGCCAGACCATGATCAAGAGGGGGGGTTTCCCATTCTTGATGTCCATGATCTGTTTTAAGAGCTGGTAGACAGGGACACCCTCGGCAAGGCAGGGCACATGTTTAAATAGGGCCAAACGTCTACGGTTTAGCATGGTGAATGTGCTTTTGTGGCCTGTCCATCAGGTGACTTTGTCGCTAGAAACTCGGTCATGCCAGTGGATTTCAGAAACGTGACTCTAGTCACATATGTTGTCGTCTTCTTCGTTCGTTCTCAACCCCCCGCTACCAAGCCCTGATTAGGACTTTGCGAGTAGCAAAATGTTGCCCAGAAAACAGAATACATTGTGCCATAGCTTGCGATATTTGCACCTTTCCGTCCAACTTCAGTAGGTATTGTTTAGTACTGGGTTAGTAGCCTTCCCTCTTAGATCCCTTCTCCTTAGCCAGTCTGCTCTGTTATCCAGGTTCACCGCATGGAGGTGTAGAATGGTCTTGACAGCTCTGGTTTACTGGCCATGGGACTAGCAGCCAGCACTGTGCCAGTGACATCTGCAGCCCCGGTTGCACATGTGGAAGGCCTCAATGCGCTTTGTGATCATCCTGTCCAGGTTTCGGAACTGTTCAGCAGGAGGGAGGGGGGGGGGGGGGGGGGGGGTGGCAAAGGTCATGTAAATCGGTAGGTTGGTTTTCAGTGAGACCTTTACTGGGCCTCAGATGCCATGCAATTTGTTCCCAGAAGTGGCGGCCAGCCGGCTCTTTAAATGTTTGATGTGTAGCTTCATGCATTTGAGTCTATGAGATGGAATGTCTGCATCCATGAGATGTAGAATGGTCTTGACAGCTCTGGTTTACTGGCCATGGGGCTAGCAGCCAGCACTGTGCCAGTGACATCTGCAGCCCCGGTTGCACATGTGGAAGGCCTCAATGCGCTTTGTGATCATCCTGTCCAGGTTTCGGAACTGTTCAGCAGGAGGGAGGGTGGGGGGGGGGGGGGGGGCAAAGGTCATGTAAATCGGTAGGTTGGTTTTCAGTGAGACCTTTACTGGGCCTCAGATGCCATGCAATTTGTTCCCAGAAGTGGCGGCCAGCCGGCTCTTTAAATGTTTGAAGTGTAGCTTCATGCATTTGAGTCTATGAGATGGAATGTCTGCATCCATGAGATGTAATGTCTGCATCCATGAGATGTAATGTCTGCATCCACGAGATGTAATGTCTGCATCCATGATATGTAATGTCTGCATCCATGAAATGTAATGTCTGCATCCATGAAATGTAATGTCTGCATCCATGAGATGTAATGTCTGCATCCATGAGATGTAATGTCTGCATCCATGAGATGTAATGTCTGCATCCATGAGAATTCAAACCATGGACCTTCAGTAGATAGAAGCTGCTTGTCATAAAGACAGACATGAGTTAGACCATTTGCTAAACTAGACACTGTCACATTGTCACGAAGAAAGATCTCATCGCAAGCGGATGACAATAACAGCCACAAAGACAGAGCCCGTCACAAGCGGATGACAACAATAACAACCACAAAGAAAGAGCTCGTCACAAGCGGATCACAATAACAACCATGAAGATCTTGTTACAAGTGGATGACAACAATAACAACCACAAAGAAAGAGCTCGTCGCAAGCGGCTGACAACAATAACGATCACAAAGAAAGAGCTCGTCACAAGCGGATCACAATAACAACCATGAAGATCTCGTCACAAGTGATGACAACAATAACAACCACAAAGAAAGACCTCGTCACAAGTGGATCGAAGTAACAACCATGAAGATCTCGTCACAAGTGGATGACAACAATTACAACCACAAAGATCTTGTCGCAAGGGGATGACAACAATAACAGCCACGAAGAAAGAGTTTGTCGCAAGTGGATGACAACAATAACAACCACGAATATCTCGTCGCAAGTGGATGACAACAATAACAACCACGAATATCTCGTCACAAGCGGATGACAACAAATAACCACGAAGATCTCGTCGCAAGCGGATGACAACAATTACAACCACAAAGAGCTCGTCGCCAGTGGATGACAACAATAACAACCAGACTCAATGTACATTTAACACACATTGATGCCCGTTACCTTCCGTGGCACTCATGCGCTACGCTGCTAGATTCTTGCACCTTTTTCCTCAAATCATTAATATTGTCTTCCGACACTGTCATCCGGATTAACCTTTTCAGTTTCAGGTGGCGACGGATAGGGAAGTATTCTGTGCACAATGTTGAGTGAAAGAAAAATTAAGATTTCTTAAACTCATTCTCCCCCAATGCTTTCTGTGTCTAAGCACTATGTTATACAGTATACATCCAGTATCCAGCGACATGGATTGCCTTGTCATTTGCCTCCAGCATGTGGCACCTATTGCATGTTTCCTGGAGGTTGGGGCAGGTCATCAGGGTCCTGTATTGTTCCACGATCACATGTGTCTGTTCAGCGACTTCCGTGTTGTTAATGGTAGATGATGTCCGGGTGGAGGGGGAAGGTTCCTCTCGAAGTTCTATCTCTGGGAGCCAACATTAATTCATCCCATCTCTCAATTCAACGACTTTCAGGGTTTGACTGTATGGGCCGAGATGATTTTAGGAAACTATGTCTGGATTTGATTCTTGTGCTCTGTACCTGATGTCCAAACATGGGGTGCCTTGGGTCGTGCTCCTGTTTTTCTCGTTCGATTTCTGCTGCGATGCTTATTCGAATCTTGGTTGGTGCTTTGCCCCTTACAGGCTATATTTTACCAATGGAGATGAGTTTTAAGCACCCTGATACTACTATCGTAAAACAGACTGTTTCCAGAAGTTTGGCAAGGACACGAGGCGAGGTTTCGTTAAAATTGAGATGGGGACTTGGTCAGTATGTTTGACCTGGCCCTTATGAGAGATGGGGTCTTGGTTAGTATGTTTACCTGGCCCTAATGTGAGATGGGGATTTGGTCAGAATCTTTCACCTGGCCCTGGTGTGAGATTAAATTTGGTCAGTATGTTTCACCTGATCCTGACATGAGAATCTTGGTCAGTATTTCACCTGACCTTGACGTGAGATTAAATTGGGTCAGTATGTTTCACCTGACCCTGACTGAGGATATTGGTCAGTATGTCTCACCTGACCTTGACATATGTCTTGTCTCCCATCAATAGATGATATAAAGCAAATATAGATCAAATTAGCCCGTAACAGACAATGCTGTTGACGATAATGTGTTAGATGTACTAGACCTCAGCTTTTAACGAGGTGGGATGGCCAATTCCCTTCCTAGTTAACTTTCCTTCTCCAACAGTAAGCCAGGTACCTTGAGCACGCACACGGACACCATTTTGTATCTGAGCTGCGCATGTGCATGTGACACCTAACATCTACTACCTACAGTAATCACAAAGCCAGATGTAACCACCACTTAATGCCACCTTTAGAAACTACCAACTACATTCTACAACAATCTCATATCAGTTTGTGACCTACTTACTGGCTCACTTTGGCATATCACGCAGATGCTTCAAAAATGGTTTATCTATTCCATTTTTGTGTATAAAATTTAAATGCTTTGGTTACATCAAGCGACACAGCGGTCTTGAGAGAACAGTGATGGAAGGTATAGTGCCAGGCAAAAGAGTAAGGGGTAGACCAAGAACACAATGGCACCAAGATATCCAGGAATGCCTGTGTATGACTGTGGTGAGGGCTGGAGTTCTGGCAATGGAAAGAGTTATTGACTGTGATGTGAGCGACGTTCTTATAAAGGACATGCTACATGATGATGACGACTAGAACAAAATATGTTTACCATATAACTGGATATAGCTGTCATAGAACTGCTGCAGCAGTTTCCGTGTGTCTTCATACTGGGGCTTGATTTTCTCTGTTCGTTCTTTCAGCAACCTGTGCTTTATTTTCAGCTCGTGGCGTGAAAGTTTCACTTCTGCGGAAGACATTGCAAATAGCAATGATAATAAACACTGCATCAACGGAAAAAGCTAAAAGAAAGAACAAAAGACATGTCAGCAATAACCGCAAATCACCATCATCATCTACATGTCACCCGAGCTGGTGGAGTATCAACCTAACACTATGATTGGTTCGTCTTAGATTTTTAGGGAATCCTCAATCCATTTATTTAGGAGTTGAGGTTAGTGCACTGGCTTTCCAGCTGAGAGATCTGTGTTCGGTGCTGGATTTTTCCCAATTGTAAAATGGTTCGTGCAGCCCACTCAGCCTCAAAAATTGAGTACCAGAACAATATCGGAAAAGTAAAGCCCACATTACCCCCCCTAGTGATTTATTGGTCAAGAAAAATATGTGCCTAACACAATGTTTCTAATATGCCACACTGGTGTGAAATGGAGATCTTTCAGTCCATTTGTTCGCAGTGCGGTTTCAGTAGCAATGGTTAATGTATGTTGTTGTTACTAGTGGTAGTGAAACCAACGACCCTGTTCGAGCCTTGCCCACTGATCATAAAAGAGATGGCCAATGTCAGTGCTCTTAAACCTGGGCGCTACTGCGCACTAGAGGGTGATTTTAGCTTGCAGGTAGGTGGTAACAGAATAATTACAAGCTGTTTGGCTGCTGGCTGGATTGGCTTCGTTCGTTCTCAATCTACCGCTACTAAATCCTGACACGGTCCTAAGTAGCAGAATGTAGTCCAGAGAACGAATGCGTTGTGTCATAGTTTACAGCCTGACTTTGATATTTGCACCTTTCGGCCCAACACATCCGACTTCAGCAAGCATTTTTGTTAGTACCAGGATAGCATTCCCTCTTCGATCCCTTCTCCTTAGCCAGTCTGCTCTGTTGCAGCCTGTTATCCAGGATCACCGCGTGGAGGTATAGAAGGGTCTTGGCAGCTCTGGTTCGCTGGCCCTGACGCTAGCAGTCAGCTATGGGTCGCTGACAGCTGCAGCTCATCATCTGTTTAAAAATACAACCTGAAGAAACTGTCACACAATAACAGCTAAAGGGAAAAATTTGGGAAACTGTGTTTCCTCATTGCAGCCTACGGCTGTGAAACATGGACAGTTGTCCAAAATTTCGAGGAAGACAATCAAGTCCTTCAAGTCAAAATGTTATAAACGGGTCCTCAGAATACTATGGACCAAAAAAAAATAGAGTGCAGACATTCAACAAGACTTGGGCATAGAGGATAGAGGAGAACTGGTTCATAAATTCAAAAGACAGCGGTCTTGAGTGAACGGTAATGGAAGGTATGGGGTCGGGCAAGAGAGACAGACCAAGAAGGCGTGGTTACCAAGATCTCAAAGCATACTGGGGCATGACTCTAGAACAGGATGGAGAATTGGCAAGAGATCTGAGTTTCTTTCTGACGGACTTATCAGAGCGTGATGATTAAAAACATCCAACATAATAGTATACAGACTCGGACGATAGCGGAGTTTTCTTCAACGTAGATTTTAATGGGCGGTAAGGAAAATGTATGGTCACAAAAGTTAATAAAGTGGGCGTTAAGTATAGAACGGTCGAAGAGCATTGGTCTATACCAACCCCAGAACTAACAGCCCATACCCCCTCCAGCAACAGCATGACTGCACAGTGGCGACGTCAGGGGGCAACGAATATTTCATTTGTTCGCTGGTCACTTTGTGATGAAACTGGTTGTCTACAGACTCCGCAGTGTGTCTGTACTTTAAGTTAAGAACAACTGGGATTGACACGATAAGTCACCAGTGAATTTCCATACGTCACAGATGAAATAATGAAGCACCCCAAGAGACATGTGACCAGTAACGTCAGAAGAAACACAGAATGGCACGAACATCAGTATCAAAGCTGGCAGACGATAGAAAACTGTATCTCACCACTATGTCTAATGACACAAGTGGATAGAAGATGATGATGTTGCATAAACCTCCATAGCCACTTACCACAACGTTCCCAGAAGATTGTTGTTGATTGAATGCCCACAATGAGTAGGATTACTCTTATGTGTGTTCTAAACAGGACGTTAAGTGGCGGGTTATTGTAGGTTTCCTCACATCCCAAGCATGCTGATGGATGTGGGCAGGGAACCTTCAGGCGGTTGTGCTATGCTTGGCTTCATCTGCTCACTACTATGGGGATCATGTCGATCCCTCTCTTCGTTAGCAAGGCTGCCATCAAAACAGCCCATTTGCCAGGAGGGCTACGAGGAAGCTGAGAAGAGAGTCTTGGCCAGTATATTTTTCCTGACTCTTACTAACATGTCTGAACAGTATGTTGTTCCTGACCAGACGATAGTCTTTCTCCCCAAATATGCCCAGAAGATTATAATGACCCTAGTATGTATAACCATTCGGCCGTTGAGGAGATTACATTGTGGAACGATTAACAGTGCAAGCGGATGGTGGAGATACTGATGGTGTTTTGCAAGCAAATCTTACAATACATAATGAGTTTCAACCGCTTACAGAGAATGATAGATGAAGCATTTGCTACTACTACCAAGATCTAAACCTGGGTACGTTAATCCATTCATTACCGTCACTAATTAGATCAAAATAATCACGCATTCCATTCTCCAGACTACATCCTGCTACTTGCAAAGCCCTGTTCAAGGCTTGGTAGCGGGAGATTGAGAACGAACGCAGAAGAAGATAAGAATAAAGCAAATGATAGTCTAATTAAAGCTGCGAGTTGCTTCTTCACAAATTTCCACGGCCATACATTTTGACTGGTCGCTTGATATCACATAAGCTAACAATAGCTGAAGGTCTAAGGCTGTTGCTACCACTAAAACCTGCATTCAGGTACGTTAATTCAGTCATGCACGTTACTAATTAGATCGAGACATTTGGCTACCTTAAGAAAGTCATAGTTACTCCTGCCATTTACCCGCACATCTACACTTTGAAATTAAGAGCAGTGGGTAGAAATCGCATCGCGTCAACACCAGGTGATGGCCGTCGCAATGTTCCGTGTTATAGAAGCAACATTTTTTTTTAAATTCAGCTACAATTTTTTTTTTTAAATACAGCAGCCCCATAGCAACAAATGAAGCTTTGCAAATACCCATAGGTGCAAAAAATGTTTGTAGTACAAAAACAAAACCAACATTTTAAAATGAAGATCCAGCAAATAACAAAACAATGTCAACTTAAGACAGCAGCAATAGAAGACAACAGATGTCGAAATCAGCAGAAGAGAACTATAACAGCAGACGTCAATAGCAACAAAAAAGCTAACAACAGAAGCAGAAGAGAACTATAACAGCAGACGTCAATAGCAACAAAAAAGCTAACAACAGAAGCAGAAGAGAACTATAACAGCAGACGTCAATAGCAACAAAAAAGCTAACAACAGAAGCAGAAGAGAACTATAACAGCAGACGTCAATAGCAACAAAAAAGCTAACAACAGAAGCAGAAGAGAACTATAACAGCAGACGTCAATAGCAACAAAAAAGCTAACAACAGAAGCAGAAGAGAACTATAACAGCAGACGTCAATAGCAACAAAAAAGCTAACAACAGAAGCAGAAGAGAACTATAACAGCAGACGTCAATAGCAACAAAAAAGCTAACAACAGAAGCAGAAGAGAACTATAACAGCAGACGTCAATAGCAACAAAAGCTAACAACAGAAGCAGAAGAGAACTATAACAGCAGACGTCAATAGCAACAAAAAAGCTAACAACAGAAGCAGAAGAGAACTATAACAGCAGACGTCAATAGCAACAAAAAAGCTAACAACAGAAGCAGAAGAGAACTATAACAGCAGACGTCAATAGCAACAAAAAAGCTAACAACAGAAGCAGAAGAGAACTATAACAGCAGACGTCAATAGCAACAAAAAAGCTAACAACAGAAGCAGAAGAGAACTATAACAGCAGACATCAATAGCAACAAAAAAGCTAACAACAGAAGCAGAAGAGAACTATAACAGCAGACGTCAATAGCAACAAAAAAGCTAACAACAGAAGCAGAAGAGAACTATAACAGCAGACGTCAATAGCAACAAAAAGCTAACAACAGAAGCAGAAGAGAACTATAACAGCAGACATCAATAGCAACAAAAGCTAACAACAGAAGCAGAAGAGAACTATAACAGCAGACGTCAATAGCAACAAAAAAGCTAACAACAGAAGCAGAAGAGAACTATAACAGCAGACGTCAATAGCAACAAAAAAGCTAACAACAGAAGCAGAAGAGAACTATAACAGCAGACGTCAATAGCAACAAAAAAGCTAACAACAGAAGCAGAAGAGAACTATAACAGCAGACATCAATAGCAACAAAAAAGCTAACAACAGAAGCAGAAGAGAACTATAACAGCAGACGTCAATAGCAACAAAAAAGCTAACAACAGAAGCAGAAGAGAACTATAACAGCAGACGTCAATAGCAACAAAAAGCTAACAACAGAAGCAGAAGAGAACTATAACAGCAGACATCAATAGCAACAAAAGCTAACAACAGAAGCAGAAGACAACAACAGATGACAACAGCAGCAACAGAAGATGGCAGATGATGAAAGCAGCAACAGAAGATGACGACAACAGCAACAGAAGACAGCAGATGACGACAACAGCAACAGAAGACAGCAGATGATGATAGCAGCAACAGAAGACAGCAGATGATGATAGCAGCAACAGAAGACAGCAGATGAAGACAACAGCAACAGAAGATGACGACAACAGCAACAGAAGACAGCAGATGAAGACAACAGCAACAGAAGACAGCAGATGATGACAGCAGCAACAGACAACAACAGATTATGACAGCTGCAACAGACGACAACAGATTATGACAGCAGCAACAGAAGACAGCAGATGACAACAGCAGCAGCAACAGAAGACAGCAGATGAAGACAACAGCAACAGAAGACAGCAGATGATGACAGCAGCAACAGATTATGACAGCAGCAACAGACAACAACAGATTATGACAGCAGCAACAGAAGACAGTAGATGACAACAGCAGCAGCAACAGAAGACAGCAGATGATGACAGTAACAACAGAAGACAGCAGATGACGACAGCAGCAGCAACAGAAGACAGCAGATGATGACAGCAGCAAACAGAAGATGACAGCAGCAACAGAAGACAGCAGAAGCAACAGAAGACAGCAGATGATGAAAGCAGCAACAGAAGATGACAGCAGCAACAGAAGACAGCAGATGATGAAAGCAGCAACAGAAGACAGCAGATGATGAAAGCAGCAACAGAAGACAACAACAGCAGACGTCAATAGTAACAGAAGCTAACAGCCAGCAACAGAAGACAGTAACATGAAACTAACAGCATCAACAAATTACAACAAATGAATGCCAACATAAGGTAATCCCAACAACAGCTATGTCAAATGACAATGGCAGAAAAAACACCGAAAAAGACGACAGCCAAAGACAAATTCAGCACTAAAAATAGCCAAGAAAAGACGACAACTGCGACACAAACAAAAAGCGTCAACTAATATACATGAAAGAACAGCAACAAAATATTGAGAAAGATAACAACAGTGATGATATATAACAGCGTTAGACAACAACATCAAAGGAAATGTCAGGACAAGATCAGCCAAAATGAATGATCATTAGAAGATAAAAATTGAAATTTTTTTTTTTAATGGCATTATCGACTCATAAAACTGATGTCTGTCTCCGACTCCTATCATTGAACACAGTTCCTCCTTCAAATAATCACATCTATTTTACCTCATAAAACTGACGGCGAGAACTATCATCGACAAACAGTTCATCCCTAAAATAATCACATCTATTTAACTTATAAAACTGTTGGTCTGTCTCAAACTTCTATCATTGACATACAGCTAATCCCGCAAATAATCACAAGGACAGCCAAATTTCAGCGCCAAACCACATCTCCCCAAGCACCAAGGTCTGGCTAAACCAACGCAATCAAGTGGATCTAACACCAACAAACAACAGAGCATTCAACGCACTTGCCAAACTCAGCTGACAAAAGGTCGAAGAAGACCCGCCATTTTCTCAAGAAGACAAATCATCAAAGCTGCCGAGTCCTGCGAAAGTATCAAGTGGGCTATTAGAGAGCACAATCCGCTGCCTAATAACTGCAGATGGAATGCAAGCAACATCACATCGGAAAATAGAAAGTGTCATCAGCGACTTCTAGATTTATTTGTTCAAGTCATCATCATTCCCCATCCCACCCCCCAAATAAAACAACAGCTGACGCCCTCCTACGCACGCCCCACCTTTCCTTACCTCTGAGATTTAAAATGCAGAAAGCATGACCCCCAGAAAGTCCCCAGGTAGAGATGGAATCGCAGCAGAAATGATAAAAGCATGCAGATACCCACTCTATACGGCCTCATCCAACCGGTTTTCCCCCAATGTCTAGAAACAAAAGAAATCCTGCCAGCTGAGCATGATTCACAGACCGTACACATTTTCAATTAGGAAGACCTGGCCAACTACTGTCTCATCCCTTATTTTTCCGTATTGTGGACAACTGTCACCAAATGCCTCCTAGCAAGGATTCGCAACACCCTTAAATGAATCCCAACCAACCGAACAAGATGGATTCAGACGAACGTATGGTACACTGGATCACGTAACCATGTGCTGGAATTTGATTGAGGCAGCACGGGAACATCAGCCACCATTAATACTTACATTCATCGACTATAAAAGGGCATTTGACTCGGACAAACCAGAATTCACATGGAAAGCTCTGGACAAGCAAGGAGTAGACTACATAGAAATACTCAAAACAATTCTTTTTCTTCGGTCAAGTGATTCTATGCTTCTAGCCCGATGAGGTTTAGTGTTTCAAATCTTCACCTGTCCTCCACAGCTTTTCGAGAGCGGTCGCTCCCCCGGGCCAGATTGCCTCGCTTTGGTCTGTATAAGTAGGGCACTCCTGCAGTGTATGTTCTGCTGTTTGCTTGGGTGCTCCGCAATCACGTGTGACAGTGTCTCTAAGACCCATTGTGTGGAGGTGGATCTTGAGTCTGCAATGTCCAATTTTGAGTCTGAAGATTTTTGTCTGCCCATCTCTGTAATTTTCTAGCTTATATTCTTTGTGCTGGTGCATATCGTTTGAAGAGTGTCTGCTTCTTTATAGTTCTGTGTATGGCGAGTCTGACTGCAGTCTTTTAGCAAATTCCTATGATTTCCTTTTCCAAGGATTCCACAGTGAGCCGAAATGCACTGTAGGACTAGATCTGTTTTTTGGGGGAAAAGTGATGTATGCAGCACCGTCATTCGTGCAACCCATCACTATCGACACTGAAGAAGTAGTACGACAAGGGGACTCCCATCCTGCTGAACCTCTTCTCTGCCTGCCTTGAGTCGGTGATGAGGCATTGCAGCTGAACAACTATGGCATTAGAATAGATAGGTGACAACTCAACCAATCAGGCTTTCATCAGGGACAACAACAATAATGAACTAGCGAATCATAGAAGAAAGGAAGACTGCATAAATATATAATGGTGCACACAAAAAAAAGGAGATTTACTTATATAAGAAACGGTCACATGGCTCCTAGCGGGCCGGAGGCTGAATACCAAATTTGATATCCCTACAACCTCTTGCGGTTATGGGAAAGGTGCAACACACAAAGATAGATGTCATCTCCTCCGCTGCCTTGCAGGATACCTGTGTACGAGAAAGGCTTCAGGAGTAAACCCTTAGAAAAATCTGCAGCCTGTGCTATCTCCAGTCGTCTCTATAAAATCTTGCCACTGGTCAAAGGTAGCTCAGGACCAGAGAGTGAGGTTGACAAAAGGCACAGTTTCTTCCTCCCTTTAATCCAATCCACTGCGCAATTCACCCATTTCAGCGGATACATCAGGAGAAAAGACTGTTCACACAGATGAACAAAGAGAGAGGTCTTCATCACATGTGATGGACGAACATCCTATCATATACCAAATTCCTCAAATAACCGCATCCATTTCCCTGGTATAACAGACGCCCTGTCTCAAACTTCTATCATTGGCATACGGTTATATCTAACTATTCCACTCCAGTATCCGTTAGCACCCTGTGCTGCAATTTTCGTTGTGTGTTGAGTTTTGAACAGGGTAGTATACAAACTTACACTTAAATATTACATTTAATATATCAAAATGAAGAGCAGAGTACAAAGAATAATAAACAAATATTTGGTTAGTCGTAACAGCTAAAAGAAGCAGAAAATTAACTGCAAATGTTGTACTTACCCAAGGCCACATACTGTTGCAGTAAATAATAATAGCTGTCCATCGCATGCAGGGGCGGCAAAAGCAGTCAGACTTGTTGTGTTGTACCTCACCTCTGTGTTCGGAGCTGACTATATAGTCTAATTCTGGTACAGAAATCCCTTCCATATATGCAGCATTAAACGTCAGAGTTGGACATGTGAATTCAGCTGTTTTGTCTTTTCACACAGTATTTTTCCTCCGCGCCTCTGAGATCTCACGCTTCTCAGCAATGGAGGTGTCTCTGGTGGTGGTCCTACGCCATGCCTGACGGTCCTGTGCCAGGCATTGCCATGAGTTCACATCGATGTTGAAGCGTGCCAGATATATTTTGAAAGAGTCTTTGAAGTGCTTCTTTTGCCCACCAACCAGACGCAGGCCGTCTTTCAGCTCGCTGTACATTAGTTGCTTCATGCCGATAGGGCCGCCCCCCCCCCCTAATCTAGGTCTTCCAAAACGATGTGTGGATGCTAGGCATTTTGGTCTTCGTGAAGATGTTGGTGTCTGGTGCCCTATCCTACCATTGCATTCTCAACAATATACAGAGGCAGCTTGCATGGCATGCCTGCTGTACAGTCTACGTCTCACTGGCATTCAGAAGGGTGGTGAACACTACGGCTCTGTAGAGTTTTGTATCAAGGCTAAGATCCCCTCCAATTCCACACGCTGTTGCGCATCTTCCTAAAGGCAGAACTGGCCTTAAAGATTCTGTTGCTGACCTCAGCGTCAATGGTGGTTTCCCTGGAGAGAGTGCTGCGAAGGCGAGTGAAGTCAATAAAACTCAACCTGTAAGGCTTGAATCATAAATATTATCCATTTTTGCAATAGCACACGCTGAATATTTCACACATTTGATGAATTTACAACAACTTTACTATGGCCGCTAACGAATTACAACTTTTGGAAAAATGTCAAAAAATATTTGTACTACTGTATGATGGTTATTTTCCAGCAAGATTATAAAATAAAAATATCTATTTAGATGTTTTTCTTATTATTTTATCAAATGTGTGTCCCATGTTTTGAAACAATCAATATGTAGTTGAGGTTTGCCTTCACATCCATCGCAAAAATAGAGTCTTCTTTATATTTTGTGGGGTACCGGAACTACAAGCCTTCAAAGTTGTAAGAACATTCTATTGTTCTTGGTGAATGATGCAGTAATCTATGCAGACAAGGCAAAACATAGATGGGCAGATCACATGTTGCGACGAAATGATGGTCGATGGAGAAAAGCGACGGCAATCTGGTACCTCCGAGGTAAGAAGAGATAGCGGGGAAGATCACCAATGCATTGGTCAGACTTCCCTGGAGGAGTGCTTTACCACCCTCTGGACTGGGGTTAGCTGGAGATGAAGTTGGGACTCACAGATATCACTGTGTGCGCATAGATGTGGTATGAGACAGCTGAGGAGGGTACTGAAAATGTTGATAGTGTGGCCGCTGTCACAATCACATTCAAGATTGTATGATGTCTGCATCTGCTCTATAATAAGTGAGCAGATTCAGCACATACGCTGTTGCACTATCTTCTAATCATAAACATTTGATGTGCTATTTTCCAGGTTTCAATGCATTATTTTGCTTAAACATCCAATGCCCCTTGAAGCCAATAATCATTTCATCAATGGAAACATTTTGGAATGATACAAAAGCATTGCTGAAGTTTGATCATAGTATTCATAGTCAGTGTATTCCCAAAATGGTCAGTTTGGCACTTTTCAGTAGTCAGTAGCATCTGCACCACCACATGAAGCATTACATGATACTTCTTCTTCTTCGTACGCAGTCAGACAGTAACCATTATTTTTTCGAAAAAAGCGGCGGTCATCCTGAGGCTGTCGACACTGCCATAGAGCTTCTCTTGTGGTTCCACTGGTGATGGCCACATCTGCTCTCTCTGATCCTCGTATGTCGGGCAGTTCTGCAGCAGATGCTCAGCGGTCATTTTATCGGTACCACATGGGCATTCGTCGGTACCACCTATCTTCAATTTGTTGAATAGGTGGTACCTCAGTCTATTGTGGCCAGTGCGAAGTCTGAAGACAACGACCTGCTCTCTTCTGTTCAACTGTTAATAGGCATCGTTTTTGGTGTAGCCGGTATGTTCAGTTTCCCATTTGGTCATGTATCTGGCTTTAATAAGCCGTTTTGACTCTTCGTACGTCATACTAGTATCTGTTTGTGGTAGTCTTGCACCTTCTTTTGCCAGTCTGTCTGCCTCCTCGTTGCCTTGGATGTTGCAGTGTGATGGGACCCACTGTACCACTACCCTTTTTGGTGCGGACTGCTGGCATAGTTAACAGAGAGCTGCTCTTAAGTCATTAAGCTCAGTGTTTTTCTGGCTTTTTAGCGCTGTGACTACGGCCAGAGCATCTGTGAGCAGGACTATATGGCTTTCATTTTCTTTATTTGTCACCATTTCTTCCACTGCCGCCCTCAGTGCCTCTGCCTCCACTTTGAAATTGCTTGTGTACTTACCAGTAGCGAATGACAGTGTTATTTTTCTGCCATTTGGTAGGTTCAGGAATGCTCCTGCCCCTCCGTTCTGTGTAGTGTCTGTTACAGAACCGTCGGTGTATGCATGGGTCCATTTCATGCTTGGGTAGTTTTTCGATATAAACATTACATGATACATCTTTCTTTCAAATATTTAGCTGTAGAAAGGTGTGTACAAGACTTGCTCTTTAGAAAAGTAGATGTACATCTTGGCCTCTTGTCCAGTCCCATAGAATTTGTGACTGCACTAAATTTACTAATTCATGCCTGGTTATATAGGATTCAAATGACTAAATACACTATACAGGTCTTTTACATACTGGAGTATTCATCAGAACACATCTTGATGCATAGTCATTGCAACTATGACTGCTGTTTGATATAATATTTCGGACTTTGTGACAATCCAAAAAAACAATCCAGGGGTGTTGACTTTTTTTACTCAACACATTCCTGGAATTATGCCTGGTGGCGGTGTTGCACTTTCCCTGCTGACTTGGTGATAAATCTAAAGTTATAAAAAGTTTTACGATCACCTTCATCTATATAGTATATGTGATCAGTCGCCGAAAGTGTAGCTGTAAATGTACGTTTCTCACAATATCATGGACCTGGCTGGGGCAACACCTACTCGACTCTTCAATCGAGTCCAGAGTGTCGCACACACCAGCAACACTTTCATTATCAAATGAACAACTATTGTCCGTGTCTGAATTCATTAAGCTATTTTCTTCATTAAGAACGTTTGGACACACCAACAATATTTCCATTATTAGATGAAAAACTTTTGCAGTGGCTTGTGTCTGAATCCAGCACTCCAGCAGCAAGACAAGTTGATCATGATCAAGAAAGAATGATTCAAATAATTAGAATGTTCGCTCTTTCGAAATGTCATTGCTCTTGTAGAAAGCTTAGAAGAAGAAGCTAAGTGACAAGGCATATCTCTAAATAACAAGAAAAGAACTGATAAAAAAGTATCACTTTGATTTTCGCAAAAGGTTTTGAAATAAACACAAGCGACGTCTCCCCAATTCAAATTTGAAACCAAAATGTCTGTCTAACACACGATCCTCATCCGGGACAGTTTTTTTAAAACATGGACTAGATAAACTATTTTGCTCCGGAATATTTTGGGGTTTCAGATTATAACGTTCAGAAAACTGCAAAGTTACAACCAGTTTCTTCTACTCCTTGTCTCATCTTATCACTCAGCGTGTGAGCGATGAGTCTTGGGCATGTTGCTAGCCAGGCAGGGCCCAATCTCTACCACCAGCTTTTTCTACTCCTCGTCTTATCTTATCACTCAGCGTGGGAGCGATGAGTCTTTGGTATGTTGCTAGCCACGCAGGGCCAAATCTCTACCGGGTGATGTGTTAGCCCATTATTGACTGTACATTTCATTGCCAAAGCAAAGCCGGCACTGTTGCAAACATGTGAAGTCCAACCGTATGCACAGTTTTCTTCTTTCTGCGTATCATGTTGTGCCTTTCAGCATCAAGGTTATGAAGAGATCTCTAAATCGAGCCCGACTGTGTGCCTCAAGCACAGCTGAATTTCACCACCTCAGACCTGGGCCGTCTATAGTCGTCATTGCAGGAAATTAAACCACTTCCACGTGCACTTCGTGTGGAAATTACTGAGGATTAGATGACAGGACATTGTGCCAAATACAGATGTGTTAACGCGATCGGACATGTCCAGTATACACACCATGATATGTTCAGCACAGCTGAGATGGGCTAGTCATTTGATTTGGCACGCATGTCGGATCAACGTCTGCCAAAAGAGTTGCTCTATGCTGAACTGCAAAATTGCAAGAGAGCAAGTGGGGGTCAGCGGAAACGGTTCAAAGCCATACTTAAGAAATCACCGATTCAATGCGGAATTAACCACGATGACGGGGAAAGAATCTTCCCCAATCGCACAGACTGGCGCAGCACTATTGCTGAGGGTGTTCAGAGACATGAGGCATCAAGAATAGATGAGGCCATCCACAGACGATCACTTCACAAGTCGGCTCACACCAACCCTTCTTCAACCCCGGTGATAGTGAGTGCCCTATTCCATTGTACTTAATGTGACAGACTATTCCGGGCCCCGATTTGCTGAATGAGCCATCTTCGAACTCCGTGAACAGTGAATGTTGACAAAGTGGTCATCCTCAGTTACGATGGATGGACAACACATTAAAATAGCATTCCTTATTTTGGGGGGTTGGTGTGCGTTGTGGTGGCAGTTGTGGGACGTAGTCAAACCATTTTAGTTGCTGTCGTTTGATGTAGTCTAATGCTGGTGTTGTTCCCACTAGTCTCACTGTGTCATCGTTTCTGATCATGTTTCTTCTTGTTACGCCCAATATTTTTCGCAGGCATTTCATTTCTGTGATTACGATGTGTCGTTTTTCATTTGATGTTAGTGTCCAGTTTTGACATTGGTAGGATAGTGTCGGGACGAAAATCGTGTTGTTTAAAGCTGTTTTGGCAGTTATTGTCACAGGCACTGCCCATTGCCAGTCCCTCGGACCGTCCCTTCTTGCCACGCCTGCAGAAATATCTTAGTTCTCCACCTCTTCGCACACCAATATGACATCCCCCGGTGCATTGTCATCTCCTGGTGGCCTCTCTGCCTTCCTGCTCTAGGATCGTTCTGTTGTTTTATTTGTTACCATCAACACAGAGAAAACTGAAATAACGTATCAACCAGCTCATGGCAAAACGTATACTGAGCCAATCTTCAAGATCAATGGTGAAAAACTGAAAGTTGTAAATAGGTTCACATACCTCGGTAGTATACTGTCTCAGAATGTAGTCATGGATGGTGAGATGAACGTCAGAATTGCTAAAGTCAGCGCCACATTTGGCAGACTAAACTCAAACGTCTGGCGTCAAAATGGCATCAGCCTCCAGACACAGCTGAAGGTGTACAGAGCAGTGGTGGTCCCTGTGTTGCTATATGCAAGTGAAACATGGACTGTATACAGGGGCCACGCAAAGAAGCTGAATCCTTTTCACACACTTTGTCTCAGGAGGGTGATGAATGTCAAATGGCAAGACAGTATCGTGGACACTGCTGTTCCTGAGAGAGCTGGTATCGCTAGCATCGATACCATCATGATGCAATCACGGATTCGCTGGACTGGTCATGTGGTTCGCATGCCAGACTATCGGTTGCCAAAATTAATCTTCTGTGACAAGATGCAGAAAAGCGAACGCTCCCAAGGAGGTCAAAAAACGCGCTTTAAAGACACACTAAAAACGTTTATAAAAGACCAGCATAAACCTCGAAACATGGGAAGATGCTGCAAAGGACCGTATAACCTGGTGCAGAGGAGCAGTGTCAGGCTTCGCGACATCAGTGGGAGGATCAAGTCAACTAAAATAATGTGAACTAATGTGAAGTGAAGTAAAGTAAAGTGAAGTGAAGTAAAGTAGCGTGAAGTAATGTGAAGTAAAGTAAAATAAAGTAAAGTGAAGTAAAGTAAAACAAAGTAAAGTGAAGTAAAGTAAAACAAAGTAAAGTGAAGTAAAGTGAAGTAAAGTAAAACAAAGTTAAGTGAAGTAAAGTAAAACAAAGTAAAGTGAGGTAAAGTAAAACAAAGTAAAGTGAAGTAAAGTAAAACAAAGTAAAGTGAAATAAAGTAAAGGAAAACAAAGTAAAGTGAAGCAAAGAAAAGTGAAGTAGAGTGAAGTAAAGTAAAACAATGCAAAGTGAAGTAATGTAATGTAAAATGAAGTAATGTAAAGTGAAGAAAAGTTATGTACAGTAAAGTCAAGTAATGTGAAGTAGTGTAAAGTGGTGTTAGGCGCATTTATTTGAAGTGGCGTAATGTGAAGTAATGTCATGTAAAGTGAAGTAAAGTAAAGTAAAAAAGACCTAAGTAAAGTGAAGTAACGTAACAGGAATCAATGAAATGTAAAGTGAAGTAAAGGTATGTACAGTAAAGGCAAGTTATGTAAAATGAAGTAATGTGAAGTGAATTGAAGTAATTTTTGTAAAGGAAAGTAAAGATATGTACAGGAAAATAATGTTAAGGAACCGTTAAATGAAGTTTATTCAAAGTAAAGCTAAGTGAAGTAAAAGTTATGTAAATAAAGTAATGTAAAGTGATCTAAAGTAATATCCCTCGGGAGATTAACAGATCTAGTTGTTGTGGGAATGTTTGGAATTATCAGACGTAATTGACGAATTGACAAATAAGAAATAACAAGAGTGTACTTCTAACTTTATGGGTTCATACTTGATACATACACGATACATACATGATACATACACGATACATACTTGATACATACAAGATATATACATGATACATACACGATACATACACGATACATACTTGATACATACACGATACATACATGATACATACACGATACATACTTGATACATACACGATACATACTTGATACATACACGATACATACCTGATACATACACGATACATACACGATACATACTTGATACATACACGATACATACACGATACATACACGATACGTACTTGATACATACACGATACATACATGATACATACACAATACATACTTGATACATACACTATATATACACGATACATACACGATACATACTTGATACATACACGATACATACTTGATACGTACACGATACATACATGATACATACACGATACACACACAATACATACACGATACATGGCTACTTGGCAAAGAGCTAGTGATCTTGGTCAGTGTATTGTGCCTGACCGGACTAGTGTCGCAGTTCCCTTAATTTCTGATATGCTGTGGTTGTTGTTGTTGTTTGCGAATTCCCACAATCAGTAGGTTTACTCTTTTGTGCGCCCTGAAAAGGACCTTAAGTAACGGGTTGCAGTAGCTTTCCTCACATCCCGAGCGTGCTGATGTAGGTGGGCCAGGGTCCTACATGCGGTTGAGCTATGTTTAGTTTCATCTTCGTGTCGCTCACTACTACAGGAATCACGCCGATCCCTCACCCCGTTAGCCAGGCTGCCATGACAACAGACCGTTTCCAGGGAGGGCTACTATGAAGTCGAGGAAAGGGTTTTGGCCAGTATGTTTTGCCTGGCCCTAACTAACATGTCTGATCAGTATGTTGTGCCTGACCATGACTAACACGCCTGATCAGTATGTTGTGCCTGACCCTGACTAACACGCCTGATCAGTATGTTGTGCCTGACCCTGACTAACACGCCTGATCAGTATGTTGTGCTTGACCAAACGTGTCTTCCTCCTCATTGTATTTTAACCCTGCTCGCTTGTCAGTGATCATTTAAAACAAACAGTAACATGACACTTAACTTACCAGCCATTTGAGTGACGTGTAAGGAACGCTGTGCCAACACCGTTCACTGCTGGGCGACATTTAGCGGGTTAAATTCGCACCCGGATATTAGCTTGACCTAGTTTTGTTTTTTCGTTTCTCATACGCAAGCGCCTTTCTCGGAAAGTATGTTTAGTTAAGACACACGCGAGACTGAGGTGGCGAGGTTAGTTACAGGACATAAACAGATGTACACTAACGTCATGTGTACATAATGTGTACAACAGATAGACCTGACGGGAACTAAAGTATACATCGTATGGTATTAGTTTTTCGTCCACACAGCGGCCGTGCTTAATTTGTAGATGTAACTAAAATGGCAGTTGATGACAAATCTCGGTACTTGCGTCTTAATTTGAAGGTGATGAGGGGAACGAAAAAGAAGAAGATGAAGAATTTTCATAAAGAAGAGATCCGAGGACACACAATCTATTTACGTGATATATAAGTTGTTGTTTCAAGTGCCCACAATGAGTAGGTCTACTCTTTTGTGTGCCCATAAAAGGTCGTTAAGTGACGTGTTGCAGAAGCGTTCCTGACATCCCAAGCGTGCTGGTGAAGGTGGACCGGGGCCCTGCATGCGGCATGCTATGCTTGGCTTCATCTGCGTGTCGCTCATTACTATGGGGATCAAGTGGAGCCGCATAGCGCAGTGGTTAGCGCTCTGGCTTCGCATCTGAGTGGTGTCCTGGGTTCATTCCCCAGTTTGAGGCGGTAAAGTTTTTTTCCGACCGCAATGGCTCCCGGGTCGACCCAGCCTTAAATGGGTACCGGTTCAGTTCGGGAAGTAAAAGCGGCGAGGGAGAGGAGATGGCTACCGCCCTCATATAGCCGAGCCTTTGAAATGTGAGCTCGCTAACACCTCACACCCCTACGGCAGTAATGCTATAGGATACTTTACTTTACTTTACAAGTTGATCTCTCATCTTGTTAGCCAGACTGCCATGAAAACAGCCCGTTTTCAGGGAAGGGTACAAGGCAGCCGAGTTGAGGGTCTTAGCCAATATATTTTGCCTGACCCTGACTAACATGTTTGATCAGTATGTTTTGCTTGACCCTGACTAACATGCTTGATCAGTATATTTTATCTGACCCTGACTAACATGTTTGATCAGTATGTTTTGCCTGACCCTGACTAACATGTTTGATCAGTATATTTTGTCTGACCCTGACTAACATGTATGATCAGTATGTTTTGCTTGGCCCTGACTAACATGTCTGATCAGTCGGGGGAGGGGGGGGCGGCGTGGGCTAGTGGTTAAGTGACATGACCCACAAAACTAAGGTGCTGGGTTCGCTGCCCATCACAGCACCGGCGATTACCCATGGGGAAGCAAACCCTTAAAAAATTCAGGAGGAAACAGGCCCTTACATAAAATGAATGCCGAAATCGGATACACTGGGCTGCCAGGCGCAAAATAAAAACAGTAGTGCAACGCACACCGTCTTTGAGAATAGAGAAATAAGGCGAACGAAATAAAAACAAAATTGTCTGATCAGTATGTTGTGCCTGACCCTGACTAACAATGTCTGATCAGTATATATTGCCTGACCCTGACTAACATGTCTGATCAGTATATTTTGTTTGACCCTGACTAACATGTCTGATCAGTATGTTTTGCCTGACCCTGACTAACATGTCTGATCAGTATGTTTTGCCTGACCTTGACCAACATGTCTGACCAGAAGTGACTCTTCCTCCCCATATATAAGATAGAGTGATACCTACAAATGTACAGCTTATAACGGTGCACAGGTGAATGTGAATATCAACACGCAGAACTAGCTGTGAAAATCAATTTCTACGAACAAAACAACACAGCTACACACACACGTGACTTGGGACTGACACAGCGAACAGTACACACTTCGCTTGGAGGGGACAGTCTCTTGTTCAGCTCTGGCTCGCCGACCCTGACCCAAACAGCCATATATGGGTCGTTGGCTGCTGGATAACTCATTCACTGCTTGACTCTGTTTTACATTGACAAAATATATGTGCCCCGAAGTCATAAATGTTCCGGAGTGAATTAGTTAGAGAAAAATATCTCGCAACGCTTCAGAAGGTGAGAGGGAGAGAGAGAGAGAGAGAAAGAGAGAGAGGGAGAGAGAGAGAGAGAGAGTGAGGGATGGTAAAGTGAACAAATTAGGTCTTCTTCTTTAATACTTGGTCATTAGCTGATATCTCTTGGTCATTAGCTGATATCTCTTGGTCATTGGCTGATATCTCTTGGTCATTAGCTGATATCTCTTGGTCATTGGCTGATATCTCTTGGTCATTGGCTGATATCTGTTAGTCATTGGCTGATATCTCTTGGTCATTAGCTGATATCTCTTGGTCATTGACTGATATCTCTTGGTCATTGGCTGATATCTCTTGGTCATTGACTGATATCTCTTGGTCGTTGACTGATATCTCTTGGTCATTGGCTGATATCTCTTGGTCATTGGCTGATATCTCTTGGTCGTTGACTGATATCTTTTGGTCATTGGCTGATATCTCTTGGTCATTGGCTGATATCTCTTGGTCATTGACTGATATCTCTTGGTCATTGACTGATATCTCTTGGTCATTGGCTGATATCTCTTGGTCATTGACTGATATCTCTTGGTCATTGGCTGATATCTCTTGGTCATTGGCTGATATATCTTGGTCATTGGCTGATATCTCTTTGTCATTGGCTGATATCTCTTGGTCATTGGCTGATATCTCTTGGTCATTGGCTGATATCTCTTGGTCATTGGCTGATATCTCTTGGTCATTGGCTGATATCTCTTGGTCATTGGCTGATATCGCTTGTTCATTGGCTGATATCTCTTGGTCATTGCCTGATATCTTTTAGTCATTGGCTGATATCTCTTGGTCATTGGCTGATATCTCTTTGTCATTGGCTGATATCTCTTGGTCATTGGCTGATATCTCTTGGTCATTGGCTGATATCTCTTGGTCATTGGCTGATATCTCTTGGTCATTGGCTGATATCTCTTGGTCATTGGCTGATATCTCTTGGTCATTGACTAGCTAAGCCCTTGGTTATTGACTAGCTAAGCCCTTGGTCATTGACTAGCTAAGCCTTTGGTCAGTGACTAACTAAGCCCTTGGTTATTGACTAGCTAATCCCTTGGTCATTGACTAGCTAAGCTTTTGGTCATTGACTAACTAAGCCCTTGGTCATTGACTAGCTAAGCCCTTGGTCATTGACTAACTAAGCCCTTGGTCAGTGCCTAACTAGGCCATTGGTGACTGACTAACTAAACACTGGTCATTGACTAACTAAGCCCTTAGCCATTGCCTAACTAAGCCCTTAGCCATTGCCTAACTAAGCCCTTAGCCATTACTTAACTAAGCCCTTAGCCATTGCCTAACTAAGCCCTTAAATAACTAAGCCCTTATCCATTGACTAACTAAGCCCTTATCCATTGACTAACTAAGCCCTTAACTAACTAAGCCCTTAACTAACTAAGCCCTTAGCTATTGCTTAACTAAGCCCTTAGCCATTGACTAACTAAGCCCTTAACTAACTAAGCCCTGAGCCATTGCCTAACTAAGCCCTTAACTAATTA